>QXTE01000005.1:11431091-11898995 GCA_003942145.1 Platysternon megacephalum | reverse complement strand
TTTTTTTTTTTTTTTTGGAACCTTGTGTTTGCCATTTTAGATTCTAAAGTGATGTTCCAGCTCCAGGTTTTCATTGCTGCTTTGTGCCTTCAACCACTGACGTGCTGATATCAAAGTACAATAGCACACCATGGAGCCTTTCTGGAATTAGTATAAAAACCTGTTTATGGGCAATGCATGCTTCTCAACCTATTTACTATTGTGGGCTGCATATGCAGCTCTTTATGTTATGTGGGCTTCATCCACACAATATACATACTACCTGTATGGCCCTGAGGATGTCACATTGGCCGCAGNCCGTGGCCACTGGGAGCTGCGAGCGGCCATACCTGCGGACGCTCAGGTAAACAAAGCGTCTTGCGGCCCGCCAGGACTTACCTTGAACAAGCCGCGAACCAAGTTTGGGAACCCCTGGACTAGGGTATTCAATTCCTCATAAAGTTATTGGAGGAAAACCAACTAGAGCTCAATCTGATACCTTTTTGTAATTGATGATGAAATAGCTTTAATTGTTTAACTGTTGTTACAGGAAGGTAGAGTCCAGTCAGCATCTCAAACAACTGTAAAAAACACTGGTATGTCTAAAGATTGTGTTACGAAAGGAAAAAAGCGAAGCCATCGAAATAAAGAAGCTAACGCCGTACTTGATTTACAATGCGCTTCCCTGGAACAACAGCAGCATCCGCGTATGTTAACCAGAAAGAGTCGAATCAAGAGAAAGATCGAACACCGTACAGAAGCTGAAAAGTAAGCCTTTTGAATAAAGTGTGGTTATATTAATTGTTCCATTTCACTGATATACTGTAGAGATATAGAGTAAGATTTTAAAAAGTACCTAAGTGAGTTAGGAGTACAAGTCCCATTGAAAGGC
The DNA here is from genome assembly GCA_003942145.1 of Platysternon megacephalum. NCBI lineage: Eukaryota > Metazoa > Chordata > Testudines > Platysternidae > Platysternon > Platysternon megacephalum. Next base: position 11,898,124 of record QXTE01000005.1, on the reverse strand, counting down.
AACTGACTGAAATTATAAGCAACCCAATTTAAAAATGGTAATCCTTCTTCCTTATGGACCCAGTCTTGCTCCCATTAGTCAATGAAAGCAAGATTGAGGAAAGTACCTTACTGACTAGAACTTTGTAAGCCAGGGAAATGATTCCGCAGAAAATCATCCTCATTACCTCTTGCTATATTCTTGCAGCTATTATATTAATTCTCAGTCATCTGAACTGCGGGTTCTGAGTTTATTATTTTCTCCAAAAACATAAATTTCAGTGGATTGCCATTCTTGATTAAATACTTGTGACATTACCCAGGGTACAATCTGTAGAGCCCTGCGCAGATACAATTTGATATCCGCAGATAGAAATCGGTATCTGCTGAACCGCAGGGCTCTCCTGGGAACCACAGTGACGAAAGGAGCAGAACATGGGGCCGCTGCTCCCAGGAGCCAGCGCCCCACACTGGCAGCTCCCCCGGCACAGCTGTACAGACCTCAGACAGGAGACACAGTCACGCAAACAGCTGCGTGGAAGGGACCGGGGCGGGGCTGAGGGAGATACAGCCGTACAGGATGAGCAGCCGGTGTGGGGCACTGGCTCCTGGGAGTGGTGGCCCCACATTTGTGTCTCATTATGCACTTACCCAGCAAGCTCGAGATGACGCTGGCTTTGGCAGAGCAGTGCTGCAAGCTGCACAACAGTGAACTCCAAGCCCACTGCCATGGACACTCTTGTGAGTCACCTAGAATGAAATGGACATGAGCAAGGGCTCAAAGAAGAAAAAACGGTTACCTACCTTTTGTAACTGTTCTTCAAGATGTGTTGCTCATGTTCATTCCATTACCCGCCCTCCTGCCCCTCTGTTGGAGTTGCCAGCAAAAAAGGAACTGAGAGGGCGTAGGGCCGGCAGCACCTGATATACCGACGCATGAATGCGGCACTCAAGCGGGCGCCACAGCCAACCCTATGGATACCACAAATGCAAAAATCTCAGATGATTGCGCACGTGGACGTGCACACGCCTAGAATGGAATGGACCTGAGCAACACATCTCAAAGAACAGCAGGCACGAAAAGGGAGGGAACCGTTTTTTCCAATATATCTTTGTAATTGAAAATGAACTTTCAAAGTTGCTTTCTGCCCAAAAGAATGCTATTGAAAGAAGGCAACCAGGATAGTGCAGCTGTAGCTTTTTGCCTGCACAATTAACAAGCTACTGAACTGCTCAATTTGCACTCTGAGTCTGAGTTCTTGTGCGTCCAGCATTAGAAAGCAGGATGAGATCACTTTAATACTTGGCCCACAGGATGAAGGTATTGTGTTTTTTTTAAACACCTCTTTTCCTTTTTCCAAACTCCTTAGTGAAAATAAAGCTGAGAAGATTAATGTATACTCTCTTCCACTCTTAAATAGCATTAAAGGGTATTAAAAATATTAGTTGTACAAGATTTTGAGTATTTAACCCTCAGTCTAAAATGTTTAAAGCCTCAAAAAGTAAGGAAATATTAATGACTGAAATGTATCATACAGTAGGGCCCCAATAAATAAGAATAAAGGCGTGTATCCGTATGTTCTCTTTAATAGCTGTTCCTATTGATTTATAGATATTTGTAACTTAGCCTCATAGGTAGGCATGGTCTTTACATAGCAAATAAAGAGTCTTTTTTCATAAGTTTATCATCTACATTGATTATGATGTTTGGCTAGATAACAAATATAGAGGGTTAAAGCAAGGGAGAAAGGAATACACAGAACTAAGAGCTGGGGTTAGTATGGTGGTACAATATGTATCATTTAGTTCCCTAGGATTTTTTTTCCCCCAGGGGAAGAGGAGAATTATTTAAAGGAAGTTAAAGGATGATTGTGGGAGAATTAGTTTAGTTTTCACAACTAAGTGAAATTATAATAAAAAAATCCTGTTCACTTTATTGGACTGATTGCCATGGCAGGATAACATGTAAAATTTCAACGGAATTTTTTTTTTTTTTTTGGAACCTTGTGTTTGCCATTTTAGATTCTAAAGTGATGTTCCGGCTCCAGGTTTTCATTGCTGCTTTGTGCCTTCAACCACTGACGTGCTGATATCAAAGTACAATAGCACACCATGGAGCCTTTCTGGAATTAGTATAAAAACCTGTTTATGGGCAATGCATGCTTCTCAACCTATTTACTATTGTGGGCTGCATATGCAGCTCTTTATGTTATGTGGGCTTCATCCACACAATATACATACTACCTGTATGGCCCTGAGGATGTCACATTGGCCGCAGCTGTGTGCTGTTTGGGCTACAAGCAGCCCGTGGGTTGAGAACCACTGGTCTATGACATCGGTGGTTTGAGCATTGGCCTACTAAACCCAGGGTTGTGAGTTCAATCCTTGAGGGGGCCACTTAGGGATCTGGGGCAAAATCAGTACTTGGTCCTGCTAGTGAAGGCAGGTGGCTGGACTTGATGACCTTTCGGGGTCCCTTCCAGTTCTATGAGATAGGTATATCTCCATATATTATTCAGCTCTGTTTCTGCCAGGGCCACACATGTCGTTTTCAGCAAGTTTCCACTAGAGGGCGAGAAATGCTGTTTTTAATGTAAAACATTTTTCTGTAGATTTCACTGATTCACATGGCAAGAAATGCATTTAGCCCTGAACTTTGAGAAGGTTTATGCTGAGCAAAATGACTCTAGTTATATTAGATGTTAATTTCTGTAGCTCAATGTCAGAGTGATCCTTATCAAGAAAAAGAACTCTTATCAAGGTCTGGAGTTTGTGCTTTAGACGTTATGGGTTTTTTATAACATAGTCACCAAACACACATTTAGTTTTATCTGAAGCCTGAAAGCCTCAGAATTAACTATAATTTTTCCTTTATAGCTTGCATGAATTTCAGCAAGAAGATTCTGTTCCAGAACAAAATATCTTGACTGAGCCTGACACTTCACAACCCGATAAAGGTATATGTCCAGGGCCGGTGCAACCCATTAGGTGACCTAGGCAGTCACTAGCATTTGAGCACTAGCATTTGGGGGGCGGCATTTCGGGTCCTTCGGCAGCAANGTGAGCTGGGGCGGGGAGCTGCCGCACGGCTCCCCGGGCCAGGGGGAGCTGCCGCGGGGGGGGGGAGGCACCTCAGGGCAGGGCGGGGGGAGCTGCTGCGGGGGGGGCACCTTAGGGCGGAGGGGGGTAGCTGCCGCGGGGGGGGGCGCCTCAGGGCGGGGGGGGGGCAGAGAGCTGCCACAGGTCTCGGGGTGGGGAGGGGGCGCGCAAGGTGGAAGTTTCGCCTAGGGCGCGAAACATCCTTGCACCCACCCTGTATATGGCTAAATATTTTGTTCGGCTACGATCATTTCAGTATTTTACAAAAGATGTAGAGCTAGACCTTCTCTGCTCAGTCCCAAAACGGGGACAAAGGTGGTGGTAAACCACGTTTACATCCCCTGTCCCCACCATCCTTGAGCTGGTTCAGCCCTCAACACAATATAGAGAAGCCCCAGGGCTGTTCTTATTTGCATCAAGCTGTAACAGCCTCTAAGAAACCATTCTGGCAACTAGGTATCAGCACCTTTTCCCCCTGACACATGCTGGGGCTGGCTGTATGGGTGGTAGAACGCAACTGTATTGCTCTATGCCACTGTGTAAGAGGAATCCTTAATGTCTCTTTAAGCTGGCTTTGAGTCCATGTTGCATCTCTGGAGCAGGTCAAAGCAGGGCAGAGGACCGCGTCTCTATTTTTGTTATTGGTATTGCAGTAGTGGTCCAAATGTGATAGCATTTCCAAAGGCAGGAAAATCACACTCTGAGGAAAGGTAGTAACATACAAGCAAGTAATCATGGTGATGAGAGTTACACATCTTATTAGCTACATGTTTGGGCTTTGGGGTTTTTTTTTTTAAGTTAAACACATTAGAATTTCCCTATCTTGTTCTTCCTCTATATTTGAAAATTAAATCCAGATGTTTTAAACAGATATTTTCTCAAATTATATCTGTTCCCAATGTGGGCTTCATTTGTAAGTTTACTATCAATACATGTAAACTCTATCTTATTCCGTGTTTTAATTTTTTTAATTGTTTTTAGTGGGAGCTCACGCAATCAGCTGTTCATGACGGCGTTTATATATATTAGACTGGCAAAGAAAGTGTGGTGTCTGCTGCAGAGAGCTCTCTCCAGCCAGCTGGGCTTCAAATACTTACTTTGTTTCCTTTTAAATATCATCATTGTCTTAAACATGGATTTCAGCATCTCACTTTTCAGTAGCAAAAGGCTGTAACTTCTGCTGTCCTGTCCTAATTTCACATCTGCTTGTGTTGATTCAAATATGTGTGTACAAATGGGACAACATGCAAATTACAGCCCCAAGATATAAAGAGAGGAAAGTAAGAGAAGGCATGATTGAAGTTTGAGAAGGAGAGAGATATTTAATCCTGGCATTTATATCCTAGCAATTTTTAACTTTAATACCACAAAATCCTGCAAATAAGGTCTTCACACTTATTCTAGAGGATGGCAGTTACAGTATTTTTCTTTCTTCTCTTAATGTAATTTATACAGAATATCCCAGTAGAATTTCTTTTCAGCCAGCTATCTTTCTAACCAGATGTGGGTGTTTAGTTGCTCAAAATTAAAAATGGCAATAGCATGAAATTTAACACTTTGTATACTGTACCACTGATATAAGGCAGCACTACCAAAGAGATGGAGTTCTAACAGCCAGCATTATGGAATGGCTAATAATGTACACTTTCCCAGTGATGATATAACGTGCTGCTTATAAATTTAAAAGGTTAAAAGCAACTGTTACATAATCAAGCAGCTCAATTTTTTCTGTTTAAGTTAGTTTTTTGAGATGTCATTGTTTTCAGTTTCATTTGACTCATCTATATTTAATAGTAATTTCCCCCTATCTAAAGCATGACAACCTTAATCGTCCATATAGTAAACAGAGAGTGTTTATGAATGGGGGAGGATGGTGGTTGTAAACTTACTATACACTCCAGTGTTGTGAGATAAGTCCTGCTCCATGCTCTGCACAAGGATTCTCCAGACACCTCTCAAATTCTTAGGCCCACCAATTTTCCTTACTTTTCACTATAATTCCTTGTGTCTCATCCAATGCAGTAATGCTCATGTACTCTGCTTGTTTAATGTTCTTCCACATGGGTGTTGCCATTTCTAGTTTAGCCATATACACCCTGGTGTCTTCAGTTCTTTGGTACAGCTAAAGCTCCTTTGTAATAACTACTGCAGTGCTTCCTGTGAAGCAGTGAGGAAATTTGCACACACAATTCATGTGACTAAATTGGAAATAGCAATAAAAGTTTTCATAGTATAGTATCAGGATGGGGAAACTATTTGTGGGGAGGGCAAGACAAAATGGGGATAACTGGGAAAAAAAATAGGTTGGGTACATTTCAGAAAGGGCCTTGTGGTAAGGTCACAGAATGGGGACTTGCCTACAAAATTGGGGGCAATGGTTTATTTGAATTTTTTTTCAGTTCTTAGTTCACAGGTTACATATAATGGTAGACATAGGGACTACAGTTAGCTATATAGCTGGGACTCTGCACAATATACATTATAAGGCAGGGGTTCTCAAACTGGGGGTTGGAACCCCTCATGGGGTCTTAAGGTTATTACCTGGGGGGTCGCGAGCTGTCAGTCTCCACCCCCAAACCCTGATTTGCCTCCAGCATTTATAATGGTGTTAAATATATAAAAAAGGGTTTTTAATTTATTAGGGGGGGTCGCAGTCAAAGGCTTGCTATATGAAAGGGGTCACCAGTACAAAAGTTTGAGAACCACTGTTATAAGGTAACAGCCAGTAGTCTTCATTGCATGAATATACATTGTACAGAAGGTGGTAAAGCATAGCATCATAAAGTACCTGTTTCATTTTTATACTTCCCAAGTGTTGGTGAAACAAAGTGACTGAGGAGGTGACTGATCCTTATCCACCCAAAAGCAAGCAATGAATGGCACCTTCCAACCAATAATCCAGTCTTCAAACTCTAGCTGGAAACAACCTATTTACTAACAGTCCAGCCTTAGCTTAATGTTTTATGCATTCTTTATTTTGATTTTTCCATCTATATTTTCACATTTGACTTAAGTATTAATCTACTCATTAAATTTTTTGCTTTTCCTAATACATTGGGGAAGTGGTATGGTTTTGTCAGTGCATATTGATCAACTAAATGTTTAATGTATTTATAATAGCAGACAAAGAAGGAGTGAGTGACGCACCTGAAATAGAAGAGATGGGAAGAACTTCTCATGATTCCTGGCAAAGTGATCTGTGGACAATGGTGAAAGACAACTTAATAGATCACTTGCATTACTGCACTGTTTTCCCAGAGAGCATCCCACGTAAATTTGATTATATGCATAAAGAATTCCTTATACAGCAATACAATCTACATCCAGCTGTGCACAAGCCAAAAGAATACAGAACAAATAAAGAAATTCATGAATTTAAAAGTGCCAGTGGCCCTGGGCACTATGAAGTTACTATACTGGGTAAGTGATAATTAGTAGTTGGATTTTTTTTTTCAGAGAGAAATCCTAGCAATGTAAGGTTTGTTAGTGTTCTCAATGTTTAACAAAGAACTGTTTAACTTTCTGTGAAGTTGAATGGATACTTTAGTATTATTTGGGCATTATGCTAAGTTAGGAAATTAATTAGTTTCTTTGTATATACAATCTTGTTAAAGGTACAAACTGATTTTTTTTAAAGGATAATATTAAGGAGGCCCCACTCCAAACTCCATAGTTAAGTCTGAGTTGAGTTTTGCACTGAAAGAGCAGGGAGTCTCCAGATTTACAGCACATTTTGAGGACAGCATTAATTTTCTGATGATTTACAAATTTCCTTGTAATTTGAGTTAAGACCTATTTTAAAATTAATTTAAAGAAAGTTAAAATTTGGTTTTGGAAGTTTCTTTACTTTTTTTTTTTTAAATAGAACAAAAACAAACTCTTCAAACTGTTCAATGTAGCAGTTTGAAAAACAGCATTACATTTTTGTGGAAAATATTTCCATCCCCCTCCCCCCCCCCCTTTTTTTTTTTTAGCTTAAATTGTGAATTTGAAAGTTGCTTTCTAGCTGTACTTTCTATGCAGTTAAAATACATTTAAATCTGGTTTCTCGGATACATTTGAAGAGACTGGGTTGTAATTAAGCTATTAACATTTTGTTTATATGTAACTGTTAGGATTATAGACAAGCACTGTTCAATAGGTCAGATCATCCTTAAGTGGGGCTATTTTGACAACAGCAATAACCAATCTCCACCCTTTTTCTCCAGCTATTTTATATGCTCGAGATCTATTTGTTGAAATGTCAGTGGTGTAAAGGGAACTGTACGTATGTTTCAGGAGTACTACTTTGACCTCATCTATAACTGGATTGGTTCCAACTGTAGGATGGATTTGATTTAAATCACTAGTCAGGAAGACTCGATTTAATCATGGATTTCTACATAAAAGTGCATTCTTGTTGGTTGTTATAACCTTAATACATATTCTTCACAACTCAGAGATAGATGTAGGTTTCATTTTTAGAAGGTACACACTATACATTTTTAAAGTGATTTATTTTGAAAACTTTTCAGATTAGTTTTACAGCTATATCAGAAAATGAAAGATTGTTTGGTTATTTCATTTACCAAAGGTAATTGAAGCAGATATTTATGAAGTCATTGGGAGGTGAACTATCGCCAATTCAACAGGTTAATCATTAATATTTGGAGGATTTTCTTGCCATGCTGTATTAGGAGGAGAACATCACTAGACTGACATTTAAATTGTTTTATTTAACTAAAACAACAACGTTATGTATTCTGGATTTTTTTCTTCAACAGCAAACATATAATATTTTAACAAAACAAGCATATGAATTTTTGAATTTAGTTAAACATTCAAGTTTTTTAAAATCAGGTTTGTTTTTGTTAAAATTGTTTTTAACTAAAATAGTTAAATGAAATATTTTTAAAAAAAAATTAAATCGACTGTCTGCCAGGTCAACATGAGAAACTTAAAATATTGGCTTCTGCAGCTAATTCAGTCGTCACCTTCATTTTCTTGTTTGTTCATAATCTGGAAAAGAAAAACGAACTTTCCTGCTTTTTCAGGTCCCAAACAATTTCTCAATTTGGAATGAATTAGTCCAAAGGAAGAAAATATTCTTTCTACACCAGCAAAAGAAGCTACTGCTGTTAAAAGTGAGATTATGACTTCAACAGTCTCTGAATCCAAGTGCTTAAGTGCTTCCACCAGTTCACTGGTGTGACTTTCTTTAAAACATCATCAGCAAACATATATTTCTTGAATGGTTCACCCTTAGCTCTGAAGTTTATTATAGTTGGCATTTTGGAGGGATGATTGCTGGATGTCCATGTCATAGCCAACTCCTCTTCTTCAGCAGTTAAGGTTTGACCCTGGTACCGAGTATTGAGAATATTTGCAAGAAAATGAGCTGGAGATAGTGCTTGTCCCATTTGTTTTTTTAATGCTTGTAATTTAACTCTGTCATTGCATATTTCTCTTTTTAAGATCTCACTCAGTTCCTTCCAAATTCCAACAGCCTCAGCAATAAAACAGCTATTTCCCTGCATTTTGTTCAAGGCTACAGAAATAGGCTTAGGGTACTCAGCATGTGTTCAACATTTCTCTTAAGCCCAATGTTGAGAACTTTGCCATCTATTTTTTCACGATTTTGTTCACAAACTGTCATCAGATTAGGCCAGTTCTTGATATAGTGCTCAAAACAGTCCACTACTGAGTTCCATCGCACTTCTTGTGGGAGAGTTAGCTTGGTTCCTCCCACTTTTTTCAGAGCAGCTGCTGCGAAGTGGTTGTTACGGAAGTATTTTGCAATTTCAACATTAGCCTTTATTTCTGGAACACTGAAGTCTTTGGCTAGGAGGTGCATCAAATGAGCACTGCAACTGTATATTAGCTTGGGACTTTCTTCTAAATAATTTCTTCTCATCTTGGATACATTTGCAGCATTGTCTGTGACCAAGCTGCGTACTAGACATTTGAATTTTTTTCACGGTTTGTTATAGCTTTTACTGCTACTTCTTGTAAGTATTCTGCTGTGTGTGCATTTCCTGATGTATCAGTTGTTTCTGCAAGGAAGACATTCCCATCTTCTGTTGTCACACAAGCACATACAACAGGATCATTGTGGACATTGCTCCACCCATCAAGACTCAGATTAGAAATTTTACCCTCTAGATCAGGGGTAGGCAACCTATGGCATGCGTGCCGAAGGCGGCACGCGAGCTGATTTTCAGTGGCACTCTCGCTGCCCGGATCCTGGCCACCGGTCCGGGGAGCTCTGCATTTTAATTTAATTTTAAATGAAGCTTCTTAAACATTTTAAAAACCTTATTTACTTTACATACAACAATAGTTTAGTTATATATTATACACTTATAGAAAGAGACCTTCTAAAAACATTAAAATGTATGACTGGCACGCGAAACCTTACATTAGAGTGAATAAATGAAGACTCAGCACAGCACTTCTGCAAGGTTGCCGACCCCTGCTCTAGACCTTTTGCACACTGCTCAATTTCTCTTTCATACACTTTATCCAGCAATTTGCCTGCGACATCTGCTCTGTTGGGTGGACTGTACCCTGGTCTTAATCCTGGTCTTAATGACTGAACCATGTTAATGAAGTGTGGGTTCTCAATCATACGGAAAAGAGAGTTTGTTACATAAACAAATTGGCAATTTTTTCATCAATTACCTCTTTTTGTAATCTGCTGGTTCTTATCACAAATTTAGCTATGGTTGTTCCTGGTTGATGGAGGGTTTTTTTTCTTTTTGCTACAGGTGATATACTGTGGCTATGTGACATACAGGAACTCCTCACTTAAAGTCGTCCCGGTTAACATTGTTTCGATGTTAAGTTGCTGATCAGTTAGGGAACATGCTCGTTTAAAGTTGTGAAATGCTCCCTTCTAACGTTGTTTGGCAGCTGCCTGTTTTGTCCACTGCTTGCAGGAAGAGCAGCCCTTTGCAGCTAGCTGGTGGGTGGTTGGAACCAGGGTGGACCAGCAGCCCCCCTATCAGCTCCCCCCTCCCCTAAATTCCCTGTGCAGTAGCTGTTCCTCCCCCCACTGCCATGTGCTGCTCCTGCCCTCTGCCTTAGAGCTGCTCCCAGAGACTCCTGCTTGCTCTATGGAGGGACGGGGGAAGTGGGGGGCTAATGTCAGGGTGTCTCCCCCTCCCCCCTGCTCCTGCACCCCGCTTACCCCATCTTCCATAGAGCGGGGGGGGGGACACATGACGGAGGGAGGGAGCTTCTAGGCAGTAGCTGCCGTCTCAGGTCTCAGCAAGCTGATTTAATTAACAAGGCAGTGTACTTAATCCTGGGGTCAGCTACTTAAAGGGGAAATGCGCATTTTTTTTTCTCTCTCACACAGGGTGTGTGTCTCTGTCTGCCCTCCCTCCTTTCCTGCTGCCTTGTAGAGTGTTGTGAGAGTTAACCCTTGAGGGCTCAGTCAGTTGCTAGTTCATTTAGCAGTAAGGCATTCCCTGGAAAATATCCCACCCTCTGACTCCTCCACCTCAACCTAGCTTCACAATCATCATCACTGAGTACCAGTATTAAATTGTTTGTTTAAAACTTATACTGCGTGTGTGTGTGTGTGTGTTTGTATAAATGTATATATATATACACACTGCCTTGTTAATTAAATATATATATATAAAAATATATATATATATATAAAATAGTCTTTTGTCTGGTGAAAAACATTTCCCTGGAACCTAACCCCCTCATTTACATTAATTCTTATGGGGAAATTGGATTCACTTAACATTGTTTCGCTTAAAGTTGCATTTTTCAGGAACATTACTACAACGTTAAGTGAGGAGTTCCTGTACATGATGTGACTGAAACATTGGCAGATAACTCTGAAACTATAGAAAATGGTGGTGATCTTGAAGGTGGATAGTCTTCAGAATCCCGTATGTTGAGGATGGATTCTCCTAAACAAAATAAGTCAATGCAGTTATTTAATTATTATTACCGTACTGCTCATTTAGTATTACTCATTGCATTCACTGACACTCAGTACTACTTTAAAGGTGAAATTGTAAAAGGAAGATCTGCCAATTTCAGCTATTTATTTTTGTATCACAACTGCATCTAAAATGATAGTACCATAGAGTAACAACTATATTTTTTGCTCAAACATGAGAATTCAAGAATAATCCAGAGGAAGACAGGCAGTCCTTAAGAAAGAAGTATGAAATAAAAAAGTTTACCAACCTGAAGATCCTGCATGTTCAGACATGTTCCTTTCATCATCTTCAACGCAGCTTCCTCCTGAGAAGGAACACTTCTCATGATGTTGTTTCATTGTGGCAACCAGGCCTTTCATTTCTTTGTTGCACTGTTTGCATTTTGCACGCATGCCTGTCCTACCCACAGGTAGAGGAACTTCATTAAAATATTCCCAAACTGGGTCTCTTTTACAGCCTGCTGCCATTATAGGTTTTTCCCTTCTAGTGAGAAACGGGTATGGTAGATCTCAAATCAATGAAGGCTACACTCAGAAAGACCTCAAGACTTCTGGAATATGCTGCAAAAACAGTTTCACTTTTGTTTCTACTGCCTGTCCCTCCCTTCTCACATTTATCTTCAGACTTCTTCTCCTTGTCCAGATCTATTGCACCCCCAACAATCTTCTATTCATTGAACTTTTTGAAACTTTGCACTTTTAGAGAGAGCTAAGGGATTGACTCTGTGTACACAAATTTGCAGAGGAATAATAGGATTGACGTCTGTTATTTCTCACCTCTATTTATTTATTTATTTATTTATTTATTTATTCGAAACATTTTTGCTGTTAACAAGCATGTTATCTCTGGAGACTCAAATCCACAGTTTGAGAACTGCAAAACTAAGTATCTCTGATGGTATCTTCTAGACTGAGCACTGAGTCCCATTGGGTAGATAGAAAGATTAACCTAAATAATCTATACAGAAGCCCCTGGAACCCCATAAAATTGGGTCCCTAATCCATGAACTATTGGAACTCATTTACAAAACTTTTCTTAAACATTACATGAATATATTGTCTCATACTATAGAATTAGAATTTATAATTCCTATTCCATGATGAGATATCTTTGAGCTATAATGTATCTTTAGATAGGTTTTTTCCTCAAAAAGCATTTTATAAAAAAAAAAACATTTAAATCAGAAAAATCCGATTTTTTTTTTTAAATCATTGATTTTTATCCACCCTGTCCAACTGTCATTGCTCTTAATCATGGCTGCATGCTAGTAAATTAAGCTACTTTATGCTGCTTCAAAGTAGCACAAAGCAGCCAAAGTATACTAGTGAATTGGTCTTCAATCATTTAAAATTAAATATTTAAAGTTCATCCATAGCTTCAGTTCATTAATAGTATCATGATGTTACTGTTGTCTTTGCATTTATTCCATGTTCATGTATTACATTTATAATAATTAAACAAGGAAATTGCGAGGTGAAAACTGTTAAGCTGGAGTTCAGGCTGAGTATGTTATTAGTAACTTAAGAGTGCAAAAAATAATAATAGGTTTTGGGGTAACTACAAGCATTAGAAACCTAGGAAATTCAGGTAAGGTTAAATTTAAAAGAAATCCAAACCACGTTATGGACAGGATATGTTCAGTTAAGGCACCCAAGCAACCTTAACTCTCTGTCCTGTAGTGACACCATGGGGACAGAGAAGGAAATCTCTTAAAAATTGGTTTCATATACTGAAACTACAAATATTATAAAATCCCTTATTCATAAAAATATGGTTATTGCATGATGTCAATTCAAATACACATGCATACTAATATTACATATAAGTGTACATATTTTTCGGTTGAAACTTAGTTTATTTGAGATTGTTTAGCACATGAGAACGAGGGGTATGGGTAAATATCTTATGACAACTTGCATATGTTCAGACTGGAATAGCTGAGTTTAAATGCAGTAATTGGTAAAAGAATTATTGAAGAGAAATAAACTGTGTGCATGAAACTATTACAAACCGAAGGTGAAGTATTTTGCTAAGGTAATTCTCTCTCTTAACAGGGATAAACCATGATGTGGCTATAGATGTTGCATTCCCACCTATATTTTGTCCTGAAGATCCTCATTTATTTCGAATAGAGGATATTCAGAATGATATCTTATTATCCTGTATGAGTTGCATCTCTATGTGTCCACTTTCAAGTAAGAATTGCTACTATTGGTATTACTCATTTATTGTTTTCTTTTTATCTCTGAATGTAAGCATTAATATTGTATACAGGTCCCTACTTGTAAGTCAGGCATCAGGCACCCCTTCTCATAGGATACATGTTTATTTTCAATTAACACCTTTACTAGATACTGTAGACGTGAAGCCTGTCTTTCAGGCCAGTCTTCACTGGGCCTACCTTTTTGCACTCATAAGTTAGCAGGTGTAAATAAGGATTCTACGAAGTTAGATATCTAAGTACTTGCTACGCACACATTGAGTCACTACTGGATTACCTGTATTGCTCCCGCAGTTATTTGCTTGTACAAAATTGTACCATCGGAGAGGCCAGGTTTTTTTAATATTTGGCTGAGAATCTGGTCCATAAATGGAACACTACACAGCTTTCAATCATTCATTCCTATTTCACCGATGGCATTTCAAGGAGCCAGCACTCAGCTAGTGCAACTCTTAACAAGTAAAAGCTGAAGTTTTTGTGTGCTGTTAATTGTCTTTTAAATTATAGTTCCATGTACTGGCTGCCCACAAAAAATATGTTAGCGGGATTTAATGTTTGTACCACACTTCAAATGTGTAAAGTGCTATGTAAATGCTGGAAATTATCCATCAGAAATAGAAACACTTGATTTTAATTAAGTCCATCTTTTTGCTTGCCCCATACCAAACTGCTTGAATAGTAAATTTTTCTTTACGTGGACTAGCATGTAACTGTCCTAGTTCTTCTTCGAGATGCGTTGCTCATGTCCATTCCATATTAGGTGTGTGTGCGCGCCACATGCACCGGTGCCTGAAGTTTTTCCCTCAGCAGTATCCGTAGGGGACTGACTCTGTCGCCCTCTGGAGTGGCGCCCGCATGGTGCGGTATAAGGGGCGCTGCCAGCTCCCCCCACCCTCAGTTCCTTCTTTGCGCCAGTTACGGTGCTGGAACTTCTGCTGCTTCAGCTAGCATTGTTTCGTTCTCAGTTCTAGCGAACTTTGAAAACCTGTAATATAGTTGTACATAGTTAGTAGTTTTTAGTTACCCTTAGTAGTAGTTCTCAACTCTTTGTTAGTCCCAAACGGGACGGCATGCCCCAAGTTTTAAGCCCTGCGATCGCTGCAAATGGCCTATGGCCGTCAGTGATCCACATACCAGCACATAAGTGACAAGTGCCGTATCTGCAAGTCCTTCAAACCTAGGACGAAGAAGGAGCGTGATATCCGTATGGAAGTGCTCCTGATGGAGTCGGCACTCACTCCGGCACTGGAGCAGTGGTCCGACTCAACACCAAGCACCACGGCCTCCGTGTGCAGTGCTGCACCGGCGCTGTCCACAAGCCAGCACCAGTCCCCCTCCACGGCTCCGGTGAAGAAGCTGAAAAAGACTGCGGGGAAAATCTCCTACATCCTGTAAGGGAAAGGAGAGGGCTGGTGGCAAGCCACAACCTGTGCCAAGCAGCTCAACGCCCCCATTGGGAACTCGGGCCCCAGCTCAGGTCGAGCGGTGCAGCCCATCCCATACTTCGCCTGCAACCCCAGATAGCAGTGCGGGCCCAGGCCAGCTTCAGGTGCCATTGACGCCCAAAGCCCTTCAAGCGGCTCAGGAGATCCTGACCCTCCTGTTGCTGCCCACACCAGCTCCTGCGGTATCCCAGTCTCGGGGAAAATCCACATTGGGACCTATACGTGTGTCTCTGCCTCAGCAGCACCATTCCCCATCAAGAGGGATGTCCCGCCATTGCTCGCCCGTCCGAAGCCGTCACACCTCAGGGCTAGAGAGGCAGGTTCAGCTGAGACCTCTTCACTCGCCGCACCGGGGGCACTGATCAAGGGACGTCTTCGGCGGTCTTCCTGGCACACATCCCTATCCAGGACATCTGTAGAGCCGCAACGTGGTCCTCTGTCCACACGTTTACCGCTCATTATGCCATCACTCAGCAGGCCAGGGATGATGCTGGGTTTGGCAGAGCCATGTTGCAATCTACACGTCCATGAACTCCTACCTACCTCCAGGGGTACTGCTTTGGAGTCATCTAATAACAGACGGTATAAGGGGCACCGCCGGCTCCCCCCATCCTCAGTTCCTTCTTGCCGGAAACTCCGACAGTGGGGAAGGAGGGCGGGTTGTGGAACGGACATGAGCAAGCACTCGACGAAGAAAAGACAGTTACCTTTTCCGTAACTGGTGTTCTCCGAGATGTTGCTCATGTCCATTCCACAACCCGCCCTCCTTCCCCACTGTCGGAGTTTCCGGCAAGAAGGAACTGAGGGTGTGGGGAGCCAGTGGTGCCCCTTATACCACGCCATGCGGATGCCACTCCAGAGGGCGCCAGAGCCAGTCCCCTGCGGATACTGCTGAGGGAAAAACTTCCGGCACCGATGCATGTGGCACGCACACACACCTAATATGGAATGGGCATGAGCAACACATCTTGAAGAACACCAGTTATGGAAAAGGTAACTGTCTTTTATCCTAGGTGAACATGTACAGCTTACTGCATGTAAAACAAAATGCTAGTTAAATATTTGTTTTGCTACACACACACACATGAACTATCTGTGTTTGGCTTCTAGATGAAATTGTAAAAGCAGCAGTTGACCTAGACAGACAACATGTCATCTGTATCCTGGACATCTGTCGTTTAGGTGAAGATAAAGTGGAAGTTTTTCTGAACAAAATGTATAAGATAATGGAGGCTGATGTGGTGAACCTTGTGTAATTTAATAGCTTGTTTTATTGACGTTATCCATGTATTGTTGGAGGGGAGGGAAATAAAACTTTAGTAACTTACAATACACCCTCTGCATATTGCCACTTTCTAGAGCGTATAGAGCCAAGCATATCCAGCCTTATGATGTGTTTTGACAGAGCAATTGTAGTGGTAGTCAACACAATTGAGAAGGAAGGTTCATTACCTTTATATCTGAAGGCTTTGGAGCAGAGTATTATAAAGATGGCGGAGTGCTAATTATTTGTATACCTCTATTGCTTTAGTGTAATGCATTGAGTGCTGCAGGCGACTCCCAAGTGGAAGGTGTTTTGTACGTGTTCCATCATTAAGCAAAGAGACTGGATGGGGAATGGAATGTACAGCCAAATTCTGCCCTCTGTCAGTGAGAGTTGCCTGCATATATGCATGGGAAGAATTAGGCCTTAAGTCACTTATGTGACGGTGTCTCTAGCTGGTAGGAACCTAAAATCATTGCCATCTGACAGCTCGTCAGGATGGTCATGTGAAATAAAATGGTGGTCTCAGCCCAGTTCCTAGAGAAAACATGGCTGCATCACAGAAACTTGCCACCTCACTTGTTCCCTTGTTTGTAGTTTCAGTAGAGCCAAAAGACTTAATTTCAATAGATTGAGAACTATCCTCTGCTTTATAGAAGGGTCCCTCTGGGCAGTTTGAGCGATGCATTGGCTGTTGGTGGGGAAAAGTTTGGCCAGCCAGTGGCAAATTGTGAATGGAAGCCACTGAATGTCCTGTGAATGGAAGCCTTCAGTTTTAAGTGCTTTCAGTTCTGCTCCATAACATTGAATTAATTAAAAAACAAGGCACTTCTCTGCATTATTTGTGTTAGATTTTCTAGAAGCATTACTGGATACAGAGCCAAAGTTTGAATGTTGTCTGTTCACTTAGAATGTCATTCTGTGCTTCTGCATAGATATCCAGTAAAGTTTTGGTGTGTCTTACATTTTATTAGTAGAAGAATATTAATGTAAATGTCCTGGTAAGTGAAAGTTAATATGGTAAAACATTTGTCCTTTATATCTTTCTGTACTGTATTTTGTATTTAAATGTATGATATGGTATAGGCTCCAGGGTCTAATAAGAGAGTCTGGCACCCGTACTTGCTATTTCAAACTGAGCCATGCTGACTATGCCAGCAGATATTTTAAAGTAGATATACCTCAGGTAGAAGCTTAATTTTAAGGAAACCAGCATTTCAAGATCAAATTGGTAAGGTAATTATGTTTTTGTAATAGAAATGACACAGGCACTTGTACAGAGTTACCATATTTTATTATTTGTTCTAGTCACTCAGCCCTCTTCCTTTTGTTTCTCAGTGCTCCCATTACATGTAGTAAAACCCAGCAACGGCTCTGCCTGCCTTGCCTCACTGCATAGCAGTGTATACTTAACATTGTTGTTATCCCTTGATGCTTGCTGTCTTAAATCTTAAAAGCAAATTCAAAATTATGTAGACTCTGTGGTCTTTAAAGTATATACCATTTTATTTTATATCTGTGCTATTTGAAATGTATCAAAAGACAACACAAAAAGAGCGTATATAACAGGGGTCTCAAACTCAAATGACCACGAGGGCCACATGAGGACTAGTGCATTGGCCCGAGGGCCGCATCACTGACACCCCCCCTCTCGCTGGCCCCAGCCCCGCCCCCACTCCACCCCTTCCATGAGGCTCCGCCCCTTCCCCATTTCTTCTCCACCTCCTCTCCTGAGCGTGCTCCTCCCCCATCCCTCCTGGAAAGTGCTAAGCGTTATACAGAGCATACAGATCAGTGCTGCTCCTACAACAAGTCATTTCCAAGCAGTTTTAATAAAATATATACACTCAGTAATGCACCTCACTCAAAGGACAAAACACGCACTTAGTTAGTTTTACTTCAGTTAAAGCCCCCCCACTGCACTGGGCTACACCACCACTCCACCCCTGCTTGGCCTCTTCCAGGGGTGGCAGGTTTGTAGAAATTTTGGTGGTGCCCAGAACCTGCCCCCCCCCCACCTCCGCCCCCACCTGCCTAAGGCTTTGGGGGGGGGGGTCTGGGGTGCAGGCTCTGGGATGGAGTTTGGGTGCAGGCTCCGGGCTGGGGCAGGGGGTGGAGGCTCTGGGATGGAGTTTGGGGATAGGAGGGGGTGCAGTGGTGAGGGCTATGGGGCTGGGGATGAGGGGCTCGGGGCATTGGAGAAGCTCAGGACTAGGGCAGGGGAAGGGCAGCCTGCCCTGGCCTTGTGGTGGGGGGGCGCTAGGACCCTGCAGCAGCAGGTGATGCCAGAAGCCGGCAGAGCGGAGAAGAGTCAGGCTGAGCTGCAGGCTCAGGGGCGGTGAGGGGGCAGCAAGTGAGGCTGGGGGACCCTCGGGGGAGGCGGCAGGTGGGGCCGGGGGAGAGACCCGGCCCCAAACATTGGGGAGCAGCACGCGGGGAGTTTAGCTGCCACATAAAATAACTCGGGGGGGGGGTGAGGGGAGTTTGGCAGCGACAGGAAGTAACTGGGGGGAGGGGAGGGGCGCAGGGAGCTTGGCGGGCCACAGGAAAGAGCTCCGGGCCATGTGTTTGAGACCCCTGGTATATAATATATATACTGGCAAAAATGGGTAAATTCCATTCTTTGCAAAGAATCCATTCACTCTTTTGTTTCATGAAGTACAGCTAACTGTAAGATTAAAAATGCTAAGAAACTAAGGTCCTGTTGATAAACATCATAACATTTTGTTATGCCTCTCATTCTCGAGAACAGGGCTTTGTAAAATATTTTCAGACTAAAAGGATCACTCATCCACCACTGGAATACAGCCATTGCAGAGTTGGAATGTTACCAAAGCCTTGTGTATTCCCTAACCCTAGAATTCACACCTTGTCAAAGAATTGTGCTCCAGAATCTTAGCTCTTATTTTCTTTTTATAAATGTTTCTACCCATCGTAGTTTCAAAGAAAACCATAGAAAGGACAGCTGAGTGTAAACCAGCGGAGTGATGTTTGCCTGACTATGCAGAGAGCCTGAAACAATAGCTCTAACAGGTGTAAACTGCTCAAATTTATCTGTGTGGTTAACTCTGAAAATTAGATTACAGTCTGTGGAATATTGAAAATGGGGACAGCTTAAGTAAAAGAAATAACAAATAATACAAAGACTTCTGTATTTATTTCATTTTTATGTATAATTGAATAAAACAATCTGTTTTTTAAATGTATCTGAAGCTGTTGCAGAACTTCAAGAATTTCCACCAGAGTGCTGCATAATCCAAGGATTTTACAACAAAATTTTAGGTCTAGCTTGCCTCAAAGTATGCAAGGCATCCAGTATTGCAGCCATTCTGGGCCTGCAACACTAAGCTTTTTTTTGCAATGGGTTCCAGTGGCTTCATCTGTTTTCCTCTGGTTTCATTGCCTTCATTTTCCAATAGACCACTCTTCGAAGAAAGCACTTTTAAAATCCGTTTATACATGCATTTTCCCATGATGGAGGCAATCCCCATTGGAAAGCACAGGGAGGGATATATACATAACTGCTTGTTGTAATTCATATGATTTGAGTGGGTGTGTGACATTGATTCTGCCCTCCGTTATACATGTAGTACTTCTCCATCCCCTATTGGCTTCAAAGGGTGTTATGTAGATTTATCTGAGGTCAGAATTGTTCAGGCGAATACTCCCTGAGATTGGAACTGGAAAATGGGAACTTTGACTAGCCATAGTACTAAGGGACAAACCCTGGAGCACACCATATTGGGAAGTGGAGTCTGATATGGTAAAAAAGAAAGACACACACACAAAAATTATAAGGTATGACAAGGATGTGAGAGAGAAATTGTGATTTAAAGGAGGAATATGTGATTTTTTTAAAATTGGTTCCAGTACATCTACACTTTTTTCCCTTTTTTTTAAAAATCGATCCAGTTATACTAGTATCCGCTTTTTAATATAGGCAAGCCCTGTATCTTGGACAGGCTAAGGAGAAAGGGAGAAATGCAAGACTAAGGCTGTGTCTACACTTGCACTTTTGTCGGTATAACTTATGTCACTCAGGGGTGTGAAAAAAACACCCCTCTTAGTGACATCAGTTTCATTGACAGAAGCACTGCTGTGGACAGCACTACGTTGGCGGGAGAGCTCTCTCCCATCTGCATAGAACAGCTGCACGAGCTCGCTAGTGTAGACATGGCCTTAGGTGCATCTTGGATTAATTCTATCTCACTTAATTCTTCCACGATATAAGATTAGAAAAGTTACGCAGACTCTTTCTTTGTTAAATCTTATTTTTAATGAGCGTCTCAGATTGTTTTGAAGCGAGCTCACTCTGTTATATCCTTGAAGGGAAGAAAATTTTCTGACCCCTTGCAAGAGGCATTTCAGACTAAATAGGAGCCTATCCTGGATGTGAATGTGGCTTGTATGAATTAAACTCTCCTCTGGCTACTGCTCAGGGGCTGATGCAACCACCTACAAAGTGCCACCAAGATACAGATGGAAATCTGTAGAGAAAGGGAAAAAGCTGATGGACAATAAGGAGTGGCAGGAATATGGGGCCAAAGTTTGCATTTACAGGCACTCATAGTAACAGTAACCAGGTGTGGGGATTTTTTCCCCTGGATAAGCTAGTTGTAATAGAGCTGACGCACTGAGGACTTATATTTCTGTGGGTGGTGTCAGTTACCTACTTTGGCCTGAAATTTCAAACTCCTTAGGGAAGTGATGGACTAACAGTGGTCATTGTTAGTTGAAAATATCTATAGACATCTTAAATTTTATGCTTCAGTTAATAAGCAATGAAGAAGGAGAATAAGTCCAGCTATTCCTGCCTCCTGGTTGTTGCTATCTTATTCAGAGCTGCAGAGACCATTCCAGCCTATGTGAATCTATTCTATTTCAACACTACTAGCAACAGCACTGTGACCGAGCATTGTGAATGTGGCGTGTATGGAGCAAACTCTCCTCTAGGTACGGCAACGGGGCTGGTGGGCATTCCTAAATCTGCTAACCTTCAAGCCTGTGATTCTAACACGGAGTTCACTGTCATGGAAGCGCCATGGATTGCATTGATTGAAAGAGGCAATTGCAGATTTTCAGAAAAGATTAAACTGGCAGCCAAAAAGGGTGCTGAAGCTGTTGTGATCTACAATGCCCCAGAGAGTGGCAGTTATCCCATCTCTATGGCACACTTTGGTGAGTACTACAATAATCAACTCTGGGAGCCTGCTAATTTCTGTCCAGTTCAATATGCCATTTCCACTGAAGGCAACCTGACATGACATGTTGAAAGTGTTTTATGTGTTTATCTTCTGTTTTTGTGTTGGTTGGTTGTTACTTTTATGGAGAATTTTTTGGGACCCAATCCCTGCAAGTCCTTACTTGCAAAACTTGGCCTTTCTTATTTACCCAAAGAGTCCCATTAAGTAAGGGTTTGTGGCACCAGGACTCTTGCATTTTGATAGATTTCACTAAGTTTGTATGCTCTCTTCTGAGGACTAATAGTATGATCCAAAGCCACCCTACTCCTGGGGGAATTCTATGCCACTGCACATGCACAGAATTTATGTCCCCTGCAGATTTATTTGCTTCCCTACAGAAAAATGACTTTTGCAAAAGGAAGTCACAAGAGCGGTCATGCGACCCTCCCCAGCAGTATGTTTCGGATGCCCAGGGCAGCCAGCAGAGAGGTAAATCACTGTGGGGTAGGAGACGGGACTGGGGAAGACCAGACTGGTGGCTCCTACCCTGTGCAAAGCTCAGCTGCTAGTACCAGCTGGGCTGGAGAGGACGGGGCTACTTCTTCACCTGCATGGCATCTGGGGCCAGGTCAGACCCATCCCCCAGATTTCTCCCCTGGCTGCAGGAAGCTCTGCAAACACCTCCCACCCCTGTGCTTCCTGCACCCATTGCTCCTCAGCCACAGAGAGGGAGGGATCTCTGTACAGGGAGCTGCTCCCCCATCCTCCCAACCCCCGTGCATCCAGACTTCCTCACACCCAGCCCCTCCCGCTGAGCCTCACCGCCCCTGCACTCAGAACCCCCCGATGAGCCCCACTCCCCCTGCACCTGGACCACCCTGATGAGCCACCTGCACCCAGATTGCCCCACACAGAACCCTCTCAACCCACACCTGGATCCCCCCACATTAAGCCCCTCCACACTTGGATCCTGCCTTGCTGAGTCTGCCTGCCTACATAGAGGGGCAGGGCCCTGGGGTGTTTCTGGGGCAGGCCGGATCCTTGCGCTGTGTCAGGGTTGGGTGCAGCCTCACCGCTGAGTCTGTGTCCCAAGGGGGAGGGGGAGCTGCACAGTGATCTCCACCTCTGTGCAGCCAGTGGCCTGTGCTCCCCAACACCATGCTGGAGCCTCCACATTTATTTGGCAAATAAAATTTGCAGAATTTTAAAATATTGTGTGCAGAATTTTAAGTTTTTTGGCGCAAAATGCCCTGAGGAGTACCACCTGGATCGAATGGGAGCCTTTCCATTGATTTCAGAAAGATTTGCATCAGGTCCTGTTTGTGTCTAGATTTTGTCGTCAGACACTTTTATAGATGGGATGTTTTGATAATCTAATTAATGTGAAGAATGTACTACTTCCATTAGATTGTTTCTAAGGCGTTGCTTACACTACAAACTTATGTCCGTATAATTGCATCTCTCAGAGGTGTGGAAAATCCATACCCCTGAGTGACATAGTTATGCCGACCTAACCCCCAGTGTAGACATCACTATGTCAATGGGAGGGCTTCTCCTGTCGACATAGCTAACACCTCTTGGGGAGGTGGAATACTTACACCTATGGGAGAAGTGCTCTCTTCAGCATAAGTATTGTATAGTCATACAATAGAATATTAATTGTATATGATGTTGGAAGCAAATTACATAATATATATTTATAATACAGTATATAATTCCCTTACACTCTACTAATATTATGATGGGTAGTGTTTACAGTTGGAATTTAAAATATTTTACCTAACGTGAAAATGTGGCCAATTAACTGAAGATTTTCTTTTGTATTGTTAGGGGAAAGTGATTTATCTAAACAATCTAGAAAAACTGGCTGGTATTGATATAAAGGATCTTGTATGGCTTTCTTTTTCTTTTTCTTTTCTTTTTTTTTTTGGAGATTGTTGACTTGTCTGTCTGTAAGAAAAATATATTGTGTTTAGCTGTAGATAAGGTCTTCTGCTCAATTTCTAATGGAACAATAGAAACCCCAAGTGGCCAAATGAGCTAATTCAGATTAAGTGAAATCAAAAGCTAGATTTGCCAGCCAGAATCTCTGAAGCACTCTTTGGCCTGCTCTACACTAGGGTGGGTGGGAAGGGGGGCGAGCTAAGTTGGTCTAAGTTACGCAACTTCAGCTACAAAAATAGCATAGCTGAAGTCGACGTACTTAGACCTACTTACCACGGTGTCTTCACTGCAGTAGGTCGACTGCTGACACTCCCCTGTTGACTCCGCCTGCGCTTCTCGCTCCGGTGGAGTACCGGAGTCGACGGGAGAGCACTTGGTGGTCAATTTATCGCGTCTTCACTAGCCGCGATAAATCGACACCCACTGGATCGATCGCTCCGGAGGTAAGTGTAGACATGCCCTTTGAGTGGCATTTCCATTTAAATCCATGGGGAGGTCTGAGCATGGAGCATTTCCCGGAGACAGTCCTCATTCAGATACAGTACAGTAACTCCTCACTTAAAGTCGTCCCGGTTAACGTTGTTACGTTGTTACGTTGCTGATCAATTAGGGAACATGCTCGTTTAAAGTTGTGTAATGCTCCCTTCTAACGTTTGGCAGCCGCCTGCTTTGTCTACTGCTTGCAGGAAGAGCAGCCCTTTGCAGCTAGCTGGTGGAGGCTTGGAACCAGGGTGGACCAACAGCCCCCCACTCCCCTAAGTTCCCTGTGCAGCAGCTGCCAGCAGGCTAGCAATTGCAGCTGTCCCTCCCCCCACTGCCATGTGCTGCTCCTGCCTTCTGCTTTGGAGCTGCTCCTCGAGACTCCTGCTTGTTGTGTGGGGGGGACGGAAGGAAGAGTGGGGCTAATGTCAGGGTGTCCCCCTCCCCCCTGCTCCCCACTTACCCCATCTTCCATAGAGCGGGGGGGGACACCAGGGCTCAGGATGGAGGGAGCTTGCAGCAGCTGCGGTCTCAGCAAGCTGATCTAATTAAGGCAGTGTACTTAAAGGGGAAATGCGCATCTCTCCCTCCATTCCTGCTGCCTTGTAGAGTGAGAGAGTTAACCCTTGAGGGCTCAGCCAATTGCTAGTTCATTTAGCAGTAAGGGAAATATCCCACCCTCTGCCTCCTCCACCTCAACCAAGCTTCACAATCATCATCACTGTGTACCAGTATTAAATTGTTTGTTTAAAACTTATACTCTGTGTGTTTGTGTGTGTGTGTGTGTGTGGATATATGTGTGTGTGTGGATATATATATATATAGAGAGAGAGAGAGACTTTTGTCTGGTGAAAAACATTTCCCTGGAACCTAACCCCCTCATTTACATTAATTCTTATGGGGAAATTGGATTCGCTTAACATCGTTTCGCTTAAAGTCGCATTTTTCAGGAATATAACTACAACGTTAAGTGAGGAGTTACTGTACTAGTTGGGCTGTAACAAACAGCACTCTGACTTTGAGCAAGAAAAAAGGAGCCGAAGTAAGATGAAGCAGAAAGCACATCCTATTTTCAGTCAAATATTTCTGGTAGTTTAAAAAAAAGAGATAAAAATACAAATAAATAACAAAACAGGAAAGCAACAGAACTCTGAATAATATTCTCTCTGAGATCCACACAGCCCTCAGACTTCATTGCATTTACTTTTCCAGAAGACAAGTTCTGATTTGTTATTTTTTTGGAGCATTTCTTTTCAATGAAACAAAAAGAAGGTATATTTGGTGGTGATAATGAGGTTTATAAATCAATGTAATTTTCAAATTTAACATTAAATACAGCAAGGGCTAAGTACAATAACATCAACTTAGGAGATGCTTTTCTTTCTGTATACTTTACATCTGGTTCCTTTCCCTCGTTGTGTGTGTAGATAACATGTATTTCTAAATGAAATTAAAGAACGCCTCCTTCCAAAACAAAAATCAAAACCAAAAAGTGCCCTGTGTTGTCAGTGCCCAAGACCTGTCGCTGTTTGTTGGCTTGTATGAAATGAGATGCTGCTCTCCTTCCAGTTCCCAGTGGGCGGTTAACTATAAAAGAAAGGAAAAAACCCTTTATTGAAATGGCCAGCAATGATGACACCTAAAGGACTGCATGGGCATGAAGGCTAATCTATTCTCTTAGCCTTCAGGTGATCTCTTCAGGGCAGCATTGAATCTTAGTGGCAGGACAGTGTGAGGAAGCTTACACTGCCCCTGTGATATGTACCTGTTCATGGACAAGTAAAGAACATCAACCTCCAAAGTAATCAATAGGATACCAACACCAAACTGGTTACAAAAATCAGCTTTCGTGATTCCTTTACTGTTACTGTGCATTGTGACTGGCCTCTGAGAAGAATTGTTTATTAGAATTACTCATCTCATTTATTTATTTATTAAGTCTCTGCTGCTGGTTTTCAGTTCCTCCTCCTCTTACATCCCTTGACTTTTCCATTAAGTTAATGGAGTTTATGGTAGAATACATCTCCCATGCTACAGAAAGTGCCATAGTGTATGTATGGTCTGCTGAGGGACTCACTAACTGAAACAGGTCCCAGTAAAATCCTGCCCCTTGTAAAGCACTCTGAATATTTCAAAGATAACAGATTTAAATTGGTGGGGAGGGGAAGGGGTTCCCCTCTCTGATCCATTGCCAGCTCTCGCCTGTTCCTCCTCAATTTCATTTATCAGTGGGCACTAACGCCAGGATGACAGGGTAGAGCACATAGATGTAAAGTGAAGCCAGTACACTCACTGCTGCTAAGAAGGAAAAGCTTAGTAATACAGACAATGAGAGAGCATTTTTGCTGTCCCCAGTCTGATTACCAGACTCACTAATTGTAAAGCAGGAAGTGTTGTTAGTAGTGTAGTCCTGAAATCCTACAGGCACATTTTGTATGTGATTTGTGTAAAATTATACTAACATTCAGTTACACAGGGACTGAGCCCTAGCTTTAAAAAAGATATATGTGGGATCTCTCTCTTTTCAACACAATCCATTGAATATGTTATCTTCTGTAATAACAATTTTCAAAAATGGCTCCCTTTAGGTTCTTAAATCCATACTTAGGCACCTGGGGCTCAAAGCTCAAAAGGAATTAGTTGCCGAAGTCCCTGTTTTAGGTGTCAGAGTCTTCGTTTTGAGACCACTGCAATCCACAAAACTCCAGCTGAAATCCTGTAGGCACCTAAACTCTGTCAGCACCTAAGGTTTTACAGTAAATGTTCCATAGGCGCCTATGTTTCTGCCTCCCTGTAGTGTCCGGATGCCTGTCTCCTGCCTAAGCCCCAGAATGATTCACAAATCAGCGGTAGATGGACGTTTGGCCACCTAACTCAGAAGTGTGCCTAATAGATGAACTTCACAAAACAGCTGGGAAGCAGGGGGAGGTGGACTTCCCTCCAAACTTTTAGCCCATGTGTTAAGGTACTCATGTGAGATCCCCAGTTCAAGTCTCCCCTCTACCTAGGGGGAGAAGGGATTTGAACAGGGATCTGCCACCTCTCAGGTGAGTGCTCTAACCACTGGGAGATGGGGTATTCTGATGTAAGCAGTCCCTCAGTCTCTGTTGAAGCTGTTGTACTGTGGATAAATAATGAAAGAATCATTGGAGCGTGGGAACTGTATCCTGAGTGCCTCTCATCCTGACTGAGTGCTCTAAACACTAGGCTATGGAGTCATTCTCATGCTTGTGCTTTGAGTAGGTGATGAGGAACATATCAGGATTTAAGCAGGATGCTGCTACTTAAGTAAAAAAGATAAAAGCATTTCTTTGTAATTCAGGGCAAAATAGGCTTACAAAATCATACCACTCGGCTGCAAAACAACTCCATGAAATTCAACCAACATTAATAGTCGTTTATGGACAACACTTCTCCTGCATTGTGAACAGGGACCAGCAGAGGGTGCTAAGCTCTTGTGGTGATTATCTTTTCAGTTATTTTTACAAAGAACCTTTTCATTTTCAAAATAGAATAGGAGGCTGGAGGACACAGGTATATAGAACAGGAAATCAGATAATTTTTATTGCTCACTTCTGAAATCATTCAAATATGTTGGCTAAGGTACAGGTATTTACTGTGTTCTGAAATGTTTTGCTGTGGCAGATACATTAAGCCTCAGTCTAGGAAAACTAAAGTTTTTAGTGGTTAATGCGTTCCATGCTAATAAAGTAAATCACACTCTGGCAGGCGTATGTCACATATTTAGCAGCAGTACATTTCCCTCCGTTCACATAGCTCGCCTAATCTACAATCGTACTTGAAAAAGTTGGTGTTGATTTTTCTCCCCCCCCTCCCCCCTCAAACTTTGCATTCAGAACAGTTCTGCAGTCTCAAAAGCTAGTCTGTGTTATCTCAGAAGTTCATTCAAAGAAGGCTGTTATGCTTTTTGATGCAGTGCTAGGAACTTGTGGACTGAGTGTCTGCCATTGGACTTTTTGTTTTGTCTTTTGTTTTGAAGGCTAGTATAAACTTATCTTCTGATTCACTGAGTTTTCCCTTATTCTCCCCTTTCTGTAAAATACCACTATCCGATGTTCAGTGTATTGTATACGTTGCAACATGAATTGATTATCTGAGCTTTCACCATAGTAACAGCCAATCGCTGTATTCTTGTTTTGAACAGCTGCAGTTTGAACACCTCACCCTCTAAGGGGATACAACATTCAGCCAATGGATTTACATTTTCATTAAATCCTGTTTCAGTGGAACAACCCATTTTACAAACAAGGGGCCAAATTCATCCCTGATGTCAGCAAAGTCATATTAGGAATTAAATTTGTCCCCCTTGTCAGTGAAAATGGCATAAGTGGCCTCGTTTACAATGAAACAGCTGCTTTTTTCCATGTGGACAGCATCCCAAAAGACACAACTAATTTTCATAATCAGAGTTAAGAGCTGGTATGGCCACATGGCAAAGCACCAAGCTAACAAGAATCCTGTGTGTTGAGAGTTTATCCCCAGATGGTCCGGAAGAGTGGCTAGCACCT
Organism: Platysternon megacephalum; assembly: GCA_003942145.1. Lineage (NCBI taxonomy): Eukaryota > Metazoa > Chordata > Testudines > Platysternidae > Platysternon > Platysternon megacephalum. Next base: position 11,870,038 of record QXTE01000005.1, on the reverse strand, counting down.
GCTTCCCATGCTATAGCATGCAGTGTTACAGCTGTGTTGGTCCCAGGATATTAGAGAGACAAGGTGGGTGAGGTAACATCTTCTATTGGACCAGCTGCACAGGACTCTTCTTCAGGTCTGGGAAACTGAGGCTATGGCTACACTAGAGCGCTTACACTAGCACAGCTGTTTCACCCCTCCCCTCCCCCCCGTGAGAGGCAGTAGCTGTGAATTAACCACCCTCCTGAGCTTCTGCCGACATAGCACTGTCCACACTGGCTCTTAAGTTGGTATAAGTAATGTCGCTCGGGGGTGGCTAGTTCACACCCCTGTGTGACATAACTTATGTCAACTTAAGCTGTAATGTAGCCATAGACTTATTCAGTGTGTCACCGCTAAATACAAGATGGAACAGGTTGTATAGTATAATTAGTTAACACATATTTCAAGGGACTATTCAAGATGAAGTGGCCTATTAACAACATCCAGGCATAGGAAGAGGGGGCCAGGATCTTGCGGGGGTGCAACAGACCCAGGGTCTGAACCATGCCCCCAAAGCTGCAGACTAAACTGAAAACAGCTTAAGAAGTGCTCCTGTCTCCAGCACCCGGACACCCAGCTCCCAATGGGATCCAAACCCCAAATGAATCTGTTTTACTCTGTATAAAGTTTATACAGGGTAAACTCATAAATTGTCCGCCCTCTATAACACTGATAGATATGCACAGCTGTTTGCTCCCCCAGGTATTAATTACTTTGGGTTAATTAATAAGCAAAAGTGATTTTATTAAGTATAAAAAGTAGGATTTAAGTGGTTCCAAGTAATAACAGACAGAACAAAGTAAGTTACCAAGCAAAATAAAACAAAACATGCAAGTCTAAGCCTAATACAGCAGGAAACTGAATACAGGTAAATCTCACCCTCAGAGACGTTCCAATAAGCTTTCACAGACTAGACTCCTTCCTAGTCTGAGCCCAATCCTTTTCAGACTAACGTTGTGGTTTATGGCCTGGGTCCAGCAATCACTCACATCCCCGTAGTTACAGTCCTTTGTCCCCGTTTCTTTCAGGCATCTCTTTGGGGTGGAGAGGCCATCTCTTGAGCCATCTGAAGACAAAATGGAGAGGCTTCCAGGGGCTTTTATATTCTCTCTCTTGTGGATGGAAACCCCTTTGTTCTTCTGTGCAAAATCACAGCAACAAGATGGAGTTTGTAGCCACTTGAGAAAGTCACATGTCCATGAATGATTCAGCTTTTTGCAGGCCGACGCCATTGTTTACATGTTAGTTTGAACGTTCCCAGGAGAGCTCAGATGTGGATTGGCGTCTGCCAAAGTCCATTGTCAGTTAAGTGCTTCTTGATTGGGCACTTACTCAGAATAGTCCTTTCTCAAGAAGCTGCCCAAATGCTTCACTGATGCTACTTAGAATCAAACACATTGAGATACAAGTACATAGCCAGTATTCATAACTTCAAATACAAAAATGATACACACATACAGACAGCATAATCATAACCAGCAATTTACAACCTTTCCATAGACCCCTTACTTGACCTCCTTTGTACAAGATTTGGTGCAACTATAGGACCTTGGTTGCAACAATGATCTATATGGTCACAGTTCATGTCAATAACGTCACACCATGATTTTTAGTATCTAGCAAGTAATGAATTTAAGCTCTCAGGCTCATCTTCTGAAAGTGTGTTGGGATTTTTTTTTGAGAATGAGGACTGATAGGTCAGATACAGAGGGATTGTTTTGTGAAAAGTGTTCACCCACCTTTGATGTTTTTGTCTTTTATCATTTTCCTGTGTGAGTTAATTTGAGAGCCTACTGATTGTCTGGTTCCACCCACATAGTTGCTGTTGGGGCATTTCACCCACTTTGCTTCTCCACTGGGACCTCCTCTCAGGACGCATGCAGACGGAGACAGCGAGATTCAGGTCTGGCATATGCAAGTTGATCAAACCTTGTCACCAACAGAAGACTGATCCTGAACCTAAACATCTCCAGGTTCCCATATCCCACCCTAATCCCAATGGCATTTGTTACTGTGTCCTTAATTCCTTAACAGAGTAGCTAGTCTGCTATCAAACCTAGGAGTCTTGTACTTAATTTGGATGAATGCTCATTGTGATTTTATTATGCATCAGTGCAAATGCAGTTAAACATAAACAGTGGGGCCTGAATTCAGGTCCCACTGAAGTGAATAAGAATTTTGCCAATTGGATCAGGCTACATTCCTCTGGGACTATACTGCCAACAAAACAATATAAGCAGGGTGGCGGGGTATCTTATCTACAGCTGTCCACTAGGAGCTTCCCAAGTCTTTCACTTCAGCTAATTTTGAGTTCGTTTTCCAGACCTGAAGAAGAGCTCTTTGTAAGTTCAAAAGCTTGTCTCTCGCACCAACAGAAGTTGGTGCAATAAAAGATATTACCTCATCCACCTTGTCTCTAATATCCTGGGACCAACACAGCTGCAACTACACTGCAGATTTCAGCTATAGGTAGAAGCTGGACAGAGAAGCAGAGTTGTTTGTGAATCATTTCCCCAATAACAAGATGACCCCTATTCTGTGATGAAAACCCAGAGGACAAAGAGTTAACTTCCAATCACTACCAAGTATTTGGCATACTATAGAGCTCATGCAGTTTCGTCAGTCACTTATCAGTCAGTTTAACCTTTGTTATTGTGATATCAGTCATGCTGCTGAGGTTGAAATTGTGCTAGTTTGTACAGTCAGGGAGTTCAATAAAAAAAATTCAGCCCAAGTTATATGCTGGAAACATAGTGTTTAGTTTCCTGGTCTTTAAATTAAAAAAAAAAAAAAGTTTTATATTATTGGAATGGAGGGGGAACTATTAGTCCAATCAACCTTTTTTCCCCTTATGTCTAATTCTCAGCTAGTATACTTGGTTGTCTAATCTAAGTTTTTTCTATAGCACAGGGATCAGCAACCTTTGGCACGTAGCTCGCCAGGGAAAGCCCCTGGCGGGCCGGGCCAGTTTGTTTACTTGCTGTGTGCGCAGGTTTGGCCGATCGCGGCTCCCACTGGCGGGCCGAGGGATGTGCTGGCCGCCCTTCCCACAGCCCCCATTGGCCTGGGACGGTGAACCAATCCCTGCTATAGCATATATCACTGTGCCATCAAAGCATGGTGTAGAGATTGGGCCTGATCTAAAACCCTTTGAAGTCAATGGGAACATAAGAATGGCCATATTGGGTCCATCTTCCCCAGTACCCTGTCTTCCGACAGTGGCCAATGCCAGGTGCCCCAGAGGGAATGAACAGAACGGGGAATCATCAAGTGATCCATCCCCTGTTGCCCATTCCCAGCTTCTGGCAAATAGACGCTAGGAACACCATCCCTGCCCAGCCTGGCTAATAGCTACTGATGGACCTATCCTCCATGAACTTATCTAGTCTTTTCATTGACTTCACTGGGCTTTAGAATAGACTCTTGCTGCACAGCTTCATTAGCTCCAGGACTGGAGCAGCCTCACCTGCAAAAATGAACTCTAAGTATTGTATTATTCATGTATTTATTAGGGCTGTCGATTGATTGCAGTTAACTCATGTGATTAACTCAGAAAAATTAATCGTGATAAATCACAGTTTTAATCGCACTGTTAAACACTAGAATACCAACTGAAATTTATTAAATATTTTTGGATGTTTTTCTACATTTTCAAATGTATTGATTTCTATTACAACACAGAATAGAGTGTACAGTGCTCACTTTATATTTATTTCTGATTACAAATATTTGCACTGTTAAAAACAAAAGAAATAGTATTTTTCAATTCACCTCATACAAGTACTGTAGTGCAATCTCTTTGTCGTGAAAGTGTAACTTACAAATGTCATTTTTTTTGTTACATAACTGCACTCAAAAACAAAACAATGCAAAACTTTAGCGCCTACGAGTCCACTCAGTACTACTACTTGTTCAGCCAATCGCTAAGACAAACAAGTTTGTTTACATTTATAGGAGATAATGTTGCCCACTTCTTATTTACAATATCACCAGAAAGTGAGAACAGGCGTTCTCATGGGATTGTTGTGGCCGGCAGTACAAGGTATTTACGTGCCAGATATGCTAAACATTTGTATGCTCCTTCGTGCTTCTGCCACCGTTCCAGAGGACATGCTTCTATACTGATGATGCTCATTTAAAAAAAAAATGCATGAATTAAATTTGTGACTGAACTCCTTGGGGGAGAATGTATGTCTCCGGCTCTGTTTTACCCGCATTCTGCCATATATTTCATGTTCTAGCAGTCTCGGATGATGACTCAGCACATTTTGTTGTTTTAAGAACACTTTCGCTGCAGATTTGACAAAACACAAAGAAGGTACCAATGTGAGATTTCTAAAGATAGCTACAGCATTCGACCCAAGGTTTAAGAATCTGAAGTGCCTTCCAAAATCTGAGAGGGACAAGGTGTGGAGATGCTTTCAGAAGTCTTAAAAGAGCAATACTCTGATGCAGAAACTACAGAACCCGAACCACCAAAAAAGAAAATCAACCTTCTGCTGGTGGCATCTGACTCAGAGGATGAAAATGAATATGCATCGGTCCACGCTGCTTTGGATTGTTATCAAGCAGAACCTGTCATCAGCATGGACACATGTTCTCTGGAATGGTGGTTGAAGCATGAAAAGACATATGACTCTCTTTAGCACATCTGGCATGTAAATATCTTGCGATGCTGGCTACAACAGTGCCATGCGAACGCCTGTTCTCACTTTCACGTAACACTGTGAACAAGAAGTGGGCAGCATTATCTCCTCAAATGTAAACAAATTTGTTTGTCTGAGTGATTGGCTGAACAAGAAATAGGACTGAGTTGACTTGTAGGCTCTAAAGTTTTACATTTTTATTTTTGAATGCAGTTATTTATTGTACATAATTCTACATTTGTAAGTTCAACTTTCATGATAAAGAGATTGCACTACAGTACTTGTATTAGGTGAATTGAAAAATACTATTTCTTTTGTTTTTTACAGTGCAAGTATTTGTAATCAGAAATAAATATAAAGTGAGCACTGTACATTTTGTATTCTCTGTTGTAATTGAAATCAATATATTTGAAAATGTAGAAAACATCCAAAATTATTTAAATAAAGGGTATTCTATTATTGATTAACAGAGCAATTAATCACAATTAATTTTTTTAATCACTTGACAGCCCTAGTATTTATCCATTCAGAAGTTATCTCTGCTTACATGGACTGTCTATCTTGTAATAGTTTGTTTTGGGTTGCAGTCAAGTCCTGCATTTCTATCCAGTTGTCCAGCTGAGCTGGCTGAGACGTAACGAGAGCTAGTGTGGTGCTTGTACAAAAAGCTTTTGAATCCTATCAAACAGTGAATCTGCTGGTATAGAAACTGATTCAAAATAAAATATCAAACTTACTCCACAGCGGAGACATTTCACTTTAATTTGACCCTTACGGATGTGTATTGTTACATATAGGAAAGAGAGAATATATCCTAGTCTATATTTTCTTTCTCCTTCTAACTTACTCCATAGCCATAAGTGATGTGGCTGAGATGTAAATGAGGGCAGAATTTGGCCCATTGTATTCTTATATCTCAGTTGTACAAGGGTCCCTGAAGGAAGGTTCTGTTAAAGTTTCCAGAATCCAGGTCACGTCTCCCTTGGCCTTTGCAAAATTTGGCTATACAGACCCAAACATTGCAACTTGGGCCTGTCACTGTTTGAAATAACATTCCTCAGTAAGTCAGAAAAAGTGTGTAACAAAAATCATTTAGTCTGAAACGGGTCTTTGATTTAGACAGCTCCAGAGCACTATCAAAGGGAGAGAACGCTGTTTAAGCCTGGCTGTGGGCCATAGCCCGCTGCTTGCGTTCCGTGATGCTGACGATGTCCTCTGTTTGAACCAGGATGCCTTCCATAAACAATTCAGTGACACTGCCTCTCTGTGTGCAGCAGCCCATGCGCTGTTCCGGAACGTGGTCACTTGCCATTGGAAACGGTCATGGTTCCTACTTTAGTGATGTGTTGGCTTCGCACGCACTTCTTATGTATGTGTATGACAAATATCCAGGCCAGCTCCAGGCACCAGCGGAGCAAGCAGGTGCCTGGGGCGGCCAGTGAAGAGGGGGTGGCACGTCCGGGTCTTCCGTGGCAATTTGGCAACGGGTCCCTCAGTCCCTCTGGGAGGGAAGGACTTGCCGCCGAATTGCCACCAAAGAATGAAGCGGCGGCGGTAGAGCTGCAGACGAAGTGCTGCGATTGCGATCGCGGCTTCTTTTTTTTTTTCTTCCTCCTGCTTGGGGCGGCAAGAACCCTGGAGCCGGCCCTGACAAATATACATTTTTATTTATTTGCATTTATTAACTGCACCTGTTTAAAAATCTGGTGGACAATGTCTCTACCTAAATCATAATTTCAATAAAATTATAAAGTATGTTCCTGTGGGGGATATAAATGTAAATCTGGGCAAAGGAAAATAAAGCCTCCCCAAAGAGCATTTCCCATCCCTGCTTTCTCCCACTCCTCCATCCTCTCCAGATAAGTCTTTAAGCAGTTACTTGCTCCCCGCACCACTGCCACTGAGAGATGCTGGTACAATAGGTACATCTTGCAATGTGTCATCTGATCTTTGGTCTGGTGGGCCAAAGAGAAAAACAAGTTCCCGCGTTAAGGACTCTGGGACCAGTGAAATCCTAGCCCTAGTGAAGTCAATGGCAAAATGCCTAATGACTTCAGAGGGGCCAGAATTTCACCCTCTGGCACCAACCACATCCCATTTATGGCAGGGAAGTGGGCTGTTAGCTTGAGCGCCTGAGTTTCTGTGGTAGTATGTTTTAAAACACTTGCTGTCAGGATGAAAGTTCCCTTCTTCAGCTTTTAGCCTTTTATATAAAAAAAATCTCAGGCCCACACTAGTGCTGAGCTACACCCATTGAAGTCCCTGCAGGGTTTCCATTGAAATCAATTGTGATTTCACCAGGCGTGAGGCAGTGCTGGGTTTAGTCCATTTGGTATCATGGTAGTATTGAAATGTCTGCACTGAATTTGGCTATGCATGTAGCTCCAGATGCTGGTCCAGCAGCTCATGTATGGGTGTGTCTGAATTGGCCCAAAAAGCGATCCCATTTTCTACCTTATTCATTTGTTCTCAAACCTCATTCATTTTTTCCCAAGGGCCCCCGGGTGCAGTATTTTCTGCTCATGAGGACACACACAGATTTTCAGTCACTTGATGCTCTTTAACTGCTGAACTCAGTGTCACAGATGCATTCTATGGAAATTCTGGCTCCCCAGACTGGGCAGGAACTTGCACAATCTGTTAGCAAAGAGGGAAGTAAACTGCACTGATTCAGTCCCAATGAATGGAAACTCCCCTACCACTGAGGAAAGACCCCAGTGAATCAATGAGCTTAGGCCTGATCCTCTGTAGTGCTGAGTGTCCCCAAATCTCAGTGAAGTCAAGAAGGATGGAGGACACTTAGTATGTTGCATGATCTGGCCCTCGTTAGCCACCTCTTTATAAGAGCTCCTGTATGATTAGTTAGTTTGTGTTACATACGTTTTTCTAGCTAGAGGCAGCTTATAATTGGTGCCATGCATTCAGCTTCAGTTTAATTCACTTGCTTCTCCCAGTCATTCTGTGGATCTTTTTATTGACTCCTTCCTTTGAGATTAAGTGGCAGAAAATGTAATCTCTTGAGGTCACACATCTTGTAGAAGGGAGAAAGCGTTCTGGAGAAGTCACATCCGTATACGACTGTAATCTCATACTGCCCAATGTCAGGGTGACAGAACGTTTAAAACACATTGCCTGGCCTGTAGCAGGTACTTCAAGTGCCGTCATAGCAAAGAGCTAAGCTAAACTCCCTTGGTATCTTAAGGCAAAACCACAGCTAAAAACAATGCTTGCTTTACTGGCACCTAGGACGCTTGTGGAAATCTCATTGTCTTGTGGCAAGAGCTGAGCAAAACTAATTGCATAGAAATCATCTTCACCAGAGCAAGCTGCCTGCCCATCCCCATTCAGCAGCAGCAGCCTCCGAAACCTAATTCTGGTCCTGCTGCTGCTAACTGCTCTGCCCCTTACAGTATTTGGTGACACCCCAGAATGCACTGGGGTAATGGAAAGCCTAAGTTAGAGTCCTGCAGTCAGCACAAACATGGAATCTTGGCCTGCCTTTTAATTGTATAGGATGGTGGAAAGCTGATTAAATGACCACACAGCTGCGGGTGAACGTATGGAATTGCTGTGGCATTACTGATTCTCTCTGACTCCTTGTGAAATGGTTGCAGCTGTTATACCATGCCGTGTGCCAGTTTTAGACAATGGGAGAAAATTCTCCCCTTCCCCCCTACAGATTGGTGCAACTCCTATTGTCTGTTAGCAAGCGTCTTTTGCAGCGTTTGTTCCTGGATGTTTATCTTGTTTCTTCAGTCCTAGGGTTTCATTTAGGACTATAATTTTGATCACTCTTGTTGTTGTTTTTCATTTTTAAAAGTTATTCAGTGGAGAGGAGCTAAGGCTGCAAGGAACGGATCCAGAGTTGCTGGTCTCATAAAACTGGTCTCATAAAATGTTGGCCTAAAGAAGCACATCATGACTGGGGTGGATTCAGATCTGGGTATTTGACTCTGAAATGCACTGAAGTTTGAAGAGGTTTAGCACTAGATTTAAGGTTTTTGGTCTATCTAGGATCTATTGATAAGAACATCAAGCTGGTCCATAGTAAGGCTTGTTACAACACAAACTACAGGTTTGCAAATGATGACATAGTCAAATCCATACAACAAATATCAGGAAGAATTCACCAAAATAGGCTGCCCTGACATTAGCGCCATTGTTATTTGGCAAGCACATATTACACGTTGGAAAAAAAAGGGCTTAAATATTTACTTCAGTAAGATAATGCTTCAGATAAAGAGTGTGGATGAAATCCCAGCCTCCTAGTCAGCCAATGGCAAAACTCCCATTGACTTCAGTGCAGCCAGGATTTCACTTTGTTTAACTGAAAGTCAAAGCACACTTTATAAAACCTTCTCAATGACTTACTCCAAAAAAAAAGGGGGGGGAAGAGGAAAGTTACACAGACTAAATCCTTCACTTAATAAATCTTACGAAGAAGTCAAACTACTACAGAGCTAGGACAAAAGCCCTTCTATAGCACACTCAACCAGCTTTAAACCAATGTCAGAGGGAGGGCTGGAGAGTGAATGGACTTCTGAACACTGCCAGTAATTGCCTGCCACATCGTTTTTGCTTATGCAATGGTAAAATGGAATACTGCATTTCTACAGTGCCTTGCCTCTAAGCAGCTCAAAGGCTTTTGCAGCAAAGCATCACAACTGTCCTGTATTAGCTACCCCTATATGTAAGTATTACTGGACCCGTTTTGCAGATGGGTAAACTGTGGCACCAAAAGGTTATGATTCTTGTCCGAGGTCACAGTCAGGAGTTCCATTCCACTCCTCTAACTACTAGACAAGCTCCCTCTAACATGTAAAATGGTCCTTTCTGTGGAAAGGGAAATAGTACCAAAGAACCCCTTTATAGTACTGCAGAGGTCTCAGCTACTACTTTGGACAATTATCCTTTTTATTGGTTGTGGATAGATGGTAACTGGGCTGACGGTCAATGTAGAGGCTGTTTTCCTAGGTTACAAAAGGGGAGTGTGTGTGGTGGGGGGGGGAGGGGTGTCACACCTTATTAAGGTTTCAGATCTGTTTATTAATGCATCATCATGGAAGGAGAATTAATTCAGCATGAAATGAGTACAGGAAGGTTTCTAACATTTAGGCATGTAACATTTTTTTAAAGTTATCAATTTAAATTGTGCATTACGTTTTTATAATTTTAACTGCTAGAAATATGTCCTTCTGTGCCCTGATACTGTTTTCCTTGCACACGCAAATGAGGGTGAAAGACTTGATTCTCCACTCTGTTACACCAGTATCATGGAGTGGAGAATCAGCCCAGTAGGAGTTTTGGCTGTACAAGGAATGCAGAATCAGGCTGCTGGTGGGTAGCAATGTTGACTCTCTAAGTTCCAAGCAGTGCTGAGATCCGCCAACAAATACTACTTAGGACTGAATGTTATCAGCTTCCATATTCCTTCCCCCTTTTCCAGCGCAAATCATCACTAAGCTGAAATATGTTCCTCACACAATATGAACAAACTTTCTATTTGTGCTTAGCCTTTGCTTACCCTGCCCTTTTGAAGTCAGGGGAATTTTGCCTGAGCAGAGAGCGAATCACTTGGCCCCAAGTAAAATAAATGTTTGTGAAATGTCTGTAGTCTTTATGGCTACGATTATCTTACAGAACACATGCTGCAGAGCTCAAGTAACAGTGCTGTACCTCAAGCCTGTGCTAGTTGGTAAACTTCGGTCCCCTGTTCATACACTCCTTACTCTGTTGAGATTACCAGTTGTACTGTGGATATTTGGCCACCAGGAGCCAGACTGAGACCACAAACTCATTTCACATAAGTTGCCAAAGAGCCATAACCTTGTTTATTACCAACCTGAGCAAGTTTTGAACTGGTGTCCTACAAGTAAAGGGTGCAATAGCCAACTGCCAGTTTCCAGAGCCATCCAGTCCCTGTTAAAGAGTCCCTCCTAACTTCCTGCTGTATTTCACAAGATCTTTGTTCACACAAAATAATAACACTGACTAAGATAACATTAAAAGCTGGATTTAATCAAGCATCTAGTCACACGATCACATTTTCAGAATCATATTAAAAATTGATGTAAGGGGTGCTTTTAGTACAACAGGGTGTGGACCAAAACATCAGATCCAAACTCCCCAGACCCAAGTTTTGTAGCTGGTTCCTATCGTTATGAAATACCCAAATCTGATGATCTCCAAAACTTGGAAAAAGTCTGGATCTCTGAGTTTTCTTTCCTAAGGCCCTGTCAGATTTTCTAATCTTTATGAACAGATCTTTGCTCCCATGCGGAACTGATTGCAGGATCGGGCCTTGGCATGTTGATTACCTTCATATAGACTATTTCTTTTATCTGAAATTTTAATTTTGAAAGAATTGATCTGCTTTAACTGGAATAAATTGCCTAGAGAAGTTGTGGATTCTCCATCATTGGAGGTTTTTAAGAGCAGGTTAGACAAACACCTGTCAGGGATGGTCTAGAGCAGGGGTTCTCAACCTTTTTCTTTCTAAGGCCCCCTCAACATGCTATAAAAACACCATGGCCCACCTGTGCCACAACAAATGTTTTTCTGCATATGAAATCCAGGGCCGGCGTTAGGGGGTAGCAAGCAGGGCAATTGCCTGGGGCCTCCCGCCACGGGGGGCCCCATGAAGCTAAGTTGCTCAGGCTTCAGCTTCAGGCCCGGGTGGTGGGGCTCAGGGCCCTGGGCTTCTGCCCCACATGGTGGGACTTCGGCTTCCTGCCCTGGGCCCCAGCGAGTCTAACGCTGGCCCTGCTTAGCAGACCCCCTGAAACCTGCTCTCAGCCCCCCCAGAGGGCCCCGGACCCCTGTGTTGAGAACTGCTGGTCTAGAGTCCTGCCTTGAGTGCAGGGGCTGAACTAGAAGACCTCTCAAGGTCCCTTCCAGTCCTACAATTCTATGATTCTATGCTTTTGTGTGTAATAAGAAATTAGACATTTGGTTAGCATAGTTTAGAAGAAAAGGAGAAAAGTGAGCTTCGAATGTTCCTTGATCTTTAGGACAATATTCAGCTTCTCTATATAGACATATAACAGGGCTTCAGTACCTACTCCGTTCACTACCCTTTCACCACCACCAATGAAAAAGGTCTTCTAGTCTCACTATGGGTCTAAACCAGGGGTCGGCAACCTTTCAGAAGTGGTGTGCCGAGTCTTCATTTATTCACTGTAATTTAAGGTTTTGTGTGCCAGTCATACATTTTAACGTTTTTAGAAGGTCTCTTTCTATAAGTCTATAATATATAACTAAACTATTGTTGTATGTAAAGTAAATAAGGTTTCAAAATGTTTAAGAAGCTTCATTTAAAATTAAATTAAAATGCAGAGCCCCTCGGACTGGTGGCCAGAACCCGGGCAGTGTGAGTGCCACTGAAAATCAGCTCATGTGCCACCTTCGGTACGTATGCCATAGGTTGCCTACCCCTGGTCTAAACCAAACCAAGCCAGCCAGCCACACTGGTGTGTGGCAAAACCAGTGAACAATGTCACACACAATCATGTACATAGGATGCTCTAGGTCACAGACTCATTCGTTTGGCAGAAATATGTGTCAGCCAGAAGTGACCAGGATATTTTTGCGCATTGAGTCATATTTTCTGTTTTTTTAACTGCAGGTTTCCCCTCATCCTGACCTGCCTAGTATCCTTGCATCAAACTATTGTAAAAATCTGTAAATGTTCTTGTTTTTCTTTAACCACATACAAACCACTGAATTCCTTACCAGGAAAAGAGTGTAACTGTGTTAAGATTTAGCCCACAATCCTGCAAACACTTAGAATAAAAGAATAAAACGAGTAGTGTCATTGGGGTAAATTCTGGCCCAACTGCATTCAACGGTAAAACTCAAAGGAGCCAGGATTCAATCCGTTGACTTTGCTGAGACTATGTGCTTAAAGTTAAGCATGTACATAAACATAAGCATGTGCATGTGCATAAACATTTGCTGGATCAGGCCTTATTCAGGAGAAAAATCCTGATGTACGTTCAAGAATCACAGTATCAGCAAGGTGAAAAGGTATGGTAAAAGAGTTTTGTTTTAAAGGGACACCATTAAAAATCACCCTTCTATCTCTGTTTTCTTTACCTGCTGTTGTAATATTAAAATCACTACGAGTGGAACAGATCAGAAAATGACGGGGGGGCTGGGGAGAGAGAATTCTCTCTATACTTTTCAGTTTGTTTGCTTTGTGTATTTGACAGCACTTTTTGTAGAGTGAATTTCACTATTTCTGCTGTATGGCCAATCAGTTTCCCTTGTTGATTGTGTGAGTATTTCGCATAGAAACAGGGAAGAAATTTTTTTTTTTAACATAGCAAAATGTTATTGTAAAACCACCCAAAGTGTCAGGGGATTCAGAGACAGGTGTAGTACCTGATGTTATTTTTAACTCTCAGTTTTTTGGGAGGAGGGCGAAGGAGTTAACTGATTAGCTTTCCATTTGACAGTGTCCCTTTAAGCCAATTTCATAAGGTTCAGAGAAAGGGCTAACCATTATTTCAGTGTATCTTACTCCTGGTCCTGGAGCACTGAATACGGCAAATAAATTAGAGCACCATAGAAATATTGACAACATTGGAATGGTTTCTGGATGGAAATGATCAGCTTTTATGCAAGGGTGGAGCTAGACAAGTATTCTGTGCCCTGGGAAGGGTGGGCCAATTTGTTCAGTCAGTCATCAAAGGAAAGAAACAAGAGCTGTGTGTATATGTGTGTGTGTCACAAGCTTCATGTTAATTTAGTAATAAGAGATTGTTTGCATTATGATTATGTTACAGCTTCTGTTAATTAGGAACTACAGCTCTTTTGGACATAAAATTAAAATTTACTAAACATTGCATAAGGTACATGCAATATATATATTTTTAATTCTGTAGTATGTTCTTCTTCTGAATCTTCCCTTCTCAGCTGAAAGCATTTCGAATTTTTCCCCTGATGCCATGGAACAACGGGTGTGAGTCTTCACTGCCTGACAGTTTGGGTGTTTTTGAAAATCCCACCAAATGTTGGCCAAACTCTGCTCCTACTGAATCCACCCTTTACGTAGTTACTCACATCTGTGTAAAGTGATGATAAAACACTCCCAAACCCAGGGCCTGATCCTGCAAACTTGAACATAAATATCTTTACTCATGTGAGCAATTCCACTGTATCCCTTCACATGGTAAAATTGGTACTCACATGTGTTTGCAGGATTTTCACCCATTTTGCATGGGTGTAAATGATTCCACAAGGTGCAAGGCAGTAGAAAAGCAGGCCCAATGAGCCCATTCCTGGTTCATTAGAATTAATGAGAGTTTTGATATCAGCTGCAGTGGTTCAGGATCAGCCCAAACTCTATAATTAAAGAACAAATAGAATACACTCTTCCGCATTTGAAAGGTTTCCTACTTGATCATCTTTGGAGAAATGTCTGTCCATTCTTATTTACAGTCTGTGTCATCTTTATCAAATATGTGCCTCTCACCAAGTCTTTGGGCACATGTTCTCTCTATATGAACAATAATTTCCAAGGTAAGGCCCTGATCCTGCAAACAAATCTGCATGGGGGGACCTGTATGCATGTGAAGCCCCATTAACTGCAGTGAGGCTTCATGCAGGCACAGGGGTCCATTTGCATGGAGCAAATTGCAGGATCCAGGCCTAACATATTGACAATTATCAATGAAAATGAATTCCCCTCCCACCTCACCTCCCCAGTCCCTTTAAGACCTAATTCTGCAAGTTGCGTAGCCCATCAATGGGACTCCTTAAGATCCCAACCCGTCACACACTTTGGCACATGGGACCAGTGGAACAACTCAGGTGCTTAAAGTTGAATACATGTGTAAATCTGAGGATCTGGGCCCATGTGACTATGAACTAGCAGGATAAGGCTCCTATAGTAACAGAACCAGAAAGTAATATACTACTACAGAGAAACAAACAAAAGGCACATGAATTTGCCATATAACTCAAATAAAAATAATGCAGGAACTAATAGTACATGAATAAAGAATATTTGGTTGAAGCGATGGTTTTCTGTAAAATATTAAGACGGAGCACAATAGGCAGTGAGAGGACATTGTTTGCACAGTGCAAATACATAATTAATAATAGGGAGCATTTATATGGCACTTTACGTTTACCGAGTACTCTGCAAACAGCTCAGTAATGCAAAGCAGAATGGGCGTGTGGATAAACACTGTGTGCCTGGTTGCAGCAATGACCGTGTAGAATGNTGAGCAAAAATAAAAAAAGCGGAGTACCGCAAAATATTGGGACAAATGCCTAGATAGCGGGACGGTCCCAATTTTATCTGGACGTCTGGTCACCCTAGTGGCAGAGAGGTATCGGTACAGCCCCCCCACGCCAGTAATGGGGTGTCTAGGCAGCGGGGTATCAGTGTAGAGCAGTGGTTCCCAAACTTTAACAACCTGTGAATGCCTTTCACTAAAATGTTGTCTCATGAACCCCCTCCTAAAAATGAATATTTCCAGGGATTTTCTCNGGGGGGAGGGTTCCGTGCTGGTAAAGGGTCTCAGTGCTGCTGCTTCCCAACTGGCAGGGAGGTGTCTCGGGGGGGGGGGGAGCAATGTAGTGCCCCCCAGCCAGAGAGAGGGTGCCTGTGGTGGAGGGGTCCCAGTGCAGCCCCCTGGACGATGGGGGGATGTCTGTGGAGGAGGGATCCCAGCACCCCCTCGCCAGAAGAGGGTGTCTATGGCCGATGGTCCTTGGTGCAGCCCCTTGGCTGATGGGGGGAGGGGGTGTTTGGCAGAGGGATCCCAGTGCAGCCCCCCCAGGATGAGTGGGGTGTCTGTGGCAGATAGGGTGACCAGATGAGAGGAAGAAAATATCGGGACACATGGGGGGGGGGTGTCCACCGGCTGAGCAAAAATTAAAAAAGCGGAGTACCGCAAAATATCGGGACAAACGCCTAGATAACGGGACGGTCCCAATTTTATCTGGACGTCTGGTCACCCTAGTGGCAGAGAGGTATCGGTACAGCCCCCCCACGCCAGTGATGGGGTGTCTAGGCAGCGGGGTATCAGTGTAGAGCAGTGGTTCCCAAACTTTAACAACCTGTGAATCCCTTTCACTAAAATGTCGTCTCATGAACCCCCTCCTAAAAATGAATATTTCCAGGGATTTTCTCCTTTACCTGAGTATAAATTATAAAACCAGTGATCTTGAAAATATAAAAATTGTTTTTATGACATGCTTATTACACACTATTTATTATTAATTATTATTTATTATTACAGTATTTTTATGACATTATGAAAATGGCAACACTCTTCCAAGATCTCACTTTCGTAGCTTGTATCATTTTGAATAAGCCTGTAATAAGACAAGGCTCCTATGTTTCATCAAGGAGTATCAGATGTGAAACAGCAGGAAGGTATTTAAGAAGCCAACTCAAAGAGTTCCTCCTACACAAGCATTCGGGTCTTGAGCAGTCCAGGCAAACAACGCATGTTACAACAAAGCTTAAACTTGTTCTTCATAATAATTTTAAAAACAATACTAGCTGCCTATTTAATTAAAAAAAAGGCAAAAATATCCACCTCCCTTTCCATCTCTTAGAAGGATTCTTGAAGTTTAAATCTCCTCGGTGTGATAGAGATGCTGGCTTTGATCTGCTCAGCTCTTGGAAGTCCAGGGGCTCCGGGCTGCTGGCCCCGTGCTGCCCGGGGTCCCTAGGGACAGCTCTGTCCACCATTAGGGAATTTTTTCCTGAGAACCCCCTGTAACATTTCATGAACCCCAGTTTGGGAACCACTGGTGTAGAGCCAGCCGCNATAGAGATGCTGGCTTTGATCTGCTTAGCTCTTGGAAGTCCAGGGGCTCCGGGCTGCTGGCCCCGTGCTGCCCGGGGTCCCTAGGGACAGCTCTGTCCACCATTAGGGAATTTTTTCCCGAGAACCCCCTGTAACATTTCACGAACCCCAGTTTGGGAACCACTGGTGTAGAGCCAGTCGTGGTGATGGGGTGTCTGGGCGGAGGGGTATCAGTGCAGCCCCCCCCATGTCTGGCAGAGGGGTATCAGTGCAGCCCTCCCCCCTCCCCCCGTGTCTGTGGCGGAGTATCAGTGCAGCCCCCCCACCAGTGTCTGTGGCGGAGGGGTATCAGTGCAGCCCCCCGTGTCTGTGGCGGAGGGGTATAGCTGCAGGGCCCCCCTGTGTCTGGCGGAGGGGTATCAGTGCAGCCCCCCGTGTCTGGCAGAGGGGTATCAGTGCAGCCCCCCCCCGTGTCTGTGGCGGAGGGGTANCCAGTGTCTGTGGCGGAGGGGTATCAGTGCAGCCCCCCGTGTCTGTGGCGGAGGGGTATAGTTGCAGGGCCCCCCTGTGTCTGGCGGAGGGGTATCAGTGCAGCCCCCCCCGTGTCTGGCAGAGGGGTATCAATGCAGCCCCATCCCGTGTCTGTGGTGGAGGAGTATCAGTGCACCCCCCACAGTGTCTGTGGCGGAGGGGTATCGCTGCAGGGCCCCCCGTGTCTGGCGGAGGGGTATCAGTGCACACCCCCATCCCGTGTCTGTGGCGGAGGGGTATAGCTGCAGGGTCGCCGTGTCTGGCGGAGGGGTATCAGTGCACCCCCCCCCATCCCGTGTCTGTGGCGGAGGGGTATCAGTGCACCCCCCCCATCCCGTGTCTGTGGCGGAGGGGTATCAGTGCACCCCCCCAGTGTCTGTGGCGGAGGGGTATAGCTGCAGGGCCCCCCGTGTCTGGCGGCGGGGTATCAGTGCAGCCCCCCCCGGCCGGCGGCGGGTGTCTGTCTGCGGAGCACCTTCCCAGTACATCCCCGCGGGGGCGGATGCGGGGGGCGGGGCCAGCCCGCCCCTGCCGCGTGGGCGGGCCCGGCGGCGCAGTGAGGTGCAGAGATTCTGGGCGCGCGGCGGCTCAGTGGCTGCGGCTCGCGGGCGGCATGCTGTCCTCGGCCGCGCTGCTGGCGCTGGGCGCGCTGCTGTGGCTGGGCCCGCAGCCCCCGGGCCGGGCGGCCGCCGCTCAGGCCATGTGGACCGCCTGGCTGAACGTGTCGTGGCGGGAGCCCGGCGGCGGGAACCGCAGTGGCTGGAACGCGAGCGAGAGCGGCCTCTTCGGGCAGGACTCGCCGCTGCAGCGGGCGGCCGGGCCGCTGGTGCAGCCCGACGGGCCCGACGGCCTCAACGCCTGCAGCCCGCTCACCAACTTCAGCGAGGCGGGCGCCGGCCAGGCCTGGCTCGCCCTCATCCAGCGCGGCGGCGGCTGCACCTTCGCCGACAAGATCCGCCTGGCGGCCGAGCGCGGCGCGGCGGGGGCCGTGATCTACAACTACCGGGGCACGGGCAACGAGGTGCTGACGATGTCGCACCCGGGTGAGTGACGCGCGGGCTCCGGCCCCTGCAGGGAAAGGGGAGGGTCCTCCTGGCTTGGCCCTGGGTTTCTGAGGGGGGGGATCGTCCCCTCGTCAGCCCGCAGACCGGTCCCCGCCAGGTGCGCTGCCCACTCCCGCCACTGGCATCTAGGGCGCCGCCCCCTGGCCCGCTCCCCGTCCCCCGGGCTGGGCTCTGCTCCCCGGGCTCGGGCCGGGCTTCCTTATCGCATGGCAACGCTGCTGCTGTCCTAGGGGCAAACCCTGTCCGAGACGTCTCCGGAGAAGGGTCTCCCCGAGTTCCCGTGGAGGGGGCCGATGGCTTCCCCTTTCACGAGGCAGGGCTAGGTCTCCAGGGGCTGAGTGCCGGTGCTGCATTTGGGGATTCACGCCTAGCACCCGAAGAGGGCGTGGTGCTGAGCAGGTGTAGGGCAGGGGGGCCTCTGACCCCGCTGGCTTGCAAGCTGATTGCATGTGGCTAAGCAGGCAGCAGAACCGCTCTTGCTGTAATAATGAATAAACAATTGTCCACGCAAAGCGAACTGCCTTCATTAGAGCTCGAATTTTTCTCCCCAAGAACGAGGTCCTCAGTAGTTTCTCCAAGGTCTGAACAGAGGGAGTTTGCCATATGCCAGTGGGAAGAAGAATCCACTCAGTGGCAGTGTGTGCAGGGAGTCAAAGGGGCACTAAGTAGTAGCTTGAGTGGATTCTAAGGATTGGTAGGATGTGGAGTTTGGGAAAACTTGGGAGGCAAGAAGTAGCATGACCTTGATATAGAGAGGCTAAGAGTCATTGCAGAGACTAAAGTAAAGTTGACAGGAAGGCTATCTTGGCAGCTGTGGCTTGGACTGAAAGTGGAAAAGATGAGTGGGACAAGCCAGACATATGGGGGGATGGACTATTGTCTCAGCAGTAAGATAGAAAGGAAGAGATTTGGAGGACAAGGTAGGAGTAGGAATTCTGAGGGTTGGATGGCGGGGGGGACGACAGGGTAAATTAATGACGGTCAGATGTTGCCAAGATTGCAAGCATAGGGGAATGGTGGTGGTGATTGTAAGGGGAAAAGGAGGAAGTTGAGAGAGGGTTAATTAGTATTCTAGCTCTTGATTTTGAAAATGATCTTCTGAACACAAACTGATGCAATCCTGAGTCTCCGGACGGCTCCAGTGCTTACCGCTCAGAACTTTCCAAAGCTGTAGCGGAGTGAAAATGAAGAGGAAGCACTTGGTTTTCAGCAGGGTGTTGGGACAGATGGCATCTTTAGTCTGGCTAGCTTAGTCCCCTCAAGTGACTTTGTTCTAAAAGATCTTGATTTTGATCTTCAAAAGACAGGAAATCCTCATGCTGATATGCCTGTTACTCTTTCCTGAACTCATACCAATGTATCAGCCTAAACATAGCTTGCCGTTCAAGGCATTTTGTTGAATTTCTGATTTAATACATAACAGTGTTAAATACATAAGCTATTGCAGCTTAAACCTGAGCAGGTTGCTGCCTGAGTTCTCTGGGCTGGGAGAGCTGTGCACTGTCATATGGCAGCATGTGTTCAGACATATGGACTGGGGGTGGGAATTGTTTGGTTCTTTTTGCTACTAATCTAGTTAACTGTGCTCAGACTCTGCTTTTCAGTCAGTCTACCTAGGGGCAGAGAGAGAGAGGCTGATGTCTTCTCCAGACATTTCTATTTTTAGTATCAAGCCTTTTTAAAGCAAATTTGCCTTCTGCAGAAGTTGATGGCATGGGTTCCTTCCACTTGCCACAGAAAGTTTCCTATTTGCCACTAGTGAGTGGGTTCCCCCCCCCCCAAAAAAAACTCATTATTTTTCAAATGAAGACTTAACAGTTTGATAGTCATGGTAGTACAGTCAAGCTAATATTTCATGGGAAGATATCTTAAGTTTGAGCACCAGAGTGGACATTAAGACTCTAGTAATGGAAAAAGTAGACGCTTCAAAGGATGTTCTTTTCAGAACCTAATATTGTAAAGTGTTAACTAAGCTAGCAAACTGAAACAAAAACAGGGTGGCTTAAAACAAGACCTGAGAAACACCTGGTGAAAATGGGGAAAGATTATTTCTTCACTTTTCAAGTGTTAAGGATAAATGGCATTTGTGTGGCTTTTTCCTGTGTACTTTTCATAAAGCACTCTTGGGGTTTCAGTCTTGCAAGTTCCTGGACTTAGAGAAGATAAATACATTCATCCTGCTTTTTATCCCCTGTGATCTATAGATGAAGTTGGGATGTGTAGATAGTGTGTGTGCATGTGCAGGTAGCTATTTAACTCAACAAATACACTGGTGACCCACGGTTTTCCAAAGGTCCTCTTAAGAATCTTCTTGGTACACCCAGAATCCACATAAACATCTACGACATGAAGAGTTAAAGGCAGTGTTCTAGCTGTGTTGGTCCCAGGGTGTTAGAGAGACAAGGTGGGTGAGATAATATTATTAATTGTTTTTTAATAGATACCTTTAGTAAACTCTGTGGCATCAACTTTAAGTAGGTTTTACAATCACTCGGTAAGTATTGAGGACAGAGTGATAGCAGTTCTATGAAAACTAGTTGCTACCAGTAATAAAGGTAGCACATACTTAGCGCAAAACATGACTCATATTTTGCGCTAATTCCCTTCTGAAAAGAAACTACATTGGAGAGAACCCGTGGCTTGCCTTCAGGGCTTTCTCCAAACAAGCATGCCTCTTTTGTAACTACTTAAATGCCAGAGGATGGCACTTCTGCAAAACTGTCTTATTGATACAACATCGTGGGTGTGCATGGTAAAATACAGATTCAAAAACACCAGCCCCTGCCTAAGGAACTTAGTCTTTTTGTTGGTTCTGGACAGCATGTTAAGTCTTGTGCTGTAGTTAGTGCTGTTTTTAAACCCCATGGGAATCTGGCCAAAAATGAAGTGCACGGGGCAATCACTTTACACTTTCTTCCTGCATCATGTCCGTAGTTGTTCATGTGGACAAGGAGTAATCTTCCCTCATTTCATGATGTATGTTGCCCTTTGAGAATGGTGGATGTGTTAAATATATACAACATCACTCTTGTGTCTTGAAGATGTCTGGTTTCTTTGACGGAGCTTCTCAGAAAGGAGCTTTGCTGCCATGTGACTGGATATCTGCTTAATGCCTATTCATGCTAATATCTATTAAGGGCTTTGCATGCAGCCTTTTAAAAAGACTAATGTGGCCCAAACAGACTTGCCTGAGCATGGGCTTAAGCAAAGTAATGTTTTAGGCAATGTTCTTAAGACTGGGCATAAACAGAGTAGCAGTAATTAACAGATCACCGTTTGGCATCTACTTATATCTGTAGCCAGATGTGTTAAGAGAAGATAGTAAAGAATGTTTAACATGAACTTACAATAAAATTAAGTGGCAGATGAGAATGAAAGTGAAATAAGGAGGAACTGTCTGCTATTCGATCACTGTACATGTAACCTAACAACAAAACGTGGACTTTGTGCACTTTCTAGTTCTTGAAATGAAGCATCCCAACAATGTGCCTGGGTTCTGTCCTGAAGGGATTGTCATTAGGATTGAAAAGAACTTTGGTTCTTCAGTACCTGCACCTCAAACATTGTTCACCTAGATCACTGAACAGCCATCAGAGAGTAGCTACTTTTGATCACTGCTGACCTCTTGAACCAGTGTCCTAGGGATAGGAGCATCTCTTTACTAATCTGTTTAGCCAGCCAGTCCCCTCCACGGCATATTTTTCTTAAAATCCCAGTAGAAGGAGACTTGGTTAGCTTAATTGAACAAGCTGCTGTTCTCCATGGTGTGTGCTGTGCTTGAAAGATCTTCTCCCTCCCCTTTTCCCCTTAGGTATAGTTTTGAGTTTTAGGCTCAGGGACTCATACCACAATTGTTCAAGGTGTGGTGGTGATCCAGCATGATTCATTATGTGCCCTGGGGTATATTGAAACTTCCTGTTCTATTTTTTGTCCATGCTTGGGCTTGGAAGTTCTAAACGAGTGGATTCCAATCTTTTTGTCTGAAGCTGTCCCTCTGTAATACCGGTAATTGCCTTATGGTACCTCATGAATCCTTGATCTGTGGCATGACAATTGCTGCACCTAATCTGTGGTGCTGCCATTCTCTCTTCTTGTGTTCTTTGTCCGACTTTGTAGTCTCCTATTTCTCACTGTTTCTACTTCATTACCTTTCCTGAGTCTTCTGATCTCTTCTCTCTCCCTACCCTCCAGTGCTCTCCCCTGCTGTGTTTTCTGTTATCTGTCTTCCAACTGCTGTATTTCCTGTGTCTCGGCCCCTGACAGTGCTGGCCTTCTCTTCTCTTCCTAATTACCCTGCTTGCTGGGGACAGCGAATGTTTGGCCGGTAGCAGAGGGTAGAAATGCAAAGGGAGTGGTGCATGGAGCTCTGGTGATTCTGTGCGGTTCAGTGAAACTTTGTTGACAAGGCAACAGAAGAAGCAGTGTCCTCTGCCAAGAAGAAGGGGATGGCAATGTATCACTGTTTGTTCTTTGGGGAAGCAGTAGCAGGAAAGTAAAGGGGAAGTGAAGTTAAGACATTAAAATGCAGTTCTTTTCTAAATAAATAAATAAATATGTATCTTAATAGTTCTCACCCCTGTGTGTAGTCAGTCCTGTCTGCTGACTCGGGGGACAACTCTGCAACTGTTAGCGCTTTACAGCGGTACATGGAAGGAACTAGATTCTGTTCCTCCTACTGTATCACTAACAGAAAAACTGGAGTTCAGTCAGCTATCTGTCCAGGCCTACGAAAGAGCCTGTGGGCACAATCTGACCCATAGAAACTTATTACAGGTGGTGATGCTTGGGAAGGAAAGAAACCAGTTTGACTCTTATTCCAGGCTCAGCTTCTGGGTCTGACAATTGGAAAAAATACTTGTAAATGGAGCAAGCATATTTCATATGGAATTGCTGCCAACCTGAACATGGACCCTGTAATGCAATATCTAGAATCACACTTAGAGCAAGAAGACCGACTGAAACAAGGAAGAAAAAACATGTACAGAAATAGCTTACTCACTAACTCCAAGGCCTTGGCTATCCTAGGATTTTTACCTCATAATTTCCCACCATGTGTATCACTGGTGTGACCCCTCCAGAGGGAGTAACAGTGGGAATCCTAGTGTAGAGATTACCAGGATTTTGCCCACTGTCATCTGGGGCTTCTCCAAAGGTCAACTGTGTGTAAGTGAACTTTCAGCTCATTTTTTGTTGAAACCTAAATAAATGGTAAGTTGGAGAAGTGCAGCTCCATGATATTTGAAACTAAAAGCTCACATGTTCTGATTTGATTCTAAATTTATTGTAGGCATGCATGGAACAATGACTGAAATATCTTAATCTGCCTTTGCTAGCATGAAATAGACTATTGCAGACAGTGCTTCTGGGAAGACGTTGGTGCAGGGCAGTAATGCAGCCACATTGAGGGAGAATTGGAGCAGGTGGGGGAAATAGATTTCAGCCGAGGAAATGATGGTAAAAACAGGTGGGGCTGAAATTAGATACTGTTGCCGACACAAGAATATGCAAACTGTCTTCCTGTCCACTAAGAGGAAACTTTCATGTACTACCAGACAAAGAACAAAAGCCCTCTTGGATGGACTTGTACTTGTGTAATGTAAAATATGTTGACTCTTCTCTCCTTCACAGAATGTCTGTTGCCACAAAACTTTCCAACTCCTAATATAGGCTTATCTTCTAGACGTGCAATAAACGACTGTATCTTTTTCCCATTGATTATCAAACTTATCTTTTGAGGTAGCATTCTTATTTAGACGTTCAAACGTTCCTGTACATTTAAGTAACGCTTATTTTTAGTCATTTCACTTTAAGAGGCTTGCATTATTTAATTACTGTGCACACATTGAGAGGGCCAGATTAATTGTTTTGTTTGCATCAGTCCTATGTCTAGAAATTAATGGTACATCAATTTGTCAATTACCATTTAAAAACACACACAATACAAAAATAGCCAAATCAGATATAATATCCTACCTAATACCTTCTAGTCTCTAAAATGCCAAGCATTTAATGGAGTCTGATGTCATATTTATTTAGTAACTTTGTAAGCATTGTATCTTACCAACAAATAAACTTCAGTTTTAATTATACTAATTTCAAGATGATGGTACCTTTCTGTGGCAGGCTGAACATGGTTTCAAAGTATAATATTATGGGCTGGTAATTGCTGACCTCTGTAACTTATATTGGCCTTCAAAAGCAAATGTGATTGGGGAAAGATTGAAACAGAGCAAGACCGAAGTACATAAAATGAGTTCAGTTAGCTTTAAAGGAGTCTTTAATAGACTTGAGAGAACCAGAATGTTAAGTTGGTTTTCCTGTCAGGGTACATTAATAGCTGTGGACATTCCTTAAGTGTTAAGAGTAATAGGTCTTGAAGATCTGCAGAGAAAGTCCGATGTGATCATTTTTTCAACTTCCTTCTTCCAATGCTCAGATCATGACTCTGCTGGCCTTGAATGACAGATCATCTGGCTTTGTGAGTGCTATACCTGAGGGGGCCTGAGCAGACATTGGCTAAAAATAACCAACAAATGTATCAAGGAAAGAATGCTAGCCAAGCAGGGGTGTTGTTTTCATGAAGCGCAAAAGTCGAGAGGCACAGTTTCTGGGGTATCCTGTATTAACAAACTAGGACTAAAAAGGATCTGAGAGTCTAAACTTGGATCAATATATGAGAAAGAAGGTGGTGAGGTTAAAACTTTTAATACCAATAGTAAAACTTGTACTGAAGGGATTAATTGCCACCAGCAAAAACAGCATACCATCTCTTAAGTTAATAGAGGAAGCAGTAGTCAGCAAGAAGACTAGCTGTGTCCTGTTCAGACTTTTTATGCAGCATGGTTTTTAGAAACAAGCAGTAAAGGAATCTAAACTCTAAAAGAGTCAAGGATTGAAATCTGTGGTAAGTATTGTGATTGGTATATCCTAAAGTAGCCTGGTTTTTAACATTATTTGTGAATGGTAAACAAGCAATCCTTTGCTCCTTTTGAAAGAGAGCAGAATCATAGAAATGTAGGACTGGAAGGGACCTGGAGATGTCATCTGGTCAACCCTCCATGCTGAGGCAGGACCAAGTATAATTATACCATCCTTGACTGGTGTTAGTCTAAGCTGTTACTAAAAACCTCCAATGACAAGGATTCCACAACCTTCTTTGAAAGCCTGTTCAGTAACTAGTTATCTTTATAGTTAGTCTTTACTAATATCTAACCTAAATCTCCCTTGCTTCAGAGTAAGCTGATTACTACTTGTCCTACCTTCAATGAACATGGAGAACAATTGATTGCCATCCTCTTTATAATAGCCTTAACATATTGAAGACTATCAGGTCCCCCCCTCGATCCTCTTTCTCAAGACTAAACATATCCATTTTTTTAACCTTTCCTCATAGGTCAGGTTTTCTAAACCCTTTATCATTTTTGTTGCTCTCATCTGGACTCTCTCCACTTTGTCCACATGTTTCCTAAATTGTGGTGCCCAAAACGGCACAGTATTCCACCTGAGGCCTCATCAAGGCCAAGCCTTACCTTCCATGTCTTATATATGATAGTCCTGTTAATACATGCTGAAATGATACTGGTCTTTCTTTCAGCTGCATCACACTGTTGATTCATAGCCAAATTGTGATCCACTATATCTTGCAGATCCTTTTCATCACTACCACTGCCTAGCCAGTTATTCCTCATTTGTATAGTTATTCCTTTTTTTAATTAAGTGTAGTACTTCACACTTGTCTTTATTTCATCTTGCTGATTTCATACAATTTCTCCGATTTGTAAAGATTATTTAGAATTCTTATCCTGTCCTCCAAAGTGCTAGCAATCCCTCCCAGCTTTCATCCGCAGATTTTATAAACATACTCTCCACTCCATTATCTAAGACACTAATGAAAATGTAGAATGATACCGGACCCAGGACAGATGCCTATAGGATCTCACTAGATCCATCCTCCCAATCTGATAGCAAACAATTGATAACTACTCTTCAAGTACAGTCTTTCAACCAGTTATGCACCCACATTAGGAATACCATAGAGACTTTCTTTGGTGGAAAATGGAGTTGTCTGTCAATGTCAAATGTGGCTACCCTCATCTGCCTCCCAGCCATGGCTTGATGTGGTTTCTTTGCATGGCTCTGTTGTCATACCAGACACATCTGATTCAGAAAGAACACAACTGGATCCAGAACTCCAAGTTCATCTCTGCACCAAGTAAAAGGCCACTTGCGAAAGTTTTCACTATCTTGAGCTTGTAACTTATTGTGTCCACAAATAGCTGTCATATAAATAGTAATTTACAATGTCTGAGCCAAGTACAGTATAAGGTGGCTTCTCCACAGCATGGGTGAGCCAAAGAGTTGCAGCTTCAGTAGGTTATTAGCTCTCTGTTACAATGCAGTGCCTTGTGTTCGGGGAGTTTTCAGACTCTTGGAATGCACTGGTACTGCCCAAGGTGTGGTTATGGTGGTTTAGCTGTACTAAAGCAGTTATGTCTAACACCGTTGCTCTTTGGATTTACTAAACTGTTACAATGACAAATGATGAAATAAAAAATGTAATGAAGTCAGTTACTGTAAGTATTTACTAACCTAGTGGTAGGGTATATTGGTCTTTCCTGCCAGCTGCATCACATTGTTGGCTCATACCTTGCAAATCCTACATTGCTTAACAGGTTGATAACACTGCATCTAGTTTTCAACGTGCCAGCAAGCAAACGTTGTTTGACTGTAGTCAGAGACTTGGGAAGCCATTCCAGTAACGCATCTTTCAATTGAACCTGAATATTGTCTATGTGCTGCAGGATGTAGAGAAAGTCACTGTGACAAAGCAAACTAAGAGTTCTCTCTGGCTAATAAGAACTCCTGGTGGAGTATGCCAGAGGGGATTAAAGAGAATTCAGTTACTGTACCGATCTTTAGAAAACAACAAAAGTGATTTCTTATTTGTAGTGAAATTTTTAAATTGCATCTCTGAGGAGATGCACAGGAAACCATTTTGCTTATTTCTGTGAGTCCTAGATAACATTTAGGTTGAATGAAAGCTTGATCCAGTAACTGAAGTATATATAGCTCATCACAGTACAATGTCAGGAAGAAATATTGGTGGTGGTGAACTCATTTGAACAGAATAAATAGTATATTCTACAAAGCCAAAACTAACAGTTACTGAATAAGGGAGTATTGAGTATTGAACAGGCTCCATGAACGTTAAGTTTCTCCAGAGGATTTTTTTTTAATGCTGTTCACTAGACAGGAAAGGCAATGCTTTAACCTTGTAAATTTCACTGAAGAAAAGGCAATGAGCTGTATAGAACATCCTGTCTTCAGATTTTGAAATCTCCAGCTAAAATACTACTCTAACAATTCAGTAAAGGCTGACATTTTAAACATCATTAAATGTTAGGCCCTGGCTCTTCATGTCAAGCTGTAGTAAAATTTATATTAACGTACCATTGAGGGACAAGATATTTTTGTTAATTGTAAGATTCATTTCACAAGTGATCACTTACAATTCAGTTTAATCAAATCTGAGAAATACAACTGGAGACTATGGAAAATCACAGAACATGACGTATCCCCTTCTGTCTCTTCTGAATGCTTAGCTTTCAGTCAATGCTTTCAGCACTTGTGGAAATGACTTTCCCTGCCTACTGTAAATCAATGTATTGGGCTATGAAGGTAACCTTGCAGAATAATCTCTCTAGACAAACAAGGGTGGCGGCGACAGCAGCAACAGCAAATATGTATAATATATGCGCCAGGCAAGTTAGGAGTTGGCGTCACAGTTTTGTTTGTACCCATTGAAATCTTGTAGGTTTAACATGCACGACTTAAACGCCTTATACTGTGTATGCCTTGGAAGAATTCTTCCTACACAATGCTGACTCAAAAACAAAAAGATCCCTCACCAACTCAATTCAGTTGCACTTTGAGTGCTCACTGGATATCCCTTGTGCAACTTCTGAAACAAGAGCTTAAGGACTTTTTAGGCTTCGCCTCTGTGCTCTTTATCTGCAGTGTCTTCCTAGAAAGAATTTGGAATTAAATTAGGGGACAAAATCTATAGCTCTGGGCTTGATGCAGAAATTACTGAGTGAGGTTCTATGGCTTTTGTGCAGGAGATTTGACTAGATCATGATAATCCCTTCTGGCATTTATAATCTATGAATCTATAAGGCACAGAGGAAGAAGGATATCAAGGGAATTAGTTAAATTTGCTGGAGTTTTTTGAATCTTTATTGAGGGGTGTGGGCTCTGTCTAGGGTCCTAGTTGAGGAAAAATCTAGATAAAGATGCAGCCAGAAGCATTTTAATACCATTGTATTTTCCTTTCATATTTACACATCTCTTCTGTTGGCTGTGACACCTGACCCTTTATTGTGGTAGCCATTCTTGAATTCCTGGAAAGTATTGCTTCTGGTAGGATGACTGTCCAGGCTCCAACTCTGGCTTTTCTTTACACTTCTGTTCAGTCTGTACCCCTATTTCAAAACACAGAAATTGTCAGAGTGAAACCAACTTGTACTCAGAGTTTGCTACCTTCTGGCAAAGGAGGTTAAAAACCTATAGTNGGGGGGGGGGGGGGGGGGGGGGGGGGGGGGGGGTGTTGCTTTCTGTTCCCCGATGGTGACCAATTTCTAGCCTAGGTCATCCAGCTGATGTTCAAACTCTTCTGTTCTCACTCTGTGTCCTTCATGTGCTGCATGAAGTGGCTTAAAATGAGATGGTGACTCCTGCACTGTGAGCAAGTACTACATCTAAGATATGCTATACTTTAACAAGGGTTTGGGGTTGATTATCCATCACTGGAAACGTTATTCGATCTAGATTGTTTTTTTTATGAGAGATGCTGTAGTTCAAACAAGAATTAATTCAGAGAAGCCCTGTGGGCTGTTATGCAGGAGGTCAGACCAGATAATCACAGTGGTTACTCTGGCTTTGTAATCTATAGAGCAGGACTACTAATATTTGGATGCCTTTGCTTGGTGGGGAGACTAGGACTTCAGTCAGCTCACTGCTGATATATCAGTTCTTTAATGTCTGACATTTTTCTTGCTGCTGCTATTAGTGGCAATGCTCTAATTAGAAAAGTTACCTGAGTGCTACATGTCATGCAGTCAGTCTGTACTGTTCCCTTTCTCTTCTTCCCTTCTTGTGCTTGCAAGAAATGATTAATGCATAGGAAGAATGGTGGAGGTGGGGTTAATATTTAAGCAGTTTGGTGTGACACCCCTGCAGTTGCAAGGGCACTGTTATGCTACAGAGAAGTATAATATCTTCTCCTTTCCACAAACCTGGTGTGGAGGATTTCACTAGCAACTGAACTTTGAATAGTCCTGATGTAGGAGCAGGATTTTATAATGTCCCATAAGAATTAATGTATGATTTGATTTCATCCTGTCAGCCACCCTTTTTGAATAGCAGAAAGGAATGACAGACCAGAACAATCCTTCTGACTGATTATGGCCACCCTTTTGTTTTAGGATAAGTTATAATGTCTACTATGGTTTCCTATATGTATATTACAAATTAGGCACTCTAGTTAAATATACATTTCTTTGTTTTAAGGTTTTAGTAAGTAAGAGAGGATCTTGTATTGTATCTATGTTAAGGAGATTAGAGGAATGTTGAGGGCCTGAAACCCCAATGTGAATTGTTTTAGTTATAAGATTTAGCAAGGCTTGATTTACAATGTATTCTGCTAAATATACAATATTGCTGTCTGTATACCTTTAAAGGTTTCTGTAAAAGATTGTTTGTGTGAATGAGGAATGCATGCATCAGGAAAAGATAGTGTGAAAGCCATCACAAATGTCCAGATGGTCAAGAAGAAGTGAGAGACTTGAAAAGACCAGTCATCTTAGGTGGCATGTGAGCAGGGAAATACTTTTCAGAAAGTGGTTTGTTTTAAAACCTGGACACTATTCTAGGAGTGTGGTTCTTGGCATACTTCCAGATTGTGGCACATTTTGATCTGTTTCCTTGTTGCATCACCAACATCATAGCTTTTACATTCACATTCACATCTGAAATGGTGTCATTGTCTCACCTTAGTCTGACTAAACTAGGAAAACTGAAATGTTTCCCATTCCTCAGGCTCTCATCCTTGTTCTAAACAGGATGAGGGGGCATTATGAAGAGTTCCTTCATTTAAGCAGCTTCTGCCTCAGAAGATGTGTGAATTGGAAGCAAGTGTGTGCTGAGGTGAGATAATATATGGAATTCTGAGCAACTTGGATACCTTGCCAAAAAAGCTTCCTGTTTTGCCTGTCACTAGGAGATTCGTGACCTGTGGAACTTAAGTTTCTGTGTCTGTTTACCGCACTAGATTTGAACACAAGATAAATCAGCGACACTGACAAGATGGTGCCTGTTTCTCCTGTATTACTGGATACCTTTCTTTCTGCTAAAACTAACATTACAGACTGGTTCTAGATTGCCTGATGTGGTTTATTCTAGTTTTCATCAACNAGGATCTTGTATTGTATCTATGTTAAGGAGATTAGAGGAATGTTGAGGGCCTGAAACCCCAATGTGAATTGTTTTAGTTATAAGATTTAGCAAGGCTTGATTTACAATGTATTCTGCTAAATATACAATATTGCTGTCTGTATACCTTTAAAGGTTTCTGTAAAAGATTGTTTGTGTGAATGAGGAATGCATGCATCAGGAAAAGATAGTGTGAAAGCCATCACAAATGTCCAGATGGTCAAGAAGAAGTGAGAGACTTGAAAAGACCAGTCATCTTAGGTGGCATGTGAGCAGGGAAATACTTTTCAGAAAGTGGTTTGTTTTAAAACCTGGACACTATTCTAGGAGTGTGGTTCTTGGCATACTTCCAGATTGTGGCACATTTTGATCTGTTTCCTTGTTGCATCACCAACATCATAGCTTTTACATTCACATTCACATCTGAAATGGTGTCATTGTCTCACCTTAGTCTGACTAAACTAGGAAAACTGAAATGTTTCCCATTCCTCAGGCTCTCATCCTTGTTCTAAACAGGATGAGGGGGCATTATGAAGAGTTCCTTCATTTAAGCAGCTTCTGCCTCAGAAGATGTGTGAATTGGAAGCAAGTGTGTGCTGAGGTGAGATAATATATGGAATTCTGAGTAACTTGGATACCTTGCCAAAAAAGCTTCCTGTTTTGCCTGTCACTAGGAGATTCGTGACCTGTGGAACTTAAGTTTCTGTGTCTGTTTACCGCACTAGATTTGAACACAAGATAAATCAGCGACACTGACAAGATGGTGCCTGTTTCTCCTGTATTACTGGATACCTTTCTTTCTGCTAAAACTAACATTACAGACTGGTTCTAGATTGCCTGATGTGGTTTATTCTAGTTTTCATCAACAAGAATCCAGTATGGCTCTTCTTATTTTGCCCTGGCAAGAATATATATGAGCAGCATTTGGGACTAATGTTATGACTTGCATTTTAGACCCTGTGAGATAATATAACCCTTTTTGCATGCCTGGACAGGCAGGTGTGGTGATATGATAGGGAATTGCTAGTAGGTTCAACTGACTCTGCTGTGTAATATATGATGTCTCTCTTTGAAGTGCAGAAAATGTTGGTTTGGCCTCTAGTGCTGTCTGGTTACACTGTTGGATTTTAATCCAATAAAGATCTACCATATAAGAGACTAAAGTAATCTGTCAAAATCAGGGCTTTCCTGGCTTGGGAAAACAGCACATGCAGGAAGGGTGACCAGATGTCCTGATTTTATAGGGACAGCCCCAATATTTGGGGCTTTTTTTATATGGGCTCCTATTATGCCCCATCCCTGTCCTGATTTTTCACATTTGCTATCTGGTCACCCTACATGCAGGGCACCTGCATTAGGAGATGTACTGGTCAAGCTACATCAGCTAGATAAGGGGTAGTCAATTTTTTTTGGTCAAGGTCCACATTTCTTGGTCAAGGTATATTCAGGGTCCAGATTCTGGAGAAAATAATTTTGAAAGAATCAATAATGATAATAAGTAAATAAAGATTTTGGGGTCTGTTCAAAAGCATCTGGTGGTCCAGATTTGGCCTGGGGCCTGCCTATTGAGTATTCCGGCTTGGACTACATTTCAGACTTAGTGATTTCAAGAATAAGATTTAACAAGGTCACTACATGCTGGGGGTGAGGACTAGTACTTCTTTGGCTAAGACCTGCTAGATTGTGCACATGTGCTGTGCTGACATCCTTGTTTACATTTTGGTGTTTTTCCATTCTATAGTGCTCCTGAGCCTATTGCTTACCTGTGTTGTGGACTGAAAATGCAGTGTTGAGGTCTTGTAAGCCTGTGTACACTAGGGACAAGGATGAGACCATCACACTTTTGACCTCATGCCAAAAGCCTTATAAAGAGATGTCATACAGTGACTTAGCAGTAAGAGGTTCTGCCTAAATGATAGCAAAGATCTCAAACTGCACTGACAACTGTGTTGACTTTTCCATTTGCATGTGACAAAACTTAGCTATAGAATGAAAAAAAAATTCTTTTGTTCATCTCCTTACCTTGCCTTCAGTGCAGCAGAGAATTGCATACACGCAGCTTGGGTGGAGGGTCGGGGTAACAGTTTCATGATTAAGAGTTTCATTGGCATACTAGCACTGAGTGAAGTGATGGGTTGTTGTCTTGGTAGCTTAGATAGGTTTCCTGTGTAGCTATGTTCTCTGAATATCTCTAATTTAATTTTAGAGAGCCTATATTTCTAGATTAGAAGTCCCTTTTTCTGCCAGAAATCACGCTACAGTACTTAATCTACTGTTGCAAAACAGTTGCTGGCTCAAATAAATAAATTCTTGAAAACATTACAGTCCACTTCTGAAGGCTCTCAGAGCTGTGACAGTTGAGTCATTTGATTGGTCCTCTTCCAAACTGGCTGCATTTAATTCACTTCACAAAAAGGAGACCTTTTATTATTAAATTCTTTACATTCTGGGGCTCTTAGCTTGTTTGAACTCCAAGACTCTCCCCACTACAGGATTAAAAGCTTCTTTCAGGCATTAGCTATTAGTATTCTGGCAGTGCTTGAGACATTGCACATGTACAGGAAGATGACTTTCCTAAATATCTCTAAGTTAATAGTTTCTCTGAAGCTTTTTACTAAAGTGTGGTACTTGAGACTTGAACTGTGCAAATGCTTAACTTGTTAGTTCTGTTGCTGTATATATTCAAGTATTTAAAAGGAGTTGAGACCCAAGCTGAAATTAGTAGAGGAGAGTTTCATACCAGTTTAGCATTTTAATGAATATGAATATATATATTAAAGATGAAAGCTACATCAAAAATATTTTGACATTTCGAGGATTCCATCAAATATCTCTGACTTCCCACCAGATGAAGTGGGTTCTAGCCCACGAAAGCTTATGCCCAAATAAATTTGTTACTCTAAGGTGCCAGAAGGACTCCTCGTTGTTTTTGCTGATACAGACTAACATGGCTACCGCTCTGAAACTTTTTCCCTTTGAGGATGCAGAAGCAATAATTTAATGAAGCACTTACAAATAAGTTGCTGTCACTTTGTAGTGTGTTAACCATGTGGTGCAAGGAAAAGGGGTCTTCTGACACTATGATTACTGGAACCAGTAGTTGTTAGGAGTAGAGTTGGCTGTAAGATAACAATTCCATTTCTGAAGTATTTCAAAACTTTGTCGTCTTTTCATTGGAATAAAACCCAAAAATTTCAAACTTCTCCAAAGAAAAACTTTTAAAAGCTGCATTTTGGGTAAATCAAAGTGTTTTGATTTATATTATCAAAATACTGTGTGCAGTGGTGGTGTAGCCATGTAGGCCCCAGGATATGAGACACACAAGGTGGATGAGGTAATATCTTTTATTGGACCAACTTCTGTTGGTGAGAGACACAAGCTTTTGAGCTTACACAGAGCTCTTCAAGACCTGAAGAAGAGCTCTGTGTAAGTTCAAAAGTTTGTCTCTCACCAACAGAAGTTGGTCCAGTGAAAGATATTACCTCATCCACCTTGTCTCTCTATCAAAATACACCTCTACCCCGATATAACGCGACCCAATGCAGTAAAGCAGTGCTCCGGGGGGGGGCTGCACACTCAGGTGGATCAAAGCAAGTTCGATATAACGCGGTTTCACCTATAACGCAGTAAGATTTTTTGGCTCCCGAGGACAGCGTTATATCGAGGTAGAGGTGTACTATAAGTCGAAACAAAGTAGCTTCACAAAGTCAACATGTTTAATTTCAAAATGCCTCCCTCTTAAAGGTCTCATGAACTGGCAGTTAATTATTCACCAAGTTCTTTAATTTTAATGTCATAGATAAGAGACTTCAGTATCATCCCCTGAGTATTCAGATGCATTTCACAGTGTTATCCATGAGTATTGCATATCAAGGAGTGTCAGCCAAATCTTAGCCTTTTCATTTCTCCTCAAAGATGTTGAATTGGATGGATGACTTTGTCCTGGGAAGCAGTGACTGAAAAAGATTTGGATGGGTGCCTTTGTCCTGGGAAGCCGTGACTCTGAAAAAGATTTGGATGGGTGACTTTGTCCTGGGAAGCAGGAACATATACTAACATATAGGAACATATACTAACGCTAATGATTCCATGGTTAGCCTTAGAAATACAAGGTATGATAGTTGTTCAGTGACTGTCAGTACATGTTTTCCAATTTAATTTCTAGATCTTAATGAGTTTCTTAAATGCAGAAAGTTACTAACTTCTTATGCTGCTACCAAAAATAGTGTGCAACTCTGAAGTAGGAATGTTGATTAGCTGTTCCTGAGAGGTTAATAGGTGGGTATCTTCCCTCTCTCCCCCTCCCCCCCATGTTGAAAAACTTGATGTATAAGCAGTGCTGCAATTTGTATGTTTTAATGAATGCATGAAGAATAAGAAACAGGTTTTTCTGACAGGAAAACTGAAGTGAATGTTTCAGATAGCAAATATTTGCTGGAGAATACATTGACTTTTCAAGTAATTAGGGAAACATTTATCTCTTTATGACAATTCTGCAGGAGTTACTTGTCATTAAGCTCCATTCAGTTGTGTTAGATAATGTACTGAAGTTAGCCATATGAATGATGCAGAAAGATAAATGTTATAGGGACGCTGTTTGAGAGCTAAATGGTGGTAACTAGATCTTATTTCAGCATCCTACAGCAAAAGGAATAGACCTGAAAGTGCAACAAACAACTTGATTTTTAACTATTTACAGTCATGTAAGGAAGATGTTAGACACACATGAAGCTTTTCAGTTATGAGGAGAACAAGAAAGTCTTGTTTCCTGCTGTTAAATTGGGTGCACAGTCTGGAGGTGGTAATGTGCTGGATTCAACCTGTAGAAGCCTGCACTAGAGCGAGTGTGTGGCAGAACTTCAGCATGGAAAGTACACTGCTATAGCAACTCCCTCTTTTCTCTGGAGGGAAAATATGCCTAGCAAAGCAGAAAGTATCTCAAAGGGATAGTCATTACAAAAGCAAGACTGGGTGAAGTTTAAACAGAATAACAATATACAGAAAAAGCTGTTTATCTGGCACTTTACCAACTGGAAAGCTCTAGAAACTGGCATTTCGGGGTTCCGGATCCAGGCAACGCTCACCTTGGGTCGCTCCGTGCAAATGGCGACATGTCCCTGCTGCTCCTAGGAGGAGGAATGGCCATGGGGGCTCCGTGCGCTGCCCCTGCCCTGAGCACTGGCTCCACAGCTCCCATTGGCCAGGCACCAAGGCCAATGGGAGCTGCAGGGTTGGCGCCTGTGGGTGGAGGCAGTGCGCAGAGCCACCTGGCCATGCCTCCACCTACGAGCAGCAGGGACATGTCACTGCTTGCGGAGCACTGCTCGGATCCGGCACCCTGCACCTCCCTCTCGCACCCCAACGCCCAGCCCCAAGCCCCCTCCCACACCCAAACTCCTTCCCTCAATTGGTAAGTGTAAGTGAATTTATTCCAAAGCCTCCTGTATTGACACCTCTCAACCTGGGACAGTCCCTCAGATTTCTCACCCAAAAAAGAATGGGAATCTCCTTCACATTTTCTTCATTGAAGACCATGCAAAGAATTCATTTAGCTTCTCCACAATGACCTTGTCTTCCTTAAGTGTTCCCTAAGCACCTCGATTGTCCAGAGGCCACACTGATTGTTTTGTAGGCTTCCTGCTTTTGATGTACTTAAAAAATAATAATTTTCTGTTAGTTTTTGAGTCTTTTGCTAGCTGCTTTTCAGATTATAATTAGGCAGGCCAAAAAATACTATACTTGCCAGTTTATGCTCCTTTCTATTTTCCTTATTAGAATTTGACTTCCAATTTTTAAAGGATGCTTTTTGATTTTACTCTGTTTAGCCATGGTGGCATTTTTTGGTCCTCTTACTGTTCATTTTAATTTGAGGTATACATTTAATTTGAGCCTCTTATGATGCTTTTTAAAAGTTTGCATGCAGCTGGCAGGCATTTCACTCTTGTGACTGTTCCTTTTAATTTCCATTTAATTAGCTTCCTCATTTTTGTGTAGGTCCCCTTTCTAAAGTTTAATGCTACTGTGATCGGCTTCTTTGATATTCGCACGCCCTCCCAGCCCCAAGGATGTTAAATTTAATTATATTATGGTTACTATAACCAAGCGGTTCAGCTGTTTTCACCTCTTGGACCAGATCGCGTGCTCCACTTAAGACTAAATCAAGAATTGCCTCTCTGCTTGTTGGTTTCAGGACTAGCTGTCCCAAGAAGCAGTTATTAATGGTGTCTAGAAACTTTATTTCTGCATCCTGTCCTGAGATTACATGTACCCAGTCAATATGGGGATAGTTGAAATCCCCCATTATTATGGAGTTTTCTATTTTTATAGCCTCTCTAATCTCCCTGAGCATTTCACAATCACCATCCTGGTCAGGTGGTCGGTAGTCTATTCCTACTGCTATATTCTTATTATTCAAGCATAGAATTTCTGTCCATAGAGATTCTATGGTAGTTTGATTAATTTAACATTTTTACTAAGTTAGATTCTATGCTTTCTTTCACATATAGTGCTACTCCCCCGCCAGAACGACTTATTCTGTCATTCCTATATATTGTGTACCCTGTTGTGTCCAGTTGATTGTCGTCATTCATTTAAGTTTGTCATGGCTGTTATATCAATATCCTCATTTAATATCAGACACTCAAATTCACCCATCTTGGTATTTAGACTTCTAGCACTTGTATACCGCACTTATAAAATTTGTCACTTTTTGGTTGTCTGCCTTCATGTAATGTAATTGAATGGGGACTCTTTTTCATTTGACTGTTTCTCTTCAGTTCCTACCTGTACTTTATCAATTTTTATCCTCTCCTTTTGTCTAAGATATAAAGAACCCTGGTTAATAGATCCTCCCCTATGGGATATCTTTGATCAAACCATGTGAGACTAAGGCAAATAAGGATCAAAAATAACTCTGAACAGCTTTCTGACTTGATTTGTTATTGGCATAACCTGATCTTACTCATTTTCTCTGTAGTTGAACTTATGAAAGCAACAATCCTTATCTTTTTTTTTTTTTTTTGAGGGACTTGACCTGTACTTAATTACTGTATCTACTTGTGACACTGAGTCAGTTTGGGGTGACTTAATATGTAACCTACCTTGGTGCATAGTTCTCATCATAGAACATTTTTTGAATAAAAAATCAGTTTAGCCACACAGGAGATGCTAGATAGACTCAATGCTGAATATATTTAGTAGTTTGGAGTAAAAGCAATATATCAGTTTGTAGTGCAGTGAGTGCCCTGACTACCGAGAAAGCACCTTTTATTAAATTTCTATCATAAGAAAATTAGAATCAGCAAAGTTTGGGTGAGGTTCATTAAATGGTAGTCTCCTACAACTGTAGTAAAAGCACGTGATCAGAAGACTGACTAAATATGGCACCTCCTGCTCCCTGAGTGCATTCTGAGTCATCTACTTAATTTACTGACACAAATGTTTAAATAATAGCACCGCAGAACCAACACAGCTGTGCCATGAGACTCTTATCTAGCTGATGTTTAAAGTAGATTTTTACCTGGATTTATTCATGGTGTGGAAGGGAGGACTGATTGAGCTGAGTACAGTTTAAGATGACTTGCTGCTTGTCCCACATTTGCTTCACTCCTCCTTTTAGGAGTTCATTTACATTATAAAAGAGTTGTGGACACTTAGACAACCATTCAGGTACTTTTGGCTATTCTTGGCATTCCTTATCACTTGCAGTGAAGGAGATTCTGTTCTGGCTCATACCTACTAACCAGACTTGTAGAAAAGGAACTTCAACCATTACATCAGAAACACAAGTTAATTGACTTGTTGTGATGGGTAAACTAGGAAACGCAGCCTGACATTAAAATTCCAGTTTGATTCTGCAACACTGATCCTTCTATATGTCTTGTTACTTGTAAATTGCACACACATGATATGGTAGTCACTGGCTACGTCGACACTGTGACCTAGGCATGAGATTCCTCTGCTGGTGTACACATATTGGTGCTAGCTCTCATCAAGCTACTGTGAGTACGAATAGCAGTGTAGCCATGGTAGCATGGGTAGCAACAACAGAGGCATGCGAAGTACATGCCCACTGGTTTCCAGGGGGTCTGTACTCTACATGGCTCAGCCATGTCTCTGCTACCTGTGCTACCGCAGCTATGCTGTTTATACTCTCACTAGCTCGATAAGAGCTAGCACCAGTATGTGTATACCACTGGGGGAGTCACACCATAGTTCATGGTGTAGACGTAGCCATTGAGACAAACTTGGAAACCCATGGCAACAATTATCTTTCAGAGGAGACCTGGGTGGAGTCACATACTTCATGCTAAATTTCTTGTTAAAATATAGAAGCCAAGTCTTTCTTTTGTTGAACAGATTATTTTGTGTCTGAATAAATCTTGTTCAGTAGTATTGCCAAATTTAGATGGGAGGTGTAAGAAAAGCAGCATCAGAACAAGGAAATCAACAAGCTCTTAGAATGGCACTTTCTGAAATGCCATGTTCATGATAGAGATTTTAAACCACTACATTCATTCATACGTACAGATACAAACTTCAGGCCTTCAGAACTAGGTACCTATCATAGGGACTCCCTGGGATGTAAACCAAGATTTCTTAGTGATGTGGTTCCAAGGTACATATCAGAATGCACACTTCCATAGTACACAGCGTTGCTCCAGGTACGTAACAGTAATTTAAACATTCCATGTCAGAAAGGTGCCTTATGTAATGATTATTTGAAGTGACTTGTTTACCTAGTTTGTGAGTAACAAGTGGATATCTTGAAACGCTAACCTATCTATGAAGATAAAATTTAAAATGTAACACTAAACTGCTAGCTAACAGATCAAGTGTGGAAATTGTCAGTTGGAGACTGCCATTCTACTCTTTTTAGTATCTGAGGTAAAGCGACATAAAACCACTGTTGAAAGAATTTACTCAATCACTTCTGCTGTACAATAACTTGAAATTGAAAACAGCTTCCTCTTCTCTTTACAGGGGCAGGAGACATTGTTGCAATTATGATCAGCAATCTGAAAGGCCTGGACATCTTACGCCGGATTGAGAAGGGCTTTCAAGTGACTATGGTTATTGAAGTAGGGAAAAAGCATGCACCTTGGATGAATCACTATTCAATCTTCTTTGTCTCAGTGTCATTCTTCATTGTCACAGCAGCAACTGTGGGCTACTTCATTTTTTATTCTGCTCGAAGATTTAGGGTTGCAAGAGCTCAGAACAGGAGAGAGGTTAGTTTCTCCCATTATTTGACACTTGCTTATTTATGTTGTACATGGCATATTGTATTGGGAGGTGGTGGTAGCTCTACCTGCAGGGTCTTTCCACTGGCCTAGGGAATTCTGGGGTTACATCCATCATGCAAAATGAAAAGGCTTGAACCCTGGGTCCTGGCTTTATTTGGGCTTGAACCGTCCACGCTTGTGGGGTCTTAGAGCCCGAGTCCAAGTCTAACAGACATGTGTAGATGGAAGGGGAGTTTTGGGGTTTCCACTGCAGTGCAGACATACCCTTGGAAGCTATGCATTGTGATAACTTTCTACATTACTTTCACAGAAACAAAGCTCCCTCTTCATAATGGTCCTATCGCAGTTAACATGAAACTTGATAGCAGTGATTTCCAGACCTGGGGGCACGACACTATTATTTCCCAGTTGGTTATGCTATCGTTGACCTCTCCAGCTAAACCAGTGCTGGTTCCTTTCCCTTCAAACATTTGTGAAATCTTGAGATTTGGGTTTTTTATAGAATTCCATACTCCTGATAAACTGTCTGAATTCATGCAAGTAGTGAAAGGCTCAGTCTTTTGTTGATATATTTATTTTCACCCATGACCACTTAATATGCTATTATAATGCAGACCCCAGTGTATCAAAAGCTTCTAGTTCTAATAGGTTGGCTTCCCAATGAACATAAGACCAACTGTCATCTGCTTCAGTTGTGGAAAAATAGAATAAAGTTACTTAACATTCTGTTAACAGAATATGAACTGATAGGCATCAGTTTTCCCACCACTGGAAGCAAGTGAACATTCATGTTAAAGTTCATAGATGTAGTGCATGTGCTTTCCAGGTGTTCTTGCGTTATTACTGTGAAGCTTATGTGTACAGTAGAACCTTTCCAACTTGCACAAAAATTATAGCTTT
Source organism: Platysternon megacephalum (assembly GCA_003942145.1). Classification (NCBI taxonomy): domain Eukaryota; kingdom Metazoa; phylum Chordata; order Testudines; family Platysternidae; genus Platysternon; species Platysternon megacephalum. The sequence goes on along the minus strand of QXTE01000005.1, from coordinate 11,829,374 downwards.
TTCCCTACCTCAGATTTAGTAGTAGATGCGGTAGTTACTCTACAAAATGACACTACAGACTATTTCATGAAGCCTATACTAAATGTGTGCTATAAATGAGCAAAGTACAATTGATGTGTTTGTGTTCATTTGTTTGCAAAATCCAGTAACTTGTAATGAGCCTCCCCCATCACTAATGCATACTAGTAATGGTCTACTGTAGTAAATTCACCATGACTTTAAGTAAAAGTTCTTACTGCTGCTCCAGGGGTGTGCCAGAAGATATAGTGACACTTGAAACACAGAAAACATTCTTTCCTTAAATTTCATGAATTAAGAAGGCTCTAAAAAGCTTAGTCTTGCAAGTTCTACAGTGTGCTCCTTGGAGAGGATTATAAAACACTGAATGGACAAATGCAGAAGTTATTTTAAATGCATTGCTTAAGGTCACTTTTGTGCTTCCTTAGGTGGGACTTCCCGGTCTGAGGATGTTTTGTGTCTTTAAAATGCCAAATATTATATTCCCCAAACTCTCTTCCCAAGGAATTACAAAAAGCCAATTTTTATTATCTGGAACACTTAACAAAACGTCTGCTCCAACTGCTTGTTTTGTACAGCAGCTATAATAAACATTATCCCTAGAGCTGTGACCTAATAATAATGCTGATATTAGATCAAGTGATAAAACTTTTGGCTATTAGCATTTCCTGTCTCCTAGTTTTGTGATAAAAGACACAACCCAGAGACATTCAAGAGTCTTCAAAGCCAGGTGCACACATGAGTTTCCTTTTTTAGGATTTTTAGCAAAGAAGGCAATTGCTTTAGAAATTTAACATTAATAAGACACTCCTCAGCAGAGGAAATTACTGAATTTCAACTTTTGGTGTCAAAAGCATGTTGACATATTATAAAACTGTAATCTTAGATTTTAAAGCCCCAACAGGGACTTACATGGAAACTTGTTGACTAGTAACTCTTGATATCAGCTATGTGGTAACTTAAGATCAGCTAATATAATTAATACAAATTATGTCTCCAGTTTGACTGCTTCACAGTTGATATTCTAGTCACAAAAAGCTCCTAAAATCTTGGGGACAAATCTATAATGGCCTTAATTTGGTATGAGAATCTAGTCCTATTGTTTCTTCTCCCCATGGAAAGCATAGGCCAATGGCTGTAGTCACTAGTAGGCAGAAGGGCTGAGTGTGCTAAATATGAACAGCCATTTCTATATGGTCCTTATTGTATCATTCGGGAGCCTACCAGAACATGTGATCCTCTCTGGTGACTTTGCAAGGGCTGTTCTATCTCCAGCTTTCTTTCCAGGGCTTCCGGTAAAGCCCCAGTCTTCTGGAGCTTTGAAAAGAGGATCTGATAAACAGTTCCCTCCCCCAACCCGTAGTGCAGTAAAGAGATACTCGAAGTAACAGGTGGTTTTCTGATTGTCTCAGAGCAAATCACAGATTTGGTGCTTGGATACTTGTGATTGATAAAACAACCTGCCCTTCATCTCAGATGATTTCACTGATAACCCTCCCACATAATCCCCTAAATACGCTTGTTCATCCAGTCCATGAACTGGACTGCTTGAAACAATCTGGCATAGGTCAAAATTCAAAGAAGAAACATGAGAATGTCATAACTGTGTCACTGTAGTAGCAAACATAGTCATAACTTGTAAACCTAGTGAGTGGGTAAACTGACTCACTAGGAATGTAGCCCAACTCCAGTTAACCTACATTACAATCTCCATTCCTGGTAGGCTATAAGGTTAGAGAGATGGATATAAAAATGTTGTGAATCTAACCAGGACAGTTACATAAACAATCAGTTATAGCATGATTATTGTAGAATTTTAGCGCAATTAAGTTTTCAATATGTAGTTTGAGAACCTCTTGTTTGTAAGTTTGAGCTCTTTACTTATGGATATTAATTCTAAATAGAGTACGTCCAAATCTCATGGCTATAGGTAATGTCAGGGGATCTACTGCTTCCATGAGGTACTAGGTGAAAATACAGCAGATAGGGTTCAGGTACAACATCTGTGAAATGTGCTAGACAGCCTGCTAGTTTTAATCAAGCTAGACATTTGTCTTAATCTGTTACATAAGAACATAAGAGTGGCCATACTGTTTCAGACCAGTGTTTCATCTAACCCGCCCAGTATCTTATCTTCAAACAGTAGCCAATGCCTGATGTTTCAAAGGGAATGAACGGAACAGGGCAATCACTTGATGATGCATCCCTGTCATCGAGTCCCATCTGGCAGTCAAAGGCCCATGCACACCCAGAGCATGGGATTGCATCCCCGACCCGCTTAGCTAATAACCATTGATGGACCTATCCTCCATGAACTTATCAAAGTTGTTTTTGAACCCAGTTATACTTTTGGCCTTCACAATACCCTCTGGGGAATAAACTTGCTTTTAGTTGAATTCTTTAGCCCTTGTATGCCATCTTTAAATCTGTCTTCATTGTCAACCCCTTTTAAAAGATAGATGTTGAAAGCAAGGCGAGGGAGCTGTAGGGGAATACTCGGAAGCTATTATACGCATCCTTTGAAGTTGCTGTATTAGAACATTGAACAAGTTTCTACCTGTTGGATGTAATACATGGTCAGATGGATTCCTTAACATTTATTGCATTCTACTGGGATCTGACCAATACTTTAGAATGTGTGGTTTCACATTTCTTAAATTGCATTCTAGCTTCTTAACTACTATGATTTTTATTTTCATTATTTTTATTCAGTTTGGCAACTGAATTACATAAACAAGTAATGCTTACTCTTTCTACTAACCTGCACAAATCATGTACAGCTAATTTAGATTCAAGCTGAAAATTAGCATTGGGAGGAACTGGCATGTCACTTGTAAGGTAGCTTCAACTGATCTGTTCAATATAAGGAGCTGAAACAGTGCATCAGAAGGAAGTATAGTCACTAAACTTATCTTCAAATCCAGACATTTCAGATTGTCATTTCTCTACCATATACCAGCGAAGGGTAATTATCTTGTAAAACATGCCAAAACCCAGAGGGGCAGTTTGGAGTATTCTTTTTTCCTCCCAAATCATGACTACCTGAAGCTTTAGCATTACTAGTGGCTAGACAAATGAGTGGTATCATGAGGCAGATCTCTCTTCAATGAACATAGGCTGGCAAAGCACGTTTTTAAAAAAGAAAACCAAAACCCAAAACAACCTTCATTTATTATTGTTTGGTGTGTGCCCAAGAATGTTCTTGCTGAATGGCTTTACTATGTAAATACAAAATCCAGGAATGGGGTTAGTTTTGTTTAAGTTTTTATTAGCTCTTGAAAACACTAAGCATTTGCTGAGCAGTACAAATAAAAACTTGCACTTCCAAAACTTTGACTTACATTATTCACTGGACTCAGCCTTGGAAATGTCATGGCTTTTATTTATACAAGCTTTGGTAGGAACTGTTCAATATTCTAGGTGAACATGTGTTTTGGAGATTGAGTCAGTTTTGTGATGATCATTAAATATTCCAAACTTCAGCTTTCCCAGTAGTGATCAATAACTCCCAAACCGAAATGGAGGATTTTTGATGACTGGAAAGACAGTTTCTTACACCAACTTCAACTATGCAGCTCCTAGTCATTTTGAAGATTGCAAACAGTCTTTGCCTTCAATATTGTTGCACCATTAGAGCTACCTTCTTGCTGGACTCTAGTCTTTATTCCAATATCTGCTTAAGCAAAAAAACTGGATTGTATGCAAGGATTCGAGAAAAGGTCTTTAAGAACTGGGATGAATTTGTATATTGGACAGATGGACGAAGGCATTCTAACATCTTTTGCTAAGCAAGTGTGCTTTCAAACCTTGAAACATTGAGGAGTTCCTCAAGCAAATGGCAAAGGGATATAATTTTAAGTTAGCATAGGCTTATCCAAAGTGACCTAGCAATGTAGGGAAACACCCATGAACTTATTTGAGTAGTCCATTTTCTAAACTGTTTCATTATTTGTCTAATGATGCTTTTTGACTACTTGGTTAGATTATTTTTAATACTCTTCCTATAATTCTAGTTCCCTGGAACTGGTCTGTGCTGGCCTCTGCTCTTTCCCCACACTCTGATCTTGACTTTTGTCTTCTATCCACCACAGAACCCTTTTTACAGTACCTAGTTATTAGAACATCCCTTGGTGGAAAAGCAGGGTTTGGCTGTCTGCCCAGTGAATCAGTATTTATTAAATGACAGTCTAAAAATGCCTTCAGGTCCATCTTGCAAGTTTGTAATAAAACTGAAAAACGAAAGGTTTTGTTTACTGACTTCAGCTGTGTAGTTTATTTAAATCTAAATAGGAACCTAGTTATTGCAAACTGATATCTTAATGGTATACATGCTAACCTTAATGTTTAGAGAGAGGGGTCCGATTCTCTCTCTCTGAGGTCCATCTATGTGTTGTGAACTTCTTGTTAAAAGTAGAATGTGTCTCACTGCGATCTTTACATCTTTACTCTTATGCAGGTTATAATACACCAGTTTAACAGAATAAGCAGATAAACTATGTGACTGTAGAAAGCTCGATAGCAAAGAAAAGACTAGAAAAAGACAGTCTCTCATGAACCACATGATTCCCTCTCCCTGCAGAGTCCTTTACTGTTCTTTCAAGAGGTTTATAGTTAATGCAGGGTGGGAGAGGAGAGACATTAAAAGGCTACCTTTAAAAACAAAACTTGACAACTTCTGTTACCTGAAAACTGAAATAGACTTTTAAGAGAGGACTTGATTCTCATTTATACCAAGGAGACTCTACAGCACTCTAACAGAGTAAAGGGGTCTTAAATGTAAATGAGAATTGGGCCCAGCGAATGTGCAGAAGGAATAAGCTGCCTGATCAGCAAATCCTTAAGTGTTATTATAAGCAAGGAAGGCATTTCTGGATGTTAATACTTCCAACAATTGAAGAGGGCTTCTTACACTTAGAATTGTATGAAGTAATAGTAAATTAATCTGTCAAAGAAAAATAGAATGAAACATAAGACCCATGAGGGAAATCCAAGTACTAATTAGCAGGATGCTGACCTGTGCAGGACATAACATTTTCAAAATCTAGTCCATTCTAATTTAGCTTACTGGCACCAGGAAATAACTAGTGATAGTACTTAGTTCACCATAATTAGTTCAAAGTTTAAACTTGCTGTCATACAAATTACATAATGCCTCAGAAGTGACCCACTTAAGATGATATAGGAAGCAAGGTGACCTGCATCTGGGCAATGCCCAAGTTCATGGGAACAATAATTAAACCTCTGCGCCTGAGGGTAGTGGAGCTTGGCGTGTTATGCAGATGTCTTGCCTGGATTGTAGGAGGAACATAAGGAGTGTCAGACCTATTTGAAGATCCTTCATCTCCAAGCACCGGTGATGATCCTCTCAGAGGAAGAGCAGGGAAAGGAACTTGACAGCATCAGTGCTACCTTCCAGAATGGAGGGACAGAAATAAAAGCTGCTGTCTCCTCCCCTCTCTCCCTTCCATCTGGGTCTGACTCTCCTGTTTAGACCAGGCAATGGCAAATCCATAATCTTGCAGACTGTGGCATATTCTTAACTCTAAATTGTCAAAGTGTGGATGGAAGCCAGGACAGGCTCATCCTGTCTCTGGCTGCTTCTTGTTCTCTCCCACCCAGATAACTTCATTTACCTTCATTAAAATATTTTTGTTGAAGCTTGACAGTCAATTTAAGCCCTTAAGACTTGTTCATTTAAAAAAAAAAAAAATTAGGCAAGCACTGAAGTTAGGAAAAAAGCAGCATTAAGGTTGCCTGTGCAACCTTAATTCAACCCCCTTGTATCTGCACTGTGATGCAGTCTTGAAATACATGACTGCATGCTCTTCCACACAATCACTGCCTCCATCATTGTATAGAATAGGTGGTGCTCCCTGAATGAGCAGCTATTCAGTATTTTATCTTCATTGACCAATGTGTGGCCCGTAACTTACTCTTTCACAGAGAAAGCAAAAGGCCCTGACTTTAGGGCAACCACAATACGAAATTTCAAGTCCCTTCTCCAAGCATAGAGTTACAGGAGCTGCTTAACAAAATGCTGTTAATTTAACATAGGGGAAAAATGTTGTTTTGCCCTAACATTATTCTAAGAAATGGTTGAATAGTTCTTGCTGAAATTTAAAAAAATCAGCCTGAAGCAGACACTTGGTGTGTGGCCTGTAAGTTCTCACACCATTTTAAGCTTGGTGACACGGTCATACAGTTAAAAGCAGGAACTCACAATGGAAAACGTTGGGCAGTCTTAATCTTAGATAGTGCTACTTGCACTGCCTTTAATGACAATATGAAAACTTCAAGGCTGTATGTGAGGCAGACTTCATTTCGAACTCAAATACTGTAACTGCAGACAGTGACACAACTCTGGTTCTCCAAAGGCTACGGAAGTTCAGGACTCTTGTGTAACAGAACAATTTCTAGACTATTTCCTGCTCTTTCACAAACTCCTAAATAATTACAACAGGGCAGCATGTTTAAAACAAACAAAAGGAAGTATTTTTTCACACAACGCACAGTCAACCTGTGGAACTCCTTGCCAGAGAATATTGTGGAGGTCAAGTCTATGACATCTAGTGCTTTTTTTAGCCCAAAGTTCATGGAGGATAGGTCCATCAATGGCTATTAGCCAGGATGGACAGGGATGATGTCCCTAGCCTCTGTTTGCCAGAAGCTGGGAACGGGTGACGGGATGGATCACTTGATGATTACCTGTTCTGTTCATTCCCTCTGGGGCACCTGGCATTGGCCACTGTCAGAAGACAGGATACTGGGCTAGATGGACCTTTGGTCTGACCCAGTACAGGTCTGTCTCATCTTATGCTGGGGTTACGTTCCGCGGTCAGCGCGTAAAGCGAAAACCGCGTATAGTCAAAATTACATTGAGTGTAATGGTGGGCAGAATCGCCCGCACTACAGAAACACTATTTAAATTATTTTTCTCTTTTTTGGGGTTTTTTTCTTGTTTTTGCCGACCGCATAAAGCTGAAATCGCACATGTTAAATGCACCTAAGATGCGACAGACCTGTATAGCCGTTCTTATGAGAGAGCCAGGGTGCAGCAGGTGTGTCTGTCCTACAGGATCTTAACAGAGAGAATGTGTACTGAAACTTGGTCAGAAGTGGACACTCTTAGAAAAGTCTCTATGCTAGAAGGTAAACTAGCTCAATGGGAAGGGGTGTCTGAAGGAATTCAGTGGTGCAGCTCTCAGAGACTTCATTGTGCATAGCCGACAGCACAATTAGAAATATTTTTGACTATTGTCAGAGTAAGGGACTGTGGAGTTTCTAAATTTAAAGTCAGCTTGGAAGTCTGCCGATGAATTACTGTGTGGGAATTGTGGCATTGATACCAGGTCTAATCTGGAAACTTTGACATTGATACCAGGTCTGAACTACGAATTGTCTGAACATGTGTGGCTGCTATTTTTATCAACCTCTTTCCAGATTAAGCCTCTAAACCGCTTCTTTCTCTGGTATTGATCACCAGTTGATGTCCATGGGCAGGGTCTATCTTAATGGGAGCACTGAAACTACTGCACCTGCTAGTGAAGCCTCCAGAGACAGGGCTCTGAGGTGGAAATCCAGGCAGGAAAATGGAGGCACAGAATCTAGATGCAAGTTCCTAAGCAGGAACTCTCCAGAAAATGGTCATTACTTAGCGGTTTATCTCCCTACATATGCCCACTGTTCCTGTTAATGTTGATGTTAGAGTTGACTCTTGTCAGTGTAGTTTGTGAGCAGTAGTTTAACAAACATTATTGCTTAGACAAACTCAAAACATTTTGTTTTAAAATGACTAATAAAGCTAATCAAAACTCATGTAATGTGCCTACCCTGACACGAACCATGTGGATTAGATGCTGGTGTGAATTTTACATACTTTTTTCAGTTGTCATGATTTAGAGAACTATAAACTGTGTGTGTGTGTGTATACACATGCACTGTTCTGGCCAGTAGATAATAGACAGTATTGATATTGCTATATACTTATATCTTCTATTGAATGTACCATACTCCACATGAGAACTCTGTGGAAGTGTCATATTCTTTGGGGCTCTTCATCTATTTGTTAGTCATACAGACTAGCTCATAAGACCACAATAGAGAAACACCACCTTAAAATTGTATCTGATTTTGTTCTGCCTAACGTTGCAGCAATTAGTCTTCATTCAAATGGAAACAGCAAAGTGGCATTATCTGGATGTTCTAATTCAACCGACAACAAAAAACTTTTAAATCAATTTGTGGTTGTTTTGAGGTTTTTTTGTTTTAAAGAACAAAATTAAATTGACTTGTCAGTCTGTTCTAGCTGAGTTCATGGCCTCTGTGTATGTTGTGGAAGTTACACCTTGCTGTAGAATTGTACTAAGCCTCTAGCCCCTTTTTGTTGCAAAGGTAACTTTTGAAAATGGGACTGGAATGCAAACTGATGCCCTGTTGCCTTCCCGAGTCAATAACTCTGATGCATGAGCTGCCCATATTTATATAAATTGTTTGCTTCATGTGAAACCTAAAGATGACACTTCTTAGAATGATTGACTAATTCACTACTGATAACTTTAGCATAAAGAGAGTTTATGGGCTCATACTACAACTGCAAATTGCATCTCACTTCTCTAAGGCTATGTCTACACCAGTGCTTTTATCGGTATAACTTGTTGTTCAAGGGTGTGAAAAACCCCCTCTGAGCGATATAAGTTACACCGACAAGCGGTGGCGTGGACAGCACTATGTCGGTGGGAGACGCTGTCCCACTTGTTGGAGGTGGTATAATGTCGACGGGAGCGCCCCCATCGGTATGGAGCAGCTACACATGTGATCTTACAGCGGCACAGCTGCATCGGTACAGCTGTGCCATGCTAGGGTAGACATGGCCTAAGTGTCAAAAACTACAAGTGCCCCTCCATTCAGCTGTCAAACTCAAGCGACTTCCTTCCTCCTCCTGACTTTCTACAATAGTTATGTATTATCACTACCAGAATCTTAGTTATGTTAAGAACTGAAAATGTAGGGAAGGGATAAAGTTTCAAAACTAATAGCCCAGATTCTGTGCTGATTGTGTTTACATTCACACATTGATAAACTCAACATTTTAACTTGTAGCAGAATATCCAGTTTGCTGCCGAACTTTGATCCCCCTTGCCTGGGCTATAAAGATCCTTATCGTTGCAGCACTGTAGCAGGGTCTGCCTGCTATGACTTCATGTCCTGAAGCAGTAGTTACCTGCATAGTAGGGAGAGGTTCATCATGTTACTGAAGATAAAACTTTTGTGACATTTTAAGCAGAAATACAGGCTTTCATGCTAATTGAACCCTCCACAGTACCATTGATTAACAATAGCTGTTAGGCAAGCTAAAGCTTCCACTTTTTGGCCATTTGTGTGTGCCTCTGTCTCTTGGCAGCCTGAGAAAATCAGATACATTGATTGACAAGGTGAGCGGGGAGGGGGAATGCAGTCCTACTTCTTTGCTGGCATTGTAGCTACCTTGTAAGTTTTCTAGGGCTAGTCTTTGATAGTACAGTCTACAGGTTTTACCTAATCTGTCCACAGGCTTAGATTAAAAAACAGCTTTCACAAAGATGCAAATATTACATATGCTAACTTGGGTCAGTCGCCAGATAAAATTGTTTGAATTGTTCAGTGTACAGTTGCAGTTGGTGCTAGGAAGCTCTAGGCTCCTGAGTGGTTTGTATACATTATGAAATGAACTCATTTCAAAGGTTTGGTTCAGAGGGCGTGTTGAGAGTAGTTGAGGAGCTGACTGGTAAAGAACCTTGCTTTTATCAAGATACGCCTAAGTGGCAGTCTGTGCTAGGAAGTCACAATACAAATTCACAGCAGTTGGATATAACAACTCCCTGTGATTGAGTTCTACAGTGTTCCCTCTTCTGGGTTGAGTTAATTTGAAGGTTTAAGTTGACACTGCTAGATCTGGTGCAACTTAATCAAGATACGATTGTGTATGTTTACAAATCGAAATTCCTTGGTTTTGTGTATTTTTCTCAGTGAAAAGCCTTTTTAAAAACATTAATTGGGGAAAGCATGTGGCATGTACCTTAAAAGCACAACTGCATAAAGTATCCAAAAACTAAGTTTCAGCTGTTTTTTGTGCTTAATGTTTCTGATGCATAAATAGGCAAACTTTCTCTTCAAAGGCCACATTGAATATCTATGGATTATAGAGAGAGACCTGGTTACATTAGGTTTTTTTTAGTCATTATTTATAGGAAAATTCATTCTGTAGTTTAATCAACACTTCTCCTTTTTTTTGTTACAGAGACAATTGAAAGCAGATGCCAAAAAAGCTATTGGACAGCTACAGCTGCGCACGTTAAAACAGGGGGACAAGGTATAATTGACAAAATAATTTCCTTATCTTCTTTTGAAATGTAATCTGACACTACATTGTCCAAACTTTCCTCTTCTTGCTTTCGATAAAGTTGGCTGTACAAATATCCTAAAATCTTCCTGCCTTAAGTCAAGTGAAACGGAGTGCAAACTCAAATCAGTTTTGAGCCCAAGCCTTCCAAAGGTTCTATAACTTGCAAAACTGTAGTCTATAGCAAAATCCGCTCCATTCTCACTGAGATTTTGGCAGATGTAACTAATGTAATAATGTCAGTCACAGAAGGGAGTTGGCAGGGGTAACTCGAGCCAACTGCTTCATTTTAAATGGTGTGGGGTTTTTTTTAGTTGCGCCAAATGCTCCTGATCTTTGGGCATTAGTGCATACAACTAAATTTTAGTTTTTTGTGGGTTTTTTTTTAAGATTCAGAAGTCATTCTTCAGTGGAACTGAGAGCATCTACACTGCGCCGCAGTGTGAGCTATGGGGTAGGAGGTGGGGGGGGGGGGGGGCAAATTCTAGAGCACACCAAAGTGTTGCACTTTAACTGCCCTGTATGGACACTGCTGGAGCGAACTAAAAGGTACCTTAAGTTGCATTAATTTAGTCCTGTTTAAAACATAGTCCTCTTTCAAACAGGACTATGTTAACGCAAACACTGGACACTTGAAGTGCAACACTTTGGAGCACTCTGCAATTCACACTCCCGTAGTCTTCGCTGCATTGCAGTGTAGCTGTACCCTTACTTCCTTTTGGCTTTTCTAAGGTTTTAAACACCCGTCCACTGATTAAACAAGATATTTTGCTGTTGATTAAGTCCATGGGTTCGCTTTTTAATGCCTCAGATTAAATGTCAAACCTACTGGGTTGGTAATTCATCATATATATTTGTATTTGAGACCTGTTCTAGCTTACTCTGACTAGAACACTTTTATCTTGAGATTAATTTCCAGAATAAATCTGTGTGCAACTCTCTTAATCATGAATCTGTCTCAGGATAACTAATGACTTATACTCTTCATTTAGGAAATTGGTCCTGATGGCGATAGCTGTGCAGTGTGCATTGAAGTATACAAACCAAATGATGTAGTGCGTATTTTAACTTGCAAGTAGGTTATCTTCTGCTAAATTGCTATGTATATTTTAAATGCTAAAGTATACTTCCCAAAACCTTTGTTAAAAGACAGTAAAGGATGCAACGGCGTCTGATCTTACTATAGCTGTTGCCCCACCAAAATAGCCTTAAACCTCCCTGTCAGGTTTTCAGATAAACATTAGAAATTGTGGAAATACGCAATAAAGGTTTCTTATTGCCATGTAATAACTTTCAGTGAGGGTGATGGATTCTTAAGGTTGAAGAATTTTACCACATAACTTGTGTGAAGGATTTCCTAGCCTTTTTAAACATCAAATTGGCATAACACTTCTAAGCTAGTGTATAAAACTGTATGGTCCCAAACTCCTAGGTCTTATAGCTTGACTCCTTTTCAGAGGTTCTGACCACCTGCATCTCCCACTAGTTTCATTGGAATTTGGGGTTACTTGGCACCTCTGAAAACCAGGCTTGTCAAAGTATAAATGAACAAGGCTTTTTGCTGAGATTTATGGTGTCTCATAGGCAGCACTTTTGAGTGTAGTTGTATTTTTCCTCTGCAAGTTTATCATTAAAACTAGTTATGGGATAGCTGCCACTTCCTCCACTCTCTTAAGATAAGGTGATGACCAAACTAAAATCATAAATATTTTCTGCAGAGATCTTTCTTTCATCTCCCTTGCATATCTTAGTCTTCTACTCCCTACAGAAGCCCAGTGTTGAAGTACTAGTACTTTTCTTTCATCTCCCCTGCATATCTTAGTCTTCTACTCCCTACAGAAGCCCAGTGTTGAAGTACTAGTACTTTCTTTGGCTTTATTATGCCTGTTGATATTTCACAACACCACTTCAGTGTGCGCTACTTACATTCTCTATTATTAAGACTGATTTATAACTATCCCCTGTCTTCCCTTTCTCATAACTTGCCTAAACCTCTCATTTTGGGAAGGGTTGGCCAAAATAGTCCAGCTGTCTTTGAGTTAAAGCTAAAATTAGTGTTCTAATAACTAAACTAGTTGAATTTGGAAGCTTTCCTGGGTTTGTACAGCTCTTGATCTACAGGTTAAAGTAAAGTTTGAAGAAAATCTGAATTCAACACAGACCTCCTGAACTTGGTCCACTTTAGCAATTGAACTTTGAAAACTTTGGAACAAGAGGAGCATTTAGCCTGATCTGGAGTTAGCTTTCGAAATCTGGAAACATAATTCTTGTGTAAGAAGCATGCAAAAAAATAGCATTCATCCAATGTTTAGGCTGAGAAATAAGTTCTGAAGGTAGGACAAATCCAAAGTTATGGTTGACCTCTCATCAACAATAGGAAGATAGCCACATTGAAGAGACAGTGTTATGTAACTGTCAAATACATAATCTAATACAAGCTGGAATCTTTATATATAATCTTACATAAGTGAGTATTTGTGTAAGCACGCTATGCCCTACTGCCATGCAATAGGAGCTCTACATTAAGACTTGATGACACCAAGAAGTTGACAAAAGCAATTATCAACAGATCTCCCTGGTCCAGTGCAGGCACAGTGTAACTGTTAGCAAAAGCAAGCACGTCTCAGGAACACTTAACGTTTTCGTTAGTACTAAAGTATGTTAGCAGTTAAATAGCTTTCAGCAGCAGTCCAAAGGACCTCTTGCTGACAATGGTATTTAACAATGGATCAACTTCCCAGAGTAAAAAGGCATCTAGTCAGGGTTTTAGACACATCTAAGTTGATAGCTTGAAAAGTCAGCTACAAGACCTCTTCTACAAGACCATGTCCATAAGCAAGCTCGGATATATCTACTCAAGCTGCAATTGCACCTTATGATTGCACTCTAGAGACTGCCCCTTTTCCTTACCTAGTTCCACTCCAGACTGAAGGTTGAAAGGACAAGTAATTTAATCACTTATAGCTAGACTACAGTTAATATGAAATCGTACATATATTTTTATCTCCCCATTCCCCCTCTCCTAACCCAGATCCATCACCAATTCAGTATGCATGTGGTAGGCACTTACATGCATGCCTGTGTATTAGTCATGCCACATGCAGTGTACTACAGTAGAACCTCAGAGTTATGAACCCCTCGGGAATGGAGGTGGTTCATAACTCTGAACAAAACGCTATGGTGATTATTTGAAAAATTTACAACTAAACATTGACTTAATACAGCTTTGGAACTTTACTATGCAGAAGAGAAATGCTGCTTTTAACAATCTTAATTTAAATGAAACACATACAGAAGCAGTTTCCTTACTTTGTCAAATCTTTTCTTAAAAATCTTTCCCTTTATTTTTTAGTAGTTTAAGTTTAATACAGTACTGTATTTTTTCTCTCTCTGTTGCTGCCTGATTGCGTACTTCTGGTTCTAAATGAGGTGTGGTTGACCGGTCAGTTCATGACTCTGAGGTTCTACTGTATGTAGTCCTTGTGTATGCACCCATTTTATTTACTTGTATGTCTGTAAAGCCAATGTGTACTCACAGTAAGCACGTGGGGATGCAGTCTTCCTCATCAGGATGAGGGCATATTATCTGAGGTTTCTTAGATTTCACAGAAACAAGTGGGGGGTTTTGTTGTGTTTGAGTGACAAATATGTTTCTCTTAAATCTAGGAGTGAAGTATAGACTTTGTTGTTAACTTGGCTTATATAAGTTCAAGGTTTATCCACTTGGGGAAATTAGTGCTCACACACAAGCTTTAAGAAAGGGTGTGATACAGGTAACCTGGTGACTTGCTCTAGTAAGGTGTGTGTTTGTTTTTAAACAGAGAAACTAACGAAAGCACCAGACATTATGGCAATTACAGGCTCGAACAGTTATAGATTAGTCATAAGCAACAACTGGTTCAAATAACTACTTGTAACTTGAAGCAACACAAGGCATGTGTGATACTTCTCATGTCTTGGAGGAGTTAATTTTGTCCTTAACTAGTCTTAATATCTGTTAATATGTAAGCATTCCTTTTCCAAACCTCTGGGAGACAAACTTCAAAAGGCTTATTTTGAACTTGAATAAACAGAACCCACAAGTTATTCTACAGTGATTGATGGAGCTATTTAACTATTTTGGACACACACTCTATACTTAGGCTTTACTGAAAACTATGTTGTCTGTTAGCTCTCTTTTAATACTCCATGAATTTCTTGTCTTTATAGTCTAGGTCTTATCCATCCAATATCACAGTATCTCTTCATAGTTGCACCTTAAAAATATAAAGGCTCCTAAACTTTCTAAGGATGTTACTGTTCAAAATTAGAATATCACCTTTAAATCTTCCCTTACCTGTAGTTGGTGTAACTAAAGTAAGCAGTGACAAATGTAAATCTATCTTAAACATTTGCAGTGTATTACTGGGGGACTAAAAGTCTACGGTATTGAACAGATGCTATGAGAGCTATTGGGATATTCAGTAATGTTGGGTTGACTAAAATATTTAGCTCTATGATGACCAAAGAGTGTTAAGACTGAAATAGTGATGGTTAACTTTTTTCCTACCAGCCATCTCTTCCACAAGACTTGTATTGATCCCTGGTTGTTAGAACACAGGACATGTCCTATGTGCAAATTGGACATACTCAAAGCTTTGGGAATTGAGGTAAGTTAGCATGCTTTCCTGGTGACAAATGGCTTAAATGTTAAAGTGCTAGTGTAATGAATCTACTGATTTTTTTTTTTAGCTACTCCTAGAATGTAGAGAATAAGCTCTGAGACTTTGAATGTCTCCCATAGTAAGATATTACTGTGTGACACTTGAAACAGTATAGAAGACTAACCTCTTGGTGATAACGGCTGCTGACTTGGCATGGCTTAGTAGCTGCTCATTGGCTATTTAAAATGTTTTGTGACATGCTCCGTTGTAGATTAAAGTGTAACAGAAAACAGTTAGTAGCTGCTTTTAACAGCAAACCTATTTGGGTGGGTCTTATAGCAGGCCAGGCTAGCAGATGTGTGCATTTGAGAGTTCCAAATCTTATTGCAATAAATTAGTTGTTAGTGGGGTTGGCCTGCATTTTTTGGCAGATTCAGGTAATTAACACTTTTCCTCCATTCCACCACCCCTGCAGCTATTTAATTAAATCCCCAGGAGTCTTCAGATGACAAGAAGGCTGGCAGAGATCACTCTCCTCCCTTCAGCAGATGGCTTCTAATAACATACTTTTAAGGAGCTTGTGTTTATCAGAGACTGTCGGTTTATTATTAGGCACCTCTGACCCAGGGAAGTGACAGAGTGAGACACTGTTGAGAAATCAACTGTACTATATTGTGTGTGTTTTGAGGAAGGGGGAATGGAAGTGCAGAGAACAGGGGTACACAAGGTAACAAGTATCTGAACCTCTTCCAGTTTGCTTCACTGGATCGTGTCAGTTTAGCTTTCTCCTCTGCTGGGTGTGTAAAATACATTTAACTTGTCCTGTAGCAGCACCTTGAGAACTAGGCCTAGCACCAGGGTTTGCGGCACTGGCCGTGAAAGGGACTCCAGTGGAAGGCAGCTTTTTCGAGCTGATAGTTGCTTAGCCCATGAGCCTCGGTTCCATATTTTATCTCCTTTAGTTTCACTGTGCGCTACTCAGGAGGGTTGCTACAAGAAGGCAGCAGGCATGTTGCCCCAGGGTTTAATATGACAGCTGTGTTGGGCAGGTTACAGCTTCATAGATAAAGAGGACAATTAGAGTTGCACCTTATTTTAAATCATTTGACTTTACAAAGGTGGATATAGAAGATGGAGCAGAGTCTTTCCAGACCACGGTGTCCAATGAAGCATCGAATAGAGCTTCACTTAATGAAGAGGATAATCGTAGTGAGACTGCATCATCTGGCTATGCTTCAGTGCAAGGAACAGATGAGCCAACTCTAGAGGAACATGCATCTTCAGAGCGTAAGTATTCAGTGATCCCTGTCTCTGTCAATTTGTTATACAAATTCCATTAGCCCCTCATTGCACGTTCTCATACTGCAGGACAACTTCAGTTTTGTTTTGGTATGGCTATTTAAATTGCCCCTACGCAGAAGCAGAGTGCATTCAGGCCAGTCAAATTCTAGTGAAGGCTTGTAGTCAAAGGTTATTGTTGTCTAGTAAAAAAAACTTCCTAGAAAAAGAAGTCTGATAGGAATACAGGTCTTATGTGAGTATTGAAGGCCCTTAACCAGTAAAACAAAAGGTAGGACTCCATTCTTGAGGTGGAAGTTGAAGTTAAGGGAAACACCAGTGGATTCAACTTTAACTTCTGCTTAGATCCAGGCCCAAGGTGCCATCTCACCAAAGTCAGCTGGCCAGTATAACTGGCAGTGCTGGAAGTTCGTATAAGGGAAACCCATCTGCTCCCCTTCCTGAATTCTCTGTGCAGCAAAGGTTAAGAAACCATGCACTAAGTGGGATCCGAAATACTAGATGTGTATTAACACTGGGAAGGAGCTTGACAAGTTTTAGTAGTAACATTAGAACTGAGAATATATAACTTATATGAAAATCTGTTCATGGCCACAAAGTTTAATGGTGTTTGGTTGCATTAAGCTCAGGACTCGTATGAAGAAGAAAATCTTAATTTACCATTGGTGTCAATCAGGTTTCCTGCTTTCTAACATTTGTGCTGCATTAAGAGAGCTAGGAGAAACTAGTTTTTTCTGATCCTAATGAGGAACAAGCTCAAAGAAAAGAGAATGTAAGTTTAACTTGTAAACTATGGATTCCAAGGATCCAAAGGAATTTCTTAGATTGGCCCACGTCTCACTGCCCTTGTAACATTTCCATGTCAAATATATAGTTTCTACAGTATCACTAGATGAATCTACATTCTTGAAATTTTGCACTAGTTAGGGAAGACTTATGAAGAGTTAGTGTAATACTCTAAATGATGCAGTGCAGTCTGATGAATAGAAATGGTAAATATCGTACTGAATTTCAGATTTCCCAACTTGAATAGAAAACAAAAAACGTGACTTTATAAATCTTTCAAAGGATATTTATAGTCTCTTCTACAAATTAATAACATACTTTCTCCTTACAGAAATAAGCTATTGATCTCCTGTCTTTAAACTAGAAAAGATATAGAAAATGTAGCGAAATTGCTCTGTACTTGTATCCTTTATGTGATTTGTAAGTTTAATCTTCCTATTAAATTCAACTTCCCATGGCTCAGTATTTTTGCTGTTGCTTTATCTGGGCTCTTCCCACCTGAAAAACTTTTTTTTTTCCAATGGACTCCAGAATGATGATGAAAAAGGCAACAAGCAGAGAGCTTTTTGCAGGTGTAATAGGAAATGGTTCAAATGAATAATTAGAAACAGAAACAATGGGAAAGCATGGTATTTGCTGCCACCTGTTGGGTGTCTTGCCCTGGAAAATGCAGGTAGAATTGTTCAGACAAGAGCTAGTGTGCTCTGCTCAAACTAGATAAGTGGAATCTTTTCTTTTATTCCAAATTCTTGAAGGCTACATTTTTACATCCCCCACAGCCAAACATTTGCCACGTCAGTGTATTTACATACATGATTGAAATAGCTTAACTCTTACTCTCTTCTTGCCACTTCATATTTATTTGCATTTCCCCCCAGCTCTTTTATGCATTTATATTCCCTTTCTGTTGTTTTAAGCTTTAGTGTATTTTAGCTAGCGTGAGGCTACAATACCTGCTACTTTTTGTTAAGCTTCTTTCTGTCTTCACCTCTTATCCAGGATCTACCACACAACTACAACCTGGCACTCTCCCCCATATTGGGTGTACTCAATGAGATGTTACAACAAAAGTAGTTGGCATTACCCTGTATTCCCAAAGGTGCCAACAGTGAAGTAGTGGGGAGAGGGCAACAAAGTGCAGCCCAGAAGGGTCTGGACTTCATGTAGGGGTACAGAGCAACATTTCAGTTGCAACATGTTAGCGTATGGCAAGTAGGTCTGTCTGTATCGAGAGCGTGATGCTCCAGAGAGGAAAAGTTAGTGGGTGTATATAGTTTAGGATAATTAAGTGAACCAAAAGCTATTTATTAATTGTTTTTTTTTCTTTTGTTTTATCCAAAAAGATGACAATCTGAATCTCGTAAACAATGAGTCCCAGTCTCCAGCAGTGACGGTCCTTCCTCACATTGACAACCCAAGCTTTGAAGCAGATGAAACACGCGTTCAAGAAATCAAATCCTAAAAATCTGTCAAGCAATGTGGAATCTGAACCCTTTGTAGCAAACTGCCAATTGTGGTCATTATGTACGTCAAACAGTATAACAAATGAACTACTCTGTAGCAGCAATGTTGCATTGGAAATATTGGGATGAAATGAAATTTTTTAATAGATCACAATTACATGGTTTGAAAACTTAACCTTCTTCTAATTTAAACCTTTTTATCTTCCGTATGGAATTTAGTGCAAGTATTCTTCAGATAACTCTCAAAGGAACGTATGAAGAAAACCATCTGATTTTAACATTGAACCAAACCTTCCTAACCCAGCCAGTCTTGTGCAGCGACATTTCCATTCAGCCTGTGAAAACATACGCTGCTTTTTTTAAAATTGTACTAAGCGGATTCTCCTGTAGTAGCTGTCTCTGTTGGGAATTGTTTGATTTGGAGCTCATAGATTTAATATAAAGATCAATTTTGATCTGGTTGTAATAGAAATCTATCTGGACTTATAGATACTTAATTGTTTTATGTAAAGCAATGATCATGTTAACTGTCACTGCACCAAATTAGTAGGACAGAATTACAAACTAAATGCCTATCAACCTTCCCCTGCCCCCCAAATATTTTTGTGGAATATTAAACCTATTTCAGATGAGGTAAAGGTTCTAATCCGTCATATAATGCAACATATATTCCTAAACCTATTTGAAGGGTTTTAAATAACAGGTCAAGTCTGACTTGCACAATATTGTAAAGGGAACAATTCCAGAAGTGCTGTTGTTTTTTGTGGGTTGTTTTTTTTTAAATACCCTATTCACTTTCTCAAGCTTCTAACTTGTGAATGAATGGACTTTTAAATGGAGTCTGAAGGCTGTCCTATGGCTCAGGGGTTGTCTAAATAGCTGCAACACCAGCAATGTTTGCTAGTCCACACTTTGTGGGAGTCTGAAATGCTGAAGACTGTCAACTGAGGGTGAAGGTCTACAAACACCAAATAGAACATGGTAAGGCAACAGGTTGTAAAGAATGCTACTGAATATTGGGGGGGAGGGGGTGCATAGTTTAGCAAACTGGATAAAATTGCAATGACTCAACTGATGTCCTGTAAATGAAGCTATAAATTATTGCTGATAGTTTTCGAATATTTGGGGAGAGTGGAGCACAAGGGTGCCTTAGTACAAAGTCTAGAGCCTCATCCACCAAAGTTAACTCAGTACATCTATAAATGCACTTTATGATTTTGTGTCTTTATTCTTTATTCTGTGGTTTTGTTCCTAATACTAATGCTAACAGAATTTAGTCTAAAGAACAGCAATAATGTACTACTGTTTGAATCTCTTGGGAGAAAAAAATGCATTTTCTTACTTCTGTGTAGTATGATTAAAAATGTTGTAAATATTTCATGATTTGTACTGAATTTCTTTGAATATGAAAATGTAAATAAAACTATATTCAAATGGCCTGTTTGATACTTGTGTATGTTTGAACATAGCCACTTTTATTTCTAAATTCTTCTTCTGGGTGGACCGTAACCAGATATTTCAATGCTTCTCATTCCTTTTTCCATCCACAATTCCAAAACTGTTTGGTTTTTTTTCCCCTCATGTCCATATCTGAGAAGAATGGTGTTTCAAAGACCAAAAACATTACAAAATATCAGTTAGATAGTAATACACATGATAGGTAGTATACACCACCCATAACATAATAGGTAATACTATTTTGACATGTTTGTTGGTACTGAAGTAGTGCTGAGGGCCTAAACCCATTCTACAAGTACAGGAAATGATAGTCTCTGCCCCAAACAGCTTCCAATTTGAAGACAAACCACAACAGGTGCGTGGAACAAGCTGGAAGAGTTCAGGGTGGAGAAAGAGGGTGGGGATAGGATATATTGCATAGGCTAGCTGAATATCTAATTCATAGGCAATCGGTAACAATTCTCACAACGGCCTAGCGGATGTCTGTTTTCTGTAGGCACCACAGCAGAGGAATTTTAAGAAGGGAGTTGGAGGATGAAGTGGCTTTAAGGATTTTTGACAAGCTTGCCTACAGAAGGGGTGGCATGGGAGAAAGGCAATCAAAGCTGGTATTTCAAGAGCAAAAACAAAGGTTGATGGGAGAACCTAAAAAGGGATCGGTAAAGGGATTCGCGCAGCAAGCCTGGGAGGGAGGGGGGAGAAGCGGAGCAGCGGCGGCGTGCTCAGGGGAGCAGGCGGAGCGGAGGTGAGCTGCGGCGGTTCCTCTGCCCCCCCCAGGGTTACTTCCTGCGGCCCTCCCCGCCCCCCCGCACCGCAGCAACTCACTTCCGCTTAGGGCCGGCTCCCGACTGCCCCAAGCAAAAAAAAAAAAGGAACCGGAGTGCCGCCCCTTGGAAAGTGCCGCCCCAAGCACATGCTTGGAGCGCTGGTGCCTAGAGCCGGCCCTGACTGGGAAGGAGGGCTCTCTCCCCGGCAGCCGCAGCCCTGGAGCTGGAGAAAGTCACCTCTTTTTCTCTGGCTGCCGAAGTCCTGCATATCCCAAATCCCTCCCACTGCCCCCTCCCATCTACCCCCTATTTCCCCCAAGGCCACCACCTCACCTTACATATGCGTCTTTTCCAGGGTCCAGGCACCTAATTAGTGGAGCCACACCTGTGCGGCTCCACTAATTACGTGGGTGACCCTTCGTTATCTCGTGTGCGGCTGCCCAGGCTCACACCTTAGAGGGAACTATCCGTGGACCTCCTGAATGGAGCGCACAGACCACAGTTTGAGAACCACTGCTCTAGAAAGCATTAGTCATCTTGTTTGCTCAACTTGTGAATGAAGTTGAGTGGAATCAGATTCTGCACACTGATCCACTCTGTCTCCACTGGTAATGAAGGATTGGAATGTGACCAGCACAGAGAGCGGGCAGCCTGATGTGAATCAGTATTACGTGGATATTGGTCATAAGAGGGAGTTGTGCAAGCTGAAACAAATACAGCAAAGGATAATGACAACTCTGCTATCCAAGGGCTCTGTCCTCCTCCCTGTTATGTCAGTAGCTAAACTTCCACTGGCTACAATTCAACAGAAGCAAGATCTGGTCCAAACTGACTAATCAAACTACAGGAAGTCTGGTTGATAGGAATTGTAAAATACATTACTATTTCTGCTCCTGTCTTTTGTACCTGGGTTTCTCCATATGAACATAGAGTGCTAAAGCCTGTTTAACATTCTGCAGTTCTCTGAAGTGCAATAGTTACGTTTTTCTCTAATATTTCTGCTAGTAATATAAAAGTGTGTCATGGGGCACATAGGTGAGGCACATAGTGGATCATAGGGGCACATGTGAGGCACATATTCTGCTATGCATCTCCCTGTTGCTCAAACAGTACATGAAAATAATGTTGAATTGATTTTACTGAGATTGTAAACGCTCTGGGGTAGGGATGGTGTGCCTTATGTTTTGTAAAGTGCCTAGCATACGTAAGGCATGAGATTGGCAGGGGCGGGAGGAGAATGGACCAGTAGAAAGATTAAAGATCGTATACATGGTGGCTGGAAAATTTATTCCATTGAGAAACAGCATGTGGTCAGACTACTGTAATACATATGCACACAAAAGGGCAGAGTTAAACTTGTGTAAGCTTACTCCTCGTCTTTCTCCCCCCCCCCCCCCCCCCCCCAATATTTTCTCCCTTTGCTTAACAGGCTAGTTTTCATATCGCATTGACACACTTTTGCATGGGATAAAGTCCCTTTGTAAATACTCTAGCTCTGCACATTTCTTGTTAAATGCATGCACAATGTTTACATCCTTAAATATTTCCATATGCCCAACAATCTGCAAATCACTAACTTGTGTATTTTGAGAAACAATGGTCTCTTTCTGTTTTCTTTCACTTTGCCTGGAGTCCAGAGGAGCTCAACAAAAATGAGAAAAGGTTTAGAAAGCCTAACCTCAGAGGAAAGGTTAATAAAACAAAACAAAACCTGAACTTGTTTAGTCTTGAGAAAAGAAGCCTGAGGGAAAGGGAGGGAGGGACCAATAACAGTCTTCATGTTAAGGTCAGTTATAAAGAGGATGGTGATCGTGTTCTCCATGTCCACTGAAGGTTGGACAAGAAATAATTTTCATAAACTGTAGCAATGGTGATTTAGGTAAGATATTAGGGGGAAAAAAACTTTCTAAGAATACTAACAGGCTTCCAAGGGAGGCAGTGGAATTTCCATCATTGGAGAGTTTTAGACAAACACCTGTCAGGGATGGTTTAAGTATACTTGGTCCTCACTCCACGCAGCGGGGATGAGTAGATGATCTGTTGGGGGGGCCTTTCCAGCCCTCCATTCCTGTGATTTTAACACTACCAGCATCACAGTCCATGTATTGGTATTAATCATAAGGCTTTGCATTTTAATTTCCTTTCTAGTTGGTCCTTAACTGACCCTACCTGTGACATTATGAAGTTGTGCAACTGTGATTTACACACCCTTATAAGTTTTGAACTGCCCACTTTGTATTTACATAAATATTCTTTGGCATTATGGAGGTATGTAATTTACAAGCAGTGATAGGAGTGGCCCTCTAGGCAATCTAGAAATAGGAACTTGCACGGGGCTAGGGTTGGTCCTTTGTTTATTAATAAAAATGGTTAACAATGTGTCTGAGGCTTGGTCCTCTGCTGCCAGAGAACAATAACTGACATTTAGTCCTAAAAAGCTGTGGGCTTCTGTCTTATTTTGCAGTTCATTTGTTTTCATTGTGCATAGTGCATGCTCCATTAAAATCTTTGCAAATACGGAGTACAGGGAATACTGTGGTACTTGCAAATGGTAATGGCATAGACCTTAATGACTACCATATAAGCATTGAGGTTACCACTGGGAAATCTGGATATCTCAATTTTTATTCTGCTCACCGAGAGAAACCAGAGCAGATTAGGTTCACTCATGCTCCTGTGGTTCCCCTCCCTGAAGAAATTCTGCTCAAGAGGCTTGAGTCAGAGACATGTTTGAGTTCTTTCCAAGAAATCATGCTGGAAAGATTTCTACTCATGCGTGTGCTATTACCTTTCATAACCCAAGACTTTTCAGCAGTGAGATTTTGAACACTGTATTGTTCCTAAAAGTCTGAAAGGATTTATTTATCATCTAAGGCAGAGGTTCTCAAACTGTGGTCCGTGGACCACCAGTGGTCTGCAAGCTCTAAGGTGAGTGCCTGAGCGGCTGCACGTGAGACACTGAAGGGCCACCCAGCTAATTTGTGGAGCCGTTCAGGGATGAAAAACGGTTTCTGCTTTTTGTAAAAATATTATAATTGTTTTTTAAATAGCTGATTAGCAATATCTTAAATATTGGAATTCTTAGTAAATAAGAGCAATACTTATACACATATCCTAACAGTGCAAGAGATCAGAAAGCCAAGCTTCTAATGTTCAGCGTCAAGAGTTGCTGTCTACAAGAAGAGGATATTAACATTAGTGTCCTGGCTGCATACCACTGAATATATTATATTCACGCTAACTAAAATTCCACCTGGAACTGATCTTTGTTTTCTACCCTAAAACTAAACAAAGTGCTCCTATCCAATTGCGTGTCTAAACATGGACATTTACTGGCAGAGCTAGAGCAGCATAATAGTACTGCTATAGTTTTACTGGTATACCTACATAACAGCAGCCATACAGGGAGGCATGCCAGTGTAACTATAGCAGTATAATTATACCAGTATAGCTCCAAAGGCTGGTAAACTCCCCTGTTTAGACAAACTCCTAGTCTAAACATATTGCCATGTCACAGGGAGGTCCCCTGGGAATCTTTGCTAGCCTCAGTAACTGACAACCACAACTCCAGGTGCTCATAACCACCACGGCACTTTATTAGAGCCCTTTAACAGGCCACAGACTAGAGTGTTATTTACATACTAGTTACTAGCCAGCTTCCCTGCTTATTTCTAGGGCTGTACAGTATGCTTATAG
Organism: Platysternon megacephalum; assembly: GCA_003942145.1. Classification (NCBI taxonomy): domain Eukaryota; kingdom Metazoa; phylum Chordata; order Testudines; family Platysternidae; genus Platysternon; species Platysternon megacephalum. The sequence continues at coordinate 11,804,866 of QXTE01000005.1, read as the reverse complement.
CTTAATGCCACCCCTCATCCTAACTTTCTTCAGCTCTAGTGCATCCTGGCTGCTTATATAGTCCCAGCTCGGGGGGGGGGGGGGGGGGGGGGGCGGCGATGTTTACTTTCATCCAATTAGCCCCTCAGCTGTATCTCTACTCAGTTAATTAGCTGCCTCTGCCAACTGACTGTCATTCAATCAGGTCCCAATTAATGTATACTGTTGGGAATTTTAAAAACCAGGTGCACCAAGTCAGCTCCTGACTCAACACACTCCAGGAAATGGTCCATAATGTCCTTGAGGGCCTAAAGATGCTCCATGAGATCCTCAAATGCTTCAGACAGGTGACTGCTTTTCAGTGCCTCATGCCTCAAGTTACCTTCATGTGAAGCCATGCAGCTGGTCAGGGCAGGCCCACACTTGGCAGCACTGGCTAGGGCATGGGCTTCACTATAGCCGTTGGAGGATGGATGGATTCAGCACATCCAGGTGCCCTCTCTCGCCGCAGGGTTCCTATGGAAAGCCACCTACAACTTTCACCTGCCTTCCCCTGGTAGAAACCCCCAGGGAAAAGCAAACATGGCCTGGCCTAACCTTCCCCCAGGTCTGAATCGCTCCTAGGGTGTGTCCATACTGGAAACTGGGGTAGGATAACACCTTATATCGGTGTATATTTACTTCCTACTGCTAATGTGTGTATAAAACTACAACTGCAATATCTTTGTTAGCATTTTACGTTATGTTAGTAACCCTGTGTTGGCTAACCCATGACAAACACACCTTTTTTTTCCCCTAGTGGTGACAGGCCTCCAAAGTGAAGCTACATCCTACAGGTCAATTAGCACCTCATTCCTAGGCACACTGGGGTAAATTGAGGCTGTTTTAGGGTTAAACCCAGTAGAAGCTCTGGGAATGGATTTCCCTTAAAGCATGTTTGCCCTGGAGTTTCTTCCAGTGATGTAGCTACACTGCTATAGATGCCCTAGTGCCGTCCCCTATTGTAGACATGATGCACTAGTTTAAAAATACTTTACACCAGCGCAGCTTACCCCAGTTCAAGCCTTTGATAAGAGTTAGACCTGATTTCTTCCCAAATTCTGCATCTACACTGATCCCCAGAGCTTCAGTCACCTGTGCTTGGATAAGCAGCTAGAGCTGGGCAAAAAGTATCAATTTAAAAAAATGTGACCAGCCCTATTTAAAGTTTATAAAACACTTTGAGGGAAACCATGGCCCTATTAAAGTCAATAGAAGTTTTGCCATTGACGTTGATAAGGCCCAGATTTCACTATTTGGGATCCTCAGGAGGAAGGTGTTAAATAAGTGTAAAGAACTGTTATTACTATTATATAAACACATACATACACCCCTTTTGTTTGGTGTTTCTTTTCCTTTTTTTAATTTTTCTAATTACTGCCCCTCCTCCCCCTTCTTCCTATCTGATCTATTGTCTTAGGTAGATCTGATATACTGACCTGCAGGTACAGCAATTTCTACTATCTATAAGGTCATCTTGATAGTGGTATGTATAAATCAGGCAGTGATATGATCATGTAAGCACATTACAAGTGTTACCATTCACATATGTAGTCTTCATTACTGACACTCCCAGCTTTATGTATATATTCAGAAAAAAAGTACTAAAATTTGAATGACAGATTATGTGAATTATAAAGGGTTATTTCTGGGTCCCTTTGGCTATTAAATTTGAATTTTCAACCCTTCTCCAAAGAAACCTTTCTGCAGGAGTTGGCCCACTTTTTAAATTAAGTGTAAACTACATTTAAAGAGAGGTCCAAACCGCCCCTTACCCCTAAAAATCTATTGTTGCTGATATCGGTGTGCAATCTGTTATGATGCAGCCAGCCTCCTTCATAAAAGAAGGGGGGGGGGAGAGATTTTCCACTCCCATGTCCCCCAAATAGTGACCCATATTAGTGTCTTTTTTTAAATACACTGTGCTGCAGTTTTAATGCACCTGGTGTGGGTAAGAATGCGAGGCTTTCACATGGTTGATGTTAAACATGCAAGGAGCAGCGTGGCCTAGTGTCTAGAGCACTGAACTGGGACTCAGGAGACATGGATTCTATTCGTGGTTCTGCTAATAGCCTGCTGGGTGACCGTGGGAGAGTCACTTCCCTTCTCTGTGCCCCAGTTTCCCCATCTATACAATGGGGATACTGATACTGATCTCCTTTGTAAATTGCTATAAAATCATAGAAGATCAGGGTTGGAAGAGACCTCACGAGGTCATCTAGTCCAACCCCCTGCTCAAAGCAGGACCAACCCCAACTAAGTCATCCCAGCCAGGGCTTTGTCAATCCAGGCCTTAAAAACCTCTAAGGATGGAGATTCCACCACTTCCCTAGGTAACCCATTCCAGTGCTTCACCACCCTCCTAGTGAAATAGTTTTCCCCAATATCCAACCTAGACCTCCCCCACTGCAACTTGAGGCCTATTCCTTGTTCTGTCATCTGCCACCACTAAGAACTGCCTAGTTCCAGCCTCTTTGGAACCCCCTTTTAGGTAGTTGAAGGCTGCTATCAAATCCTCTCTCACTCTTCTCTTCTGCAGACTAAATAAGCCCAGTGCCTGCAGCCTCTCCTCATAAGTCATGTGCCTCAGCCCCCTAATCATTTTTGTTGCCCTCCACTGGACTCTCTCCAATTTGTCCACACCCTTTCTGTAGTAGGGGCCCCAAAACTGGATGCAATACTCCAGATGTGGCCTCACCAGTGCTCAATAGAGGGGAATAATCACTTCCCTCGATCTGCTGGCACTCTCCTACTAATGCAGCCCAATATGCCGTTAGCCTTCTTGGCAACAAGGACACACTCCTGACTCATATCCAGCTTCTCATCCACTGTAATCCCCAGGTCCTTTTCTGCAGAACTGCCGCTTAGCCAGTCGGTCCCCACTCCCCAGCCTGTAGCAGTGCATGGGATTCTTCCATCCTAAGTGCAGGACTCTGCACTTGTCCTTGTTTAACCTCATCTGATTTCTTTTGGCTCAATCCTCCAATTTGTCTAGGTCACTCGGGACCCTATTGCTACCCTCCAGCTTATCTACCTCTCCCCTCAGCTTAGCCTGTAGCAGTAACTTGCTGAGGGTGCAATCCATCCCATCATCCAGATCATTAATGAAGATGTTGAACAAAACCAGCCCCAGGACCGACCCCTGGGGCACTTCGCTTGATTCCGGCTACCAACTAGACATCGAGCTGTTGATCACTACCCGTTGAGCCCAACAATCTAGCCAGCTTTCTATCTACCTTATAGACCAGGGGTAGGCAACCTATGGCACGGGTGCCGAAGGCGGCACGCGAGCTGATTTTCAGTGGCACTCACACTGCCCGGGTCCTGGCCACTGGTCCGGGGGGCTCTGCATTTTAATTTAATTTTAAATGAAGCTTCTTTAACATTTAAAAAACCTTATTTACTGTACATACAACAATAGTTTAGTTATATATTATAGACTTATAGAAAGAGACCTTCTAAAAATGTTAAAATGTATTACCGGCACGCGAAACCTTAAATTCGAGTGAATAAATGAAGACTCGGCACACCACTTCTGAAAGGTTGCCGACCCCTGTTATAGACCATTCATCCAATCCATACTTCTTTAACTTGCTGGCAAGTTCTATGTCCCCCTTCCTGTTCTATGAAAATCTATGAATGAAAAGTGCTATATACGAGCCAGGTATTATTGTTCACCCTCAACTGCCCTTCCTTTGCCTCTATCGTTTTCTGTCTTTTGTTTTAATATATATTGTCACAGTTCTTTGGGGACATGGATTTGCTCTTCCTGTGTGTCTGCGACATTGCATCCTGTAAATAACACTGCAGAGGGAATGCATGGTTCATGCCAGGACACAGATTGCATGCACAATCCTTGTCTGTGGCTGTAAGGGGCAGGCAGTGTGCACGTGTTGGCAGGAGCTGTGTGTGTGTGTGTGCTGACAGGAGCAGCGTGTGTGGGTTGGGGAGCTGGCAGGACGGGTTGGGGGGGGCAGGGACAGGCTGTTTCTGTGTGTTGGGAGGCTGTCAGGCTGAGGGGCTGTCAGGGACAGGCTGTGTGTGTGTTGGGGGGGCTGGCAGGACAGGGTGTGTAGGGCTGGCAGGGACAGGCTGTGTGTGTGTTTGGGGTGGCAGGGACAGGCTGTGTGTGTGTGTGTTGGGGGTGGGAGGGAGAGGGTGTGTGTGTGGTACGCCCACATCTCCATGGTATGCCCACAACTTGAATACTGTGTGCAGATGTGATTGCCCCATCTCAAAAAAGATATATTGGAATTGGAAAAGGTCCAGAAAAGGGCAACTTGGGGTCGCCAAATAAAATTAATAGGCAGCAGATTTAAAACAAATGAAAGGAAGTATTTCTTCACACAATGCACAGTCAACCAGTGGAACTCCTTGCCAGAGGATGTTGTGAAAGCCAAGACCATAACAGAGTTCAAAAAAGAACTAGATAAATTAATGGAGGATAGGTCCATCAATGGCTATTAGCCAGGATGGGCAGGAATGGTGTCTCTAGCCTGTTTGCCAGATGCTGGGAATGGGCGACAGGGGATGGATCACTTGATGATTCCCTGTTCTGTTCATTCCCTCTGGGGCGCCTGCCATTGGCCACTGTTGGAAGACAGGACACTGGGCGAGATGGACTCTTGGTCTGACCCAGTAGAGCCATTCTTATGTTCTTATGTGTGTGTGTGTGTTGGTGGTGTCAGGGACAAGCTGTGTGTGTGTGTTGGGGTGCTGGCAGGGACAGGCTGTGTGGGTGTGTGTTGGCGGGGCTGGCAGGGACAGGCTGTGTGGGTGTGTGCATTGCCCGAAGCCCACACCTCTCCCAGGCCCTGGCACCAAATGGCCGAGGTTGGTGCCAGCGCGTTTGCAGACAGCTGTGGGGAGTCCACCACCCTGTCACAGGACAGGGTATGTGGGGCTGGCAGAGACAGGCTGTGTGTGTGTTGGGGGTGTCAGGGACAGGCTGTGTGTGTGTGTGTGTTGGGGTGCTGACAGGGACAGGCTCTGTGTGTGTGTGTTGGGGTTAGGATGACCAGATGTCCCAATTTTATAGGATGACCAGATGTCCCAATATTTGGGGGTTTTTCTTATATAGATGCCTATTCCCCCCCCCCCCCCCGTCCCGATTTTTCACACTTGCTATCTGGTGACCCTAGCTGGGGTGCTGGCAGAGACAGGCTGTGTGTGTGTGTTGGGGGTGTCAGGGACAGGCTGTGTGGGTGTTGGGGGGGCTAGCAGGGACAGGCTGTGTGGGTGTTGGCGGGGCTGGCAGGGACAGGCTGAGGGTGTGTGTTGGGGGGGTGTCAGGGACAGGCTGAGGGTGTGTGTTGGGGGGGTGTCAGGGACAGGGTGTGTGTGTTGGGGGTGTCATAGAATCATAGAATCTCAGGGTTGGAAGGGACCTCAGGAGGTCATCTAGTCCAACCCCCTGCTCAAAGCAGGACCAAACCCAACTAAATCAGCCCAGCCAGGGCTGTGGGTTGGGGGGCTGGCAAGGACAGGCTGTGTGTGTGTCGGGGGTGTGTCAGGGACAGGTTGTGGATGTGTGTCGGGGGTGTGTCAGGGACAGGTTGTGGGTGTGTGCATTGCCCGAAGCCCACACCTCTCCCAGGCCCTGGCACCAAATGGCCGAGGTCGGTGCCAGCCCGTTTGCAGACAGCTGTGGAGAGCCCGCCCCCCTGCCACACACCGCGCGGCGAGGGGGGACCCAGGTCGAGCTACCCCGTGGGCGGGCTGCGCGGCCACTCGGCCACCACTAGGCAAACGCGGGGGACGACCCCGCCCCGCCCCAGAGCGGCGCTCAGCAGCCGCCCACCCGCCTCCCTCACGGCGGCGCGCCGGCCGCTGGGGCTGGTAGTGCAGGGCGGAGCCTGGACCGCGAACTACATCTCCCGGCGGGCCTGGCGGCGGCGGGCGGCGCCCCCCCCGCTCGGTGGAGCTTGGCAGGCCGGCTGTGTACGTGGGAGCGGAGCGGGGCATGAGGCGGGCGCCGAGATGTGGCTGAAGCCCGAGGAGGTGCTGCTGAAGAGCGCCCTCAAGCTGTGGGTGCTGGAGCGCTCCAACCGCTACTTCGTGCTGCAGCGGCGGCGAGGCTACGGGGAGGACGGCGGGGGGCTGGCAGGTGAGCGGCCCGCCCCCGGGGGGCGCAGTGCCGGCCCGGCCCGGCCGTGCCTGGGGCCCCTGCTGCCGGGGAAGGGGGGCGGTGGCAGCCCTGGCGGGGTGAGGGCTGGGAGCCCCTGTCCCGGGGGGCTCGTGGCAAGCGGGTGGGGCGGGGGTGGGCTGAGGGTTTGGTTCGCCCCGTGGCGGGCGGGCGGCTCCGGGGGGCTGCCCGAGACCCAGCGGGGCAGAGCCGGGCACGCCCAGGGAAGGGGGCTGACCAGCCTGCCCCAGGCATAGCTCTGGGTCGCGCTGGGGTGTGATGTCTGGGACCCTTCTCCTGGGGAAGCTGCTGCTCCTTCCCCTGCCCAGGGGTAGCAGGCCGGGGCTGGCAAGGCATCTGCAGAGGAGATGGTGGCTGGCAGCGACGACGGGTAACTGTTGACAGTGGGGGCGGGGCACAGTTTAATGCAGCAGTTTTCAAACTTTTTGAGCTGAGCCCCCCCCCCCCCCCCACCTTTGAGTTACACTTTTTGGTTGCGTGTCGTTCCCCCCCCCCCTCTCCCCCCACAAAAAGAGGTGAGGTGAGGTGGTGCTCCTGAGTCCTGCCATGCGGGGCCGAAGCCCAAACCAGCTGGCATCGCTGCTGCCCCCACCTCCAGTGTTCTTCTGCATCCCCCTCTACCCCCCAAGGGGGCCGTGCCTCACTGTTTGAAAACCTCTGGTTTAAAGATTCTGGTGCAGTGGGGTTCAGGGCAGGGCATATAAACCCTGACAGACATTGGGGGGCACATGACCCCCTCCTGTCTTCCCCCCCCCCCAACATGTCACTTCTTCACTTTATAAAAATTGTAGGCTGTAAAATCTGATCTCTACTCATTATTATCTATTTGTCCAACTGGGGCTCCTGGGTGCTACTGTCATGGAGCAGGAGCCCGTTGCGCTAGGTGCTGTACAAACAGAATTCCCTCCTTACTAAATTGTGGCTCCTCTTTGCTTTCCCTTCCTAGGAGAAATGCCCTGGATGTCTAGGAGGGTTTAGTTCTTGGATGCTCTGGACGAGTCACTCCTTTCTGGGTTATCCAAGGCAGTCTCCAGCTGTGGCATTGTGAATGACAGAGAGATTTTTAGAAGTGTGCACGTGAGGGTTTAATCATCTCATTGAAACCCAGTGCAGAATCCTCCATCCTGGTGGGGAAAGATGCACTATCTGGCCTGTGAGACAATGAATCCTGACTCCAGAATGAACGTTGGTGGGTCTGGATATGCCCTTGTGTTGGAGTCGTGGATAGGGCTGGGCACACAGGTCATTTGCAGGGAAGAAAGGACGTATGAAAGGAATCATTAGTAACCCAATACACCTCCAAAAAGGCTGCAACAAATTTCTAAGAAATACAGAGAAAAACAGGTTTGGGTTTAGGAATCAAGGGTGATTCTGGTTGTAAACACCACTGTAAAAGTGTTAGGTTGTTTAATTATGAACTCAACTCTTCCGGGAAGGACTAGTTTGAGCAGAAGACTGGTTTGAGCAGCAGCTGCTGCTTTTGCTGGGCAGTTAAGTGCTTTTCCAGGGAAGGTAAATCATGTATGTGCATTGGCCTCTCTCTCATCCTAGTTTTAAATCTGGCATCTTTGGAGACCAAAGTAAGCCCTACCCATTGTCACTTACTTGGCCTGAAGATTCTTTCTGTATGCTGCTATTTATTTAATAATTGTGATCGCAACAAAATGTAGTGCTGACTCCAGAATTAAAAGTTCACTCTTTTAAAGATGAATTTTCTCCACTAAATAATGTATATTTATTTATAGTTGTCCGAGTGTATGTTCTGAGCCCTTGTCTTTCTGAAGGTGACATCTCTGTGACTGGTTCCATGTCCTTGATGGTATTCATCAGTATGGAAGGACACGTGTACAAATATATTCCTACTGTCCTCCCCCTAATCCTTGTGGCATTACACTGTTGATGCCTGTCTCTTTCACCATTAGTATCATGGCAACTCTTGTTTAGAAAAATATCATTGTTGAATGGCCGGAGGATAAAATTTCAGAATATTCTTGAAATAAAATTTTATATAATGAGGGTTAGAAAGAGATGGTCTATGAAATACATGTTTGCAGTTATATATGCTTTCATAGCTATAAAATATATACTTTCAAGGTGTTAATTAACATAATTGGCTATGTTTGTCTAGTTTTTAGATCTTTATATTGCTGGGTGCCATACACTTAAAAGCTATAGTTTATCAAACACAGTGAACATCTCCCTGGGTCAGAGTACAGTGAACATCTCCCTGGGTCAGAGTATAGTCTTGCTCCACTTAGTGGCCTCCCCTAGACCACACCTTTTAAGCAGGACCCCAGTCCTACAATCAGATTTGTGTATGTGACCCCTGTGGGTCTGATTACAGGATCAGGGCACAAGTTTATAACCAGTTGGTGACATGGTTCACTCTAAATCATGGTTTGTTTCTACACGCAGCATGGTTAATACTTGCTTAGTAACCGTGGTAGGTGAGAAGCCAGAGGCCTGTGTGGGTATTTGATTGTCTTTATGTAATCAGTCTGATGCACACTCTTTTCCTTTCCTTTTTTCCTTACCTTTCTTAGATGAGACCCCTTCCTCCCCCTAATCATGCAGCATGCTTTGGAACTTGTTTGTCTGTTTCCCCTTCCTCATAGTTCCATGCATGGTAGGACATCGATATGCATTGCCTTATGTGCTGCAGGTGCCAGTCTGCGTCCGCATCCTCTGGCTGTTCTGTCTGCTGCGACGGCGTTATGAGATCGCAGCTCAGATTTTTCCAAAACGCACTGTTACAGATATATTTAGTCAGTGGCAGATGTGAATGCAAAAACACAGTTGTGATGGCAGCAAAGCTGCAAGGTATATACAGCAGTGTTTGTTGTAACTGGGATCAGATGAGAATGTCCTGACCTGGTTATAAAGACATGGCGGTACTTGTAATGGAGGCAGGACCTTATTTAGAAGAGTAGTATCCCTGCAGTAGTCACATGAGAGAACTCACTGTAACAAAATACCAGTCTTTCAATGAAGAGGTAGAATGATTTATTTGCTGATATTTTTCTGGCTGTCTCAAGTGGATGCTGCTTTCCTTTCAGCTTGAGGTACTTAGACAAGATGGAATAATCAGAAAAAAAGATTTTGTGGATAATATACGTTGCTGGAACCAAATCCTCCCTGCTCCCTACACTAAGCCATGAGTCTCATGAGAGTCTAAGAAAGGAGGCTCCTTGGAGGTGGGGAAAGGAATTACCATTTTCCTTCAGTGTTGAACTTCTTAATGGCCATTACTGCAGTCCTGAGTCTGTAGTAGTCCTTACTGCTGTAGCCTGTTCTGTAGGAGTCATGGCTTGTTAATCCATATTGTGACCCTGCTGTCTCTTTTTCCTGGACAGTCCGCAACCCCAGAAACATGGAAGGAGTGGCTGCAGATCTGGACTTATTTGCATGAACTGGAGAAGTCTTGTCCTCCTGTCCCTCTGTGTTTTAAAATGTAATCATCTAGTGGGAATGAAAGGCAACTTTTTTCAGTGACAATGTGTGTGTCTTTGATAGAATTTCTCTGAGTCTTATTCAAAAGTACTTGGATATCGCTGCTTAATCTTACAGGGAGGTTTTTTTTTTTAGCATGATCGGCAGGGCACAGGAGATGAGTGTTTTGGTATGTAATAGTGGGATGGTTGCTTTTCAACACTTGATGGATTTTGCTGCACTATTAAATGTATAGTAACAGAATGTATGATAGAAAGGATTTTACCGGCTGCTGTTTTACTAGACTGAACCTTTCAAATGGCTGGCTTGCAGCAGGTTTCCAACTGTGGTAGAAAATAGGATGAAAACTTACTATGTTAATAAGGGTCTTGTGTGATCTGTGCAGCACTTAGCCTTGGGAGTTATAAGGAAATATTGTTTTGCAATGCAGATATTTGTGTGACTGGCTGCACCACGTAGTATTTAGTCTTTGTAGTGCTAAGTATATTCTGTTTTCAAGCATGTTTAAAAACAGGAGTGCAAAACACACAAATCTTGACCAGGACAAGACCAGTAGGGTATAGAGTTTTTCACTTCCTGAATCATGGGACAACTTATTCTGCTCTAGCTATGTGGGGGGCAGCACCAGCACTGTTGGAAGTGACTTCCAGCTGTTGAGAGTTATGGGAGCTGTTGTGGAACAGAGGGGGCCAAAGCAGGAGGAGCAGAGTGAGGGGGCTGGGTGTGAGGTTGGTGAGGCATGCTGGAGCAAGTCCTCGGAGGGATTACTAAAAGGTGCTATTGCAAAAATGACATGATCTAGAATCTTTCACTCTGTTTTATTCATTAATGATCACTGAGAGCTTGTCCCTTACAGCAGTATTTTAGAAGTTGGTATAGTTTGTTTTGGAGATGGTCATTAAGAATAATTGAACTACAAAGAACATTGCAAGCTGCCCTCAGCATTTATAAAATCTTAGCAGCAGAGAGAGCTGCCTGGAAGACTGCAAAACTCCTAAGTTCCACTGAGCCAGAAAGTGCTGCCACAATCGAGACCTTTTCTAGTCCTGGGAAGCTAATCATCTCTGCATTCTCCTGGGACCTAGTTGTTTTCCTTGATCCTGCAGGAGTTCTTAAACTCTGCAGGAGTCCTGGAGACTCTCTGTTCCTGTGGCTCTCTGTTCCTGTGGCACTCTGTAGGACTAGAGAGTGTCCTTGGTGTTCCAGAGTTTGTTAGCGGAACAGGAGGAGAGAGATGCAGGACCTGTAATATCTGTGGTGCTTAAATGCTCTTCAGGGTTGAAGCTGTAGTCAAGACCTTCTGTCTAACGGAGCTGCTGGTAAAGCTGCTCGTACTCATTGGTCCTGGAGCAAATACTAGTCTTCCTGCCTATTTGTTTTAGGCAGAACTTCTTACTACTCCCAGTCCCAGCTTCTTACCACAAATACTTGTATATAAGCCTACTTGGTCAGTGTTTTTTAAAGCTGATTTTTATACCTAACGTGGAGTACGGGAGACGGACTGATTCACCAGTTGGTTTATTTGTGTAAATTAAGGTATTTATAAGTCCAAATACACCAGGATTTTGGCTTCTTGTATTGCCCATAGCATTATACAGGTCTGTCACATCTTAGGCGCATTTAACATGTGCGATTTCAGCTTTACACGGTCGGCAAAAACAAGAAAAAAACAAAAAGAGAAAAATAACAATTTAAATACTGTTTCTGTAGTGCAGGCGATTCTGCCCGCCATTACACTCAATGTAATTTTGACTATACGCGGTTTTCGCTTTACGCGCTGACCGCGGAACGTAACCCCAGCGTAAGATGAGACAGACCTGTACAGACTTAAATTAAAATGTGTGTATGTAGCCAAGGGGAGCATTTCAGTACAATTTTTAGTTAATATGTGAACAAGAAAGCTCCAGAAAACAGTAAGTGGATATTATTTTACATTCACATAAATCAAAGGAGCTGAAAGTATTTGCTTAAGCTCCCCACTTAAAATCACCTCTGAGCTGAGATAAAGTTCAGTGGCAATAAATTTTTTGCAAAAATTATGAACATGTGAAAATAATAGGTTATAACCTAAGTCCTGAGTATATAATTGAATTGCTCAATGTACTTAAAAAGTCATGATGTAACTTTAAGTATATTGGGCACTGCAGTATATAAATAATATAATATAGGTTATGATACATTTTCTAAGCAGTTTTTAGAAATACGACTCACTGTTCCATTATCTGTTTCAACAGAAGCTGACATGATACCAATACTCCTATAAGGAGCACTGAACTAAGTCTGAAGTAAAGCAGGACTTAGTAAATTCAGTTGCTGTTTGAAGGTTGGAGAAAACAGGGTCTTACAAAGTTGTAAAGTGCTATTTTTAATTGAGTTATTTAAAACTACTCTTAAATTAATCAGAATTAATCTCTCGATCTGTTACTTCACAGCAGCTTTAAAAGTCCCCTGATTTCTCATACATTCACATGGCATCTGGAGTTCTTGAGTGAGAGCAAAATTGTTGAGAGAAGCTGGAGATACACCGAGCTCTTCTTCAGCACTGTGTAGCTCGAAAAAGCTTGTCTTTTTCACCAACAGAAGTTGGTCCAACAAAAGATATTACCTGACCCCCCTGGTCTCTCTAATATCCCGAGACCAAAACAGCTACAACAACACTGCATACAATGTTTATTTTAGGCTATTGGGAAAGCTTGTTTCCTTTTGTTGGTGCTTCAGCAGCTAGTGCTGGCAGGCAGAGAATTTCTTATGGAAGTTTTTTTGGGAAAATTTTTTTTTTAAGCCACTCTGCTTTTCTAGTCATATATTCTGTTTTTGAAGTATTACTCTCCTCTCATACTTTGCCTGGGATATTTGCATGAAACAGAATCTTTGTTTTTTGAGGTTTACCTGCTTTTATTTCCTCATCTGAAGTTACACCATGTCACTAACAGAGGAGTGTATGCTGCTGGGGAAATTGTCATCTGAAACTGTGGATTACAGTTTCAAGTGGAAAATAAATAGAGGGAAGAGATGAACTCTGCAGCACAGATGCTCCTAAATTGGCTGCAGCTGAGAAGCACACATTGCAATTCAGCTGGAAGGGGTTGACAAAGTTGGCTTTAAGTCACCTTTGCCCCTCAGCTGAATACTCGGTTGGCCGAATGCTAAACGAGTCCCTGAAATAAACTTGAGCATCCTTCTGGATGCTGAATTTGCATTTGGCAAAAGCTATTCCATTTGCAAGTGTCTCTTGCTTTTCCTTATTATTTACTTGTGTTATGATTGTGCCCAGAAGCCCTAGTTGGTCTTGGGGTTCTGTTGTGTTAGATTTCTAAATGGGTCCCTCCCATGACCTGAGCAAACAATATAGGGAGATTTTTCCTGAAAGGAACTGCGTGGAGATTTTCTGCCTTCTCTTTGGTTTAGGAGTTGATCTTGTCCAAAGTCAGGGAGTACAAAAATAACAGTACAGTATTAAGTAAATGATTATCAATATTGCATTACTATAGTTAACTAATGAGCACAAGGACAACTCTTAAAAGAATTTGTCTTTTGGCCACTACATTTTCTGCCGGTAAAATACATTGTTTTTAATGTTGTGCTTGTTTGCAGTACACATGCCTTTTAAATGTAAATGGACCCTCCTTGTTTGTTTGAAACTATAATATGTTTGTGATTCTGATCATGCACAGTACCCAAGAGAATTGTGTACAAACTACTTTCCCCTCTCTCTCTCGTAAAGTAATCCCTCTGAAAATTAGTAACTTTGAGAGATCCCATTTTAGGCCCCAGTCCTACAGCAGAAACTTCTATATGAGTTTAACTTTACACACACAGAGTTAACCCCATTGACGTCAATCAAAACAGTGACAAAACCTCCATTAACTTCAGTGGAGCAGATTTCACCCAGTGTTTCTGCATACTAGATTATACCATAACTCATATCCTATCAGGGACCCAACACTCCAGCTAGTGACTGACCTGCTCCAAAATACATCACATCTTCAGGGAAGATTTTACCCAAAAATGTAGTAAGCCAATTCCCAATGCACAGTGCAATGAACATGATCAGTATTTAGGCCCAGTCTGGAAAGATTTACACGTATAGTTTACTTTATGTATGTAAGTATTCCCAATAGCAGCCATGTAATGGGAACCTGATCCATTGCCCACTAATGTCGATGGAAAGTCCTCCCATGACTTCAGTAGAGCTGGATCAGGCCCCCGGCTGTGTTGCAGTCCTACTGCCTGTGGGTGAATTCCACTGCTTCTTAGAATCTCCTCATACTTTATTCATGGAAGAGTGGTGTTCACACTCCATCCTGTGCTTGACTGGGAGGTTGGGCTGATCTTGATAAAGGGAAGATGAAGATTCAGAAACATAATAAAGTAGTACTTTGCCCCTCTTACTGAAAGATCTCAAAGTGCAATTCAAACAAGTTTTTCAGCTTTCTTTTAGATAGTTAGTGTTTATACACATTTTATGGAGTTAAGTTACTTAATCATGCAAGTAGGTCTTGGAGCTGGAAATCGTATTCAGGAGTCCTGAATGTCAGACCTGTTTTTATGCACTAAACAGAGCACCTTCTGAAACTAGAATCCTGTTTGGAATCTGTTCTTATTGTATGCTTTCTGGACTTAGATAATCAAGTTCCATTAAGTTAAGTATTTATCTGATAAAACTGGATATCGAGGCATGTTTAACAAATGAGATTTATTTCCCTGCCTTTCTGGTCTTGGCTGCTTGTTGGTCGTTCATGTTTTAGTAGCACAACTGCTTGCTGACTTGGCTGAACGCTCTTCCCAATACTGAAAGCTCCTAACTGATTATTTAGAAGAGGCAACTTTAGATTGCCTTTGTATAAATCATTGAACACTTTTAGACAACGTTATCTAGCAGAAGTGAGGAAACTTACCAGTTAAACTTTAGTCGTGTTACCCACCTAGGTTCATCTTAATTTTTTTAAACATGAATAAAAATGCATGTACAAAGGTCTAAAACTAAAAAGCATGAAATAATATGAAAGAGCTGTATGGGATACATAATGGTGATTCTGCATTATGATTCAAAGGCTTTTTCTTGATGCTTATATACACTACTGCATCAGAGCTTTCAGCTGACAGATAAGACTGACCATCAGAACTGTCCTAGCTGGAGGGAAGGAGATTAGAGGTAGATGGGAAGGAAAAAAGCAGCATCCTGAAACATTACTGCGGTATTAGTTTTTCAGTAGTTTGGCTCCGTCTCGAAAGTGGTAATACAAAATACAAGAATCTATTACCATCCACTAAAAAACAGTGGTTGCTGTTGTGATAATTACGCCTACAAATTTACTCTAATTGTGAGCTCAATTTTAAAAAGTGCGTGAAAGTTCATAAGATGTTGTAATAACCTATAACAAACATTGGTGGGAAAAGGTCTGAGAAAGAGATGGACTAAATTAGTCTAAACAAAAGGGCTTCTAATATGGTTCAAGGACTATGCTAAAATCATGGTTGGTCAAAACAGAAGATGTGGAACCAGGAAGTAATGAACCGAAATTGGTGTGTCAGATATTAGGTCTGATTATTAAACAAAATAATGAGGGGATGGATTATTCCACCTGCCACTCATTTTTGAGTCCTTAAAGAAGGAGACTTTGGGGGGGAAATAGAAAAGAAGAGCGCAAGCTTCACCATCATGGCTGCCACCCCCACTATCTCCTGGGACCCTGGACCTTCTTTGTCCTAATCCTGAGGGATGTCCTGACCAGATGGGTCCATTGAGAGGGATCCAGATTACATTGCTAGCCCTACCAGCTCCAGCTGAATCCCAAACACCACCTGAGATGAAGTGGGACCAGATTTTAGCAACAGAAGTAGCTCCAGCCCAACTCAACTATCTGTCTTCTCTTTTACGCGAAAGGCAGTTATTGCCATCTTTTAAACCATCTAAAAGACTGTATGACTGGGAGGTTGGGCTGATCTTGATAAAGACTCTCTCCATCTAATGGGAAAGAGAACAAGGGGGGGATGTTAGAATGAAAGCCTTATTTTTTTATACTTTATATTTCAAATGCTTAAACTCTTAGGTCTATATCTAGGCACCTAAATAGGGCCCTGATCCTGTAGACAGTTATGCATGTTCTTAACTATAAACACCTATTGGGCACAGTGGCTCAGCACTTTTGAAACAGACTGCTTATTTAGGTGCCTAAATATAGATTTAGGAATCTATCGTGGCCTTTATTTTTGCTTGGCAACAAGACATCCTGTCTAATCTAGGACATACCTAACCCCTCCCCCACAAATGTCTGCTCCCCCACAAATGTCTGCTGGCTTCCTATGAGCTGGAGGTTTGCCCTAGAGCTATCCAGTCCTTTAACCCTAGACCGTCATGAGAAACTGCTGCATTTCTCTTTTTACCTCCATGCCTTCCAAAGAATCTTCTTGATTTGATGGTGGTTTCAGACTGGGTGTCTTTTGGGCATTGACTTGAGTCACTGTAGGTTTTTTCTGAACAGCTGAAACTTGGTTGCCCCTGTAACGATGCTGCCTCTGGCGGGACACAACTGAGAGTATCAATTCAGGACAAATTGCTTAGAGCAGGGCAGTGACAGCCCAAAGCTGGGTGTCCTTTATTACTAAGGCAAACCAAACCAGCCAAACAGAGAGGACTTTGGTTTTACCCCACTAACCAGAAATCATACAGGCAATTCCCTCAGATACTCCAGTTCCCTTGTATCCCCACCAGCACCGCTCCTTATGGGGATGAATGGTTATGAAAACCAATACCCCAGTAAAAGAAAAAAGGGTTCTCCTGATCCCAAAGGACCAAGCCCCAGGTCAATATACAAGTCAGATCTTACCCACAAATCACGCTGTTGCCAATCCTTTAGAATCTAAAGATTTATTCATAAAAAGAAATATAGATGAGAGCTAAAATTGGTTAAATGGAATCAATTACATACAGTAATCGCAAAGTTCTTGGTTCAGGCTTTTAGCAGTGATGGAATAAACTGCAGGTTCAAATCAAGTCTCTGGAGTACATCTACAGCTTGGGTGGGTCATTCAGTCCTTTGTTCAGAGCTTCAGTTTGTAGCAAGGTTCCTCCAGAGGTAAGAAGCAGGATTGAAGACAAGATGGAGGGGTTTCCAGGGCCTTTTATATTCTCTGCCATGTGGAAGGACACCCCTTTGTTCTTACTGTGGAAAATAACAGCAGCAAGATGGAGTCTGGAGTCACATGGGCAAGTCACATGTCCATGCATGACTCAGTTCTTTACAGGGAGAGCAGCGATTGCTCACATGCTATCTTGAACGTTCCCAGGAAAACTTCTCATGTGGATTGGAGTCTCCCAAGGTCCATTGTCAGTTAAGTGTTTCTTGATTGGGCACTTAATCTGCAAATTGCTTTCTCAAGAAACTGACCAAATGCTTCACTAATGCTACTTAGAATCAAACACATTGAGATACAAGTACATAGCCAATATTATTAATTTCAACTAGAAAATTGTTACATGCATACAGATACCATAATCATAACCAGCAGATCATATTCTTTTCATAGACACCTCACTCGACAACCTTTGTATAAGATTTGGTGCAACTATAGGACTTTGGTTGCAACAATGATCTATACGGTCGCAGTTCATGTCAATAACGTCACAGCCCCTCAGCCAGTTTATGCTTGCATCCGTAATTTCCCTTTATGATGATGATCTTCATAATGTGTTTTCTGTATCTGCTCGTTTCGGGGACTGATAACATGACTGAGATCAACCCAACATTAGTTTCTTGAACCTTAAAACCTAGTGAAATGTTGCCAGCCTTTGTAGTGGATATTGAGAATGTTTTGGCATTTTGAGCAGTGCTGTTTTGTAGCAGAATATCATAAAATCACCCTTTTAAGATAAGTGCTTGCATCAGTCTTTGCAAGTGGTGACTTTGCAAATATATCCTTGTGCCATATATCATAGCCGAAAACAATGATACTGGGAGAATGGCGAGAGAGATTAACAATCAAAACATCTGCTATGTCAAGGCCAAGTGTAAAACGAGCTCAGTGTTATGAATAATTCAATAAACAAAAGCTCGTCAAACAAATATAAACATTATCTGTTTAGCATTTTAATTCTTAATGTAGAGAGTATAAATACTGGTTTATGACAGCAGAAAATGTGAGTTTGCTCGCTTACATTTTACAAAATTATTACAGTTTGCAAGTTAAGATTTGTTTACTTGACATACATTTCTTACTGATCCTTAATTGCTCTTGTTTTGTATTTTTCTTTGGGAGGCTTTATCTTGACAGGAAGTGCAGCAGAATCATTTTGAAAAATTAATAGCCACTAAAAGAAAAACGTTTGGCGTGGACGTGTGTGTTACTTACCCATGTAATATCCCATGCTGAGTAAGGAATGCGGGATTAGAATCTGAATGTATGATGCAAAATCCTAATTTGACTCTGTTTAGTAAACTGTCTAAAACTGTATCTTAAATATAACAGGCCTTCTCATGGGAACACTAGATGCAGTCTTGGACTCTACATCAAAAGTGGCTCCATTTCGGATCCTGCATCAAACACCGGATTCTCAAGTCTATTGGTCCATTGCATGTGGTAAGTGTGATTCTTTATTTAGAGGCTAAATGGTTTTAAAAAGTGGCAGATCTTTTCCCTAATGCCAATATACCTAAGAATGGCACGTAAACATCTGGTGGGATAATTCTCTCTCCTTCCTCAAACCCCATCAGGTTTTAACATAAAACTGCTCACCTACATTGAGAAAATGGAAAACCTGCCAGCAGTTGCTCATTTAGGGCCCAGTACTGCAAAATGCTGAGTAGTTAAATGGAAGTTGGAGAAAATCTGCACCATGCAGGATTGGGCATTTAAAAGTCCAACGTGAAGTGTTCGATTTTTACTTCTATGGCCTATTTTTTCTTTCCTTTTTATTAATGTAAGAATGTTTGTCGATCACCGAGAATGGAGATAAATACCTGCCATGCAGACAGATGATTGTAAATACTGAGTCTCATTTTGTTCCAGATACTTTACATTTAATAAATCACGGCTTATACTCTTCATTATTTTTATTAAATAATGAGTACAGGCTTGTACAAACAGCACTTCACTTCAACACTGAGAACTACTTATCTCTTAGATGTCACAATAAAAAGCATGCAGTAGGGGGAGGTCTAGGTTGGATATTAGGAAACACTATTTCACTAGGAGGGTGGTGAAGCACTGGAATGGGTTACCTAGGGAGGTGGTAAAATCTCCATCCTTGGAGGTTTTTAAGGCCCAGCTTGACAAAGCCCTGGCTGGGATAATTTAGTTGTTGTTGGTCCTTCTTTGAGCAGGGGGTTGGACTAGATGGCTTCCTGAGGTCTCTTCCAACCCTAATCTTCTATGATTCTATGGTCATATATAAAAGGTTATAGGCACAAAGGCAATTTTTTTTTTCAATGTAACCTTTGACAAACTCACTAATTATCATGAAAAAGCAAAATTTTGTTGGCATTATAGAAAATATATTAATGCTATTTTCCCCCTTAGTACTTAGTTCTTTTATTTATCTTAAAGATAGCTAAAATGCATAAATCATCTAAAAAGGCCTCAACAGTCCCTTTCTGCTGATAGCATCCCCATCCAGAATACATTTTGCCCAATAGCTTTATATTTCTGAAGAGGATATAAAGCTAAAGTATTGAGAAAATAATATGGAACTGTCACCTTATTCCTGATGAGTTTTGTAGCAGGAGTTTAGCCAGCAGCAGATTGCTGCTAGTGGATTATAGTAAAATTAATGTTCACCTCAGTTTCAGCATTCATTCAGTTTATCCCTAAACCAGTTAGATCCAAGTGTATTGACACAGTTAGTTGCACAGACAGTGCTAGGCAAATAGACACACCTATACAAGTACTGGCATTCTAAAGAGTTTATAGTGTTAAGGCCTGATCCAACACCCACTGAAGTCAATAGACAGATTCCCATTGGCTTCTATGGGTGTATAGATGTTATAGCTGAGGTTTCTATTTCAATGCAAACATACTTGGAACAGCCTTTCTCAGGAGCATTTAGAGACAATGGAAGCTGAGTTGTGGGTGCCACCACCTTCATCTCTTCCTAGGGTAGGGTTGGCACTGGAACTATGCCAGGTGCTTGAGCAGTACAGCAGTCACTTTCCAATTGTCCTGTTCCAATAAGTTTTGGATTAACATAGGTTTGCTCCTCCATAACTAAATATCAGTAATGTTCAATAGGCAGCTACTCTGACAAACTATGCAGGTATAGTACAGGTAAAAATGGCCAGTATGTTCAAAGCCACACTATCTCATCCTCCTTCAGACTCGCCTCTTTCATGATGCCTACAAAACCCTGCCTGCTATTATATCTAGGAGGGTGACAAGCTGTCACTGTCATACTTGTACTAACTCCTCCATTCCTGCCATTCTCCCTCACTTGTCTCTACTCTGAATTAAAAAGGGGGGGGAGAAAACCATCAACAAAATAAAACACAACTGTGCCAATCATTACCATGTTCTTTCGTTAGATCCCTGGCCCCAGCCTGGGTTTGTTTGTGTCTGTTAGTTGTAAGCCCTTGGGGGAAAGGTCTGTGGGGAGATTTTCAGAGGTACAATGGGAATCCTATACAAAACTGGTATTTATGCTTTTGAAAATCTACCCCTGACTCTTTACGTGTATTTGCTGAGCCCAATGCGACCCCAGTCCCTTCCTGTGTAGCTCCAATAGTGTGATAAGGAAACAAGTTATGACCCAGTATTTGGTTGTTCTGCTGTGCAGCATTTGTATTGTGTCTTCAGATAGATTCCCTGCTTTCAGGTGCATCTCAGTTTTTCTAGTGTTATGAAACTGCTTTGGTATTCTCCCTAGAGCAGAAGTACACAGCTTTTTCTATTCTAAGCTGTGCATAGTCCATGCAGCTCAACAGAGTTCAGGAGGAGGATGATAAATTTGCCCCCAAGGAAGTCTGAGGTCAGCATGGGTAGGAATAAACAGAAAATACAAATTGTGTTTTTTCTAACCTATCTTTTGCTTGTTAAAGCAAACCTGATTATAGCAGGAGTTGAGTTCCCTCCCCTCTCACTCTTTCACTCCTCATTCCTTCCTATTGTTTTGTTTCCTGCTGACTGATGGCATAGTGTTTGATCTTGAGAGCAAGGTCTAGCTTCTCTAAGCATACTGTTTTGTGGGCACATTTTATTCATCCAGCATCTTCCCCTAGAGACCAAACTTTTGTCCCTTTTATGATTTGCTCAGTCTCTAATTGTCTAGTCTCTCAGTTCCAGAAGCTCAGTGAAATAGCACAGAGCCCTGCTGACAGTACTGAATATTTCCTAGACACACTATATTTATCTTGCAGTTAGTAAATATACAGTTAAGAGATAATGCTAACTGCTACTCATCTCATGTTTATATATTTATTTGATTTCTCAGACATTATCTAGAGCTCAGGGAACCCCCCAAAATTAAAAATGCACAAGTAAATTCTAAAATTTTGCAGTGTCACATTTTAGTTCATCAGCTTTTTCCCCAGTTAAACCTTTTAAGTGAATAGACTCTTTAACAAAAACTAGACACTCTACTGAGCCATAAGACTCCAGTTAAATTTTCCTCCAATCTCCAGCCCCTCCTTTAGATGCCTTTGGGGAAAGATAAACTTTGTAGCATTCCCAGAGACACTTCATACCGTATTGAGTCTGATCCCACAAATTCTTACACACACATAATTCCACTATTAAATGCTGTGCTATAGTCACATGGATTTTTGCTATCCAATATGTATCAGAATCTCCTCTTCTTCAGTTAGACAAGAAATCAGATCCTATTGTACCATCAACTACTTTAAAAAGACATTAATACCATATCCCTATATTGTAATATGAAACCTCTCCCCCTGCAATCTAATCTAATCTCCTCCTGTGCATGCTTTTCAAGGATGTCCCTAGAGGATAATGATCAATAAGAGACCTAATTTTATATGGTGTATTGGCCACTCTAAAACATAGCACTTATAAAAAACAAGGGAAAACGTGAGTTACTAGAAAATGAACCATTTGTAAACTGTTGGTAATTAAAATCCTAGGGAAATAATAAGAAGTGGTTACAGGCTGCCATAAAATATACTCAGTTGATGAGTGCAGTAAAAATACCTATAAATGAATAAAAATAAACATGTACTATTGAGAATTCTGTTGCCATGACTTCAAACCTTGGGAAGCAGGAAAAGGGGATCTGCCTCCTGCTAGTACTTGAAATTGTATCACTTTTGTGTTACATATAGACAAATAACAAATAAATTTGTTAGTCTCTAAGGTGCCACAAGTACTCCTGTTCTTTTTACGTATAGAAGAGTTAATCTAAAAGGCCGTATAATGGCTTTGTCATGCAAAGCACAAATATAGGCTGTTCCTTCCATGAGGTAGTATCCAGTTAATAAAAACAAGAGACTAAATTGCTTTCCCATTGTTACATTGTAATTATCTAAGGGCTAGTCTACACTGGCAATGCTAAAGAGCTGCCGCGGCAGCGCTTTAGCGTGCCTTGTGTGGTCATGGCGCAGGACTGAGAGAGAGCTCTCCCAGCGCTCTAAAAAAACCCCCTCCAAGAGGGGCGCAGCTCCCAGCGCTGGGGGCACAGCTCCGCTGGGGCACTGTTTACACTGGCGCTTTACAGCACTGCAACTTGCTGCGCTCAGGGGGGTGTTTTTTCACCCCCCTGAGCGAGAAAGTTGCAGCGCTGTTAATTGCCAGTGTAGACAAGCCCTAAAACAAGTGTGTTAATGGGATTTTAACTTTGCCTGAGGCCTACTTGCTATTACAGTAACCCGTCTTGTGCATAATTGATTCCTGGTAGGCACACAAATGATGATCGTCTTATTGTTCTTTTCACTGTAATCATGTTTAGAGCAAGATTATTACTCCCATAAAACCTGTGGTTAGTTTTAACAAATAAAGTAATTAAAAATTGTAATGTCAGAAAGATCTTTTTGTCACCATCAGAGAATTTACAGTAATCCAGGGAGAAACACAGGCTTTTAGTGGGAAACAAAGCACAGAGCCTATGTTCATGGTGTTTTGATGGGTAGTATGATGGCAGTACTCAGAATATTAAGTGTGTGTGTTTATATTTTATTTAACAGACCATTCTTCTCATGTTTCAGCATGAGTGTATAGGGGAGATAATGATGTCATTAATTGGGCAAACAATTATAAAGCAACTGTCAGGGAACTTTTGGCAGGAAAACTCAGTATTTGACAGTATTTATTGGGCCAGTATAAAGCATTGCTTTATTCACATTACATTTTTTGTGAGGTTTAATAACTGTTAAAAACACCGTGGGGATGCAGTTCTTTAAAAGACAGATGCTGATTCTCATTTCTTGAGAGTAGGCGTTCTTCAGGAATGTCTGAATTTTTTAGAAAATGTGTATAGAATTTGGATTGGTAGGGACAGATCACAACAAAGAACATTATTTGTGCATTCACCAACTAGTTGATGAATTAGAAGTCTTCACTTTTATTATTTACATAGCTCCACAAGCATTCAGAGCACTTCACAAAACATGTAAGAAGACATTGCAAACTAAGTCAAAAAGTGACCTATTCTGTGAATCCTGTGATACAAGTATTGGGGACCAATCCTGTGGCCTTTACTTACACAACTAGCCCTGTTGACTGCAGGGAGCTACTCACTTGAGTAAATGCTGCAGTACTGGAGTTTGCACAATTCTTCTTCTTCTTCTTCTAATTTATTAATATAAAAATAGAGCATGCATAATTAACCCTGAATAATAACTGTAAATGAAAAAGGTGATATGTAGTTTTGCTGATACCTACTGGAATTGCTGGCCTGTATTCTCAAAAGATAGCTAGGGTAGTATAACCTAAACACTGCAGAGTATCCAAAAGACTTTGACACAGCTACTTTTATCTGAAAAAATTTAAAACATTTTGCAATAACAAATGCTTTACTCCTGTGAAGTAGATGTGTTATGCCATTTTGCAGATGGGTAACTGGAGACTGAGGGAGGTTAAGTGACTTGCACAAAACCACACAGCAAGTCAGTATCAGAGATGGGAATAGAACCCATGAGTCCTAGCTTCTCAAACCAGGTTTCCAGTTAGTCTGGAGAAGAAATCAAAACTGTTTTCACTATTCCTGTTCACTTTTCCTACTGTAAGATATTTTTGACAGTACCAGATATGAATGCTCATAGAAAAACCATTCAGAATGCTGGGCTCTAAGGGAGAGTTTTCAAAACTGCCTAGTAAGTTAAGAGACAGTGACACTTTAAAAAAAAATCCCTCTATCAGAATACTTAATCTGGCCGCATCTGTGCCTCAAAATCTTTGAGCCTGAGTTTAGAGAACTGCCCTAGATTCTTAGTGCATACTCAGGTAGAGAATCAGTTTTGCCCTATTTTTGCAGTGTTAATTACTCTTGACATTATTTTCACCTTTTTGAAATGCCAGTGCAACTCCATCATAAATGTCCAGCTTCCTATTCAATCCCAGTGCAGTATTAAATAAGCCTGTGAAAACCCTCACACCTGCTTACGGTGTCAGTCTTCATAAACAAAATGATAAAGATGTGGTCAGTGGAGTTTTCTGATGAGGAGGGAAGTGGTGATAGTACATTCATGTACTGGGCCTGTTTATTTCTAAGCAATTCCTGTAGCATATGAAAACTTGTAGCCTCTTATATTGTAGAATCTGCTTACCCAGAAGTGCTGAATAAATCCTTACATAGTCAAAGCCATCTTATGGAAAAACCACCTAACCCCTAAGAATAGTCCGAGTATTGCACTCAGCTGGATCCTCATTGCTGCTGTTTCATAAACATCATCTTTACTTCAGTAGTCTTATGATTGTGGTTTACTAGCTATTACCCCTGGCAAAATTCCTAACCGAGTGTATAAACAGGCCTAGTCTGAGTATACCATAAACCATTTTGACGTACTGACATTTCACACATCATAAAACTAGCTAGCAGCTATCATCTTTCTTTTGTATGAAATTTAAACTGCTAATCAAAACACCTTACTGGAAAATGCATGTGTTTCATTGAGGCAAATTTCTTTCTCTTTCTTATAAAGTTGTTATGACATTCCTTATACGATGGGTGACAGCTCTCTGAAAGCAAAATCCTCGTGGGGAGATCAAGAATAAAATGATTAAGTATTTTCACCAGAATAACAGTGCATGGGAAATGAGATAATGAGGCTGACTTTGCCATTTGACCTATGAGGAGAGTTGAAAGAATTGGGCATGTTCAGTGTAGAGAGGAGAAGGCTGTAGGATAATAGTTTTTAAATATTTAAGTTTATTATGAATAGGATGGTGATCAATTGTTCTCTAAATCCACCAAGGTTGGCCAAGAAGTAATTGGCTTTGCAGCAAGAGAGATTTAGGTTTGATATTAGGAAAACCTTTTTAACTATAACTATAGTTAAGTGCTGGAACAGGTTACCTTGGAAGGTTGTGGAATCTGTGTTATTTATAAGAACAGGTTAGATAAACATCTGTCATCAGGCATGGTGTTGGTATACTTAATCCTGCCTCAGCACTGGGGGGCAAGGCTAGATGACCTCTTGAGATCCCTTTTATCCCTACATTTCTATGATTTAATTACTGCATTTATATGCCCTTCATATTTTGGATGATGAGCTTTATCCTGGATTGTACAGCTTACTTAAACACTGATTATGTTAAATTATTCCTGTTCCTGCATGCATACAGAGAAGGAGAAGAAAGTATCTTTTGCTTCAGTACATTGGGTTTGCAGGAAGTGCAAGAGTGAAAGACCAGTGATTCTGGGTAGGCCCAAAGACATTTCAAGGATCAGTCAGTTTATATGAATCAAAAAGGCAGTGGTTTCTGCATCAGGGAGTAGCTGACACATACATTCTGTATTTTGAATGGAATAAGATTTCTTTACAATTGTGGAAGCCTAGTACAGCACAACACTACCCACTTGATCTTGCGGTATAGACAGGACTTGAATTGTGTAGAAGAACTACAGTTCTTCCTGAATTTTGGTCACCGAAGCTTTAACATGATTAGGAATATGATTAATATGTGACTTGGTCCTACATCACAAGGTCGAAGCATGACATTGCCATGTTGAGTGCTACGAGGTGGTAATCAGGTCCTGCCTTATGATAGTTATTTAGACAACATAGATGTCTATAGAATGTATCTGAAGAGGAAGAAACTTTGCTGTATCTAGAACAGTAGTTTCCAAACTTTTTACTAGGGAGACTCGCCAACTGCATTTTATCTTGTTTTTGCAACCCACCATTGCATACCCATCCTCTACCCCGGCACCACAATCCTGGCCTGGTGCAGAGCAGACCCTCTTGGGTCAGGATGATTGGAGAGCGAATCTGCCCCGCACTCATCCTGAAGCAGCAGCTCTCATCCTGCAAGACAGGGCCTGGCTCCTCACTCCACGTGTTGTGACCTGATGCATGGGGTCTCAGCACCACTCAAGTTTGGCCTGGCCACATCTTGCTCTCCAAACCTGCCTGCCTCCCCTTCACACTGGGCCAGGAGAAGTGCATGTTTGCTTAGGCTCGGACCCTGTGACGGGTTAATCTGGCCCTGAACATGGCAACCCAATTAGAACCTTCTGATGACTCACTGATGGGTCGGGCCCCAACATTTGGGAAACACCAGTAACTATGATCACTGTGCTAACTACTACAGTTTTGATTATTTTTCCAGTGTGGACAAGGCCTTTGTGATTTTTCTTTAGGTGAAGTTTATTTCTTACGTTTTATTAACCTGTTACTCTTTTATCAGGAGCCAGCAGAGAAGAAATAACGGAACACTGGGACTGGTTGGAACACAATGTTATGAAGACCTTATCTGTGTTTGATTCAAATGAAGATATTACTAGTTTTGTACAGGGAAAGATAAGAGTAAGTAGCATGTAGGTGATACAACAGAGGAAAGCTATGACTTTTCACTCTTCAGAAATATATCTATAACATTCCCTTTTTTTAGGACATTAGGGGACAACATTGTGGTGCAATGTAATTCTTTTTATGCAGTACTATATTGCAGTTGGATAGGAGCAATGGGATGGGGTGAAGCTATTTCACTTCAAAGTTAAGTAAAATTGATAGAAACAAATTCTGTTCTTGCTGGTAAACAAAATGTATCAGTTGCCTTCAATTAACTGTTTAAAACTTATGGAAAAAAATATTCTGCAACAATAATAATAGACAGAGCAAAATGAGGCCATACACTAATCTCGAGGGCCTTTCCTCGTCTGTTTATATGCAATGCTGTCACAGATACACAGGATCTTCTCTGTGCCCTAGCCTGTAACCAGGGACCCCTTTAGTATGCGGGCACCAAAGACCCAAACAGTTCCACATGGGCAGGCCCTTAGCCTCCAAGACTCTGACACTGGGCCTTCGGCACCAGCACTCCCTGTCTCTCCGTGATTCCCTGCAGTGAATCCAGCCCAGCCAGACTCCTGCGGGAGGCTTGGACTGTAGCCCTTCAGAGCACAGTGCTCTCACAGAGTATTTACAGCAACACAGGCAGCCTCTCCAAAACAAGGTAATTCTTTATTGGTCACCTGGCTACAGAAGCTGAAAGTCCTTAGTCTGGCACACAGAAGCAGACGTTATGCCATGGTCCATCCTGGCAAAGCCAATGCCATCATCCAAGCTGTGATGGACTCCATCCCTTGCTCGGTCTCCCTGTTCCCTTTGGCTTCCCAAGTCAGAACTCCTGAGTCCCTCCAAAAGTGCAGCTGTTATTCCAGTTCAGTTGACATATTTCATCTGCTGGGGTTTCCTACTGTTTGGGGTTGATTGTTCAATCATTGGGGGGGCCTCTTTGTCTTGCTGGGTCCTGTGTTGATCTGGGTTGGTTTCAGCCAGATTCTTAAGGACCCAGTCATTCCACCCAAGCATCAAGGTAGTGCACACACCTCCTGTCCCCAGCGCTGTTCCAGGAGCAGCATTAACCCTTTTGCATCCACTGTGCACAGAGGAAAACTGAGGCATGCCTAGGATTCATAAAAATATTATAGAAAATGCCCCCTTTGTCACAAACATGATAACTTTTGAATGCTGCATTTGATCAATTCNATTGGGGAACTCTGGTCTGAGGGGAACAGGGGGATGGGCGGGCATACAGCTTCTGTAGTGGGGGCACAGAGAGTCCCTGGGATTGGGGGAGAAATGGGGACAATGGTACAAGGGGGAAATGCGCTATCACACAGAGACTTTGGCATGAGGGGGTAAGTGGCGATTGGGGGCGGCCTGAGGGGAGGATTGCAGGGAGTCCCTGAAATAGAGGGGGATAGAAGGGTGGCACACAGGGAGCTTGTGGAGGAGGTGGGTAACGAAAGAATGCAGTGAGCCCCTGGTGTGTGCAATGAGCTCGGCCTTCAGAAGCAATGGAGTGTGTGACCTTCTAGTAATAATCCATAGCTTTTTTTATAGCACTTTCCATTAAAGGATGACAAAGCACATTACAAATTCCTATGAATGTAGCTTCACAACACCCCTAGTGGGGTAAGGAAGCCTAATTATTTCCATTTTATAGATGGGGAAACTGAAGGTAAGTGTCTTAACCACGGTCATACAGGAAGTCTGTAGAAGTGTCTGAAGTAGACTTAGACCTCTTGACTCTCAGTCCTGTGTTTTGGCCACAAGACCATTCTTTCCCTGAAATATCCAGCACAAAATATGTTGCATGGTTTGTTAATATATATATTTAATTTAATCATTTTTTGTTTGTTTTGCTTTTAGGGACTGATTGCCGAAGAAGGGAAAGGTTCTTTCATAAAAGAAGAAGATCCTGAGAAGTTTCGTGAAGCTATTCTGAAGTTTGAGAAGTGCTTTGGATTAGCAGAGCAGGAGAAGTTGGTGACCTATTACTCCTGCAGCTACTGGAGGGGGCGAATGCCCTGTCAGGGATGGCTTTATCTTAGTACCAACTTTCTTAGCTTTTACTCATTTTTGCTGGGAGCAGAAAGTAAGTTGGCCCAGTCACTCATCACCATTTTATTTTATATTTTTCAAATTTGAAGTAACATTTCACACCCATAATTCTTTGAGAATGAAACTTAGTTATTTTGCAACATGAGCATCAAATAAAAACAGTGTAGAAAAAAATTAGCAATCAAAATAATCAGTGGGAATATATTATTTTATTTGCATGTGCATGTGTAACCCACTAGTGTGTGTTACTTGCCTTTCTCTGTCCTGGATTCACAGAGAATATGGGTCTGGCACAGCTCTTAGCTGAAAATCCTGGGTCTTTAGCTCAAGCTGTAGAGATTCATGCTTTCAACTCTTGAGGCTCCTGGTTCAGTTCCTATCTCATGTACAAATTTAAAACAAAAATAATCTTCCCAAATAGAGGCATTATACATTGCTGATATTTTCACACAACTTTTTATGTATGTAAAGTCATTTTGATTGTTCATTAAAAAGTATGCATTTATGTGAGCAATAACTGTGTGATTGAAAGCTAGAAAATATGAAGAAAGTTGCATAGACTTATAAGCATTTATATATTTTCCTGCCAGTACATGCATGTAGTACTCATGATTTCCAGAAGAAGGCACAGCGGTACATCAGAAAGACACAGGCCCCTTAGATATAAATGATCTGCTTGCTTTAAGAAGCTTTATTTTAGATGCACTATTAAAACAGAGCAGCCTGCATGATATTATAGTTCATGTAGCCATTTGCAGTTTTACATTGGAACAAAGAACAGAAAGTGTAATCTAGTACTAACATATGTGGCACTTTTTGATGTATTTCTAGCCATGAAATTCTACCTGGCAAGCTTCCTGTAACTCTGAAGATAGCCTGTGATGTTCTTGTACTTGTGGAATAGCAGTAGTTTCAGTTTTTCTGTACGTTTATTTTTGAAGGGGCACAAATGACTGAGGGCCCAATCTTACAAGGAGCTGAGCACCCTCAACTCCCATGGCAGTCAATGGCAGTTGAGTGCATTCAGCATGTGGAAGGATTGGGCTATAAAACAGGGAAAGCAACTATGTTGGGCAAGATTATAGAACCCATTTTAAATAGTACCTTACCTCACAAGCAGTTCCACTGAAGCCAATGGAGTAAGTGTAGAATAAGGTGGTACTCGATAGGAGAGAGGATTATTACAATTTGGCCCTTATTGAAATACACCTTTTTCCCCAGAAACATGCAATACAATAAAGGCTGTTCAGTGGCTCACTATAACGCTTTCAGCCATGTTAGACTTTCCTACTCAATAGTGATTTAACTGTGCTGTTTAATTACATTTTATCAGAGCTGTTGACCGCTTGTTCCCTTAGTGTTAAGGAAAAAGTGTAGGCGGCTAATGAGCAGTGAGAAGTTACTCACACCTGCTTATACTCATATTTTCAGTAAAACTCGTTATCTCCTGGGATGAAATCTCAAAACTTGAAAAGACCTCCAATGTGATCCTGACAGAGAGTATTCATGTGTGCTCCCGTGGGGAGGATCACTACTTTTCCATGTTTTTGCACATTAATGAAACGTTCCTTCTTATGGAGCAGCTGGCAAACTACGCTGTAAGGAGACTTTTTGACAAGGAGACATTTGAAAGTGATCTAGTCCTCCGTGATCCTCTGCAAATCACCAAGAGGTAATTTATTGTTTGTAGGATGTCAGCTGTGTGCTCAGTAGAGTTCCAGGCACAGGAAGAGACAGTCCTTGTCTGAAGGAGCTTACAATAACAGCTTTGCTAACATTTGTGTCTTTTACCCAAGTGTCCTCTTAGACATTGGGTAATGCAGGGTGTTATAGTTTACTGTTAGTTTTCAGAAAAAATCACGTGAATATGATGTATAAGAAATAATATCAGCTTTATTCACAAATACTTGTGTGGGTATCTCAACATGTTTACAAATTCTTCATGGCTAATCAGATTAACAAAAACACAATTCAAAATAAGCATCAAGGCACAAATCGACCAAATCTGTGCTAATAGCACAGGGTTCTCCTTCTTTAAAACAAGACTGAACACCACATGACGTTTACTCAAGCAGGGAACATACACTAAACACAGGAGATGGTTGCCTTCATTGTAAATTCTGTAGGAAAGTTCTCTTAACCCGGTCTCATTCACTTTTGTCAGATCCAATGCAGGCTTAAGTCTAGAGAGCCAGATTTTGATCTCAGATATACAAGTGTAAATCTGGAGTATCCACACAAAAGGCAGTGGAGTTGCTCTGGATCTGTACAGCTGTAACTGTAATAATAGCCCCAAGTGTGCATTATTATATGGCATATTTGCATGTTTTTCATTTTCAGAGGCTTTTCTATGGTAAAGCTTAGTTTCTCTGAGTGTATTTTAAAAAATCATTAAAGCTAACAAGTTGGTTTTCATGGCCCAGGTTTATAAAATCCTTTCACCATTTATAGGCCAGAATTAATTGTAATTCAAGGCTTTACATCTGTACCTTTTATTATTTTTACACAGAAAACAGAGAACACATTTGGAACAGGAAAAAATGCAGAAAGCATTATTCAGTACTGTCATACAACCAAAGCGGTTTAAGAATAATAATAGGTTTCTTGATAGGTTCCTTAAGAGAAAACCATTTAATACATGAATATAGAAAAAGGGAAGAAAATCTTATTGCTTTATTCTCTGCTTTAAAGGGATTTCATCAGTGCGTTTACAGCCCCTGATTTACATTTGTTTACGTCCTGTATAAATAAGATCTCTGGAGAGGTTACATTCTCTAGATAATAATTGTATTCAAGGTTCTGAAATATTTTGTGAAAAACATTACAGCAAAATTCATTTTCAAAAATGTAGTGTCTTAGCAGCAAGTGGGGATAAAAAGCAAGAAGTGATGTCACTGAAGAGTAGCTTGCAGATGAAAGAATGGAAAGGAGGGGGAAGGGCAGCAAACAATTTTTTCAGCATGTGTTAATTGGATAACAAATGCATAGGCCAGATGTCATTGACAATGGGTGATATAAGCAACCATGTGTTGGAGACTCGTGACTGGTTTTTTTACTTTGAATTGTTTTGGGTAACATGAAAGGTCAGATCTAAAATATCCATTGGGTTAAAGTCTGTCTCCTGGGCCAGTGCAGGTTTGGTCCCTGTAGCATATTTGGCAGTGCTTTCTCAAGCCTAGTTTCAAATAGTGTGGCTTCCACAGCTTTCAGTGGAGGGATTTTCAGGAGTCCAATACATTTCAGCAGGGGCTTCAGCAGGAGGGGGGCTGAAGTCCTGAGCCCCAGCTACTGGCAGGTGTGCACTGGCTCTCGAACTTCTGAAGATTGTTGTATGCAGCTTGGAGGGCCAGTAAGTTTGGCCACCCTGCCATATATTATACTTGTTTTATATTATAATTACTGGATGATTGACGTTTAGGTGTGATAGCAGTGCTGGAGATGGATGTTGCTCTCCTGCCAAAACATAGTTTTTTCACTGCATTTATATATGAATATAATATTCTCTTTCTGAAGCATTATCCTGTGGCAGATGTTTTATACATGCACCCACAGGGGCTACCTTTCCCGCTAATCAATTCTTCATCAAGCCAAAACTGGTTTAGGTTTAATTGGTTTATTTCAAAGAGTTGAAAAGCAGAGCCGATTGGGCTATTAGAAAGTGATAACTTTTCACCTAATTTAGGCCTCCATACAACAATCCATCCCCTTTCAGCAAAGCTCTTAATCATGTGCTTAACCTTAAGAAAGTTCTTAAATCCGATTGATTTAAATGGAACTTCAGCATGTGTTTTAAGCATACGCTTAAATACTTTGCTAAAATAGGGTGTAAGCACAGTCAACTCCCTTGGGAATTGATTGTGTTCAGAACCTCACTTAGTGCCTTCCAGAATTGAGCCTGTAATATATTTGAAAACGTGGGATATAAAGTTTTAATATAGTCCCCTCCCAACACAATTCAGTTTTAATAAATGTAAAGTGATATTAAAATAACTTTGATTTTCCTTCTCCTCCTCCCCTTTTTATCCATTAGAGGCCTGGAGAACCGAGCCCACAGTGAGCAGTTTAGTGCATTCTTCAGGCTACCCAAAGAAGAGACCCTGAAGGAAGTGCATGAATGCTTCTTATGGGTACCTTTCTGCCACTTCAACACATTGGGAAAAATGTGCATTTCAGAGAACTATATCTGCTTTGCTAGCCAGGATGGCAGTCTCTGCAGCATAATCATTCCCCTAAGAGAGGTATTGCAAATCGCAGTCAGAGCCAGTTACACGGAAAGTTTTTTATAATTTGTATGGATTAAAGTAATTAGCAATTTACTTTTATTTTAGTCAAGTTTCTCATTAGAAAATTGAATCTATTTTTATTCAATTTATATGATGTCATTTTTTCTTGGTGCCAGCTGTATTAAGCTAAATCCCACTGCATACAGAACTCCTTTCACTTTTTAGCTCAAAGACAATCTTCAAGTCCCTCTCTTTTTTTTATCCTCTGTTCTTTCTAGGTGAGCAGGGGATCTTTTAATGTCTCATCTTGCACAAGTCTCACAACTTGTACTTAAACTGGGAGTCTGTCTTCATAGCCTGAGACTTATGATCAAAAGCAAAGAATTGGAGGGGGTGAATATTTTGGAGTGATTGGTTATGGACTCTGGAGTCTTTCACCTGTAGGTCACCAGCTTAAATCTGACTGCTGTGGACAGTGATTAATCAGTGCCATCTGTTCAGAGGCTTATATGAAATGAGTTTGATAGTATCTAGTCCTTAGTGGACAAATGTCAATTCACCATTCCAATTGGCATCCTTAACAGACAAAGGATCATAAGGTAATAGAGACTGTGGGCTTGTCTACACTGGCAATTTACAGCACTGCAACTTTCTCGCCCGGGGTGTGAAAAAACACCCCCCTGAGTGCAGCAAGTTTCAGCGCTGTAAAGTGCCAGTGTAGACAGTGCACTAGCGCTGGTAGCTACGCCCCTTGTAAGGTGGTTTTTTTAGAGCGCTGCGCCGTGACCACACAAGGCACGTTAAAGTGCTGCCATGGCAGCGCTTTAGCGTTGCCAGTGTAGACTAGCCCTGTGTTACAGCCTAGCTTTGAATGATCTAGGACAGAGATGAAAGACATTTGTGGATCAGTGCATGGGAAGATTGCCCTGTCCCTTCCCGTGCGGCATGTATTCTGTGGACTGAACTTATATCAGTCTCCTTAATGTTGTCAGCCTCTGACTAGTCCCAGATATATTCTTGAAATATATACACTGGAAATTTCCAGGACATTGATTAGTACTTTTGTATTCTCTTCATACATGCTGTGTGCTATACATGCATGCAGCTTACTAGACATGCTGGTACAGATCTTCATATGGTGCAAATTGTCATAGATACACTGAAGTCAATGGAGCTATGTTTACCCCAGCTGAAAATCTGCCCCGCTATGTGCTATTAGAGCCTGCATTATTACACTCTACTAGACAAATTTCTTATTCAGTTGAACTGAGTGTTTGAAAGTATTAAAAGCCATAATATACATAGGTCCAAATAAATTTCTTGTGTAACTCAGTTGACTTCAGTGGGCATATAACAGGAATATATTTGGCATACGCTACTTAGATACTGCAGTTTATGTGATTTTTTTTTTTTTTTCTATTGGCAGTCTTGCAAACAGGGGCTCTTGCAAACTGTAATAACAAAGCATAACAGGTTGAGTTAAAGGAGCTGACTTCTTAATTCCAAATTCTCTCTTAGGAGTTGTTAGGCCCTTATAGAGTTGTTTCACGTCAGCTGGTTTTCATCCTTCGCCTATGGTGGTCAAAAAGCAGCAGCAACAGGAGTCAGTCTAGCAATTCACAGTCATGTTACTATTTTATTATTTCCCGAAAAGCACTACATTATTAAAATGTATTTACCACTATAAATCATAACTATCCCATCATCGCAATTAAGATCAGCTTCAGCTGTCATTTCCTGTGATAGATGTGTCTAGGAGGGTATTCTCAGTGGAGGATCCTTCCCGTGAATTCTGCTTCATGTGATTATTTGCAGGAGCCAGAGTCTGACTTCTTTCAGAAAACACTGTAAGATGCACCAATTTCAGCAGGCACTTGAGGCCAGATTTTGGAAAGCGTTTAGCACCAATATGTTGATTTTTCTAAAAAATCTGTCCCATAATTAAGTTTGGGTTTTATGGGGATAACATTATCTTGTGCCAGAATAGCAATAGCCCATTTTGTGCAATGATAGTTTAAATTGTCTGCGTTATTAATTCTGCTTATACAATGCTCCACTGTGCTCCACGCTGCTCACAGGTGTCTGTATGTGCATGCTGTCATGGTTACCAGGCTAATTGCACGGTTGTCCCTTCTTGGGGTCTCACTGAGTGCACCCCCACAGGCTGGAATTCCGCAATTTGCCCACTCTTGAACCAGGACCTGGGTTATAGTCCCCTGGGTATCAACTGTGACTCTTTCAGAAGGTCCAACTGGGAGGAGTTTCCCTTTGGGAGCCTCTGATAGCAGCTGATTAAAGTGACTCAAACAGTTTCTCCAAAACAAAGCATTATTTATTCTTTCACCCAAAAATACAAAGCCCGTAGAGCCAAGGTATAAAACAAAGAGAGTCCTACATGCATATTTTCTCACCTAAGCTTAAGCTCTCTATCCGTAGGTCCAGCTTATTCCCCATCTCTAAGTCAGGAGAAACAGCTTGCCTGCTTGCAGCTGGCTTCCTCTGTCTCTGAGTGAGTCTTCCTAGCCTGTCAGCTTTTTCACTAACATACCCTGGGGAGCCTCCCTTCCTTTTCTGCAGTCTAGCCTCTATATAGGGCTTTAGTGTCTACCCTTTGATCTTCGGCTCAGCCTAGGAAAGGGTAAAACACCCTAGCTTGGATGGTGCCAGCTAGGTAGCTTCTTCCCCAACTGATGTCCCAGCCATTGTTATCTTAACTCCTGTGAAGTTGTATACCTAAGGCTGCCTGATCTGTGTCTTCGTTTTATCTTTCCTGCTCTGTTTAACAACCTCTCTTTACAGCCTACTTCAGTTCAACTCTATGCATTCAGGCAGGCAGCTATACAAAATTGAATGGTGAAGCCAAGTCACACTTAATATTCATAAGGAATAATGCAGATAGCTTCCAGTATGTCACACATGCACTCTCAATAGAATTTCTTTTTTGCAAGCCAAGCTGACAAAATGGGTAGGAAGATGAGATTACTAATTCATGTGTCCTTGCCTCTTCAGGTCACAGCAGTGGAGAAGGCTGATCCAGCTAACAAAGGAGTCAGCATTAGTACCAAAGGAAAACGAGCTTTTCGTTTCACTGAGGTTAAGGATTTTGAACACCTGGTAGCAAAGCTCGGGATCAGAAGTGGAACAACTTCAAGTCCACATCACACTGCAAGTACGGAGGTAACAGCACAGCTAACTCTAATTCTTTATTAACTATTTATGGAAAGGGTGTTGAAGTGAGCGCTTTGTCCATTCTTGCTAGGAGGCTAACTATTGTATAATTTAAAGTAGTACTATATGTCACCAATTAAAAGACATAGATTTAAATGAGAGGAGGGCCTGAATCAAAATCCCAGATTGGAGTGTCTCCAAACTTCAAAGGGTTTGAAATCTGAACTTTGCAAACACACCACATACTGAGATCTGAAAAGGTGGATCAGTTGAAGTGGTTCTTTGGGACCCTCACTGCTTCAGCTGGCAGGAATTCTGGGAGGCTCTGAGAAAGGGCACTGCATAGCAATGGGGCAATCTGATGTTGGGCAAGACTTCATTCCGTGCCTCATCTACTGTAGGGTTTGTGCTGAATGCATAACAAAGGGGAAGTTATAAGCATGTGTCATAGCTTATTAGCCCAAAGCAAAAGAGTGACTGAAAACCCTATCATTCAGACTGGTGTAGTGCTTCAAGGAAGTCATACATCAGGACTGAACAAAAGTGTGAGCTGGGTTCCTCTCTGGACACACAGACTGTTCACACATACTAACAAATGTGCTTTCATTGGTGACTTTGCATTCATAGGGGAAGGGGAGGAGGAAAGAGAGAATTTTTCCACCTGGGAAGGTTTTCTGGTTTGAGATTAGGCTTATTAAGATTGGTGAGCAATAAATAAATAAACCTGATAGACTTCCTGTTTCTGAGTCCAACAGGACTGAGCTGTGTTATATGTAGTTAAAAAACAGAAATCCTATCACAGGGAATTTGAGGTATTCCTTCCCAGACCTTTCACAGCTGCTTTTTCAGAAGACCAAATGGAATAGTAAGGATGGTACCGTGTTTAGGGGATTAGCCTGCAACTTGAGATCCCACATTTAATTTCCTATTGTACCACTTGCGCAAGTCATTTAGGGCTTGTCTACACTATCGCGCGGGGTCGATCTGAGGTACGCAACTTCAGCTATGTGAATAGCGTAGCTGAAGTCGACGTACTTAGATCTACTTACCGCGGTGTCTTCACTGCGGTAAGTCGACAGCTGATGCTCTCCCGTCAACTCTGCTTGCGTGTCTCGTTCTGGTGGAGTACCAGAGTCGACGGGAGAGTGCTCAGCTGTCGATTTATCGTGTCTAGATTAGACACGATAAATCGACCCCCGCTGGATTGATTGCTGCCAGACGATCTGGCAGGCAGTGTAGACAAGCCCTTAGTGTCTCTGTGTCTCAGTTCCCTATCTGTAAAATGGGGATAACAGCACTTCCCTATTTCCTGGGGTAGTTGTGAGGATAAATACATTAAACATTATGAGGTGCTCAGATACTACGGTGAGAGGGACCATAGAAATACACCTGTACCCCGATATAACGCGACCCGATATAACATGAATTCAGGTATAATGCGGTAAAGCAGTGCTCCAGGGGGGCGGGGCTGAGCACTCCGGCGGATCAAAGCAAGTTCGATATAACGCGGTTTCACCTATAACGCAGTAAGATTTTTTGGCTCCCGAGGACAGCGTTATATCAGGGTAGAGGTGTACCTAAGATACATTTCCTTCAATGCAAACAGTCAGACTTTTTAGTTTAAAAAAAAAATAAAAAAAAACCCTTCATAATCTCTCCCATGAAAAACCAAAAAACACCACCTGATGTAAAATCAACAGTGTAAAGTCAGTGGAGCTGCGTAAACTTAACCAGCTGGCTCATAATGTTTACAGGATGATTGTGAGGCTGCTATTAGATGTGGACAGATCTGTGCAAATAGTGTTGTGTATGGGGCTTTTCAGTTTCAAAATGTATCCCTCAGAACAGATATGTGGAACTTGCAATTTTTAATAGTGCTTCTGCATACTTTCCCTGTAGGCTTCTGCATTTAGGGCTTTGCTGTCATTGAAATTGATGGGACTTTTGTCTTTGACTTTCAGTAAGCTAACTCATAAAACCCCTTCATCAGTAATCTTCTGCTTTGTCTGACCCCAAATACAGAACATGGTCTGCTAGGCTTTAACCATGCCATATCCTAGTTTTGGGGTGACATGACTTTCCGATAGGACAGTCCTACCTTGGCCTAACTGAATGTGTGTTGGAGAGGAATACAAATGAAAAATGCTGGGTAATCCTGCTTGCTCTATCACTGAGAATATAGAGTCTCTAATGTAGATCCTGGCAAAGCTTTATACTTTTACCAATTAGAGACGACACATTTACTCCTGAGAGGAGTCCTACTGACGAGTATGCTTATGTGAGCATGGTGACCAGGATTTGGTACTTCAGCTGTTCAGGAGATTATGTACCATTTTTCATTTCCAACACACTTTGGACATTAAGGATGGTTTCCTTCCCTTTCCAGAGGGGCTGGAAAGATATGCTGCCAGATATTCCCCTGGACACAGGGACATAAGCCAGAGTTGAGCAGATAGTTGCTGTTATCCCAGTGGTTGCCTATATCTTTTGTTCTAAACCTAATATTCTGACAGTATAGCAGCTGGGTGGAGTTAAGAACTTTCCTCATAGTCCAGATGGGCCTCCCACTCTGCTGCACCCAGCTCTAGTAGTTTATAACATCGATAGTAGAGGAACAGAATCGGTCGGAATAACCTGTGAAATAGTATCCGTGAGCTTATGCAGCGCATATGCTGGATCAGCACAGAAAAACTGTGTCATGAAAGGCTTATCTTCAAGGTTCCATTCTTGAGGGTTAGAAGTAACAAGAAAAAAAAGTTTTAACTTGAACAGAAATGCTCCCTAGCTAGGGGTGCAGCACAGTTCTGTGACATTTGGGTGCTGAGCTCTGCCTTCTCAAAAGCATTCACCTTTGGAGTGGCCACACACGCCTAGTTACGTGCCTTTGTCTATATGACTTGACTAATAATCAGTTTGTCTATTTTCCTTCTTAATTGTGCTTTTAGGGTGGAAAAGATAATTGGCTCGGTATGCATACAGAAGGGAACATGTTGAACGGCAAAGCTGCTGAACTCAGTACATTTTGGCATTTTACTTTGTTTTGCTTATAGGTTTTGAAGTAGAATATTTCTCACCCACTAGGCTCCAGACCTTGCTTCTGAAATCCTGTTAGTAGTATCCTGTAGTAGGAGAGCATACAGTGCATTTAACTGCCAGTACAATACTTGACGGTTTCTGTCCAGCTCCCATTTAAATCAATTGGAGTCTTTCTTTTCATTTCAGTGGAGTTGGATCAGGCCCTCATCTTTTTTGCGGCTCTCATTTTCATTAACGTTAATGTATGAATAAATATCTTGCTGTGGCAATAAAGAAATGTGGTTTTTTTCAAGTGTTGCCGCTTAAATTTAAATAGGAAGCTCTACAGATCAGGACCACTTCATATCTTATTTGCTCTGTAAGATTCCAGGCAGATTTGTTAATGCTGTTTAAAGTTTAAATAATAATAACAATGCATCTGAAGACTATTGTAATTTTGAAAGGTGCATAACAAGTGGTGCTTGGGGATGAAATGACAACTGTTATCAGTGCAGTTTCTTGCAGGACTTTTTAAGCACCTCTGACAGCTGTTAATGCATTCTGCAGGTTGCCACTACTTCTGACTCTGACAATCTGGTGGATTATTATGAAGGACGGTTAATGGCAGGTCAGAAAGGCAGCAGCAAGACTGTTAGCACAGAAGCTCTAATGACCGTATTCCACCCTCAGGATGCTGATAATCTTGACTCTAAAATGGTAAGAAAGAAAACAACTTTCCACAACTTTCTGAATCTAATGAAAAAGGATCCAAGTAAAATTGAAACTTATTCCAGAGAAAGCAGTTGATTTCTTTTATGGCTTTGGCAATTTTCTCTTCTCTGCCTACTCTGTATTTTACTCTACATTTCCACAGGGGCCTTATGTATTGCT
This sequence comes from Platysternon megacephalum, assembly GCA_003942145.1. Classification (NCBI taxonomy): domain Eukaryota; kingdom Metazoa; phylum Chordata; order Testudines; family Platysternidae; genus Platysternon; species Platysternon megacephalum. The sequence goes on along the minus strand of QXTE01000005.1, from coordinate 11,765,003 downwards.
GTATTCAATTTTCTGCTCATCTTGTTTAATAATGATATGCCTTATCTTCCCACAGCAAACTTCTTTCTGCTCCTCCACCCCCTCAGGGAGGAACTGTCTGTTATGTGACAGCGAGCAAGTACTTAATTTCACATTCATTTGAATTGTCAAGTCTTAAAACCACTAGAAACGGTTTGAGAACAAGCAAAATTGTGATCCAAACATCAGCTCCATTTGCTTACCTCTTTTCAGTCTCCTGACTTCTTGGTGGTAACATTATGATTCAGAGAAAATGTTTCTCACAGCCCAGAGCATATCATTTTGTTAAAGGTGAAACAAAGTGAGTTTGTGGGAAACCTACTCCCCTTTTTTTGTTAACTTCTTTATAAAGTATGAAGAAGGCCTGAAAGGTTTTATTTTAAAAAAATCATCTTGCTTTTCACATAAAAAATCCAGTTCTTGGAAACAGTGGAGCTCTATGGATGACTTGAGAACCAGCGGATTATGACATTGCAGGAGATGAGGCTAAAAATTTAACAATTGAGAGGGGAAGGGGTTTTTAGTCACTGTTTGAAACCGTTTTTTGTATTTTCACCTATAAAACCAGAATGTCTAATAAAGGGAGAAAGGATGTCTTTGTTAAAGATGCAACATCCCTGCTTCCTCAATTAGGGCTGATTTGAATGCCCATTGAACCCAGTGGAAGTTCTTCCATTGCCTTCAGTGGCTATTGGATCAGGCCTTTACTCGGGGAGAGACCTCACAAACCAGGGAAGACCACACATGGCATTTCTGATATTTAAAAGAAAAAAAACTTTTTGTCTGGGGGATATGGAGAACCCAGACTCTTCAGTTCCCATTTCTTTTCCCTTTTGCAGATCATTTTAAAGTGCTTTAAAAGGATAAATTCTCAGTGCTGCTTATACAAAACGCAGCGACAGTGCAAACACTTTCCCCAGACCGTGGAAAGAGCTCATGTACTGGGTTACCTACTCATTAATCTCTCTGCCTCTAAGATTGCAGAGTTCATAATTGAGTTCATTTGTAGTGTATAAGTTTTGTGCTTTTCAAAGAGCCCTATCCAGCACTCGTTACTTACTCCATCACTTCGGTTCTGCCTGAGTAAGGAACTGAAACTGCCAACTCCTACTCATGCAAGTAGGCTTTACTCATGCGGTACTGAGGTTCAACTGGATTTCAGGAGAAATATATCCTGTGTTTTGACAGAAAGTAGCCAATGTATGAAATTGTTCTCCAGTTGCATGGCAGATAAATATTTAATCCAGTCTGTACTTTATATGGAGCTAAAAATTTTCAGCCATCAGGTCAGCTACTCAAACTAGCCTAGACTTCCACCTGCTTTGTATTTTCTTGTTGTTAATTCATCTTTAGTACTGTTTATTTGGAACTGTTATATAGAACAGTTCAGTACTGAAGAATACTGTTTATAAATAAATAAACCCCAGGACAGGAAAGATCAAGAAAGCACAGCATGATAAAGACGTTGGTGCCTCAGTTGTACCTCTGGCATGCTTTCCAGCTCCCATTCCCAACGCTGTTCCAGATCTGTCAAGCTAGGATAACACAACAAAGAGTGATAAATGGGAAAATCAGAACAACCTGTTTTGCCTGCCAGGTTTGTAGAACATATTGCTTTATCTATGTAAGAGCTAAGTATGATTATTATTATGGTAAGTAAGGAACAATTTGTGGTATGTTGAAAGCAAATGATTTAAACAAATAGGCCATGATTTAGCGATGTAAGTAAGCAAGTGCCTACTCCTGCAGGAATTCTGCGCCTAAAAATTCTATGCACGATATTTTAAAATTCTGCATATTTGATTTGTCAAAATAACACAATATAATCACTCCAGTTTCAATTATTTGGGTAATTTATTTTAAAATACCTGTCAACAAGTATGTCAACAATGCAGACAAAAAAAAAAAAGATTCCCTAAGGAGTAGAGAGTTAAAGAAACCCCTACAATAACCCAGTTCCAGTTGGGGGATATTGGAGAGTGCTGTGTGGGGCCCCCCAGAGCCCAAACACCTGCACCCCTCTTTCCCTAGAGCCCAGCCATGGGGCACTCCGCCCCAGACACCTGTACCTCACTCCGCCCAGAGCCTTTACCTCTCCCCAGCTTCTTTACTGTCCCTCCAGGGGATGCAGTGCAGCCCTGCCCTTTCTCACCCTTGACAGAGTGGGGTCTCCCAGGCCCTTTCCCATAGTTGGGCAGATGAGGATCAAGCTGGGCAGCCAGAGCATGCAGAGCCTACATCCCCACCAGGCTGGGTGCTCCGCTCACTGCACGCTGGAGAGCCAGACTCTGCAGAGTACAGCAGCCACCTACTGGTGGCTGGCAGCTCTGCAGCCCCAGTTCCGCATTGGAAACATGAAATTCTGCGGAGAACATTAATTCTGTGCAAATTCTGCAAAGTGTCTAACTTCAATCACATGAGTAGCTTCACTGACTTCAGTGAGACTACTAACATGCTTAAGTACTTTGCAGCATCAGGGCCTCAATACACCTTCCACAATTTGTTCAAACCTTTGAACTAGGTTCATTACACAAAGAAAAGATTAAGACAGGAGGCAACTGATCCCTTGTGATCAATCTGGATCCTACTGCTGCTTCCTCATTCCTTTCTTCCCCATTTTTCTTGTTCCGATTCCTTCTGTTACTCTCTCATTCTCTCGTTCGACTTCCTGTTTTCCTGATCTTTTCCCTACCCCAAAAGATAAATCTCATTCCACCAAATTGCTCCACCGAGAAGAATTTCTTATTTTTCAATGAGATCTAATAAAAAATAGAGTGTGAGGTGTTCTAAAATTAGCCCAAGTTACAAAGACTTTTTATGTAGAGACACATGCGTGAGAAATGGAAAACTGCAATAGAATTCCAGAGGGAGCTATACTGAGCATCTGACTTTTAAACACAGAGATCACTGCTTTGTGTTTTAAATATTAAATTCTCTCATCACCCCTATGGGCTGATGTGAAAACATACTGGTGGTAGATGTTACTTTTCCTGCAGGCTTCTTCATAACAGAGCCTAGCTAATGCTGTGACATTTTTGCCCCCCTAGCAAACTTTCCTGGTCCTCTATTCAATCTTTTTTTTACTGTCAGTCTCTTCACACAGTGCAGACTTTCCCAGGGGCAGATCTTTCCTGGGGCAGTTTGCTGTCAACGGGCCCTCAAAGGGCTTTAGCACAATCATTCAAGTAAGTGTTGGAAATGAAACGAAGATAAAGTTAACAAATTACAGAAGCTTTGTATTCTACTAGTAGCTTAGTTACTTAAGTGGTGTGTTCTCCATTGTCGGTTTAGTTATATTTTATTTCTACTGAAAATGCTTGTTCTTCTTTGTTAAAATCCTGCATGTTTGCTGCTAACATATAGTATTCTGTAAAGATAATCAGACTCTTGTACAAAGTCTTCCTGCTGCAGTATAGCAACCCTTGAATTAACATGGAAGGTCCAGACTCACTCTCATTGTAATAAATGGGAGCGTGACCCTGATTTCAATAGGAGCAACACTATAATTAGATAATTCTTTTGAGCCTTAAATTTTCAATATTGCAAGGTCTGTGCAGCATCCAAAAAGAGTTTAAAGCCACTCAGCACCACTGAGGGTGTCCACCAGTGTCATTAGTACTTAACTTCAGTGGGATGGTCCAGAATTAATTGAGCTGAGCTAAATTTCTCCAGTTTGTCTTGCTTTGTTCATGGCATCAGAGAGTTGTAGCCAAGGCCAGCCTTAAAATTTGCAGAGTCCAATCTGCCAGAGAGTAGTTGGAGAGAGGGCCCCATCTCTGTCATTGCCAAGGAAGAAGTTGGGCAATGCTGAGAATTTTGAGTTTGCTAGGTCCCACAAGAGCATGAGTGGGGACAGAAGTTGTTGGCGGCACTGCTGGCGCTTAAGGCCTTGATCTTGCTCTCATCTGAGTCAATGGAAAACTTCCCTTTGATTTGAATGGTGCAGGATCAAGCACCAAGCAGGTTGTTGGTATAGCAATGTCAAATGGGAAGATGTGGGCCCATGGTCACCTAGTCACAGTGTTTGTACTGGGTATGGCCTTTAAAAGGGACATTCTACCTTCCTACGTTATTACATTATAAGTATGAGAAAATGTTGCAGGAGGTATCCTAATGAGGTGAATAGGTCACCCACTGCATCAAGCTATGACTGCCCAGCCCGGGGGTGTGTTACATACTCTTGTGAACATTTTTATTTACAAAAATACTAAACAGAATGATTTATTTCTAAAAGAATTATTTTAAAATGAAAAACACCTTTGATATAATTTATCATGTTTCTTAATTAGCCCTGCTATTTAATCCTTTGGATTCTGATCCTCTGCTACACATTTCTGCTGTTCTTGTCCATCAGTTTCTATTGAAATCAACAAAGTCTTACCCTTAGGACATTCCTGGTACATGAAGCAAAACAGATGGTGCTTTCTACCAAAATCTACCTGAAACATTCAACAGCAACCAGTGCTTAATTGCTTTATAACCATAGCCTTTAAGATTCTGCTTGTTCTTAGCTGTTTTATACTGACAGCTTTGACTTAGCTGCTTCCGTCAGGACAGAAAATGAATAGACTATAGGAGAACTTGGATATTTTTACAAAATAAAGCAATTTAAACAGCTGCTTTAATGGGCTAAAATTAATTTTAAAAGGGGCTAAGGGAGTACACACTAGGTTAACAAACTAGACTTGTGCCTCTGGAGACCAAGTTCAGTCTCTCACAGGTTTGTTGGTCTCATTCTAGTCCCTTGTGAACATCACAAAACCATAATTTAGTCCATTCTGAAGTCCAGCACTGGAATGGCAGTGGTGGCCTAGGTGTTGTGTTGACAATGCTTTTTGGAGCATTTGGGAGAACTTTGTGGGCAGGCTTTCCCAGCACCTGTCTGCACCGTCATACCCACTGGTTAGCTGTGTTGCTCCCTTGCACTGTTAACCCTTTCTGGAACTGTACCACTTCCTATACATTTGAGAATTATGTAGACTTCATTGATAGTGTCAAAGATGAAGAAACAGGCTGGGCTGTCTCCATAGTGATTTTATAAACTTTTTGCAATATCAGACAATATAGACCAAATATTTGAAGGGGGTGAAAAAGTCTACATAAGTTACTCTGTATTCAGTAGGTCAGATTCTGTTTCCATTTACACCAGTGTAAATCCAGAGTAACACCACTGATATCAGTTCTGTCGCTCTCAATTTATACTGGTATTACCGAGAGCAAAATTTAACCTTATACTTCTTAATGTGTGAGCAGACGTTTTCATTATGCTTAATGGGGTTTTTCTTTTTGTTTTGATAGTTGAAAGAAAAAATGAAAGAGCAGTCCTGGAATATCCTCTTTGTAGAATGTGGACGTGGCGTTAGCATGTTTCGGACAAAGAAGACTCGAGATCTAGTTTTAAGAGGGATCCCAGAGACCTTACGAGGAGAGCTCTGGCTGCTCTTCTCAGGTATTGAATAGTAATTAACATGAAATAATTGTATGGAGTTGTACTACAGAAATATTCTAGTCAACGATCAAACACGCTGCTTCATAAACTGCTGTTCTCTGCCAGAAGTAGAATCATAGAATATCAGGGTTGGAAGGGACCTCAGGAGATCATCTAGTCCAACCCCCTGCTCAAAGCAGGACCAATCCCCAGACAGATTTTTGCCCCAGATCCCTAAATGGACCCCTCAAGGATTGAACTCACAACCCTGGGTTTAGCAGGCCAATGCTCAAACCACTGAGCTATCCCTACCCCTAAATTGAAGTTGAGGAGAGTCCTTCTGAAGTTCTTGGATATCACGGGGGAAAGTGTCCCTCTGCCTGACCAGGGACTTGAAACCTGGACCCTCATATTAAACGTCTGATGCTCTACCAACTGAGCTAGCGAGGCTCACAACTGAGCTAGCGAATAAGGATCTTGCTTTTATGCAGGGAATTAAAACCAAACCAAATCTGCAGTCTTTACAGTTGGAAATCAGAGCTGCTGACTCCAACTGCTTTTAAAATTGTAGAGGTAAAAATGTTGTTTGTTTCCTTGGTGATAGGGTACATGCTGTATCCTTAAAGTTCAAGGGGACAGTTAGGTTGGAAAAGCCACTTTGTGTATGTGTGTACTGCAACTGGGATCCTGGGTGGACAGATTCTCTCTAGCATGGTTCAAGGTAGTGTACTAAAAATAGCAGTGTGGACGTTCTGGTTTGGTCTGGAGCTTGGGTTCTGATGCCTATAGGATGGGGTGGGTTTGAGAGCCTGAGCTCTGCCCCAAGCCGGAATGTCCACATTACTATTTTTAGTGCACTAGCTTGAGTCTCGCTAGCATGAGTCTGTCTACCCGGGCTGGGACACTCGCTCCCGGATAGACGTATCCTTTAAGACCGTGTCCTCACATAGCAGGAAAAACATATTTGCTAAACCGGTTTTAAATCTTTTGTCAGGGATGGCAGCTTTACAAACTAATAGAGTTTCTGTAGCAGAGAATTTGCCCCATCTTTGCAACTGTTTTCTAGACTAGGCCCCTTGAACCAAAGTACAGAGCTTACAAACATCACGTGCTTCACTTGCAGTGTTTCTAAAGATGCACATAATCTCTCGTGAAAGTTACAAAGGTACTTTTATGGCCTTCATCCCTGTGGTGTAATATCTGTATTAGAATGCTTCACAAACACTAATTAATTTATCCTAGCAACACACTTACGAAATAAGGAAGTAGTATAATCTGTATTGTACAGATGGGGAACTGAAGCACGGAGCGATTAAGTCACTGATTTTTAGAGGCCCTGAGCTCCTGCCGCTCCCATTGACTTCAGCGCATGAGACAGTCACCCAAATGACTTGCTCAAGGTTGCATAAGAAGTCTGTGACAGAGCCAGGAATTGAGTACAGATCTGTCTGACCTTCCATCCAGTGCCTTGACCACAAGACTATTTACCCCAATATCAGAGGTGATTTTGCAGCTCTTCTAGAGGTTCAGTTTATGACAACAATTTTAAAAGGAATTTATCTAGCATGTTTTAGGTCATGCTGAGTAGTTCTGAATGCAAGAGATTTGTAGTTGCTAACTGTTGTTGAAGTGTCTATCTGTACATTTATTCTTCACTCATCAGTTTTGTATCTGAGCACCTATGGTATGTGATGGCATGAAAATCTTAGAATGATCCAAATGTGAAGTACTTTTTGAAAATGCGTCTCTCACAAATGGCTTGGTCAGTCCACTACCAACTTTGCAGGGAAGAAAAACATTGACTCTACCAGAAAACATTTGTAAAATTACAGATGGAATGGGGGCTTTTTTGTGGAAATCAAGAGAGAGCTCAGGGTCAAAATCTGATTTATAATAGAAAATAACCTACCACCTTATCTACCTTGAGCCTAGTTTTCTACTTTGCTACTCCTGTAATGCCAGTGTAAGCCTATTGATTTCAGAAGTGTTACTGTGATATAATATTGGGGTAATGGCCTGGGGAAGTGGCCCTCAAGGCTCCATCATAAGCCATATAACTTCAATAAGTACTAAAAGCTATTAGACACATTGCAAAGAAATGATGTAGATATTCCACTGTTTCTGTCTTCTAATGCTGTGCAATAAAACACATTGGCAGGTGCCGTTAATGACATGGCTACAAACCCCGGTTATTACACTGAACTGGTGGAAAAGTCCCTAGGCACATGCACTTTGGCTACTGATGAAATTGAACGAGATTTGCGTCGCTCCCTACCTGAGCATCCAGCCTTTCAGAGCGACACTGGTATTTCTGCACTCAGGAGAGTTCTTACAGCCTATGCGTACAGGAATCCCAAGATTGGATACTGTCAGGTAGAATACTCTTGAGATCATGTGTATGGGTCTTCTAAACATCAGTAACACTAATATATGGTACCAGTAGAGTGATGCCACACCTCATAAACTCGTCACATAAATCCCTGGGGTTTCTTGCTTCAGTGGTTTACTTGTGGTATAAATTTCAAAACTTTATACAACATTGACTTTTATATAGGGTTTGTCACCAAGTTCTGCCCGTGCCTGTGACATTATTTTATCTGCTGTAAATCTTGGATTTATGCTAGGTTGACATTATAAATCTACCTTATATAGCTTAAATGTTATACCAGGCATTTTAACTGTGTTGCAGCATAGGTCTGGTACAGGATATAGTTGCTGCTTACTCCAACTGAGCTTTCAAAATATATATAATTATAACACGCAGCAAACCTGAAATGCACTGCATGCTCTTACTGTCTTTCCTTGCCAACACCTCTTGCCTTGATTGAATGTTGTAGGCAATGAATATTTTGACATCCGTGCTGCTACTTTACGCTAAAGAAGAAGAAGCTTTCTGGCTGTTGGTTGCTGTGTGTGAAAGAATGTTACCTGATTATTTCAATCGTCGAATCATTGGTAATATGTTTCTGTCTTCTATCAGTTTTTTAAAAATAAACGTAACAATCACATCTTGAAACAGAAGTGAAGAGCTAGCTAAAGTTTGGATGGGGGGAAAAATGCTGGATTTAGTTCACTGCTATAGTTTAGAAAGAAGAGTTGAAAATAAACAGGAATATTCCTGTTTGTGCAGGAATTAATGTAGCTTTTAATTCTTGAGCTATTGCTGTAGAGAGAAACTATTCAGGAAATATTATAACTTGTACCATATTACCATTTTCCTGGATTTGTATACTTGTCCCTGATTCCGCTGGCCAATGTTTCGGGGGTGTGGGGTTTTTTTTGTTAAGGTTTTCTCTCCCCTGTTGCAAACAAGGGACATTGACTACATAGGAGGAGCAATGGAGCTGACTATGTACTATCAAAAGCAATGACATACTACTTGGTGTGCAGTTATGCTAGATACCCACACATTGTCTTGATGGCTCCTAACATACTCGGGTCATGCAGGTGTTTGGTATAGCCGCACACCCAGACCTGCTCATGTTATTCCTTATGTCATACCATGGCAGCAGCTTGACCTGTTTTATAACGAAGGTATGGTTGTGTGTGAGCCTGATTCCTGGAAATGTCTGCTGCTTTATTTCCTATATTAAGATTTGGGTGGCTGTTTCGTTGTCCTCCTGCAGGGGCCTTGGTGGATCAGGCAGTGTTTGAGGAACTCATCAGGGATCACCTGTCTCAGCTGACGGACCACATGACAGACATGACGTTCTTCTCGTCCGTCTCTCTCTCCTGGTTTCTTACCCTCTTTATCAGCGTGCTGCCCATTGAAAGTGCAGTCAGTGTGGTAGACTGTTTCTTCTACGATGGGATAAAGGCAATCTTGCAGCTGGGTCTGGCGGTACTGGACTACAACATGGACAAGCTGCTGACCTGTAAGGATGATGCAGAGGCAGTGACTGTTCTAAACAGGTATTGGTGTATTCATCATTTCTAAATGCAACTTGGAAAGATATGTACTTACAGGTAGATTTGCCTCTTAGAAATGGCTGAAAAATCATTAGGCTGGGAATTTCAAAGGAGCCAAGGGAGTTAAGTCTTCAGCTCACACTGAAATCCAATGTGATTTGTGTGCTCAACTCCATTAGGCTCCTTTGAAAATCTCAGCCTTAGTTGTTACCTCTTCTTTTAAAACCATAAGCACTTTGTACTGTTTAAAATGGATACAAAACCTACACTCGAGCCTACCGACCTGCCTTTCCACAACAACCAAGCAACCCAGAGAATACTAAAATGTCTCAGATAATTCAGACATCAGGTTAGTAACAATGTGACCCTTTATTTGTGTCCTTATAGCAATGCCTACTGGCTCCTCCATAGTTGAGTTAATATTTCAAACGGGGCAAAAATGTTTACCTGGAAAACAATCAAGGCAAGATAATTGCCCTTCTCATATTGCTCTGTATTGTATTTTTGTCACTAAATACGCATGTTTAAATGCATTCTTAACTGACACACTGTAGGCAGGAGCACCTTCCGAAATTCAGATATCCTAGCTGACATCCTTCTCTGTCAGTGTGCCTCAGAGTAGTAAAACGGTGCACACACTATACCATATGAACACTGAGAACTATTCAGTGTACAGCAACGGTAGGGAGACTTATAGTTATATATGTCCTGACTTTAGATGGTTTCAGCCAGAGCTTTAGCATATTATATGTTTAAATGGTGTTAGAAGCCATTGAATGTTTAGCAAGGAGAATGTAATTATTGTTATAACAAACCATATAGACTAACAGTCACTTCAGAACCTAACTATTCTCATTTAAATTCTTAACACCTAAACTAAACTAGTAACCGAAGCACGGTTTTACAGCTTATGTTTATTGAAGCTTATGTATAAAGAACGGATTGGAGTTTGATTTTTAACTCATAAGATCAATGTGAAATCCTTTCTTCCTCAATACCCATACACAGTTCAATTGGAACCAAACTCTGCTGTTATGCTGACTTAACAGTCATTTAAAGATAAACAACAAAAATTGTAAACTTGTTTTGAACTGCTTCTTCTACAATTTTGCCTAGCTGTAACACGTCTTTTTTTTGCACAATTTATCCAGCCTGCAGCAGTTCAATACATTTGAAAGAGGCTCACGGTAATTTGCTTCTCAGCAGCAAATAGGAAATGATTGCTCTGTGGAGTTGTTTCTCTGTAGATTATGGTTACCCTTGTCCATGAATGTTTATTGAGGATATGTGTAAATTATGAATGCGTGCAGCTCTGGACCCAATTTAGCAGAGGCCTGTGGGTCAAGTAAGACTGACTAGGGTCCCAATTCACCATAATGTTAGTCTTCCTTTCCCACATAAATAACCCAGTCTTTGCTTGCCCCCAGACATCTGTTCTCTTTCTAGTGCTCCCTCTCCATCCACTCTTTTCTTCCCCAGCTTATTAGACTCAGAGATGTTGTTGATTTCACTTTGCTTTGACAGTTGGATCTCACTAACATTATGTCTGTGTCACTTTTGTGCAGATTTTTCGACAGCGTCACTAACAAGGACAGTCCGTTGCCTCAAGCTGTGCAGCAGGCTTCAAACCTGAACGATACAAAGAGTTACCACCCAAAAGTGGACATAACCGACCTGATCAGAGAATCAAACGAAGTGTGCATTCTTTTGTGTATTATGTTTTGTGTCACGTATTTGTATTTTCTTGTTTGCCCTTTTTAAAAATTGTTTTGCATCAGCTGAAATAGTTACAGAATCATAGAAGCTGGAGAAACAGCAGACCACTCAAATCACTAGTCCATCCCCTCTGAGTGCTGGACTGTCCCCTGAGCTTTGTCCAATCTCATTTCCTAGGCTATGCTACTTCTTTTTTTATTGTACCTGAAATGTACTGGGCTGGCAGCCCTGGGGAGTGGAGTCCTCTAGGCACATGGCAGGCAAAGCATCCCCCAAGTCAACCCATTATTCGTGTCAAATGGCAAATTGGCAGAGGCAGAAACTTCAATCACAAATGCAAGACTCTGACCTCTGCAGATTGCAAGAGGTGGTGGAAATTGACATTCTGATCTCAGCTCCATACCTATGCTCCATATTTTGGAACAGCAGTGAAATAGACATTGGTGGGGAGGAAATACCCAAATCAGAATTGACCATGATCTGCTATTTAGGTTACCATTTCCTCTTCCCCCGCCCTGTATGAGTTTGGGTTTCTTCAACTTCTGCTGGTCTGTGGCTCTCTAGATTGGTAAGGAAATTGACTTAGCTTCTGTTTTCTCTTCTTGCTAGCACAGATTTTGTATGAGGCATTTCCTTCCTTGGGATGATTTGGAGCTAGGCTGTAATCTCTGCTTTGAAGCACTTTTTGGTTTCAATTTCTGCTGAGCCCATCTAGGATGAAAGGCTATACAAGAGAAAAGAGTAATCCACGTTCTCTCTTTCCCTGTTTCTTTCCATGGATATGAGACACCCTTTCCGACTCCAGTTCTGGTTATTGTGCCAGTGAAAGGCATAGAGCAGTGGCTCTCAAACTTTTTTACTGGTAACCCCTTTCACATAGCAAGCCTCTGAGTGCGACCTCCCTTATAAATCAAAAACACTTTTTTTATATATTTAACACCATTATAAATGCTGGAGCAAAGCGGAGTTTGGGGTGGAGGTTGACAGCTCGCGACCCCCCATGTAATCACCTCGCAACCCCCTGAGGGGTCCCGATCCCCAGTTCGAGAACCCCTGGCCTAGAGCATATTATTTTTAATGAGGGCATTGGAGAACAAGGTGGAGTGTTTTGTGCTGAAGAGCAGCTTCTGAAGAAATGCACTAGCTTGGCCGTGAAGCTAGCTGCTCATGGTATAATTTGTGGAGAAGACTAAAATAAAATTGAGTCTTTCGATTCCTGTACAGGACTAGGAGCTGGGATTCTACTTCTAATTCTGACTCGTGACCTAATCGCATAATGTATCTGTGATTCTGTTTTCCCTCCCTGAGAAATGGAGATATCGGTCTAGTTTCTACTTTCTCAAGTGAGCAGCAGTAACGTTTATTAACGTTTGTAAAGCATTTTGAGATCCTTGGAAGGACCGCACCAGAGGTGCAAATTGTTACAGGCCTGACTGCCTGTCTTGCTCATGGAGTGCAGCGCCATAGAAGTCAGTGGGAATACTCGCTGGGTAAAGGGTCACCAGTAGAGCTAGGGGCAGTGCTGCTGACAAAATGAAATTTCATCAAAATATGCTGCTTCACAGAAGTGTTTCAATGAAGTTTTTGCCAGGAAGGATCACAAAGAGAGAGACTGAGGCTCGCTATAGTCTAGTGGTTAGAGTACTAGCCTGGGATGTAGGAGACCCGGAGACCCAGGTTTCCACTCCCTGCTTTACCTCATTCAGAGATGAGTTTTGTATTCCAGATCACTCCCAATCCAGCAGAATAAGGACTTGAACTGGAGTCTCCCACATCTTGGTCCAATGTCCTAACCACCAGGCTGGGTCTCCCCTCCCACACTCCTGATGAAAGAGCCTATTTCAACACAATATTGTTTCCACAGAAGGTTGTGGTTTTGTTCCAAAGTGGAACGAACACAAATTTCGAAACCTTGAAAGTTGCTGCAAAAGGGAATTGTTATCCTGCGGCCAGTTCTAATGACTAACTCTGAGTAAGGGGCTAGAAAATATGCCTCGGTTGTTATTGCCTCTCCTGGGTGTTGTGAAGATGAGCGAGGCTATGTCTGAAGATGAAAAATGCTGTGCAAGAGCCATGTTTTGTTTGTGTCCTTCTATGACTCGGACTCCCAGGTTCGTTCCTTTTCAGGCTAAATCATAAAGGAGCAATTTTTAGTTTGTACGTGGAAGAGCCTGTAGTTCTTAATGTATTGCATCTATTCAGGATTAGATTGTAAATTTACAATCTACCCCTAATGAAGGGCATTGAATAGCAGCCCTGCCACAGGAACAGACCAGGGACCTCGTTGTGACTGAGTTGAAATTCCCTCCCTGATTCCCCCTTTGCTCCAGGAAGGAAGTAATCTACTACCGGTCTTCCTTCATCAGTTCAACCGTGCTGGCCAGCATGTGGAGGACTCTGATCATTACCCACCCCTGCCTCCTCACTTATGTGGGAGGGGTGTAACACCCCATCAGAGATGACTTCTTCTCCCCTTCCCCACACACACAAGGATCCTCCCCTTGCAGGGTGGTAAGGGGGCACCTTACACCCCATTAATCCCCCATGCTGGTGTGTACAGAAAACGATAGTCCTGTCCTCCGTCTCTTAGAGTATGTCTACACAGCAAAGCAAAACCTGCAGCTGGCCTGTGCCAGCCAATCTGGGCTCATGGGGCTGGGGCTGCAGTGTTGTTTCACTGCTGTGTAGACTTCCGGGCCTGGGCTGGAGACCCAAGGGCTGGGACTCTCCCACCTTGCAGGGTCCTAGAGCCCAGGCTCCAGCCCAAGCCTGGAAGTCTACACAGCAGTGAAACAAACCCACAACCCGAGCCTCGCGAGCCCAAGTCAGCTGGCATGGGCCAGCCGCGTGTGGCTAGTTGTAGTGTAGATATACCTTTATTCATCAGTGAGTTTCCAGAGCACAGGCTTGCTTTGTGTCAATATGGCTGGTCCTGCTATTTTTAGTGGCAGGAAAGGCAAAAATATCCACATGTATGAGCAGCTCTGTGGCTGGAAGTAGCTGAAATTCAATTTCACAGAGTTTGGGTTTTTTCCCCCTAGAAATATGGTGATATTCGATACGAGGACGTCGAGAGCATGCGCTGCAGGAACAGGCTGTATGTGATCCAGACCCTAGAAGTTACTACAAAACAGAATGTGGTAAGTGTCCTGAAAGGACAGAAGCTGTGGACCATGTGCAGCAGCATTTGTTGCCTTTCCTCGGATGGACTTCCTCCCTTTTGGAAAATGCAAGCGAATGAATGAGGATGACCTAGAATATCCACAGATGAGTGAATAACTCCTTGAAGGCTGAAATCCCTCTCTGATGGGTGTCTGTAGTAAATGGGGGTTTGGTCCAAGATGTTTTGAATCTATGAGCTGCTGCTCTAGTTATTGGTAACACCATAGGCTACCAAGGACTCTGCACTACATTTCTGTGACCGATCAGAACGGGCTGATTTGTATTTCTGTGTGCTGCTGTTAAATTGTTAGTGCACTTCCCTTAGAGACATAAGGTAGTGTAAAAAGCCATTAGTGACCCAATGAAACACTGAACACTAAAGTAATAACCAATTAATAACTTAATTGAATTGTACATTCTGTTTTTGCAAGGAAGAAATGGAGCAAAGTACTAATAACCAATAAACCACCAATGAAACACCACTGAGGAGATAACTGTATTGCAATATAAAAAGGATCACTTTTTAACATGCGTACTTATATATTTAACTCTTGGTGCCAGTAGTTGCATGTGCCCCTGGAAATTTAAACTCCCTACTGTGAGTGAAGGTTGCAGTTGGTTTCCTTTGCTTGCTTGTTTCTTCAGTGGCTGACCCCTAGTAAATAGCATTAAAACCAGACTAATACCTCTTTCTACAGTAAATGGTCACTGTAAATGCTGCAGTAACCTATTGTGAGCACTGAGACCATAACTGTTGTATTTCTTGGATATGGTTAACATATTGTGAATGCGGATGCTGGTCTTGCAGCTGCCCTTGACATTGAGGAATTGTGTACTTGAATTCCTAATTCTCTGTAATGAAAAATAAACTCTTTGTTTGCATGAACTGAAAGTGCCATTTGTCCCTTATGAATGAAGCCACATATTGCATTAGTATAAATAATCTGGTATATAAGAGTTGGCTTCTGGTTTCTATAGTGTAGGATCAACACCCACATGCAATGTGATTTGAGTTTATTCTCTCCTCTTTGGGTTTAGTATGTGGTCCTTGACTTGTTTCCAGTCGAGATTCTGTACTCATTCCCTAATGGTAAGCTGCAAAAAATCTGTAGGAAAATTCAAACAACCTGTTAAATGTGAGCTAAAATCTTGGAGAGCACTGGAATAAGACTGGAGAGCAAAGAGGGGGAAAGTCACCGTTTAATTTTTTAATTTTAATTTATTTTAGCTGCGTGTTGTGTCCCAGGATGTAAAATTCAGTCCTAGTGACCTGGAAGAGCTTTATGAATTATTCAAGGTAACGTGCTGTTTTTCTTTCATGCCCTCATTTGCAAAATGTCTGTGTTTAGGTCAGTTCTAATAAGGAAACGTCACAGTTCCAACCCAATGAAAAGGAAGATTTAATTTATACACTTTACAATGTCATCCTCAAATAACACTGGAAACACATTCAAAATCTTTTTTCCCCCAAGCAGAATTTTCCTTTCTCCTGGTCTAAAGCTTTGCCTTTTCTTCGTAGAAGGAGCATTTTCTGTCCTGTTACTGGAGTGCAAATAGCCCTGTCCTGAGACACCATGACCCCAGTCTGCCATATCTGGACCAGTATCGGATCGACTGCCAGCAGTTCAGGGTCCTCTATCACCTCTTGAGTCCATGGGCACATTGTGCAAACAGGGACTCTCTTGCACTGTGGACCTTCAGATTGCTGGACGAAAACTCCGATTGCCTTATAAACTTCAAAGAATTTGCCTGTGCACTTGGTATGAGACTATCGAATACATACACTGTATTGACACGGGCTTGATCCAGAGAGGTGCCGGGTTCCCTCAATTCCCTTTGTTAACCATTGGAAGTGAGTGCTCAGTATCCTGCAGGATCAGGCCCAACTATGGACTAAATTGAGCCACCTGGCTTATAGAGTATATTGATAACTTCAGATGTGGGGGTTGCTTAGGCTGGTTGACAATGGTTTAAAATGATTAGCGCATGCTCTGGTTGTGCCCTCTATATATAAAGGGGGCAAAACAGTTTCTGTTGTTATCCTCTGACTTCACATGCTAGTAATTTTTCTGAAACATTGGGCTGAAAATTTCCATGCTTGGTCTATATTAATGCAACTTTAAGTATGAAATTCCCGAAAGCTAGGAAGTTCAGAAGTTCAGGTTCTGAACACAGTGTTAACTTGGCCATATTGCACAACCTGTCTGGCTGATGAAAAATACTTTCCACGCTATGTATCATCACACAGACCGCACATGCAACCCAGCCAAGTTATGTAATTTTTACTGACTTTTTATTAATTTAGCTGTGAATTAAATGCAACCTTAATGTTGCATTAACATTTTTTTTTTGCACGTCTGATATTCTAGAATGCTGTTGTGTAGGAGTAAATGTTTAACACCAACAAAACATCAGCGCTGTGTGATGTGATTTCCTTATATGGCAAGTACATTGTTCTGTGCATTCAGCTCTGCCTACATTTCTGTCTGTCATGCCTGCAATTTTAACCATTACTGAGAAGGGTTCTCTAGGTAAATAAACACGACTCTCTTTGTCTAAGTACACCGCTACCTCGATATAACGCCACCCGATATAACACGAATTTGGATATAACGCGGTAAAGCAGTGCTCCGAGGGGGCGGGGCTGCACACTCGGCTGGATCAAAGCAAGTTCAATATAACGCGGTTAGATTTTTTGGCTCCCGAGGACCACGTTATATCGAGGTAGAGGTGTATTAAGAGGAGGTTTAAAATGTGTTAACATGTAAAACATCCATCATTTCACAGTATAGACAAACCCAAGTTCAGCTGCATGGGATAGTACTTTTCTTCAGCCTCCTCTTACATGTCCAACTTCAGTCATGCTCAGCTGTTCCTGTGTTCATGCTAGTAGTGTTCCCCCCCCCCCAAGCTTTGAACTAATTGAATGGAACGTCTTGCCTTTCTCCTCTAACAGATGTCATGTATAATGGAAGTTTCACTGACAAACTGAAGCTGCTTTTTAAGCTCCACATCCCTCCAGGTAAGTTTTTAGCAGTGTTGTTTGAGGCATTTTCTCTTGGCTACTACTCTCTTTCCATCACTCGTTTTCATTCTTTAATTTTCCAGGCTTGCATGTTCCTCCTTGTTTCACTAGTACAAAGTGCACAGTGCAGACTCACCGCTGTAGTACCAGGGCCTGCTTTGCCCAGTGTGGTGTATTCCACTGGACCAGGAAAGACCTAGTACGTCCCTAGAGCACTTCTGCTTTATTCACAGGGACAACCATACCCATATGTTGTTTGTGCTACCAAAGAGCGCTTGTCACTGAGTTTCTGTTATACTCTAGCTGCTCTTCAGAAGCCTCATGTCGTTATTTTCAGCCACTGATTTTTGCTACTAAATTTGCATCTCAGCTCTGTTACAGTGTACCGTATTGACTTGTCAGTATTTTGCCATGAAAGGCTGGACAGAGATGACATGGAAAAATGCAAAATCTGGTTTGATTTCAGAGGTGATGTAAGACTATAGGACTTGAAACCGTACTTAATCCAAATGATAAAGCCCAGGTGAAGTCTAGGAAGGGAGGTCACCATACATCTAAAGATGCACCTTTTTGTAGAGACATTTGTTCACTAAAGACCTAATCCAAAGCCTACAGAAATCGATGGGAGTCTTTCCATTCACTTCACTGAGTTGCAGACCCAATCCCTAAGGCCCCTGTTCAGCAAAGTACTTAAGCACGTGCTTAATTGTCTTAACTTTAGTGGGGCTAAAGCATGTGTTTAAAGTTAAGAACATGCTTAAGTGCTTTGCTAAATTTGGGCCTTAATGTGGAAAATGTTCGGAGGAAAGGCGGGATGTTTTGGGAGCTTAACCACCAGTCTGGGAGTCAAGTAATTGGGTTTCTTTCGCCAGCTCTGCCAGATCTTGGGCAATTCCCTTAACCTCACAGGGGGATTGTGAGTTTTCCTCACTTATGTTTCTAAAGCACTTTGAAATCCTCAGCCAAAAAGTACTAAGCCCTGAACCTGCAAATGGGTCTGCACAGGCAGGCCCCACTGAATTTTGCAGATCTCTAGAGGGGTGGATCTCTGCACCTGTATGGAGCCCTGCTGACTGTGGTGAGGATCCACCTGCACTGATTCTGTTGCAGTATCAGGGCCTAAATCAGTGCGGTTTATTATTAATAAAAAATGTTTTGTTTCCATGTTCTTTCAGAAACCTTTACTAATGGCTGTTTGCTGAGCATTTTGGTGCCATTAGTTTTGAGTACAACTTTGTCCAGCAGTAGGGTTTGTACTGAGGAATTTCATCTCCAAGCGCTTGGAGAGTGTGCTAAATGGTCTATATTCTTTTCTCTTTACTGTTATTTCCTTATTTTTTTTCCTCCCCCACCCCCTCCTTTAGTTCATGTAGTACTGAGAGACCATAAGAAAGTTTCTTGGCTGTCACTGTGTTGTCCTTTCCAGTATGTTGATGGCCCAGGTACCACTATGTCCGCTTTCGATTGATTGCACTAATTTTTCCTGCAGCTTTTACTGAAGTGGAATCTCTAAGCCCTTCCAAAGGTGATGATCTTTCAAAAGAAGAGCTGATTCATTTCAGTCAACTCAATGGTAAGCCCCAGCATGCTTGGTTTATTACAAAGAATTAGTGATATTCTATTCGCTCTACTGCAGTAGAGCTCAGCCGCTCTAATCAGGACTGGGGCCTATTGTGAGAGGTGCTGTATTAATGCCTATGAAGATACAATTCCTGCCCCCAAAGAATGCTTATGTAAAACGTACCCCCCGATGACACGAATCCTTTACAAAAGCCCCACCCTTGAAGATCATATATATCCCACAAGGCAGTGCAGAAGTTCTCCACAAATATCCACCTACTCTCTTCTCAGAGTTGTTTTTTCTGTATCACTGTGTGTTGCCTCAGGTTGAAAAGCTGGTTAATAGCTAGAGTCTGTGGAATACCACAATAAGCAGCACTTAGTTATTATTTCATGTGTTTGTTTATTTGTATTATGGTAGCATCTAGGAGCCCCAGTCATGGGATATGGAGGTGGGTGCTGTACAAACACACAGAACAAAAAGACCCAAGGATCTTACAGTCTTAAGACAGGAGACAGCGGGTAGATACAGACAGATGGGAAAACACCAGGAACAATGAGAAAATACTGGTCAGCGTGATAGGCAGTGGTCTCAGCACACCAGAAGCCTAATCGTTGTTAGGTTTTCTTTTGGTTTAACTGCTGACTGTATGCTTATCGCTATACTCGGAAACAAAGGAAGACTCCTTGCCCCAGGGAGTTTAACGTCTAAATCCATAATCTTCTTGAGGAGGTTTCTGAAACCTCCTCCTCCATTTCTGAAGTCCCATGCAAAAAGAGGCGAGTCCAAATTGCTGGGGATCTATACAGAACATTTCCTTTAGGAAACTCAGTCATTTCTCTTCCTTGGAGTTGACTTCCCTTTTCTCCTTCATAAGCTGTGTGTGAGAGGTTTAGATCCACAGAGCAGTACAATATCTGCAGTAAACATTCCACCTGTCTTGAACACCTGGGGGCAGAGAGGTAATGGGGAGAATCTGAGACTATGCAGCCAACTCTGGCTCCTTTTGCAGTCTCTAGCTAGCTCTGCAGTATGGTTAGCATCTCTTGCTCTTTGGTGCATCCATATAGCTGCTTCTCTGTCACAACTGAGTTCAATATACATGCAAGCATGTGTCTTAAATATCCTTCTTGAAGAAGGGAATTTTGATAAAGGGAAACACAACATAAACTCAATCTGTGAAAGAAACACCAAATACTTTTTCTTCTCTTCAAATGTAGTTTCCTCTCCTGTGGATAGTCAGGAAGCTGATGCATTGAAGAGAAGCCCAGAAAAAGGTAAAGAATCTTGATCAGCGAAGTCAGACACTCGGTGACCCGGTGTTGCCTTTGGGAGAAAGAAATCTGGCACATGTGTGGAGAGGAAATATAGCATCTTGGCAGCATGGCTGCTCCTGCATGATAGCCCACTATGCCCACTCTATCCTTGGTCTGACTAAGACTGTTGAGTAGGAACTTGACTGAGGGTACCAGCTCATTTCACATAACTCACTAACATTCACCTGTTGACTTTTTGTCATTTCTATCTGATCTGGTGTAGATTTGAACTGATAACCTGGAGGAGAAACCTCTGTGTCTATTACCAGCTGAGACATCATATGATTCCCTTCCCCTTCCCATGGTTTAATTCATGTTTTAGAAAAAACAAGAACATTTATTACTGACTTGATACAGATTGTGTGGTCAAGTAATTTTAGACTAGACATTGTTTAAGTTCATGGGGAAACATATCATCTTGACACTTTGCAAAAATACTGTCCATCTTATGGGCCAAAACTGGTACTTCTGACCTGAACTCCATAAAGGCTTTGGAGAGAAGTTGGATTTGAATTCTCAGATCAAAATCTGCCCCTGCAATTGGATCCCAAGCTTGGTTGGCAAATAACCAAAATCTCACAAGGAAAATTGACCTCAGGATATCTGTACCATTTTAAGATTGTGGAAATTCACAAGATTTCCATTGTCTTGTGCCAAAATCTTGTGAAAATATCTCACTGACACTGTCAGATCTGAACATGAACCCTAGCCCTGACTCTGCTTCTCACCTGAACCTTGGCCTAAATCTCAGCCCATGTGTTTTCATAGTTCTGTATAGGAAACCTTGTGCACTGGTTATATTTCTTTCCTTTAATATATGATGATCATGTCCAAAAGAAAATATAAGCCAAATGTTCCAGGACACATGTGACTTCTTTGCAGAATATGTTCCCAAGTGGAATATGTCAGAGATCCGTTAGTTCTGAAATATTCTTTTCTCTCAAGCAGGTAAAGAGAAGATTGATATTCAGGCCTATCTGAAGCAATGGCAAGATGAACTTCTTAAAAAAGAAGAAAATATTAAGGATTTGCCTAGAATGAACCAGGTAAAACTGTCTCTCTGACTCCTGTGTCAGTCTAGTTTTTCTACTTTCTCTCTCCTTGAGATCAGCATAATAGCTAAAATGCAGTGTGTTCATAGGGTCTCTTCACTTTAAGTCCTATACTTTAACCACTAGACTGTCTTTCTAAACTGTTATAATTCTGGCTGAATGTTTTCATTTCCTCTAGTATTCATTAAGGGCACTATGTCTAAGTGACTTAGGCCTGGTCGACATGTGGTGTCTGTACCAGCATAACTGTGTCAATTAGGTGTATGTTTTGTTGCCAATAGTTATTCCAGTACAGCCCCTAGCATGAATGCATACCTCATACTGAACCACTATAGTTAAACGGTACAAATTTTGTATAAGGAGAAGCTCTCTGGAGCTTGAAGTCACTTGAAGGGCACTTCGGAAAATTCCACCATAAGGGTCCATTACAGGTAGCGAGCTGTTCATTCAGGTCTCCTGTAAAACCACCGCCCCAGAAAAAGCAATGTACTAAGCACCAATCATAGTAAATCATCGCGATTGATTCTTAGAACAGCTGCAGTCCATAATCAAGACTTTAACCATGACAGACATTCTTGTTTATAACCACATGGTAAATGCTATACGACAGGGTTCATCTGTTGTTCCTGATGCAGAACTCTAAATATCGCAGTAGCAAACACACCAGAAGGGGAACCTCCATAAAGTTTCTCTTCAGTTAAGGACAATCCTGTGAGCTGAGTTGTGCACATGCATTTCCCAAAGGTTTATACGAGTATTTCTCACTTGACTGAGAGTTTCATACAGACCGTTTTTATTGTTCAGGTTACTTTTGCAGTTAGCATAAGATGAGCAGGCGATGCGGGGTTATACTTGATGGCGGGAAGGGGCACAGGGCAACAGAAGCCCGGTGTTTAATCCTTGTCTGAGACCAAAGACAAATCTTGCCATCTTCATTCCATTTCCCCAATAGTTCATGCTCTGTTATTTGACTAAGGGCTGGTCCACACTAGGGGCGGGGATCGAAATAAGATACGCGACTTCAGCTACGAGAATAGCGTAGCTGAAGTCGAAGTATCCTATTTCGAATTACCCGCGCTTACCTTGCGTCCTCGCAGCGCGGGATCGACGTCCGCGGCTCCCCCGTCGACTCCGCTAACTCCGCTCGCCCTGCTGGAGTTACGGAGTCGATGTGAGCGCGTTCGGGGATCGATGTATCGCGTCCAGACGAGACGCGATACATCGATCCCCGCTATATCGATTTCTACCCGCCGATCCGGGCGGGTAGTGTAGACGTAGCCTAAGTGTTTGCAAGAGTTCTCTGAACATGACCTTAGTTCCCGTTTGTAACACTCAGCCTGGTTCTTATGTATTAAGGCATCGATGGAAGGGGGGAAAAAGATGAGTCTTTTTCTGACTAAGACCCTTTGTTTGATTCTAGAAGAGTCTAGGCAATCACTTACCCGTTAGGAACCATTTATAGGAATGACTTTAGCGCCATTACAAAACAGCTGCATGCATCTCTTTGATGGATGTAATAATGGTCCATTCTCCCTTCTGGGTAAGGTTAGGCATATTTCAAAGGGGGAAATGGTCATTGTGCTTTTAGAGGATGCTTTTCCATGAGAAATTATTTTAAGAAGGTGGAAATAAAGAATACTAGCTAAAAAGAAAAGCCTGCTGCTAGGGCTTTGAGTTGATGTTCTCTGAATAGTCTCTTCCTTAACTCTCCCTAGTTCCAGTTCATCCAGTTCTCAAAGACTTTATACAACTTGTTCCACGGGGACCCTGAAGAGGAGTTGTTATATTGGGCTATAGCGACTGTCACCAGCCTCTTGCTGAAGATGGAAGAAGTTGGGAGAAGACTACAAAGCCCCACTTCACCAGCCAAAAGCCCAGCTTCTGCAGCAGAATCCAGCACGGACAGCCAGAACGCTCCGAAGAAAGACAGTGCACCCCAACAGACTGAGCACAGGAATGTACAGACCCCTCGCAGAGACGACCATGAATGGTCTTTTGCCTTTGAGCAGATCCTGGCATCCTTGTTAAATGAACCAGCTTTGGTGAGATTTTTTGAGAAACCTCTAGACATAAAAGCCAAGGTAGAAAATGCTAAAACTTCACAATTAAAAGCGAGAACCAGAGTATAGTGGGGTTTTTTTCACCTTTGCACCCTATGTAACACAAAGGCCATTGCTATGGAAAGTGAGCATTGTTTATATTGAGAATGAGATTTGAGGATTTAGCTTTAACAATATGTTTTGAAGTCATTAAAAACACTTTGAAGCACAATCACATCTTTGTGGTGTTCAGAAATTTCAGTATAGTTCAAAAAGGACAGAAAAGTAAACGGCATTTTTACCATATTATACAAAATATGCAATATTACTAAAAAAATACTAAATGCGACCCATAGAGGGCACTATTGCAAAACTTTCTGTATGACTACTATTACCGGTTGCGTACTTCTTGATTTACTGTTCATTGTTGTGATGAATATGATGGTTTTCTGCCATCTTCAGTTATAAGTAGTACTTGACATCTAAGTGTTTTACTTTCAGGCTGGTTTAATTTCTAAGTAACCATTTCTAAATCTGCATGTAAACTCACACCAACCCAGGGCAAAAGCCTCAGTACTAAGGGGAATAGGGTTTTTGGATTGGTAGCCTTGATGGTCACAGGAGCATTGTTGATAAAGAAGGAAGTTTCCATTCTTTTACTTGTTGCTGTACTGTAGTGTTAATCTTTTCTTTATCAGACCCCACTGGCTTCTAGTGAATAGCTGGTGTCAGAGCTGGGCCTGAATCTATGCAAAATTCAGACCAGAATCCTGATTTCCCAAATGGCACCATTTCTACACTGGATCTGTACGCCCTGGAATTTTGCAGCTCTGGTGT
This sequence comes from Platysternon megacephalum, assembly GCA_003942145.1. Taxonomy (NCBI): domain Eukaryota; kingdom Metazoa; phylum Chordata; order Testudines; family Platysternidae; genus Platysternon; species Platysternon megacephalum. The sequence continues at coordinate 11,740,940 of QXTE01000005.1, read as the reverse complement.
GATTTCCATCTGAGTAATTTCCCATCTGACTCCGTGGTTTCCTGCATCAATCCAGATGAGTAGGTTACCCCTTCCCGCCAACATTCTGTATCCCTGAGATTAACTGATACTCTTGTGGCTCCCCTGTTGCAAAAGGGTGAGAAAGCTGGGGACGGATCATCAAAAGGTGTAACTTCCAATCAAATGTATTCCAGTGTACTTGCTGGAGACAATGGCTAATCCCTTTTTCTGTATAAGGAATTAGGATGTGATGTAAAGCACTTAAATTTTGTCTGTATCCACTTGCAGGCAGGGGAGGGATAGCTCGCTCATCTGGTGCATGTTGGAGAAAGACATGATTTTGTTTGACTGTTATCTCAAAACCCAATAGTAGCCATCAATAGCCACCTCCTAATCAGTTGAATTATGACTGCTGAGTCAGGTTACTGACCTGCTGCAGCAGATGCTGCTTTGTTACCTTTGAATCTAAGCTCAAGCTTGTAACTGTTAGTCTTTTGCCATTGGTCTTCCCTTTTGGATTATTACCACTGTGATAGTTTATATCCATCAGGACAAATAGCAGCAACAAAATCCTTCGGAGTCTGAAAGTCAGGTTTTTTAATATGTCAGCAGGAAAAAAAGCAACTTTTTTGAGTCATCATCAACAAAGGAGCCATCTCTTTATTGTAAGGATCCTTTGAGGCAAGCTCTGCTAATGTTACTGAGAAAAATTGTTGACTCGACTGCTCTGTAGCATGCATTAAAGTGGGCTTGAAGAAAGTGGGGAGGGGGGGAGAAAACCTCGTATTTTTACAAAAATGATAAGCTGCAAGTGTTGTTAAGTGGTAAACTGCTTAAAATGCATATTTCTAAGGCATGAATTACAATCTTTCACTGCAAAGCAGCACTGTTTTTATAAGGTGTGTGTTTGTAAAGAATTAGGACAGGTGGTGGTACCAATATTAGGTGCTTTTTCTGTTGCTTACATGGAGTAGAAACAAAACTAAGATTTCTGAACTTGGCTGTATATTGCAAAACAATGCTGAAATTCTGTCTCTGTGAGTGGGAGGAAAGTTACCATGCCTGCTTGGCAACAGTTTTGTTCCTGGTCAGTATCAATGAATGTGTAAAACCATTTCTTCCTAATCTCAGGAATTAATGTAAATTGATCTCAACTGAAGGAATAATTTAAAAAATTGGATAATAATATATACAGCGAGTGAAATTAGCCAGCTTACTTTAGAATCTTAAACGTAGCTTGAGGTTATATAATTTTGATTTGTATATTATGGATTGAAGTGTGAAAAGCCTATATCCTTTCACATGTATATTTCTAAGGCAGAGATGGATACTACTGCATGGATCTGTATATCTATGTTTACTAATTGTTTTCATTGCATATTTTCACTGTTTTAAAAACAAAAAGCAGGTAACTTTTGATGTTCTAGGCAAGGGCTTGATTGATCAGGCAAACCTTTACTCACGTGAGTAAACAGTATGCAAGCAACCCCATTGAAGTCAATGCAACTACTTGTAAAAAAGGCTGAGCAGCATCAAGCCATATGTTTTTAATTTCAGACTTCATTGTGGGTTAACAAGTATGGCGTATTTGCCAAGCAAGAGAAGTTAAAGGCTTATTGAATTTTTGTGGTGGGTGGGGAAACAAGTTATAAAAAGAGTTCGACGCAGGTTAAATTATATGCAGGAAGAAGGTGTTAAAGAAGTCTGCAAAATGTAGTGGACATGATATTAAATGGCTGTTATGCAAAAATAGGCACTTTTACAAATGTCATGCACTTTCTGTTAATATTAGTCAAAAGGACTGTACAGAGAGCCAATTACCAATTATATATCAATTCTGTACCTGCGTCTATAGTATAATTATCACACATATGTTTATACACAGAATGACCAGCATACATGTAAAATCTAGTTTAAAACTAAAAGTTAGGGGTACAATCATTCGTTTATTTTTTATTATCCTAAGAGATTCTTTTTAGTTGTTTGTTTATTATAGATTTTTGAACAAAGAAAATGTAATGTCTGTTTTTGTCATTCCTTTATACACCTGTGTTCTGGTCCAGCAAAAAATTGCCTTGACCTTCTGTGCCATGTGAGTTCTAGATAGTCGTGATTGATGGGTCAGCCTTGCAGGGCAAAGCCTCCTCGGGGAAATCATCTTTCTGTAGGTGGCAAGGAGTTGTGCAGTTGCTCTAGTGGGAAGAGCTCATGAAACTCCAGGTGCTTGGAGGCTGCGGACCAGCTTCTGATCCCTCTCACACCAGTTCTCAGTCCTGATCTGGAACACCCGTAACATTTAGTACTAAGTATTCAAGTGTAGGATTTGAAGCATGTGGGTGAGTGTTTGCAGGAGGTCAAGGGAGCGGATCTTGCTCCCAAGAGAGCGGATCTTCAGACTGTGCTGAGTGAGTTTAGAATCTGGCCCTCTGTCTCTTTTGTGTCCCTTTCCTACCCCACTCATTGTGGAGATGGCCTGGCTAACAAAATAGATAGAAACGTAGTTGGAGGCAAAACCCTTCTCCTCCCCCCTGACTCTCTGCTGTAGGTGAGAAAGGAATAATAGCTGGGCTAACCACTCTACTTACAAGTGCTCTAGCAGACTTAGCAGGCAGGCAGGTCTGCACTTGGGAGCGTTGACCCCTTTAAAATTCTCTGTGGTGGTGCAGAGAGTAACCCACACTCCTGGGTTAGGATACTGTGGGAGACGGCACATCCCCTGGTTTCTTGCCCAATTGCCACATATAGATGAGTATTGGACTGAGCAGAGTTTTTGGCAAAGATCCAGGCAGTTGCAGAACCTACTCCAACCACTGCCTAGAAGGAACTTCCCGTTGGATCCTTCAGTAACTTGTATAAGGGCCGGCAGCTAGAGAGGTGATTTTTGCCTTAGGGAGGGCCCCGTAATCCACACACACAACGACATGGCCAGACATTTTCATGAAAAAAAGTTCCCTGCTTTTTTTGGGGGGGGAAGGAGGAATGTATATTGCATCCAAGATAAAACTGGCATTGATTTTGGGGGAAGTTTATCTGGATAGGGTTTGCTAATATTAATGGTTTTTTAAATTCATTTTCATTTCTTAAATTGGATTAGGTGGTATGTGAAAACATCAGCATGACTTTAAAGACGATACAATCACATGGTGACCCCATTACATCCTGACCTTGTCTCAGTAACTGACAATCTTTTAGCGATCAGTATGATCTGAGGAATCCTCCCTCCCTCATGCACTCTTACTGGGCATATAAAATGTCTTTCTAAAATGAGTGAAGAAAAGCCAAACTACCAATCCAAGGGAATGGCTAACAAAAAGGTAGTGTGCCCCTGAGGCAGGTGAACTAAAAAGGTCCATTAGGGGTTTTTTTCACCTACCTCAGCAGCACAGTCAGAACGGTGGCAGGATTGACCACAGTTCCAGACACACTAGTGACCTTTCAATAGTTTCAGCTGGGAATGGCAAATTCACTGTGGCGCTCCCACTAAAATCAATGGGTGTTACGTTTACAGATTGAAGGAAGAGCAGGGACCCAGTATTGTAATTGTTTGAAAAAGACAAGCACTTTAATGTTTTCTAGGAAGTTAGGGGTCAGCTCAGTCATATGGTACTAAAAATCACTTAAGGTTCACTCCATCCAACACAGTAATTGTTCAGTACTTGTAGATGGCCATAACATACTGATCTTTTTAGTAGTTTGCCAGCATGGCAACTAAGAAATGGATATGTTTATTTACATTTAATAAAAGAGCCTCCATCCAGTTGTACTATACAAAATTCTTATATTTAATTGTAATTGTTATTTGAGTAAAAGAGTTTCTTAACAGAATTATTCCAATTTATTTCCAGAGAAAAAAGATATTTTGTCTTTTTGCTACAGTTATATCACCAAGAATGCAAAACATGTTTGTGCCGGCACGTTGGCTTTTTATACAATGTACTGTATGCAGTAAAAGTACTGTAAGTAATGAGATGTCAATAAAACTTGTTTCACTTAAGAAAAAAAATCTGCTTTGGAGGCATGGTGTTCTCTTTTCATTGAGCTCCAGGATGGGATTTTCAAAAGTGCCTTCAGGATCACAAAGGCCAATCCCATCCTTAGTACGTACTAAAAGCAGAATCTCTCTAATTTAAAGTAGTAACAGGGAATGCTGCAGTGAACTACTGGATTTTGCAAAAGGCAGCCAGGTAATGGGAATTGTGGGTGTGCAAAGATTGCAAAGTTCAGGACCTTAGTGAATGAAATGAAACTTTCCAAAGGTGGGACCCTAATTGAGAAGGCTGTGCCTTCAGTCGTCAGAGAATGTTGTGTCCCCTGGAAGTGAGAGCTAAAAACCACTCAGTTGATGGAATGCAAGGAGAGGGTAGTCAAGTCCCAGACCATTTGGGGTTTAAATGTTATCCCAGCACCTTGAGGAAAACAAGAAGCCAGTGCACGGATGGTATGTACTTCCTAGGATGACTAGAGAGCAAGTGTGAAAATTCTGGACACCCCCCCCCCCCCAGGGTGTGTAGGGTGCGTATATAAGACAAAGCCCCTAATATTGGGACATCTGATCACCCTAGCACTCCCAGTGCCACGTGGATTTTAGCAGTTATAGGCAGCAGATCCAGTTCGGACACTAAAAGCAGAGTCCATTTTTACAGAGTCTTTGCCAAACGAATAACCAAAACACATGACTAAGCAGAGGCACAAGAAACCAGCCTCCTGCTGTCAGACACTAGGTAGAGATAGAAACAAGCGAAAGCTGGGAGAACAAGGAAAATTGCAGTCAAAGAGGAGACCAGATTTCTAATCCCAGGATTGATTTATCCCAATGTATGATCCTTACCTTTAGAATTCTAAAGTTGAGGGCTGGGAATCCTGTTAACTTCTCTCTTTCCCCCCACCACCCCATCCCCTTCCTTCTCCCAAAGGGATTTGTCGCTCCTCCCTTCTTTCCCAACCAGGCAAGGTCTGTCTTTCTGCTATCCTCCATTCGTGAGGATTCCCCACGGCTTCTGGGCTCTACACCCAGCAGGCCCAGCCTGTGTTGTGAGCCACCCACCACTGTTGCTTTTGTGTGGCCAATTATATATGATGAGCCAGTTGCTGTGTTCGTAAGCCACATTCAACGGCCCCGATCAAGACTTAGAAACTTCAGTTGGACTGTGCTGTAATAAATACCAAGCAAAGCACACGAGCACACGTGTAAGAGGTCTTAAAAGTATACTTTTATTTTCTTCCAAAATACTATGTACACTCTGTTAAAGCTTGTCGAGATGCGACGGCTCCTATCCAATGGAGCTGCGCAGAGACATGTAATGCAAGACAACAATAAAATCTAACTGTCTTCATTAGACACTTCCTTTTTTCCATTACAAAATACTTTAACATTTATAAATTTATCTATATTTGACATCATATAAAATAAACTAATATTCATACTCAAGTCTAAGTTTTTACAGGGGATATAGTACAATATGTACAAGAACGTTTCACTGTGTTTGTCAAACCAGCCTGGTTATAACCACCAGACTTTAGCTTATAATGTACAAATATGCTAAAAGTGCAAGATTTGAATTAAAGCTGCCTGTGTTTTCAGAGGTCTGGAATTGTGTGGCCAAATGTGTATACACGTGTGTACTGGAAAGCCGGACAATGTTTATGACTTAGGGTGTCTCGCTCTGAGCCGGCGCCAATCTTTGGGCACACTCTGTTGCGTTCCTACAGTCCAAAAGACAGTAATAAGCCCAGTCTCTACTACTGGTAGAATGTGCTTACCGAAACCAGTTGACAATAGGCAATTCCAAACAGGTCACAAAAACACAGGCCATAGCTAACACAGAGGTAAACAAATTAACGGTAACCTGAATAGGATCGCTTTATTTGAGAGAGCTCAGGGCCAACGGCTGAGGTCTGGATTCAGTATTTACACAGGTTGGGCTCCTGTTGCGTTGACAGGAGATTGCCTGAGTAAGGACTGAACAGAAACTGAGTAAAACCTGAGTAAGGACCTCAACAGTTTGGTGTGCTCATGATTGTCTGAAAACTGGGAGGAGCTTTGAAGGCAGCAAGAAAGAATGTGCATTCATGAAAGCTGCCTCTTCACATGAGTCAGAGTGACATGGCCAGTGTTAGCCAGGGCTTGTCAACATACATCAATGACTCTTTTAGCCAAATTGCACTAACAGGAGTGATAGACAGTGGAAAGAAGGGGTAGGGTGGTTGTTTTTCGTAATAAAGTGCATGTTTTTTGAAAGGCCAATCCAAAAAAGGGTCCCAAACCCTGCGTTCTAGGGCCACCATTTAGCCTCTTTCCTTTCCCCACCCCAATCTCCCCAGCCACATATAGCGGCCATCCTCCAGGCCATATTGTCACAGCTCCCAGCCGTTCCCAACTGCAACGAGCTGGCAGAGGATGCCCATATTGCACATAGTAGCCGTGTAAGTCTCAGCTGGACAATTGTCCAGCGCTGTGTTCCATAAGCAACAATGAAAAGGCAACTGCATCGATTCGGCCTCAGAGAGCTCTATAAAACACGGGCTTTCTCTGCACTACCATGTGCCTTACTCGAGCGCCCAGTGTCAGCTGCTGGCCTCATTTACACCAGCCCCCACTGCCTGCAGCAGGGGTGAGACTGGTTTCCAAGGCCAAACCAGGGACCGCAGCCCAGCCGCACAAAGAGTGAGGATGAGACTTTTTGGGCCTTGTTTCTTTTTTAACAGTGGCTTTTGCACAAGCCCGTCTCCCATCTTTCTTCCCTGCCAGCTTACTTTATTTTCCAGTTAAACGATTGGCTTTGAGGGCCAACCTAATAATGATTTAAAAAAGGGCAAACAGCTGTTGAAAGGGTGGCTCAGGCAGTGGGGCTGTCTCTGATGGAGCAGCAGACGAGTGTGTGGCTGCTACTTGAGGTAACTCAGCCCAGCCTTTAGGCACACCTTGCATTCACACTGGCTGCAGCACATGCTAGCCCCCCCACCCCCCTCACCCAGCGTGTTTCGGTACAGAAGCCTGTCTACACGGGCTAAAAACACTTAGCGTGATGGTTTCAGTTACAAGGCTATAGTCACAGGGGGTCACCTGTGCTGCCACCACCTTAATTTTAGCAAGCGCGGGCGTGTGAAAGCCCACAAGCAAGTGTTAAAATAGCCACACTGGGTCAGGCCAAAGGTTAATCTAGCCCAGTCCTGTCTTCCGACAGTGGCCAGGTGCCTCAGAGGGAATGAACAGAACCGGTCATTGATCCATTCCCAGCTTCTGGCAAACAGAGGCTAGGGACACCATCCCTGCCAGGCCTGGCTAATAGCCGTGGATGGACCGACCCTCCATGAACGTATCTAGTGCTTGTTTGAACGTGATTAATAACTAACTGGCCAGTTTCCTGTAACATGTTGTTGTCCATGTCTTGGCCCCATTGAAACACATGCCAAGAGCACAGCTCCACCAGTGCAGTACTGTACCGAAGTGGCCTGAACTCAGCCAAGGCGACCTTAGCATTTTAATCAAAGGAGTGACAGATACTGAGCACAGAGCGGCCGGTGGGGGGGGTTTAAACACAAGCTTGTTACAAACAATTTTTTAAACCTCAACCCCCCTTTGGCAAATGTAAGCCGAGTGCCACAAGAGATGCTGTGGTCGTGCCTGTGCACAGCAATCAGCCAGCCTGAGCTGCAGGCTGAGCGCTCACACTGGCGCTGAAGGGCACACCCTTTATGCTGGGCCTGTACACGGGCCATGCCCCACACCGGTTTGTGAACGGGTGGGGGGGGGGCTCTTTTTGTTCCTTGAGTGCTGCACCAATGACTTTCAGCTGCAGAAAAAGAGCCTGGGTGTCGAGCACGTATCTGAGGGGCAGGGGCAGCTCTAGCTGTTTTGCCGCCCCAAGCACGGCAGGCAGGCTGCCGGCGGGAGGTCCCCGGTCCCACGGCTTCGGAGTACTCGCCGCCGAACCCGCGGGACCGGCGGATCTCCCGCAGGCAAGCTGCCGAAGGCTGCCTGACTGCTGCCCTCGCAGGGGCTTGCCGCCCCAGGTACGCGCTGGTGCCTGGAGCCGCCGCTGCTGAGGGTACTCCTGCACTGGGGCGGGAGGTGTCATGTCCAGCGCCTGTAGCTGTACCCTGTGCTAAAAACCGAACTGTAGCTGCAGCCGGGTGAGTGACGAGCGTTTGGGTGCAGGTGGAATTTCACTGCGGGCAGCCGGCCCTCGCGCTGCTTGGGCTCCACTTAGCGCAATAGCGTCATTAGCCCGAGCCTTGGATTAGGGGTTTGTGTGTGTGTGGGGGAACCCTCCCCCACCGCCTCTTCTGCCTGCAGGCCACCTAGTCCGTTCCCCCGACAGGCAGGAGTGCCGGGCTGGTGGAGCAGGTCGGGGGGTGGGGGTGGGGGGCTATTTTTCATGGGGCCCTCTTAATTGGCCCACTAATCCGCCACTGTGCACCTCTCCTCAAGCTGGGTAGGACACCTCCAGCCTCAGTGGAGCCGGACCCTGAATGCCAATGGTTCCTCCCTCCCCCGGCCCTTTTTATCAATCAGGAGTTGAAAGAACAAACTGCTACTGTCAGTGGAATCCCAAAGACACAGCCCTCAGGAGTAAGGCTACAGTTTAGTCATGGGTATTTTTAGTAAAAGTCATGGCCAGGTCACAGCCAATAAACAAACAAACATTCATGGCCCGTGGCCTGTCCATGACTTATCTCTGTAATGAAATCTTGGAGGGGAGGGGCACTGGCGCTGCTGCTGGGGAGGTGCTTGTGGCCAGCAGACCACAGCTGCGCCCTGCTGCAGTGGCTGTCCTGGCGGCCATCGGAGCAGCAGGCCCTGGAGCCAGCTGCTTGGGCAGCCATACTGGCCCCTGCGGAGGTTACAGACGCCATGACATCTGTAACAAACCCGGAGCCCTGCTCAGGAGTTTGCGAACGCGCCCAGCCAGCGAGCCGTAAGGGTTCCTAGGACTCAAAGCACTAATGCTAAGCAGCAGTAGCTATCTGCCTTTTCAGCCACATTTGCTGTAGCATGACACACCCCTGGAATGGATGCAAGGCGGCAACTCACGTACCAACCAGGCTCTTAGAGGCCCTAAGCAGGATTCAAGCAAAACACACCCTAACTTCAGTGCGTTACGTACCACATGTTGCACAATCGCCTGTAGCCCCGAGTGCGAGTGACGTGCCTCCGTGGGGCAGCCAATGGCTGCCAAGGAGGCACATCCTACATGTTGGGCCATTTTTTGGCCACGACATGGATCACCCACGTGCGTCCACGGGCACAATTTTTGCCCCTTGTATTTGCAGGTAAAGGACAGCTACAAACCACACTTTGCTAAGTAGACGTTTGAGGCGTCATTGGGAAGGCGGTTGCTATTGCACATCATTTGCCCAGCCATGACATTACAACACGCTTCAGTCACAAGGAATTGACAGGGACAATCTCATTCCTATACCTCTGGCAGCTGAGGGGCGTGAACACACTCTAAACAGGAGCTCAGGGATGTTAAGGCCAACATTTTTTTTTTGCCGGCTAATCTTTGGTACCCAACTTGCAACCCCAACCTTCACCCCGGCTGCCCTGGCCAAAAACTGAGCTACAGTCACTGAGCCAGCCAAAAAAAATGGGCACTTTGACAATTCCAGCCTATGCATTTGCCCCAGGGCGTACAATGCAGCTAGGGGGTTAGACTCGCCCTCTCATTGGTAAGCTCCCTTCTTTTCTAGCTACACCACCCTGGCATAGTAGCATATTGTACACGGTGCTCCAACTAGGCTATGAAAACAGATCCCACATGGGTGACTGATGCTGGCTGTGCAGCGCTGGGGTGTGGCCTGATGGAACGGAGCTCTGCCCTAACAGTATGTGCTGCTCTCCTCTTAGTCACCCGAACGGTGACTTGAGTTTTAATGCTAAAAAGTTTAGAGCTAATTAATCTGGTTCGCAATGCCCCACGCAAGGTGCAAACAAGTATTGCCTCCAGCAGCAGGGCATTCAGACTGCAGCCAGGGGAAGCCCCCTGAGCCTGCCAGTTGCTCCACACCCCTCCTAGGCAAAGCCAGGCACCCCGCTTAAAACACGCTCAGCCCCGTCTCTGCTCAGAGTCCATGGTCACAGTTTCGCAAGCAGGCGCCCAATAGCCGAGTGCGGGTGGGGCCCAAACACGCCTGGAAACGAACATGCACCTTTACATTCTTTGGAAATGGTTTTTAAAGTGGCCAAAGAAACATCATAACCCAGACTCTTGGCTGGACCGCAGCCGCCACCAGGGCAAAGTGGCTGAAAAACAGCAGCGCTGCCTCACTGAGGATGCCTCGGGAAAGCCTGCTGTGGCACGGGGCTNGGGGGGGGGGGGGGGGGGGGGGGGGGGGGGGGGGGGGGGGGGGGGGGGGGGGGGCGGAGTGTGTGGTCCTATGCCCAGTGAGCCCATGGTGCCTGAACAGCCTTTGGGAGCTGGCTTAAAATAAAGCATTCCCGCGTGCGCCCGGCTTTGATAGGTTTGGCGGCCCAATGGGGACTTACAGTCACCTTTTCCAAGCAGTGCTGAGCACAGCTCCACTGCTCACTATGATCCAGCTTGACCGCACCACGCTTTCAGCCTCAGCTGTTTCATCTCAACTACTAGAGGCTGGCACCCCGAGCTCATGGTGCCGGAGGGGTCCCAAAAGGGCCTAGAAAGAGCAGACTGATTAGGTTAGATCGAGGTTAGACAATAACCGTTCCCTAAACTCTATTCCGAGTGCCAGCCACAATGTTATGACTTTGCCATTGCTTGGTTTTGGGTTTTTTTGCTTTAGGGAAGTATCCAAGCATCGTCTCAGAAAGCTGGTATTAATGGCATAAATTGTCTTCAGCGTTTGGGATCGAGCATGACCCAAATCTAACACTGAGTTACTAAAAAAAAAAAAACCATCTAAAAATTAAATATTCATTTTCCTTTGGAAAGACACAAACAGTAGGGCCACTTTACTATACACCCACTGAGGAATAGACATTTTGTCAGTTCATAAATATAAACATATAGTTAAAAAGTGACAATTTACAAAAATACAATTTATTGCTAATCCTATAGGCTTGGAATATCACTTGGGTCATTGTTAGTATAAATTTCAGCTTTGCCAAATTGAAACATGAACTAGCAAAGCCCCAAAGTTTGCCTTCATCTGATTTTCAGGTGTAAAGAAACGTACTGCAAGGTCCAGTGGAAAATGTAAGGACTCCTTGCCGGTACACCCTGAAAAATACTTGGCTGCAGGGAATAAAAACATATAAATTTATCTGCACACGTATCTTATTAATGGTGACGTGAGTTGGTATAACAACAGTACGAAATTTAGGCAAGAGTGGTGTTACAGAAATTAGCAGCATTATCCAATCATCTGAAAAAAAAACGAATTCTGGGATTGAGGTATAGGAAAAAAGGAAAACAAAATCCACAATGAACCTATTACAACAAAGCGAATTATGTACACGATAATTAAATGGGATCCTGCTGATTCTGACAGTTTTCCGTGTTCCAAACACTGGTCTTAAATTCACAGTGAATTTCAGTAACATTTAAAAGGAGCATCCATGTCCTGAATTGAAAATATTTTCTCAGTTGCAAAGTGATCTTTGCACTGACCTGATTAATAACATGCCTGCAGCTAGAAATCCATATTGCAGTCCAAAGGAATTGTCCTGCTGTGCTGTGTAAGGACATATGGCTTAGTGACCAATAACAGCCACATATGACTTCAGAGATCATTTGCCTACCTACGTCAACCATTTTTGATCAACAAGTCTCTAACCGCCTTTGCAGATTAGCTTTGGCAGGCAAGAGCACCACAACCAGTTCCTACTATCCTGATTTTAGCCTCCAAATACTTTTAGCACTTAATAGCCCCTCTTGACAGGATGTACGTGAACCGGAGTTCTAGCTGTTCACAGTTAAACTGTGTTTAGTCGAACGGTCCTGGTGCTTAATGAATCCAGACTTTGCTTTGATACTGTCGCTGTGCAGCATCAAGGACTGAATACATAAAAATGGTAATCAACAAGGTACCCATATGGCGATCCTGCTCTCCTGCTGGGACCTTCCTCCACGCTGCCATGTTTCCCTCTGGGCTAACCCTCACCCCTCTGGCACATAAGGAGGGCCTTCTCGCCTGGAATTTCGCCGTCCTTCCCCTGACTCCTGCTCAGCACAGCAGCTGCGACTCGTCACCTTCTCCTCATGCCCTGGCTTTCAGGGCAGCTGCATTTCAGGCAGGTCCTGTAAGTTGCAGGACTGACCCTGCGGATGGTGGCTTTGTTGCTGTGGATGGAGGAAGTAGCCCAGGGTATTCTGCTGCGGTACATGAGATGGCTGGAAAATACGCTGATTTTGACTCCCCTGGACCGACTCGGGGGCTTGCATCTGTAGAAAGGAAATGCGATACAATCAGACGGGTTTCCCAGCAAACGCAGATTCTCCTTGTGCCCTGATCTAACTTCTTCTGGCTGGTCAATGCAGTGCTCTGGAAAGTGTGGGTCTGATTCAAGTTCCAATTACCCTGAGGGCCTAAATTTTGAACATAACCGCGTGTTTCTGGGCACTCAGTTTGGATGCCAAAGTTATTTGCACTCCTTAAGCCACAGACAATCAAAAACCCAACCCGTGGGGCTAGTGTTACTATTGCCAAACCCACAGGGAAGCATACGGGAAGGCTCCAGTCTGGGTGAGTGCAATTGTCTAGAAGCCGCCGCAGCACCTGCGCCCTCCTCCTCCTGCGAGGAGCGATGGCTGGGAAACTCGCATAGCAACAGCTCCAGGAGCCTGCTCCCATCCCCCCTGTACACGGCGGCTCAGCTGGGTTCCATGGGGCGTAGGCCTTGACCAGCCATGCTGCCTGGCCACAGTAAGTCTCTGCAGCATAGCCAGACCGTGGCATGTTCCTGGTGGTGTTGAAGTTTGATCTCACAATGGACAGAAATTTTCATCTTTGCAAGGAAATAACCCAGTCCTGCAGCGTGACACACGAATGGGTCATGGAAAATAAATGTGGGCCGTGATCGGCAATGCAACCAAAAGGACTGAGTGTGAGGCAGCTGTTGACTTACTGTGACTTTGGACATGTCACTTGACTTCTCACGCTCTCAGTTTTGCTGTTTTTTACAAAATGGGGATGAAAGCACCTACCCTTACACAAGTGCTAGGAGGATGAGTTAAGGAGTTACCCCTTGTAAAACATTGTCTCTGTGCCTGTGCTGAATTTGTCTTATTATTATGTAATCCCTTCTTTTTCAACCAGCCCTGCAGCATAACTAGTTCCACCGGTATCTGATCTCTTCCCATTACTTTGCTACATACCTCCAGACATACGAACCATTAAACTTACTGCTTTTGTAAATCCACTCAGTTTTTGAGAGAATGAAAACTATTTTCAATGATTAATTAGCCTCAGTGATTCCTTCCATGAACTGTTTTAGCAAACGGGCACGATCCTTGTTCTTGAAAATCAAATCTGTCTTCGCGAAAGGTTTGCTCGGTGGCCCAATTAATTCTTTGAATAAAGAGCAGCGTGTGGCTGGTTTAAAAAAACAACACCACAGTCTGCTAGGGTGACCAGACAGCAAATGTGAAAAATCAGGACAGGGGGTGGGGGGTAATAGGAGCCTATATAAGAAAAAGACCCAAAAATCAGACCGTCCCTATAAAAACAGGACATCTGGTCACCCTAGTGCTGCTCCAGCAGCCAGCCCAATCCGGCCAGGAAGGCTGTCCCCGCTCCTGCCCTGTGCCCACTCCACCCCTTCCCTATAGCCCCCAGCCCTGATCTGCCCCTACCCCACCTCTTCCCAACCCTGCTCCGCCCCAGCCCCGCCCCCACTCCACCCCTTCCCCTGAGCTACGACTTGGGGGACTGCAGCAGGGCACCGGGCAGCGGAGCGACCCGGCCCCAACCTGCTCACGCTGGGGGGTGGTTCCCCCCACTCCCCAAGCCTACTCCTTCCCTGCACAGGCCTTGGTAGGGTGACCAGACAGCAAATGTGAAAAATCGGGTCGGGGGTGGGGGGTAATAGGAGCCTATATAAGAAAAAGACCCAAAAGTCAGGACTGTCCCTATAAAATTGGGACATCTGGTCACCCTACAGTCTGCTCAGATACTACAGGCACATGCGGCCAGATTTTCAAAAGTGCTTTGGACCCAGCAACTCCCAGTGCTTAACATTCCCGGCCAGATTTTCCAAAAAGCTCCATGTACTGGGTGCTGAGCTGCATTTGAAAATCTGGCCACTTATTTTGGTGCCTAAATGAGAGTTAAGTTCTTCTGAAAACATGGCCTCAACTGTGCTGACCATTTTTGACAATTCCGGTGCTACAGGGCAGGCTGTAGGTGTGTATAGGTACAATGGGGATGGGGGTGATGTAAGATAAGACAGACAGATTCAAGTCACGTAAGAGCCATTCCTTCTAAACTGTCTGATTGACATTCAGGGGCGGCTCCAGGCACCAGCGCAGCAAGCGCGTGCCTGGGGTGGCAAGCCGCAGGGGGCAGCATGCCGGTCGCCGTGAGGGCGGCAGTCAGGCAGCCTTCGGGAGGTCCACCGGTCCCACGGCTTCGGCGGCAATTCGGCGGCGGGTACGCCGAAGGTGCGGGACCGGCAGATCACCCGCAGAAACGCCGCCGAATCCGCGGGACCAGCGGACCGCCCGCAGGTGTGCCGCCGAAGGCCACCTGACTGCCGTGCTTGGGGAGGCAAAAACCATAGAGCCGCCCCCGTTGACATTTACAAACCCCACCCAAGTGTACTACCTGCAGGTAGAGATGCTGCTGCTGAACCTGCTGTTGGGGTGGCCATTGGTGGAGATGAACTGGAGGTTGCGTCTGGTGGGACGTGAAGTTGGCCTGTGGAATCATGACCGAAGGGGTAAATACGGGAGAAGAGGCAGGAGCCCTGACTGTGCTACATGTAATTGGCTGCAGCTGCAATGGGGGAGGCAGCATCTGCTGTTCTGGAACAAATCTGTAAAGAGAAGGAAAATAAAACACTAATAGAAGGTAAACAATGAATCAACGTGAGAATAAACGCCGGAGAACTACGCTGATTAAAACAAAGCAAAATGCAGTTTGCTAAACCAAATGCAGTCTGGAAAAACGGCCCGGAAAATGTACCAGACTAGCCGCAAAAATCTCCCATCATGGGCGGCGGGTAGCATAGGCTGGGCCTCCCCAAACAGCCTGGCATGGCCCTGCTCATGCTCTGCCCCCAGGTTCCCTCCTGCAGGTCTCTGCCATGGCCCAGGCTGGCTGGGGCCTGGGCTGCCCAGCCAGCACTCGGACGCACCATCAGGAGCTGGGGGCGTGGGGGGACCTCAGGCACAAGGGGAGGGGCAGGATCAGGGGCTAGCCTCCCCCAGTGGCTGGATCACTGGCCGCCCATGTCTCCCACGTCCTTTGTCAGTATAATGAAGTGGAATTTGTACTGGAACTCCACATGTGAGAACAAGAGTATCTGATTTGGAGAAGCTGATGGCTCTGCTGTATGGTTACACCCCAACCGAAACCGCGAGTCTTGTGACTTGGCCAGTTTAAATAAGAGATTCATCGATTCACAGATTCCAAGGCCAGAAGGGACCATTGTGATCATCTAGTCTGATCTCCTGTATAGCACAGGCCAGAGAACTGCCCCAAAATAATTCCCAGAGCAGATCTATTAAAATTGTCAGTGATGGAGAATCCACCATGACCCTTGGTAAATTCTTCCAACGGTTAATTACTCTCACCATTAAAAACTTACACTTATTTCCAGTCTGAATTTGTCTAGATTCAACTTCCAGCCATTGCATTGTGTTATATCTGTCTCCGCTAGACTGAAGAGCCCGTTATTAAATATTTCCCCCCATGTAGATACATACAGACTGTAATCAAGTCACCCCTTAACCTTTTCTTTGTTAAGCTAAATAGAGGCAGCTCTTTGATCAATGAAACAACCACATCCATCGGCGTACTTAGATTTAAAGCTCTCTGGGGCAGGGACCAATACTTTGTTAGTACAGTGCTTAGCACAATAGGGGTGGCATCTCTGGGTGCTACTGAAATAACAATAGAAATAAGGTGATTAGTACTAAACTTCTACATCAGAATAGCCAGGGATAGTTCAGTGGTTTGAGCATTGCCCTACTAAACCCAGGGTTGTAAGTTCAATTCTTGAGGGGGCCATTTAGGGAACTGGGGTAAAAATCTGTCTGGGGATTGGTCTTGCTTTGAGCAGCGGGGTTAGACTAGATGAGGTCCCTTCCAACCCTGATATTCTATGAACCTTGAAAAGTATGCAGCTGTGTTAAGATGAAGGGGTTAGAGCATAAGAACACAGCAAAGAGTTTACCTCTGCCAATGGGCAGCAGTGCAGTAACAATGCTTTTCTTTCTCTAGTACAGTCAGTGTAGAGCTGGACAGGGAATGTATTTTATTTCCTGTGAACATTTCTCAACAAACATTTTTTTCATTTCTGTCAAAAACTTTGAATTTTGGGAAGGATGGTGAAAAACCAGAACCGGAACATTGTCGGTTTTCTGAAACTGAACGCAGCAAATGGTTGCCAACCCCCCCCCGCCCAAATGTTAGATTTTAGTTTTCAACAAAAGCCTGAAAAATAGCTCAGTCGTCTGAGCATTGGCCTGCTAAACCCAGGGTTGTGAGTTCAATCCTTGAGGATCTGGGGCAAAAATCAGTACTTGGTCCTGCTACTGAAGGCAGGGGGCTGGACTCAATTACCTTTCAGGGTCCCTTCCAGTTCTATGAGATAGGTGTATTGCTATATATTATTATCTGGATGAGAACTGAAATTTAATTGGAAAATTTTCTATTTCATTGAAGGGATGTTTTTCATTAAAAACAACAACCCAACTTCATTTTTTTTTCAACCAGCTCTAGTTACTTATCTCTTTACCACTGATTTTTTTTTCTTTTTTGGTAACCAACGTTTTTGATCATTTTCATGACCCCGAAAAGAACCCCAATAAGATCTTGCACGTGGACAAAGCCTCTGAAGAGAAAGCTCACTGCTGAGATAATGTACAGTAGTAACAGGGAAGACTTACTTTGCTTGCTGTCTGCCAGCACTGTTTTGTGATGACTGATTACTGCCATTAGCACTGGGCATCAAGGCTTGGACCGGCTGATCTAACAACATTCTACAGAAGAATGAAAACATGGCACAGTCAGAAAAGGTATTTGTTTTTTCCTCTGTTCAGATTCTTCACAGTCAATCTCTAGTACCCTATCCCGTAAAAGCTGCATGAAAAGCTCTCAAATCTTCACTAACTCATTCCATCCAAGATTATGGACCTGAATGCTTATGCGCATATAATGTAAGATCCCAATTTTATCATCTGCTCTAAAGAGACCACAGATCTGAGTTGAAACGTCTAAGCCTTTCAGATCACAAATGTTTAATTAATCTTGTTAACATTATAATGTCCCACCCTCGTGCAAATTAAGGATCCAGTTCTTTCATTTGCTTTGGACACGAACACACATTTAGCCGACATCTGCCCACAGAAGAGTTCCAGGTGCCTCACAACACATACCAAAAGTTAAAGTGTTTGCATGCTAGTTTAGGGAGCCGGGTTGGGTGGTGATGGGGCTGTGTCTGTAAAGTGCATAGCACACAACAATTGATAACAATATTCAGGCCAAATTCCATCCTGGATTACATGGGAATTTGACCTTAACATGTTTAATGATCTAAAACCTCTTTTAGACAGAAAGGCCTCCAGGCAACTATTTTTTTAAAGGGCCTGATCCTGCAAGCACCTTTGAAAGGGCCTGATCCTGAGAGCCCTTTATATAACCAATGTCTGCTGAGACGTCACAGGAGTTCTGCACGTGGACGGCTAGCAGGACTGCACTGAAAAGGGCTATTTCCAGGGCATCCATCCTGGCAGGAGAATGGATATTCTGGAGTTCCTGGGCAACTGAGAGAAAACTATGGGAAGCGCTAGTTTTGCCTCTTTATTCCCCTGAAACCAAAAGCTCAGCTCCCCCTGACGGAAGCAAGGCATATAGTACATCCCGTGCCTAAAAACCTGTTAAGTTATATGGGAGGCATATGTATGGAGGCATTAGTAAAGCATTAGTAAAGCTTTAGTAAAGCATAGCTCCTGACGTGTAGAATGAAAGCCAAGGCTTCACTGCTGCCCAGTCTAGTGCACAATGATATGTTCCTCCCACTCAGACCTCATCAGGAGCCAGCACTGGCTGCATTCCTACCTTAGACTCCTATCTTGGCTGTAGTCAGACGGTTGTTGCCTTTCGCTCATTTCCGTCGGCATCTGAGCAGAGACAGTGATGGGATGAGTTTGGGAAAACACCATGGGGCTGTTGTAGAGGGGCATCGAAATGCTTGTCTGCGCTGGCAGACATGTTTGCGGTGCCTGGCTGCCTCTCATTAAGTGCTGCTGCTGCTGTACCTGAGACATATAAAATTGTCCCCTATTAGATGAATCAACTCCATGGTAGAGACCATCTACCTTTAACGTGCAGTTAGAAGGCTGACTATGTGACAATGGCACTTTCTGCTCCCTGAATACAACAGGGGACAGACAGCAGATCTGTTGAGTGCAAAGAGCATGTCTGCAATAGGTACCCCTCAGTGGCCATTGTGCAGGTGCTGGGAGACTTTGCTATAAAAATAAGTTGTCTTTTCAAAATCAGAATATAACAGAAGGGGGAGAGCAGCACAGGTGTGATGGAAGGAAAGAGCCTATAGTGGGAGAAGGTGACTGAAAAATCTGGAGCCCTCACTAACGGATTCTTGTACTTCCTCTAAGAATATGCCTTCTTCTCTGAGTTATAGCAGTGTAACTTCCACTGATTACGTTGAGCTACTCCAGATAGACGCTGATCTAACTAAGAGCAGAACTGGAATCATAGGACCAAAAAGATCTCTGGTGTGACTCCACTAACTTCAACAGCATTCCACCAGGAATGATTTTGGTCCCCTTAGGTCTAACACCGTTAGGCCATTAAATCTCTAGATACTACAGCAAAATGACATCATCTACATTTATCACGTGAAACGAAGTAACATCTTAAAGCTGATTAAGTGACGCACGTCCCACTCACTACAGCATGAAACCTAGACTCAGGAGGCACGAGGAGAATTGTGCTCATTAGCGGGGGGCAAAGTGCAGGGAGCCACAGGGCCCGGGCATCAGCATCATCCTTGGTACAACTCCAGCCAAGTCAGGTGGCGTTGCCCTAGGGACGGATCTGTCCCTAAACAAGCTGACGTGCAATAATTACAAGAGCCATTTATAAAGAACATTCAATTGATATTGAAGAAAACCAAGAAGTTAGCAACCTGCGAGGAAGTGACACAAGGTTCCCTGAGGAATTGATGTGGTGACGGTAAGTGTGGGGCACTGTAGTGTTTGGATCCCATAAGGCCTTGCTGCTGAGACTTCTTGGCTGTGGTCTGCCTGGTCGCCCCAGGCTGCTGTGGTTGGGATGGCCTTCTTGGGCTCTGTTGTGGTACGTTGTTAAAGACTAAGGGCATAGGTTGTTGCATCAGCATCTGTAAGAAAGAGATACATGAGCTGGTACAGTAGTTTCTGCATTTAATTTTTTAATGCATCTACCTGACTGTACTACAGTAAGCTCTCATGCTATGTACAATATTGCTGGTGCAAAAGACAGTGTTCCCAAGATCTATTAAATCGATACATTAACATAAATTGTGCTGGATTCCCTATATCCAATAAAACCAGGTCCTTTGCCATGGCTTAGCAACGTGGTATTGAGATACAGACAGTTTCACCTCTAGTTCACTAGCTCTAATGAAGCTTAATCAAGTCAAAACTGAAAGTCACTAGAATCTGATGGCTTTTGCAAAACAACTGGAACCTGCAGTCCAGATGTTGGTCTGTGGGTGCCCATATCACAAAACTCACCACAGGGGGGTCAGCCTCAACAGAGAAGAAGGACTAAAGGAACACGGATACTTATCTAAACCACCATCTCTAGTTGCTGAGCCTGTATTCTTTACTCATGCAACATTCCCATGTGTACCAATTACAGTAAAAAGCCCTACATGGGCTTTTGTGCATGTGGCTATTTTCAGTATACGAAACCAATATTACAATGGACAAGGCCATGTTTGCCGGTGGAATCTGGTACATTCTGCAGCAGTGAAGTGGTTAATATACAGAGCTGGTTTTTATTTTTCCCCCCTAACATATTTGTTAAGGAGTAGATCTAATCTGTGTCAATCCTTTCTCAGCTATTCCCCAATCCTATATTTTTGGCACTGTAGTTTGATTGAATTTTTACCAGCCCACCAGACCCTTCTCCATATTTGACTGACTCATTGGTGAATGATATCCATTTAGAATGATCAACTGTACTTTTCTCTCTTTCAACCTCTTTGCTACTTTGAATAGAGAATAGTGAACATCTAAATTAAAAGTGCATGCACATTAAAGTGATGCCAAACATGCACAATAAATCTGATCAGATTATAGTTAGTAAAGTTCAGCTCTCAGTTTGTAAAACTGGATTATTTTAAAGTATATTTGTACATTGTTGACTTTTGGATAAAAGGAGGAAATGGATGCAGTCACTATTGTTCTAGCTGCATCATAGTTTGTTATAATAAGTGACAAATCCAATGCACGGATTAAATACAAAATAATCTATGCTGCATGTGTGCTTTAATGTCACAAAACAACTTTACACCAGCGGTGATTTGCAGTTAGCTCTTTAAAAAAAAAGGGATCACAGGACAGTCTGTAGATACCAAAAAAATTCCTGTGTAAATAATTTCTGGAGAACATTCCATTTCCAGAATTAAATCATACTCAGTTAATATATGGAGATATACCTATCTCATAGAGCTGAAAGGGACCCCGAAGAGTCATTGAGTCCAGCCCCAGATCCCTAAGTGGCCCCCTCAAGGATTGAACTCACAACCCTGGGTTTAACAGGCCAATGCTCAAACCACTGAGCTATCCCTCCCCCCTATTATTCCAGTGTCACCAAGCCCAGGATATCTGAAGAGCATTTGCTTTCCCATGTTGCGCTGTCATTAATTTTAGTGTCACATCTACTTATTTCTTTCATGGCGTAATCTAACAGGTGAAGAGTCATCATTGTCTTCCTTAGTGTCATATTTGATTCGAATAGCCACCTCTCCTTAATTAGAGGAAGTTTTTTTTCCAAAAATTGGCATCAATTATGATGCACTGGCTTTCACTAGCAGGACATATCCTGTGTAATACTATGAACAATATATGTCCTCTAATTCCTTAGGAAGAATTTGGGCCTGCTTTCTAAACCTGTCTTGTTCAAACAACATTAAGAGAGAACAGAAAACCAACCTTTGAGAACCTCATAACACGATAAAACCCTGTTACCTGGCTTCCCAAATAAACATTGCAAATAGTCTGTGACCATTCAGAGCCAGTGAATAGTATGATACAGAATTCTTTCATTTCACTCAGAAATGCTCATATCAAAGCTAAAAACTAGTCTCTTGTGTTATGGAATTGTATGGCAGCTAAGGATACAGGGGATGGTACAATGCTGTGAATTGCTTTGTTCAAGTTACTGCAGGATGAGTCTGTGCAAATGATACTTTTATTGCAACTTGTGGATATTTTATGCAGTGGCCAATATGGAACACAAATACTGTATTTTCTCAAACAGCAAAGCACATGTTATCTTCCATAATAGCATCACCGTCTACTGTAGCGCTTCATACTGTAATGAGCCACTAGGGGGAGCTACAAGGTAATTTTATTCCAGACACTTTAAGAGACAAACATTCCGATTAAATAACGAATTAAGAAAAAGTAACTCTGGGAGTAAGGTTGTAAGTTCCCCATCCCTGACTTGAAGAGCTCAGTGATGGAGTTTCCTCTGTGAAAGCTTTTAACTGGAATAAAGCTAGTCACTTGCTGACCTTTAACAGCACATGAATTGATTTCTTTTGGAGGAAACCTGCCTGAGGTCTTTATAATGGCCGCTAGAACCTACTGGTGCCAACTACAGTAATTATTGGAATAGCCACTAGATGGTGCTTAATCTTTAGCCATAAATGCACTATCTATCTGTGGTACTTGAGTGACATACAACAGTTGAAGGGAGCATTAAACAACAACGTTCCAACAGTCTCACTTGTTCCCCTGGGCATGTTGGGCTGTGTGGGTTGTTGCTTTAATCTTCTCCTTTCCTTCTTTCTCTCTACTCCTTCCTCTCTGCAATCCTATATGCCAATTCCTGACAAATTGGCCCTGTATATTTCACATTAGGGTATAGAACAATCACACCCAGTGAGAGAGTGTTTTCAGAATGCTCAGGACTCGATTGTACTGTGTTAGCTGGGCAACAGTGTCTCCAACTCATACACTGTGTCAGTCAACGTACATAAAGCAGCTGCAGCAGAATCATAAAATACAATAAGATAGTGAACTGTGAATAACAGAAAATCAACTATTCGCTTGTGCCCAAATAGTTAGGTGGAATCCATGACCACCCCAGTCCTATTAACCCTGTCAGTTTTAGCTGGAAATCTGCTATTGAGCTTCTGCAGTCTTACCCGATCATTCCAACTCCAAGCTCTTCTGAGTAGGTGACTTTTTATTAGACATAAGCTTTGGGAATTTTTTGATGTGGCACAATTACCAATTTGCAGTAGCGGCGCCAGCTTTGCCGGCGCCCTAGGCGGCGGCCGGTCCCGCCCCCCAATTTGTATGGGCGGCGGGGGCGCAGGCGCCCCCAAAATAGCAGCGCCCTAGGCGACCACCTAGGTCGCCTAATGGGAGCGCCGGCCCTGCCAATTTGATATTTAAAGAACAGGGACGCAAGAACCTCCAGCCCTGCTGCTACAAATGCTAAACCGTCCTTTCTTTCAGGAATGATCGCGGTTCAACAGTTCAAGAGCTTAGGAATACATTGCCGACGGTGTTCATTTCTCATTTTTTTTCCTTGTGGCAGGAGAGAAAATGCCCCACTGGGCTCTTTTCCTACCAGCCTGGACCCTCCTAATGGTTAAGATAAAATCAAATGATACTTTGGGCCCAGGGAATCAGACATGGAGAGCGGGGGTCACTGGAACAGATTCACATACCTGCAGATTGGAATCTTGCACTAGTTGGAGCTGCTCTTTGATAACATGGAGCTCTTCTTGCTGTGTCTTGATGTCAGCTTGCAGGATGCGAGTCCTCTCCTCCAGCTGTTCTTTTAGTTGATGCATCATCCCTAACTGGGCTGGGAAGTGGTACACCGGCTGCGGAGAACAGAAAACACTTCACAGTTAGCACCTAGCTGGATGATCTGATATTGCTGCTGACTGCAGAAAAGCGAATGCTCTCCTGCAGGACAGACAGCGTCTCAAAATATGGGGAGCTGCCCCCCTGGAACAGATGACTATATTGAAAAATGACACATTGGACATTTGCAAGTCGATGTCTAGAAGCTCACACCGGTGTTCTAGAAGCTCACACCGGTGTTCTAGAATCTCACGCCGGTGTTCTAGAAGCTCACGCCGGTGTTCCACCACCGAGCATAGTTGTGGAGTAACCCAGCGGTGAATCAGATTTTGGTTATCTTTCTATACTTGTACTGAAAAGGTCAGCTGAATTAGGAAGCTGTCTACTCTTCCTATCAAACGTTGCATCTTTAGTGACTTTTATTGGTTATTATTACTTTGCTCCATTTCTTCCTTGCAAAACAGAATGGCTAAATGGCAGGAGCTTGCCATGAGCCTTACGATGGAAGGCACTTGACTCTAAAAATTATTCTGAATGGGCTACAGGCCCGATGCAGCTCCTGGAAAAGTCAATGGAAAACCTGAGCCCTAAATAACTGCTCAGTCATGAGCCACCTTATACACGTGCAAGGAGTAAGGGGCTGTAAGGTGCCCCCTGACGCCCCTGTGCAGCTACCCACATCAGCAGCCTGTGTGCAGGGTCAAGAGCTGATGAGCTGTTCCTCCCTCTAGAGCAGTGGTTCTCAAAGTCGGGCCCGCCAGGGGCTTTCCCTGCACAAGCGGCGGCCCAACTTTGAGAACCACTGCTCTAGAGCAAAGGTGGAAACAGGGCCCGGATTGTGACTTTCTGAGCCACAATTTGGTCCCTGGGCTGCTCCTGGCGCAGTGCAAGTATCCAATGCCCCTTACTCAGGGGAATGCCAGGATCTAGTCCTGAGTGAGCAAGAGAAAAAGAAGAACGGCTGAACTAGGAGCATGTCAAATTCTTGTTTCTGACCCAAGTAGCTAACGCTAGTATCATTCATATCACAGAGCGCTCGGGAACCGTCATCGGCAGGGCCTGCCTGCGTATGCTTCTCTGATGGGCCGCTCGACGGCACAGGCCCAGTTAAAATAACCTGGGAGAACGCTGTTGCTGGAACCAGAACAAAGGTCTCCAGCTCTCAAAACTGGTGCATCCAGCAATGAGGCAAAGCGCTGCTAACTCAAGCCTTAGCTGAGTCTCTTGGGCAATGATTTCAGACCTCTCCTTATGCTACAATAATGTTACAATCCATGCAAGGGCTAACGTGATCTTAACAAAACCAAACCACGTACCATCACAGCTTGCTGCGAGGGAATTGTTGGCTGGGCCACATGGTGCTGAGTGAGATGTTCAGCGGATGCCTGAGGAGTTACTATTGCCTGGGGAAGAGAACAACGGTTTGGTTTAGACCACAGCGCACCTGACGCGAGGGCCAAGAGAGTTACTGAGTGCCAGATGTACTCCAGAAGCAAATGTGTTACCCCGAGGGGCTCCCGTTCTCCAAGCATCGGTNATGCCTGAGGAGTTACTATTGCCTGGGGAAGAGAACAACGGTTTGGTTTAGACCACAGCGCACCTGACGCGAGGGCCAAGAGAGTTACCGAGTGCCAGATCTACTCCAGAAGCAAATGTGTTACCCCGAGGGGCTCCTGCTCTCCAAGCATCGGCGCTGGCCAGATCCAAGGGAAGACATTCTCACGTGGTCCGTGGACACGCCCATTCTACCTTGCTGAATTCCTCGCATTTCCGAGACCTTTTACTTCCTTAGTGTGCCACACGTTTACCATCGGAGAGACGGCTCCACGTGGGGCTGGAATAAGTGACCGACTGGCAGTTTTATCAACTGAAACAGGTGCTGACCATTCCCTTGGGGACAGAGCGAGCCCTCGGTAACTCCACTGGAGGCAGCACAGCTGGAAGGATGAATCTGGCCTCGTCCACTTACCGCCGCTAATTGCAAATCTTTATTTGAAAACTCCCTTTCCAGATGAAACCCTCTTCACCCACACAAACCCTGAGAAAACTGGGCTTCGCCTGGGTCTGGGCAAGCAAAAGTCAACCCCAGGCACCACGAGGCCTGCAGTGCCCTACTCAGCCAGTCTATTGCCTGGGATAGCAGGCACGTTTCCCCCACCACACTGGCCTGGGGTACTGTAGCTACCTGAGCGACACAAGCACGGATGCTGTTGCCTATGTGGCGCTGTAGTGCAGACTGCTCTGCTGTGCTCCACAGCCCCGTGTTGCTGCTCTGCTGTGGGTCATCTCAAGCACTGTGTGAGGGCTGTAAGCTCGCCCACCTTACCAGGGAGAAGCTTCTTATTAGATTCATAAGGCCAGAAGGAAGCCCCAGACCAGCTAATTGGACCACCTGTGTATCACAGGCCACCAACACCTGCCCCCCACCAACACCCGGACACGAAACCCACCACCGCCGAAATCGCTGTCTCCCCCTTGCAGTGCTAAGCGCACGCTGGAAAGGCCGTCGCTCGCCGGGTTATCTACCTGTGTGCTCCCGCTCGAGGCCAGCCTCAGAGACGCCTTCTCCTGCTGAGCCATGGGCACTGATTGCACGGTGGGGGTGCTGGCCTCCGTGTGCCGCATGGATGATGTGGCTGCAAAAGAGAAGTTCCTTTTAGATGAAGTAACAGCATGAGGCCACCAGACGTGCTCTCCTGTTCTAACGGAACCGGGAGGAGTGGAGGCGTGGCAGGCCCAGCTGCTACCCAGAGCCCCAAGACACGGCTGCACCTCACAGAAATATCTGCTCTAACGATTGCCTAAACGTGGCAAAGAAAGCAAGAGGATGGCAATCAATGACCATGAGTCTCACCAAGCTGAACTGCTGCCCAGACCTGCTGACCCATCATCTCCCCTGCTCCTTCTAGGCAGGGTGGGGCCGTTTTTGATGATAATGCCCCATTTCAACATTCTCTCCACGGTGTTTCTCCCGATGAGCCACACCACGAGCCCTACAGAGCTGCACAAGCTTCCCCACATGAGCATGAAGCCAGACCATCTCTGCACTGAAACTCACTCTAAATATTCCACTGCACGAATAAGGCCCCCGGGCGTGCTTTCAATACCGCAGTGCGTTATATGCACGTAACATCCCTGTAAGTCCTCGTTAGGGTGACCAGATGTCCCGATTTTATAGGGACAGTCCCGATTTTGGGGGCTTTTTCTTATATAGGCTCCTATTACCCCCCACCCCCTGTCCTGATTTTTCACACTTGCCCTCTGGTCACCCTAGTCCTCGTCCTTAGCCCAAATGTGACAAGGTGAGATCCCAGCCACGTCGCTCTTCATGTCAGGAGGCCAGTCTCCCAGATCTTCCTGGGCACTGATTCTCCTCCATTCAGGAAGTGAGGGGCCAGCTCTTAAATGTCTGACCAGGTTAGATTTGCACATGCGGCCTCTGCAGTAATTAGCCCTCAAACTAAGACAGTAATGATGAGCTGAGCAGACAGACAGGCAGTTTCTACTGAAATGGATAAAGTGGAGGCATTTTTTAAGGGCATTCACAGAAAGGTCACATTAAACTCCGGTATCTTGTTGCTTCAGCTATGACTATCTAGTGTGATTCTCAGCAGGAAGGCTAGAACGCTACACATTCCCCCCCCTAAACTTTCCCTCATTGTCACCCCTGGGGCAGCAGAAGCAGCGGGGGTGCCTTTACCCAGTGTGACCTCCACCTGCCCTGAGCCGGGAGTAAACGACACAGCTGTTAAAATGCCAGCACCGGTCTACCACCCTCAAGCGCCCGCAGTTGCTACAGTGCCCAGCGGAACTGCACCAGGGGGGAATTTTAGGGGCAAATGTCTAGTGTAGACACATCGTAGACTGGTCCCTCCCACCCCCTCTGCTCATTTAATAGTCATCTCCTTCTCTGACCCAGCCACGCTCGGTATCAGAGCCTTCTCCTCACACAACCTACCCCTATCTCTGCACTCACTGGCTCTCGCCCCATTCCCAATCACTGCCTGGCTGCACGGACGACGTAGATTTCCAACGCACCTGCCGCTGCAGTATCTAGGCGTCTTCTCAGGGGAAAGGAGGACCACCAAGAAGGCCAAAACTCTCTGCCTCCTCCCTCGATTCACCCCTCTCACAAGCACTGGGCTCTTGGGCTTTGTCTTCACAGCTTAAAAAAGGCGGTTTTACAGCGAGATAACCAAAGCGTGTTAGCGAACCCGCTGTAAAATCCTGGCGGAGACGAGGCTCTGAACCTCTGTGAGGGAGCGAGGCAAGGCCCGTGCTAAACTCCCGCCCAGGGTTGGCCTCGCCTAGTTTACCGTGCGGTAAAACTGCAGATGCCTTGTCTGCATTCGGCGTTCACAGCCGGGTGACTAACGCGCGGTAGTTGTCGTATGGTAAAAACACACCGTTTCTTTGTCAGTGAAGACACAGCCTTGGTGGCTACCTTCACTAACCCTGGCAGCTTCGCTGTGGTACAGTTGCTGGGAAAGGCCGGTGCATTCAGAGGCCAGGCATGGTCCCATCCTGGTGCCCGGGGAACCCCAAAGATGTCAAAGGGGGCTACTCTGGGTTCAGACGGCTGTGACAGATATAAACTAGCCAACCGGCAGACTGTCCCCTCACACGGTTTTTTAGGTCTCTCGATATAGTTTAAAACTTCCAACCGAGATTTGAGGTGTAGGGAGTTTTTTAGCGGCTCCGTGCTTTCGCCAATACATTAGTACGGCACATCGCCTTTGCTGGGCTCTGTCGATGCTGACTGGGATACGTACATGCTGAGTCAGAGAGTGCGGTGTGTGAAGATCGCCGGGAGCTAGGCGTGGATACAGACACTCTTTCCCTGCTGGTTTCTTGGTTGTTTCCACATTGCCTGATGTCTAGGTAACTATTGTGACTCTGCAGTGAATAAAACACAGACAGCAACATCCTTAGCAGCACAAAAGCAACATCAGCTTGAACCCCCTTGAATCTAGATCGTGGCTCTTTCTCAGACAAAAACGGTGTTTGGTTCTTAAAGGGCCACAGCTGCCGCTACAGTATTAATTTGGGTGATTGGAAACAACCAGCAGCTTGCCCCAAAGAGACCTTTGGATGGCTCCTTAGGGTATGTCTGCACTGCAGCCTGAGGTGGGACTGCGGCTGGGCTAGTTTTACCTGCGCTAGCACAGCTCAGATGTGGCGGCCCGGTCTTCAGCATGTGCCAGCAAGGAGAGTGTGCACCCAGGGTCCCTGGCATGCCGGTACAGCCAGCGCTGAAGCCCGTGTCGCTGCATCTATATTGTTATTTTTAGCTGTGGTCGCGCAGGTCCGCCTACTGTGCTACAATCCTGCCTTGGACTGCAGTGCAGACATGCCCTTGGGGGCCCTAAGCACTAGCCCTGGAAGCCAGTGAGCACAACAATGTGCTCATTTGGAGAGGTGACCCTCAGGCGCTCACCTAGCCGCCTTCCCTAGTAAGAGCTGGGCTCCTCGGTGGGTGTGCCTACTGCCTGCGCCTGGCAGAACGTCTGCATGTGCACTCAACGGTTTCCTGCCTCTGCTGTCCCAGGACACCCCCACCCGTCTCAGATTTTGGGATGATGCAGATTCCTATCACACGGACCCATCCCAAGCTCCTGGAGGCGACAGCCCAATGGACACCACAGTTATGGCACCACATCTTCTTCCTGCAGCCTAGCTTCAGCGTACACCCTTCTGACCCTGGCAAGATGCATCACAGGAAGGCGACATTCTCCCACCCTCAGCTCAGCCTCCAGCGTGGCAAAGCCATCGCATCACAGAGGGAAATTCCTCACCAGCCCCCCTGGCTGGAGATCTGCCTAATACTGTATGTGTGAGGGCAGGTGCAGGGTGACTTTGTGGCTAAGATACTGGCTGGGAACTCAGGAGATCCAGGTTCAACTCCCACCTCCGTCGCACACCATCTGGGAAACCTCAGTATTGCCCACCACCTCAGTTGTCAACCAGAGACAGCACTCCCTCCGGTCTATTGAAACTGTAAGCGCTTAGAGGCAGGGACTGTCTCTTCCCAGCTGTATCTATAGTGCCTGGGCATCACTGTAATATAGATAGTGACTAATAATAATACTCCATGCCCATCCATGGCGCCTCATACGCTAAGCCAATGCCTGTGAGACTCAGAACGGAGAGGGGGAAGGAGGAGGCTGGATGGGAAGGACACCACGTCACCCCCAACCTTCTTTACGACACACTCCCCTCCTGCATTACAGTGTGCTGCCCTCGCTGCCGATTGCCAATAGATTGGTGTATAAATAGAAGCGTGCTTTTATAATTAGCTTCCTTCTGCCCAATTTCTCCAGGGATGTCCCAGCTCATTGGCTATGCCACGCTGGGCAGTGACTGGGGAATGAGCGAGTGACTCTGGCAGGAGGAGCTGGCTGGCTGGAAAAGGGAAAGATTTCATTTGTTGCAGACGTGGTGGGAGGGGGCTGGGAGGAGACACAGACCAATTTGGGGGGGCTATCGGCCGTAGCTTGATTAGCTTGTATAACCAATGCCAGAAGGCGAGTGTCTGTTTAAGCTGAGATCCCTGCTCTCCTTACCCACGTGAGCAGTCACACTGACTCCAATGGAGCTACTTTAGCGAGTAAGGGGTCTGGCAAAATATTTGGAGAGGGGACAGGCCTAATCCCCGCCCTCTACACAATCACAACAGGACCCCGAGGTCTTACACCAACAGGGCACTAACAGGCCACCCAGCAGACTGTTTATGTACACTGAGGGCAAAACAGCCCTCCTCTCATGCACCAGGACGGCCAAGCCAGTCACGTTCCCCACACTGTTTGCCAGCCTTCCACACCCATCCAGGGAACTAATCATGCTAACCTCTCACCCCTCCTCCTCANACAGCCCAGCCAAACCGGCTGGGCTATCCCCTAATAATCTAACTCAGTTGCCATAGCAACACAAGGTTCTATTACCACGACAACCAAATACACAACAGTTCCCCACACTGTTTGCCAGCCTTCCACACCCATCCAGGGAGCTAATCATGCTAACCTCTCACCCCTCCTCCTCTCCCTCCAATGGGAGAGACAGAGCTGCTGGTCCTTTTTTCATCCCTCCTGCCACTCGAGGCTGGCCAGGTTCAGTTCAAGGTCTGGGTAGGAATGTCTTGGAAATCAACAGGGATGGGAAAGAAAATGCAGGAAAGCAGTGCCCTGGCAGGTCAGTGAGAGCTGTTTGCTAGAATGAGTGTTTGCTTGAATGCAACAGAAGCTCTTTAAGACAGTAAACTATCCAAAATACCCCATGGACTGTAACAAATCTAAATCACAGGCACACACATACTCAGCAATCAGATCCACTGTGCCCAAGCAGTCTGCCATGTAAAGACCACAGTGTATTAAAGAGTTATTATCAGGGGTGAAAGTAAGTCCAGTGATTTACCGGTATGCTGGGGCCACCTCTGGCCCCTGGAAGGGGTGGGGCCTAAGGTGGAAGGGGCGTGGCTGGAGTCAGAACCAGCCCCAGCCCACCCTGTAAGGTAAGTGCCCCCCCACCAGGGTAGCAGCGGCAGCCCGGGGCTCCAGGGGCTATTTAAAGGACCGGGGCGGCAGAGGCAGCTGGAGCTCTGGTGGCAATTTAAAGGGCCTTGGGCAGGGCTGGCTCTACCTTTTTTGCCACCCCAAGCAAAAAAAAAAGGGCGGCCGGACTGCTGAAGCAAAAAAAAAAACAAAACGGCAGCCGCAGGGAGCACGTGGAGGGCGGTGAAGGCGGCTCGCAGGGGGGTGAAGGGCGGCGCCCGCCCGCTCCCTCCGCCTGTGGGCAGCCAGGCGCTGCAGCCCACTCGCAGCCAGGTGAGAGGGGCTCCCCCTCCGGCCTTGGGGTGCCTCTCCCAGCCGGGCAGACGGAGCCTCCGGGGGTTGCAGGAGGTGCTGGCTCAGCTGCTCCTTTAAAGGCGGCTCGGCCGGGCTGGGCTCAGAGCAGCGCAGGAGGCGGAGGCTGGTGCAGGCGGTGGGGAGTGGCGGGTCCCGGGGAGCCCGGCGGCACGGTGAGCGGCGGGGATCGCTAGTTCCTGCCCCCCCCCCCCCCGGGCCGGGGTCCGTGCCCCTGCAGGGCTGGGCTGGGACTGGCGGAGCGCAGGGAGCCGGCCGGGGGCGCGGGAGCTGCGGACTGGGCTGCCAAAGCAAAAAAAAAAAAAAAAAGAACCACGGCAGGGCGGCCGGAATGTGCCACCCTCCGATTGGCCGGAATGCCGCCCCTTACAATGTGCCGCCCCAGGCATGTGCTTTCTCATCTGGTGCCTGGAGCCGGCCCTGGCCTTGGGCTCCAGCCCCTGCTGGGAGCCCCAGGCCCTTTAACTTGCCCCCTGGGGAAGCCGGGCCACCCCGGTACGGCAAACCGGCTCTTGCCAGTACGCCATACCGGGCTGTACCGGCTTACTTTCACCTGTGGTTATTATTATATAACCAGCCCCGCTACACCTCCCTGGAAATGGCTTCTCTAAAGTAATGTCTGAAGAGCTATAAAGCCAGCGGATTGATAACCCCAAACGATTACCCAACGATCCACCTGCAATTACTTTGCAATGTCTTGTTTTGAAGCTATTCGGTGGATATACTTAAACGAAACTGAAATGACCCTGTTAACTGAGCATGAGTGACGATGCCCGATTGATCCAAACAATGGAAATTATTGCTATGATCACAGCTCTGCCCTCCCTCTGTATCCTGCCCAAACTTGCAAACATGGCTGAGACCTGAAAAAAAAAATCAATAAATCATTCTTTTCCCTTCACTTCCTATCTTTGTCTGATTACCCATGGTGAGTCAGCATAAAAGCGGCAAACACTGTGGTACTGATCTGTAGTCAGTGTCTCGTATGTCGGTGGTACTGAGCATTAGTACATCATTTACTATCTAACGAACTTCATTCTGCTCTCTGTAAAATAGCTTCTTTTCTTCTACTGAACTGAGGTGGCTTAAGATATAATTTGGGTAAAGGTCTCAGAGAGAGTGGGAGATCTGACCTAGCGGTATAATAGCGATGCAATTATTAAGTTTGCATTGTTATAAACGAGCTATTTTAGTGCAATGCAGTGTTAAAATCCTCCTAGCGGGTTTGAAAGATAAAGAGCTAACCAGTTTGGAGGCTGAAGTGAGTAAAGGGAAACAGGGAAGGCATAGTCCATATGTTTTTCTAACATTAATGAGTTCCTTTTATTCGTTCCCTTCAGCATGCACTACCTTCAAAGAAGAAGATGCCAGTTCGATTGATGACTCCTCAAGGCCAAGATCTCTCCTTCTTTCAGCTCGAACCTCTGCATAACTACATTGGAAAAAAAAAAGAGAGATTTAGAACAAAATTCTTATTCCCTATTGGAAGTGAAAAGTAGGCTGTGAAATAAAAACAATGGCTGCTTCCTTAATGATAGCTAAGCTGATATACAGTTCTCTGAGGACCTCTTATTTTGTACCTGCGGCTTTGTACACACACAATTGTTCGTGGGCAAAAGGGACAGTATTCTACGTTCTAATTGCTGATTTACAGGTGTACATGTACTATTTGCACATGCAAAACTGCAGAGCAGATGCAAGAAGCTGCACATGTAATCTGGGGCACCAACTGAGACGCTGATTTATAGATTCTGGCCCTAAATGTCTTAAAGCAAAACGATACTCAAAGCAAAGCTCTGTGAATATGTTCATTTGTGAATAGCAGGAAAAAAGAGCATCTTCATCCTTACTACAATTACCTTCACAGAGGAACTCCCCATTCTCCACAGCCTGTCAGAGAAACAGTCCTGATGTAGGCAAGTGACAGTAGGAGGTACACACAGTTTCCAGCCTGTAGCCAATTTCTTGTGTGCCTTAATAACAGTGGTACAGTAGCTCAATGGGACTCAAGCTATGCCTCGGGGAGCTTCGCCTGAGGAAGGCCTGCATGGCTGTGACCCGTTTTTGTAACTGAACAGTATCACACTTGCACGGGAACCTTCCTCTCAGTCATGGGGTGGCACATTTTCAAAGCATGCAGCCAGCACTACGTATCACCACAGATGGGAATACAAATCTACGTACTGACTTCAGTGGCAGCTGTGCATGTGGAATGATGGTAAGTGATGAGCCAATTTTAAAGCCCACTGAGATCCCTGGAGAACGTGCCTCAGAGTCTAAGCTCTCTTGCAACTCTTACTAACTGCCTTTTAAATAATAAAACATTAATGATTTATTTGACCTGAGATTTAACTATGAGAGTTCTTAAAATCCAGGAGATATTTCAGAGACTCTCCAGTATGTATCTAGAGTGTGGGCAAGGGTACAGTGTTGGAACTAAGGTTGGGGTAAGCACCAGATCCTAAGGTGGGGTTAATGGGCACAGATCCATTAAGAAGTCAATTGAGAGTTGCCCATTTACACCACTTCAGAATCTGGCCCCTTAGCCGCAAATTTCCTTTATTTCATCTTTCAAATCCAAGGTTCTATTAATTTTTCTATTTTACTAAGTAAAATGTATGTTCAACCTGAATTATTTGATGGGTGTCTAGGACTTTAGTTAGGATGTGCATGTACCAGAGGCAGAGACAGAAATATATGCTCACACTCCATAAGGTTGGAACCTTAGGTGACAGAAAGATCTAAAAATTCCCCAAAACAAGGCAGAATCAACAAGCCTCAAGATATGTAAGTACCATCATGAATGCATTCAAATTAAAACAGCTCTCAGTGTGTGGTTTATACTAGCATATATAATTCTACCCACATATGCCTACTTATTAGGATACGATGCTCTTAAGGTTGTGTTTCAAAATATCTAAACAGAACGACTGGTTACTAATGGGCTTTTCTCCAAATATTTGATAGTCTCAAACAGGGAAGACAAGGATAAATTCACATTTTACTAAAATTAGCTGACCAAACTGGTATGTCACTTTCTTTTTAAAACCCTCCACTAAATCCATTCGAAGTATACACTTAGTCTTGTTCGAACCGGCAATGGAAATTTACCGCTGACATAGATGGAAGCAGATTCCAACCCAGTAATTGTGTATCACAAACCTCCAAAACTAGAACAAGACTGTACAAGATTCATAGCACATTATTTAATGCTACGAGTACACTAGAACCACCACTAGGGGGTGTCATGTGCTAACTTGACCAGTTCATATACGGGTAACACAAACAGCTATCTCCAAGTGACAACTATCTAGAGCTGTGTTCAAAAAGAAGTGTATGAATGCATTGACATCCATACAGCATTCTGGTTATGAGCAGCTTTTAGTTTTTGATGTATCTGTGTCATGGCTAAGGACAAAAGTGGAACGTAATATACTCAGCCAAATGTTGCTTCCAGGCTTTTTGACTTAGTTGCCAAAAAGTGAGTAATGAAAACATTAAAAACAATTTCCAAGTTCTCACCCATAATAATTTTATATAACTATGTCTCATCATAGTGAGTCAAACCACACCGCAAATATTTGGCTAACACATAAAAGAATGGAAAAATGGACTGGATGAGCACACTGATGAACAGAAAGTGGTAAGCACATATTCCTACCTAACTACAAGGTGTGTACAAACAATGAACTCAGGTTTGGAGTTCCACTGGTGGTACGTGATGTAATAGTGCGTTTGCAACCATATCCACTGCTGGCCTTTGGTCAAGAATCTGTAGTAACAGGACTTTCCTTTTCCAAATTGCATCACTGTTAAACAAAAAGAAACAATTTGGTTAATAACCGTTACATTCTGATTGTAATTGAGATTAGAAGAATAGCTCTGTCCCGTCTAACACCGCTAACATTGCTATCAATCCTTCCTCAACATTGCTTACATTTTCAACCAGGTGCTGAGTTTTAATCTGATTTGCGGTTATTAATTTAAAAAGAAAGTGCTCCAATATTTGGGGTTCATTTTTATAAATGGTGATAGCTGGCACAGGCAGAGATTCTGCTTCTTTGCCAGCGAACAGTACATATAAATGACATCAACTGAACGGTACATTGGCACTTTATCAGTCTATCTGCATGCATTTCAGACATCGCTGGCTTCAAGTCAGGAAGCTGATAATAGAAGAACCCTGATCTGAAAGTGGAAGTCTGTTTAACTGCTAATTGAAATGTCCACAGATTAGACTGTATATGAGTGGGACCAAGTCTTCCTTTGAGAGCCAGTTGTGTCTAAAGTTGTGTCTAATACCATTTAACGAGGGTTGTTTTAAAAAAAATGTAATAAAATGTAATATTAATGACCAGGCTTTTAAAAGGGCTTCCCAAACTACAGGCACAATTTTGCACCAGCAATTCACTGTGTCTACAACTGAACTCTTTCAGGAGCTGATCCAAAGCCCACTGAGCTCAATGGAAAGACTCCCATTGACTTTGAAGGGCTTTAGATGAGGCCCATAGAGAAGAATGGATGGTCTTGTGGTTAATGCACTGAAGTGGGAGCCAAGGGCACTGGATTCTCTTCCTAGCTCTGCCGCAGATTTCCTGAGTACCTTGGTCAAGTCATTTAATCGTCTGTTCCTCAGATTGCCCACGTGCCAAATGGGGATAACAACACTTCCTGTCCATGCCGGGGTAGTTGAGCAGATAACTTTCTTAGTGCTTGTGAGGTGCTCAGAAAATATCGGGATGGGGAATATAAGTAACTAAGTAGGTAGATTAGATGCCTGAGTATCAGATTCCACCCACAGATCCAGTAGAGTTAGGTATCTAAATAGGCTGAACCGCGGCCCTGCCCCCGGCATCACCCCCGAGGCCCTGCCCCCGCACCACCTGTTTTCCCTGAGGCCCCACCCCTTCTCCCCTGACCTCCCACCACCCATTCCCCACAAGGCCCCGCCCTCACGCCACCCCTTCCCTGTGAGTTCCCGCCCCCACGCTGCCTCTTCCCACAAGTCTCTGCCCCCGCACTGCCTCTTCCCCTGAGGCCCCGCTCCTGCACCAAGACCCTGACCCCCCACTCGCTCCTCTCTGCCCCCTCCCCGCCCATCACTTGCCCTTATAGCTGGTAAAAAGTGGGAGGGTATAGCCCTTGACTGCAAGCACATGGTAATAAAAGGACATTGTTAATTTAAAATCACACTTCTGTCTGAATGGGATTTTTCTACCTACTACTGTTCCAGGTAGCACCAAAGATTATTATAGCTGATAGAGCTTGGACCAAAACAATTCTCTCTATTATTTCAGTTAGTTTCCTTCATGCGTTTGACACAATCTGTGTGTAGTCATTTTCACTGTTTCCTCTGTGTACTCAGCCAAGCACTCGGTCCCCTGTTATTGGTTTGGGTCTTTTGCACAGCAAGAGGGAAGAAAAAAACTGGATGTAAAAGCACAAGATAAGGCCGGGGGACCGAGAAGCACATGCAGTACCTGAAACTACTTTTCACTCACCATTTGAAACTGACTCGATTCCAAATTCTATAATTGCATCTACAGTCTTGGGTATATAGTACTGGAAGGTGTCACCCACCCGCACACATATACTATATTACATACACAGCCATAGGTGCCGACTCCATGGGTGCTCCAGGGCTGGAACACCCACAGAAAAAAAAACGAGTGGGTGCTTAGCACTGACTGGCAGCCAGCTTCCCCCTCACTCCCCAGTGCCTCCTGCCCACCTGCTGCCCCTCTGATCAGCACCTCCCCCTGCCTCCCAGCGCCTACTGCCCGCCGCAATCAGCTGTTTCACAGAGTGCTGGAGGCTCTGGGAGGGAGGGGAAGGAGTGGGGATGGGACACGCTGGGGGGAGGGGACGGAACTGGGCGGGAAAGAGGTGGAGTGGGGGCGGGGGTCTGGGGGAAGGGATGGGGTGGGGGCTGGGCCTGGGGCAGAGCGGGGGCGGGAAGAGGCGGGATGGGGGTGGAGGCTTGGGGGAAGGGGTCAGGTGGGGGAAAGGGTCAGGGTGGAGCAGGGGGTTGAGCCCCCTCCCCCCCGGACCCAGAGGAAGCCGGCGCCTATGTATACAGCCTTTAATGCTAGAGAAGTCAAAAATGCACCCTTTTGGACAATACAATGTGAGGCTCATGGCTGTCATGCATGGAAAAGCCCCATGGAAGCTACAAATGTTGCATATAATGCTCCGTCTTGATGAGAGCAGAAGCAGCTGAGACAGGCAATTGAGCACTTAAGAAGGAACTTAAAACCTGAGTTTTCATCTAAGGTTCTACAGTGTGCATTCACGTCATGGCTGGCTGTCTCCAATGGGGTAGCTGAGCATGCTCCCACCAACTGCACAACCCAGCTGGAGAACAGAGCTGGTTTATAGGGGTTCAGGAGCCTATAGGCTTCAGGTTCAGATGAAATGAAAAAATATGGGGTCATAAAACAATACCAAAGCAGCTTTACAAACCCACACCAGGTAGTAAAACAACCACATGTACTTAATGCCACCTCACAGCCCCTCCTTAGAATAGCTCCAAGCTCCAGTGAGATCTGTAGTAACACCAGCATGGTATATTGTAGCAGGAGCAAGCCAGGCATGGTATGGATGGTCCCTGAAGAACTTAAAAGCAAACCACTGGGTAGATAGCAGCAGGTTGAGTGCTCTTCCTAATCTGGCTAATGAGAACATTCAACACACACACTATTACAGGTCATGACATTTAACCAATAATACCAGTGTGAGACATACATGGCAATTTCCTGAAATATCCTGGACAAACCTTACTGAATTCAGTTTATGTATTTTAGGAGTTCATTGCATTAAAAATGCAAATGTTTATGTACTATTGTGGGATTGCATGGAACATCTCCGGGGTGGAGACATGATTAATGTAAACCCTTGAGCGTCAAAGGACTCTTTTAAACAATGGGCCAGACAAGAAGGAAAGTTTGGGATAAACAAAGTTGTGTGGGGTTTCCGAGGAAATATTTGGGAGGAGAGAAATGCAAATTTCCACCTCTGAACCCAACCCTTTTGAAGCTATGCCCTGAGGAGAAACCCATTGTCTATGAATTACTTATTCCCAGATCAAAGACCGAGGCTGGATAAAGGAGTGACTCAGATTCCTGGGTGTTCTTATTCTGAGCAAAAGGTATCATGAATGTGTAACCACAGAAAACCATCTGTGTGGTATTTGAAGGACTGACCCCCTGTCAGAGCCCTTGGTAGAGTTGGGGGTGATCTCTAGTAAGCTTATTAGCATGTGTGTAGGTTCTTTTATTGTTTTTAATGTTTTCTCTGTACTGCTTTGAACTTAAGAATAAATGTGCTTGCTTACAAAGGGCTGTGTGGTAACTTTACTGTGGGCAATTATGCTGTTTACAGCCTCTGAGGAGAAGGCAAAGGAGGCCTGCTTAGGCAGTCGGACTTGGTGGGGAATTCACAGAGCTGTGCAGCTTGGAAGTACCCCAGGCGGGAGGGAGCCAGATGCATGTCTCCGCCCTCAGAGGTGAGAGCTGGGGAGCCAGAAGCCTATGTGGGTGCCTTTGCTGGACCACCAAGGGGGAATACAGGTGCAGTTGTCCTGAAGTGTGACACGGGGGCCATGGCAACTCGACTGCAGAGCTCCATTTGATTCTTGTTACCTTATTGCCCCAATAAATGGCATTCACACATGGCACATCCGCATACACACTGGGCCTGATTGTTCCCCAGAGTTATCAGTGCAAGGGAGACTTTCTGGGTTGATCTTCTTGTGCAGGATATGGAGTGGGGCAGCATCTGCCCCTGCCTATTCAGCACCAACCCTCTCATCCCCAGAGAGTCCTCTGTGGGATCAGAGATCTGAAACTGGGTGGGAATAAGCACCCACGGGGTATCCAGCCAGAAGCTGCCCATATCTTGCCAATGAAGCCATATCACCTGGGAGCTGGCTAGTGGCTCCAGAGTTAGTGCAGGCACAGAGCTTCCACCCAGATGACAATGGGCAGCTGCAGATCCCCTGGGGTCCACACAATCTGTCAGGGAACCTCAAAACTGTCCCTGCAAAAATCCCAGGAAAACTCCAGGATGAAAGTTCAGGGAGGTTTTACTCCTCCACCCACCCCTCCCGTGGATGTTTCCAAGGGAGACAGCCCTCTGCTGGATAGAATCAGATTCTCCTTTAGCTATTAAGACAGTTTGGCCCTATAGCGATATAGGACTGTGACACACCGTTGAGCAGTTCTGATTCTATCCAGCAGAGGGCAGGGGTTACACATACACCTTCGTTAGTTCCTTATTGTACAACTATACCTAGCAGGGGTAGCCAAAGTTACTGACTGTTGGAGCCGCATACAACGATCTTCAGACGTTCGAGAGCCGGGGTGCACCTGCCGGGGCTCAGAGCTCCACTCCTGCTGAAGCCCCGAGCCCCGGCAGCCATGCCCCATAGGGCTGAAGCCCCGAGACCCCCCACCCCGCTGGGCAGGAGCCAGAGGGGATGCATGGGGGGAGGAGGGGAACATGGGGTCACACACCCCCTGAGATTTTTGCCAGGGGGTTTGCTGGCCCTGCTTGGTCACATGGTGCCACCAGGTCTCCTTCCTGCAGGGCAGCTGCTGGAGCAGGCAAGCTGGGAGCTGCGGCCATGGGGAGAGGCAGCAGCAAACAGCGGGGAGCAGCAGCCCCTTCCCGCAGCTCCCAGCTGCTTCTCCACGGGGAGCTAACAGCTGGAAGCTGCAGGGTCGGGTTGCTGAAGGGAAGCGTGCCTGGTGGGGCATGACTCAAGCTTTTTTGGGGGGGAGGTGGGAAGGCGATTGTGCAGAAGCCCCTAGCCCCACCACTCTGCTGCAGGGCAGAAGCCCCGAGCTTCCCCCCTGCCCCAGTCTGGTAGGTGGAGAAGGGAGGACATGGGTGGGCTCTGGGAGCCAGACTTTAGCATGCGACTCACAAGCTGCAGTTTGGCCACCCCTGCCCTATAGAGTTAGTTCTTTTGCACTTTTGATA
Source organism: Platysternon megacephalum (assembly GCA_003942145.1). Taxonomy (NCBI): domain Eukaryota; kingdom Metazoa; phylum Chordata; order Testudines; family Platysternidae; genus Platysternon; species Platysternon megacephalum. The sequence continues at coordinate 11,700,895 of QXTE01000005.1, read as the reverse complement.
AAACTACCCTTTCCTCTCGGATTGATTTGAGAGACAGACTGACAGACAGCTACCACCCGTTTTAGCCAACAGGGAATCTGTACACAGTATTTCTTGAGAAACCATCTCAGTATGGTAGAAGCATTTTACAAATAGTAAGTAATTAAGTATCACAACAACTTAACGAGGCGGCACTATTATGCTTATTTTACAGATGGGTAATCTAGGCACAAAGAACTTAATTATAACCTGCTTCAGAACTTAATTATAGCCTGTTTTCCAGAGGTGCTAAGTACGCAGGGTCCCATTGAGGACAATGGGAATGGAGAGTGCTCAGCACTTGTGACAATCAGCAAAAACCCAAGAATCAAGTTTCAGAGTGGTAGCCGTGTTAGTCTGCATCAGCAAAAAGAACGAGGAGTCCTTGTGGCAGCTTAGTGACTAACAAATGTATTTGGGCATAAGCTTTTGTGGGCTAAAACCCACTTCAGCAGATGCATGCCAAGAATCAAGGTTGTTCGCACAGCAACACAATAGCAGAGTCAGGAACGAAGGACAAGAGCTCTGGCTCCCAGTTTTGCAGTGTAACTGCATGTTAGGACAACTGACTTCCAGCACCCAAACACAACAGATATCTGCCTGTTTGGGAAACTATCAATAAATAAAACTTGCCCTGATAAAATAATGGATTCCTAGGGATTCATCTTCCCTAGTTAGGCATGAACTGAGCCATATTTTACAGGAATAGGGAACAATTTCCCCAATAAACATATACATTTTTGCACAAGTCTCATAAGCTCATGTTGTCAGTTCCCTGCAAGCAATGGGAAAGGAACTTACAGTGTTCATGGCACCTAGCAAGAAGCTCCAGGTCATCAGCGTGGTAATAATCATAACCTGACGTTCCCAGAACCTCAAAGGGTAAATAACCTATAATAGGTGGGGCCCTAGAATAAAAGCAAAGAGAAAGACGTAAATACAAAACCTGATGTGATGACCATTTGGTAGATCTTTAGCAAACTAAAAACCAAATATCTCCTTGCCAGAAAGCTGGGAGTGATATCGATTTTTTTGTATCAGAGGGAGAAATCAAGACAAGCATGTCAAAACTGAGTAAATGAGGAGGTATCTTTATTGTTTCCTGGTCTATTCATTATGTGGGTGTATGGAAAAGCACGTATGTATGCAAGTGACTCATTCATTAATCATGTTTGTTAGCTTAAGAAATACTATGGATGTTCGTGTGCATAATACACTGGAGACTGTGTAAAATTATCCAGTAGGCTGGGTGCAAATGTCATCTGGGGAGGAACTGTAGAAGAAATAGTAAGGGCTTGTCTACATGAACACTTAGTACGTGGCAAACCGGGGCATAAATCTACCCCGCACCAGCCTGCCGCGCATTAACTCTCCGTGTGGATCCTGCTGACGTGCAATCCAAGTCCCATAGTGTGCTTTGATCTACCCTGCTTTGCAATGAGCGTAGATTAAACGCACTAGGGAACTTTTAATGCCCAGCGGCACGGACACTTAGTGCGTAGCAGACTAGCATGGGGTAGATTCACACTCCAGCTTGCCACAATCTAAGTGTTCATGCAGACAAGCCCTAAGCAGGACTCTCCGGTGGATGTAGGGACATGCTTGGGTAAAAGAGAAGTAATCTATTCCTATGGCACAGCTTGGGGAACTGAAATCAGCAAAATGATTTCGGTGCATTCTACAGAATAAAGGTTTTCCTTCAGACAGATATAGAGCTGATTTCCAGGTCTCTGATGTCTATGGCAGATGAACAGGGAACAGAGGAAACCAAATGAGGGCCAGGTTCAAGCTTCCAATTCCAAGTCAGCGTTTAGAAATCCAATACTAAATTACAGCTTTTCGAGCTGAAAATGGGAACTTTTTAAAAAGGTGCAATTACAATATTGAAGTGGTAAACAAACCGCACTAGAACAAGGTCATGGTAACACCTGGGAAATAATTATCATCACACAACACTGCGAGTCGGGACCAAAGATATAATTATTACACCTATTGCACATAAGAACAGGCCTAATTCTGCCCTTGGCTGCGTATGTGCAACTCCCAGTTACTTCAATGGGAACACCACATCTGCTTTGGAAGGCATAATTTGGCCATATTGTGTTTATTTGGCTTCTTGACCCTCCCTTTGCTTCACTGTCCATTTGACTTGGCTGCTGGGTGTGATGACACTATGAAGAGCGACACAGTTTACCTACAGCATTTTCAGTTCACTCCTCTAGAGTAAATGCGGCAATATATTCCCAGCGTAGTTCATGTTTTAAAATTAAACTGCACAGGAACAGGCTGAAGGCATAAAAAGAGAGACACATTCTCCTCTATGCTTCCTTTGCTTTGGTGTGTCTTAGTACCATTTTGTGGAAGGCCAGTGCCACCAGGTGACCATAAAATATGCTTGAAATATGGGCACGAAATAACAAAATGGATTCAGCTGAGGAAAATGCAAGCTAATCCGCTGGGGGCGGGGAGGCGGAATAATCCAAAACAGAGATTCTGTATTTAAAAGGAGGGAGAATCCTGGGAAACAGTGGACAGCACCAGGGCCGGCTCCAGGCACCAACGAAGGAAGCAGGTGCCTGGGGCGGCCAATAGAAAGGGGCGGCACTCCGTCCGGTATTAGGGCGGCACGTCCGGGTCTTCAGCGGCACTTCTGCGGCAGGTCCTTCACTCCATTTCTTCTTCTTCGGCGGCACTTCTGCGGTGGGTCCTTCACTCCGTTTCTTCTTCTTCGGTGGCACTTTGGCTGGAGCTCAACCGTTCTATTTTTTTTTCTTTTCTTTTTTTTCGCCGCTTGGGGCGGCAAAAAAGCTGGAGCCGGCCCTGGACAGCACTCTGTCGATAGGAGTTTGCAGTTGCAACAGGACACGAAAAAGGCACGTGTGAATTTGGGCTGTATGCCCAGCATCACGAAACCAGGAGGTAAACCCTCTCTCTGGGCCTGATCCACACCCACTGAAAGATTCCCATTGACTCTCATGGCATTGGATTGGGCATTGGGCTCTCTCTGGAGTCAGACGGGACCTGTATGACCACCTAGTCTGACCTGCAAAACACTGGCCATGGTACAGTAATTTCTGCACCAAACCCAAAACTTCTCTTTGAGCTATAAAGTAACTTCTAGAAAACGATCCAGTCTTGGTCGATATATGATACAGCTCCAGTGCAATATTGCATTCATTTCTGGACACCACATGGTCAAACAGATTTAGAAAGAGTTCAGAGAACAGAAAAAAACCTAACTAAGATTTATGAGCAAAGATTACAACCGCTACATAGGTGTAGACTGGTTCAGTGCCGACTAAAAGATGAGGTCGCCAGGTGGACACACGACATGGTAACTGTCTACATCCGAAAGGCAAAAATGTCAAGGAAGGAGCCGAATCACTGAGGACGCTGCTGCTAACAGGGGACTATCAGTAGGAAGTGTACTAGAGAACGCAAACCAGTACTGGAAAGGGAATAGCCAGAATAACTTCACTGATCTTTGTCATCTGATATGGTTCTAAGTTAGAACATTCATAAAGAGATACAAACCCTCACGTAGATAGCAGAGCAAGCCACACAATAGCACAGCGCAGCTACATTCTTAATGGGTCCAATCCTGTTCACACTGAAATCAGTGGCAAACCTCACACTGACCTTCCTGACAGCGGGTTGCAGCCCATTATATGGGACACTCCCAAGACAGAAGTAGAATATGGCGCTAGTTGGGATTTTACTGTTTCGGTTTTTAAAGTTTGGGGTTATTTTTAATATGTTAATGAAATAATGAAACAGAAAATGAGTAAAGGCCACAGTTTTCTCTCAGTTCCTCCCAATGAACGGTTGCACTGGCACAAGGGAGGATAGATTTGGCCCTAAGAGATAAATAGCATCTGCTGATGAGCCAACACAGCAAACTAAATACAGCTGCCACCTTTAAGCAATGTTAGAGCTTTCTGATCGGGGGTGAAGTATAACACTGTGGATGTCAAGAGTGGGGATTGAACCTGGTATCTCTGGCTCTTAATGCATGAGCCTCTACTGCCTCAGCTAAATGCCATCAACCACTAGCTTCAGACTAGCCACCACTAGAGCGGGACAGAGTACCACACCAAATGCACATCCACGTGACACAAGTAAACAAAGCCAGAGTAGAGCTAGATTCTCCTCCGTTTTAGGGACAATGTGCACTACTCCATCCACACCAACTGGTTCTAAGTACAGCATAGCCAGACACGGGAGGATCACCCAGGGCTGCAGGGCCGTCACAACGTATACACTCCCTGCACCTGCTGGGGTAAAGGAGGGGTGGCCAAGGACCCTTACACCCGGATGCCATAATGGTCTCCTGTGGCCACTGGGAGGCAGCACAAGCTCTCATCGCGGGTGCTCAGCACTTCTGAAAACCTGCTCCTACATCATTAATTATCTGTGGGACGCAAATGTCAGCGTTCTCTGATGGCGAGTTCTTTGGGACAGCTGGGGAAAGTGCCTAGTGGACCCTACCATAATACAAACAGCACAGTCAAATTTACCCAAAATGCCTTTTACAGAGCACTGTGCTCCTTTTCTTTATCTGACCCAGATTGCTGTTAAATGTGACAGAACCTGTATTTATTAAACTGGCTTTTATTTCTGTCTGTCTATGCAACCAAGCCAATGCCTTTTGGGTCTGTAATAACACACTTATCTTCATGACAATAATGTCTTTCAGATGAATGTCAGGCAAACATTTTAAGCAGCTCAGGAAAGTGCAGTGCTTTCAGATGTGTCATCATAATTTAGAGGAACTGATTCTTTAATTGAGAATGTAACCACAAAATGCTTCTAACCTGGGATTGGAGAAGGAGCAATCTGAAAGTTTTTAGCTAGCTTAGTCACTGCAATTCTCTGTGCTAAAGGAACTGTTCAAGTTGTCTGAGTAGGAGATCAATGACGGCATGCAGTGTGAAAAGCTAAAGGGATGGACTTCAAGTTATCACCGAAGTGCAGGGATTGCAGGAGATGATACTATAGCAATACTGTAATTAGAGCAACAAACGATGGAGGAAGGAGTAGAATATGGAACAGAAACAGACCAATATAAAAGCATCCAGTTTGTTTTTTCCTTTAAATGTCGTCTATATGTACTTTCAGGCTCCAGGTGTCTGTAGTAGGTTGATGTTTATGTAGCTCAGTAGAACTGTCCTAACCTGCTTCTGCGCTCCATCGTAGATGCTAGGTCTGAGCGAACGAGGCCCTGATTCTGAGTAGAGCTCAGCACCAGCTACTCCTATGTCCTCAGCACCTTTCAGGATCAGCCCGCAAATGTGGAAAATAATCATTGAGAAATAGCTGAAAACATTCTATGAAAGAATCAGGGTGCCCCTACTATTCTATTAAATTGTGCATTGAACCAATGATTGAATGAGTGAAAGCACACTCCCCTGGCTCCAAGTTCACTGCTTACATCAGGCACTGCAGTACACTCCAGCTAAACGAACAATGGTTTCCTCACAGGGGATATCACCAGGACTGGAGTAGAAAAATTCCTCTCTGAGTCACATCCCCAATTCATCGCAAGGCACTTGGATATATTTCAATAAAGCTCTTAGGCTGGCTCCTGGTAGCTTTCCTCACAGAAGTTGCTGGGTGCTCAGCCTCTTGAGAACCAGGTCACTGCTTTCGATATCTCAATATTGGCTTAGCCTAACTTTAGACATCCACTTTTAAAAATTTAGGCTCCTGCATATACTGATTTCAATTCACATAAAGTTACATTAACTAGACTTAGAGAGCATGAGTAACATGCAAACAAAACTGCAGCACAAGTGGTTTTTCATCAGCACCTCAAGACAGGATTTCCAGGGTAGTTATTCTGATTAATATATGAATTTCATTTTCATTTCTTGCAATATCTCCTCTCTCTCTCTCTGAATGTACAGGGTGGCAATTTGGGTTTCTTTAGAAAATAAGCATTCAGCAAAGGAATTTTATTTCTCAGCCTGGTCTTTCCAGCGGTAAGTACATGGCTAGCGTTTGCGCTCTCCGGAGATAGTACTAGTGTGCATTACGAAAGAAGGGAACGTGTGTAATACTGTTAGGTATTCATGCACACACACAAATAGGCAAGAGTACAACGGCTCTATGCTTTTTTTGAAGGACACCTGCCCTTTTATAATTAAAAAAGTTTTACCAAGTGATCTCCAGTCTATTTCACTCCCAAGTAGCATCTTATCTCCATTTAGTCAAAATAAGTCAATCATTACAACTATCTATTCTTTTAATTTGTTTCTTTTTTTAAAAAAACCTTTAATTCTATATCAAGATGCAAATCAACAGGGCAAAGAACAGAGTCAGATTCTCAGCTGCTGCCAACTGAAATCAATGGAGTTCTGCCTATTTACACTAGATGAGGATATGGCCCACATGGCTCTATGTTAAAAACTTATTTAGTGCCACAATGAGCCTGGACATTTTTATATATGCTATATTTCCAGCTCACATTAATGGAAGGGGAACACAGATTCTTACTGCTCTTAAATATGAAAGAGAGCAAAGCTTTTAAGGAGGTGTGAAGTGTAGGTTTTGATCAGTGTCACCTTAGTGTTCTAATTTAATGTGAAATATTCTGCTTGGGGGCTCAGATAACATTTGCTGGACAGTTTTCCTTTTCTAAACCCCGGTTTGTGTATTCTTCAGTCACCACATGTTGTATTTATATCTGAAAAACAACCCTCTCACCTGTGGTCCAAGAACAAAAACTTCCACTCCAAACTGTGTCTTGATGTGAATTCTTCACATGGCTCTTCAATGTTGCACAGCTCCTGCAGAACAGTGGGTGCATTTTAGTATTTAACTCTAAGGAAAATGGCTTGTGTGACAAAACAGCTTGATAACACGTACAAGGACTCTTTGGAGAATAAACTGACGTATTCTTCCGCCGACCTAGTGGTGTCTACTCCAGGGCTTCAGTCAGTCTAGCTACCTCTCTCAGGGAGTGCATTTTTCACACCCCTGAGTGACACAGCCAGGTCAAGCTAACATTGCAGCGTACACCAGCCTTTAGACGAGAGTTGTCTGAGTAAGGACGTCAAGGTCTAGCAGATTGTAAGCTCCTTGGGGCAGGGACCGTCTGTTTGTTCTGTGTTTGACAGCACTTTGCACAATGGGGTCCTGATTCACGACTAGGACTCCTGAGTGCTACTTTAATACAAATAAATCAATAATAATAAACCAATGGTGCAGGTTATTTCTTTGCTAACTAACACTCTGGCAGTGAATGGGCCACAACTGAATTTTATTATTATGATGTACATAGTGCCCTTCTGTGGATAAACAGCAGGTTATAAAAGTCTGGTTCCCATGGTCGGAAAAAAGCAGGCAGTATTCTTACACAGTCAGTGAGTTTGGCAAGTTTCTTTCTGAGATACAGCTTTTCCAGGGCTTCAGCTGGAAACCATGTTTCCTCGTAACTTCTTGAACATACGGCTCAAGGAGGCCCCTCTCATGCTATCATCAATAGTTCTTCTCAAATGCAGCTCCGCACTTGCTGGGCAATGCAATCAATAATGTTCAGCGAGTTCTCTGCTATTCTTAAGCAAACTTTAGACGCTAACTCCCATCCCAAAATGAAATAGCACCATCCCTCATCCACAGGTCCTCCGCTCTGAATAGTTCACTGCGCAGCTCTCAAAGTGCAGGATTTAAGGCCCTTTTGCAAGATTTCTCCTTTAGGAATGACCAGACTTGAATATCCATTAACTTGTGGTGAAAGCATCATTTTTTAAAATCGACTATAGATCCCTGGTATAAAAAGGGAAACACGACCCGAGGGCTCTCACCTTTAAAAACTGCGGCGTAACAAGACGAACAGTTGCTACGAGGCAAATCTGCTCTTCTGTGGCTGACCTGAATGCTCTTGCAATAGCTGATTCAAAGCCATTGCAGGAGGGTGTAGGCACTAGAGAAACACATCAAAACACAAGCCAAATCAGCATTTCAAGAAGAAAATGTTAAGGCAGATACAGTAACCAACAAACCTGAACAATTTAGCTCCTTCTATGCACAGCTCAGAGCCAATCAGAGACATGCCCCCCTAAAACTTGTTCAAATGATGATCATTTAAGACTTATTTGGTAGATTCTTTGTCTATATCTAGGCTCTCTTGGCTCAATCATGGGAAAGGTTACACAGGTGCAACTACTAATCCTCGGCTTTGCAGAAAACCTGTTTGTAACAGCTTCAGCTCAACTGAAGTGTATGAACCTAAGTCTGCCAGCTGGAAGCACCTTAAGACAAAGACAGTGAAATTCAGCTGTTGGTTTCTTGTTTGTTACTTTCGTTACGTTTTGTTTATGCTTTTTCAACTATCTACCTTAGGTGGAAAATCTCTTTAGCAATCCTACTAGGGAAAACGATCTTTGTTCATTGTAGATCTCAGCTCGAATTACCACGTCAGACCAAAACAGCAGAAAACATGAACCTTTGTTTACTTGCAAACAATTCACTAGCGGATTAGCCAAATTCTCTTCTCCTAGCTGCACTGCATGTATGATATTGATCCAGAGGATCATATTCTGCATTTGTTCCATGCAGAAAAACCACGTGGACATGTGTGGAAGTTCACCGCCAGGAATGGATGCAGACTATGCAATGGAGACATGCAGCGTGGCTTAGTGGGGAGAATTTTGCCCTAATGCTGGTAATTAGAAATACTGCATGCGGCCCAGCCCTAGGGAGAGTGGTAAACCAAACAGCACTTGCTTTCCTGAGCTGCCTATCATGGGAAAGATGGTGAACAAAACTTCTCAAACATATTATGCAATCAGTGCCACTGCAAACACACACACACACCACCATTCATTTAAATTCAGCATAGAAACCATATATCTCTAAATGATTGACAGGAGGGGTTGTTTCAAGGTTGTTGATGTAGAGTGGTTCATAATAGGGGTCCTTTTGGAATATGGCAGCAAGAACCGAACATGCTATGACAGGCTTTCAAAAAGTATGACTGCTATTAAAATTACCAGGTGAAGAACAGAAGGGAAGTGGGAGAAAGAAAGAACGACTGATGCCATTTCTGAACCTTGAACATTTTTCCGAGTATACAGTACTGCAGCTTGTACTGTATGTTAGAATTAGAGCCAGGCAGAACATTTTCATGTGGGCATTTTCAACATTAAATCCAGAAAATTCTCTCTCTTTCTTCATTTTATTTTATTTTCCAAGAAATGGCCATTTTTGCATCCACCATCCTGGAAGATTCAAGATTTTGCAGATATCCTATACAAACTGAGGGTAACAAATAACATTTCCAAGTGTCATTTTGAGCGAACTGGAGCATTTTATGTTGTTTTTGAATGAACTGGACTGTTTTCAAAAATGTGTAGCACCGCAAGGCCAAATGTAGCGTCTGAACGATTTGATAGTGTCTCTTTGAAATCAGAGGATTCCACCACCACCCTTACAGCCAATGACCACCCCAGCTCTGTCACATGAAAAACGACTCTTCCCACATCTGTGGCACAGTTCATTCTGCCGCCTACATGTCATTTTAAAGTGCAACAAGGCATTTAAGGTGGCTCTGGTCAAAGACAGAGGGTAAGTGAGAGAGGCAGAAAGACAGCGTGGACTGAAGCAATAACTTACCATGAGTAAAATATTTAAAATCCACTACAAATTTCACATATTCATATGTTAGGGGTTCATTTGGATCTAAGCTTCCTCTTGCTAAATGGCAGCAAAACTCTATTTGCTTTTCAGCTGAAACGAGAGAGAAAAGAACATTTTTAATAGTCCCTATGTTTGCCCTTTCACACACTCCATCTATCTAATCTCTCTAGGTTTTTATACAGACCCCGTCACTGTGGTATCTGTGCACATTCTGTTGGGATGTTCCCGATATCCCAAAGTAAATAAACAGCAACTACAGAAACGTATCTGTCTGCTAGGCTAAGAAAAAGTACCCCCCACCCTATTCTCTACAGCCTCCTATTTATATTGCTGTACTAGGGCTGAAAGTCTGGGCCTACGGAAGTCAAAGTGACTTTTGCTATTGACATCAGTGGGGCCAGGATTGCACTCAAGGTCCCATAGGGCTTGTCTACCCAGTGTGGCAGGGGACGCACTCCAGGTTTGTGATTTCTAAAGCCCACTAACTTGTTGCACACTAATTGATCCATGACCCTGCTGGTGCCCTTTAATGTACAACCGCTCTCAGACAGCACCCCGTTAAAGGGCACTAGGGAACTTTTAGTGGGCACCAGCAGGGTCTACACAGACCAATTAGCACGCAACACATTCGCGCGCTTTAGAAATCACTCCCCTCCCTGTAGGCACCCTGCCGCACCCGGTACACAAGCCGCAGTGAAGCTGGCTGAAGGCACTGGGAATCTTTCTATTGACTTGAAAGGGCTTTTGAGCAGGTTCTAATACAAATGAATATTCTGAGGCACAAACTCCTTGGATTGTATAATCTGCAGCAAGGGTGTCATTTCCCCTGGGCACAGGATGAGCACAAGGCCTGAGCACCGCTGAAATTCCAGGTAGCTCTTATTTCAAGGGCTTAAATGATACTGAAGTGGGGGCGCTGACTAGGCCATATGCTGGCTCTCTGCACCAGGGTGATATACTCACCGTGCCTCCCTCCGGCCCCCTTATGCCGCATAAAAAGGGGCAAGAGCAGCATACAAAGGTCCCATATCTGTCTGAGGAAGGGCTCCCCCAGCACAGGTACTGTGGAAGCCCGTCATCAGGCTGACTCTGGAGGATCCCCTCACAAGCTGGGGACAGGGCTGGGAGCGGAGGGGCAGGCTAGGGACAGGGCTGTAGCGTGCGGAGCTGTAGCGTGCAGAGCTGTAGTCCTGAGGCCCATAATATAGACAAACCACCCGGGGCCTCTCCAGTCCTCTCAACATCAGAAGGAAACAAAGGCCCCCCCTAAAGCCAACTCTCCCTCTGGGCTGTGAAACTCATGCCTTTTAGAGACTCACCACCGAATCTCGCCCTGGGAGAGGAATCTAAGGGAGTCAACTGAAATGAATCCATTTCATTTTTCTATTGTGATCAGAAATAAACAACAACAAAGATTACGTGACACATCAAAGGGCAAATACCAAATTTAATGATGTGCTGAATTTTTAGAAACTTGTGAAAGAGAACTGGCACTGTATAACAGAAAAGCCAGCTTCGTTAGTCTCCCTGGGAGCCGTTTGCCGGTTAGAATCTTCCCCTTAAATATAGTTTTGAGAGATGCTTACTGTTTAGAAAATCAGCTGCAACAGGATCTGTCATGAGCGCATGTGGAGAAAGGAGCTTGTACACTTCACTCTGTTCCCGCTCAGGCAGAAAGTTTAATATATTTTGGTCCACCAAATCTGACTGATACAAAAGAATGCTTTGTCATGTTCAACAGTACAGCATTAACCCGTCCAGAGGCACAAACACTTTGATCAATGGGTAGAACGGTGGGCAGACGCAGTCATTTTAACAGGACAGCTTAACACAAGGAAGTTACAGTAGACAATGTTACAGGGAAGACAGAGAGAGGAACTGTGATTCTCATTCTCTGTGCTGTTCTTGGGGCACCGCCCCTTCCTCAAGACAGATTGTAATAATTATAATAATAATACCTATTTCTTATATACTGCTATTCATGAGTTGATGTCAAAGCACTTCCCAATCGTTTAATGTATTTATCCTCACAACACCCCTAATGAGAGAGGGAAGTAAAGATACAATCTAAACCTAGATAAGCAGAAACATTAATCCTGTGTTTTCTTCTGTACAGGGAAAATTCATCTTACTCTCTACTTGTCTGACATAAATAGAAAGCATGCAGTGTTGTTGTAGCTGTGTTGGTCCCGGGATATTAGAGAGACAAGCTGGGTGAGGTAATATCTCTTATTGGACCAACTTCTGTTGGTGAGAGAGACAAGCTGCACAGAGCTCTTCTTCAGGTCAGGGAAAGGTACTCAGAGTGTCACAGGTACATACAAGGACGAGCAGATAGTTTAGCCTAAGTAGTTAGCACATATTCTGAGGGACCACTCAAGGTGAAGTGGCCATATCCTGACATGAGTCTGCACATGATACTCCCCACGGAAATAAATGGGGATTCTGTGTAAAAATCAGTGGTCCATATGGGGAAAAAATGAAGGTTTATCCACATCGTAACATCTGTAGTAAAATGAGGCTGAGCTAAACAACTACATGGGGAACCTTGTGCTACTCCAGAGGAGAGACTTCCATGTAACTTAAGCACCCCTGGATCTGCCCATCATTCAGAGGATTAAAGCCAGGGAAGCCCCAATAAACCCTGACACCAGAGCTGCGTAAAAGCGTGCCAAGGAGTAGGTTTGGAAGATGCTTACGCTAGGAATGGTGTAGCACCTCAAGCAACAGACACACTGTGAGTGGGCACAGCCCTCATAGACATTTCACATTCAGGTATCCAGTAACTCAAAGTTAACAGTGTTTGTCAGTGAATTTCTGAAGTCAAATCTCTTCAGATCGTAGCTCAGTGTCAACTCCAGAATCTACACAGGGCTTTTCTGTTTCTTGAATTAACCAAGGGGATTGTAATTTCTAGTGTTGACACTACAGACACATTTGTTCCAGGAAATAAGCATTTGTTGATAGTTTTGAAACAGCAACTAGAGCAGTGTGGAGAAAGGAAGTTCTGTTTCACGAAGGATTTCAAGATTTCAAAATTTGGCTTCATTCCAAATTGGAAAAAAACTTGAACATTTCAAAATTCTCCATGAAGGAAAATTCTAAAAAAAAAACCCTAAATGCTTGCAGGTCGATTGAAATGTTTTGTTTCAATTTCAACTTGTAAATATATTTTGTATAACATAATGCAACATAACAACAACATTTAAAAATGGAAACAAAAAGGACATTCAGAACCAAAACGTTTTGGTGCAAAAGTGTCGAAATCAGAACGTTTTCCCCTGGTTTTCTTCTGATACAAAATTCCAGTGAAACCAACCTGATTTCACAAAGCATTTCGAGGTCAATGGAACTGCATAGTCCAATGGAATATGGTTTCATTGAAGCTTCTCTGACCTGCTGTACTAACAAGGCAACACATGTTTGTGCCCTGTCTACACTAGCATTTACAATCATGTGGCAAAAAAATCAGAGGTAGACAGACTATCCTATATGGACATGCTTGGCACCAAAGAGTAGAACTAACTACACTTTTGAGGGAATACAAACAACTTCTGTACCAGATTGTTGCTTACTAGTGTAACACATTCTTCCCAGAAACCTCAGGCCTCAGACAGGTCTAATGCCCATGTGCTTTTGATCAAAAGTGGGGAGATTTAGCCCTCACACCATCTGTACGTTGTTTAAAATAGCATTATCAAGAACACATTCCATGACCACAATATTTTCCAGACACTTGGTGGAATAAACAACACACATAAGTGGCCTCAGATGTACAGAAAGCTGTGGCTACTATGATTCTGCATTTTTTTTAAGCTAAGTCAGAGATCCTAATGCAAAATCTATTACTTAGGGATTTCACAGCAATTTGGGATACTCCCTAAGGGTTTTGTTGGGTTCATAAGCCAAGGAAGGCATTGCATTCATCCAGTTAGTTCTCTCCTCCATGACCAGATACAATATTGTATAGGACAAAGCACAACTGAATGGAAATTGACTACTGTGAGTGGATTGCAGCACATGACGGGTTTCTCAGTAAAAGTGAAGTCACACAGTGCTTCTCCAGCTGAAGCATCTCACAGCCCAGCAGGCTCCACGTGGGGAATGCTGCCACTCCCAGTATGCAATGGATATTAGTCAGGTATATAGTATTACTAGCCTGAATGGAAGATATGATTTGAGAAATGAGGGCAAATATCAGTCACACTGTATATCCTGCTCATGCACACTTGTGTTGGCTAAGACACTTGGACACTGCAGCTTCATCAGAAAGCTATTTCTTGCACAGGGCCGAATTCTGACCCCACTGAAGTCAATGGACATCTTGCTGTTGCTTTCAATGGGGGAGGCAGAATTTGTTCCTCTATGACAATCTTAGGGTCGGCACAAGGCCACCTGGACAATGTAACTGAGCTATATCAGAAGGAGCTCTGTGAGGGCTCTCTGTACACAATCCCTGAGCTTGCGGGGGGAGTGTGCACGCTACAACAGCCATGGGATGTTGTTGTCAAGCCTCAGGCGTGTAACAATCTGGACATTCTAAATTAAAAACCAGACGTCCAAGCGTTGTGTTGTTAGAACTTACCGGTAAATGTCCAAGAAGAGAGGAGACACTATCAGATACATAAATAATAATCCCGTCAGTGGTAAGTGCAATGAGAAATCCATCTAATGCCTAATGATAAAAGGCAGGAAGAAAAATAAGAATGTACCTGTACTTCAAATACAATATAGAGGTATTTCTTTTCAAAAGTGATGCCTCTAACACTCTGCAACCAACATAAATCCATAGTGGTTCAGCATAGAAAGAATAAAAGTAATTACTAAACATGGTGCCTCATTCAGAGTCCTTCTAGCTAATTACTTTCTCATTAGCATTAATTTAACTTGCATTTTGCATCCACGGAATCTTGATTTAACATGAAGCAAGATATAGGATGTCAAATTCCTCATTCACCACCCATGCAATCCTGCTGACTTCAGTGACTCCGATTATATGTCGCAAGTTACGCAATCGTTAACCTACTGACTAACAGAGATGCCAAATTCCATCATGGTGAGCACAGGATGGAAACGACAGACAGACAGATACAGATTTACCAATTTATAGCTAAAGCCAATGAGATTTGAAAAGTTATTTATTTTGCTTACACCTGTATAGCCGATTACAGAAATGATTGTTTTTTACTTTAGTTTGGTTTCTCTTTTCTCATCTACAATGGCTGCCCCTACTTCTCCCTTGCTGGATGACTGTATCTCTGATGTATAAATAGCATGTGTAAGCTCTACTGAGTTAGCAGGGCCCCGAAGCATTTGAGCTTACATGATGGGGAACTCAGCATTGGCGCTGAAGTTCTCTTTCCCTTCATTCTGACCCCCCCTATTCTTCTAGGACAGCTATCAAGGTCAGGAATGTTTTATCTCCGGTCAGCACAACAAACAAAGCAATCTCTTCCAATGCCAATGCTAATGATGCTCTGTAGTTTAGTTCACAGGCAGCAGAGATGGGTGGTGCAGGTATCCTCCATTCCCCCTTCCCCGATCCCCTCTCCTCCTCACTCACTCTGCCCTGGCTCAAGCATGAAGAGCAACCGAGACTTGAAAATAAAAGTCCCAAACTGTCTCAGCACAGATTAGCTTTGTGACTAAGAAGCAAACCAGTACCCGGTGTGATACGGCCACACAGAGTGAGAGCTATTACAAACTCCCCTCCCCCTGCCATCTCTCAGGCTGGTGTCTGTTTTGATTAAACCCGAATGAACTAACTTGTTTGGTGAGAGCAACTCCCGGAAAGAATGAACAGACTTTTCCAAGGAGGTCACCCATGACATCCTGATGAAAAGGAATAACCAAGACATTGCAATGCCGCCCAGCATACACCCTTATTCTGGTGCAACTGACTTCAAAGGATGGGAGAACTCACAGCCGCAGTAGCATGCGACATGGAATCAGAAGCTGCCTTCTCTAAGAAAGGCTTGCAGACATCTCAGCACGTCTGCAGGGTGTGTCTCCACCCGCTAAGAACTTCTGTATGCGAGAACCAGGGCCTTTCTCCTCTACATGTTTCATGGCATTGCTGGCAAACGGGGTGGGATTCACCGTTCTCTGTTTAGCCACAAAACAGGTACAGCACAGGGCGTGCAACAGCAGTACGGGCTTTCCCACCCTGCCCTGCCGACAGGCTTCAGGCTAGACCTGGGAGGAAGCGGGTCGCTCAATCTCCAGGTCCATTCACCTTTTGTCCTCTGTCAGCTCTGCTGGCTGTTCTGTGAGGGGGGCTCCCTGCCTTTTTCTCCCCCACACTGGATTTGTCACCCGTTCAAAGCCAGACCAGGATAGTAACAGAAAGTTGTTTATCATCTGTAAACTCTGTACGGGGTAGGAACCATCTTATTGTTCTGGGTTGTACAATGGGGACCTGCCCCAGGACGGAGGCTTCCAGACCGTAACACAAACAATAACGGTAATAGTAATAATCTGATGGCAGTCGATGCCCTCCAGGAACGAGCTGTGTCGTCTCAGTGCTTGCGAGTGGATGCAATGACCGAAAGATGAAAGGCACTGTACCTCTGAGCCCGCCACTCCCCCACCCTCAGAAATCTTTCATTTCTTCTTACCTCTAACATCAACTGGGTGAACTCCTCATTGCTAAGAAACGAAGGCTTCCAGTCTTGTCTAATCTCACAGGCCTCGGTCTGTGCAGTGATTTCTTAAAGAGAAAATATCAGAAAAGCAACAGGACCCACGTCAGCTGGATTGTTTTTCATTTTTGAGGGAGCGCTAGATTTTTCACAAGGAATAATCTCCTCTTATATGGAAGTCTCAGCTCCATCATCGTACGAATGTCATTGGGAAGATCAAGAAAAGGGGAAGACATAAAGGAGGTGGAAAAGGAGGTGTGAGAATAATTTTAAAAAGAAGATCGGGGCCCAAATTCTGCGGTCAGTTAAGTCAGTGTAAACTCAGAGTAATCCCCTCAGAGCCCATGGGGTTACTCCAGATTTACAGTGGCATCGTAGACAGCAATATTTGACCTCAAATCTGAAATTACCTACTAAGAGCCCACAGGAGGGGGAATTACTCAATTCATGGTGCTATATGCAACATAGGCGGCCACCTGGGGCATCCCTTAGCACTTGCGTGGCCAGATGCCAGCTGTCCCTTGTTCATATGGGTGTTTGACATGCTCCATGAAGCCCCAAGCAACAGAATACGGAACTACCTTTCCCCCATGCTACCCAAGGCTCTTCTGCTGCCCTTGCCTGGTAGCCACTGGCCAACTCTGCTTTGTTTGGGGGCATGTCTTACACTGTGTGAAGGAGCCAGGAGACAGGCCTGAAGCGAGTCATCTGGTGCCCCTCCCCTATTAACACAGGGAAACAGGATCAGGAAAAATGAGACTTGGGGGCTTGTGGGGAAGCAGGAGAATGAAAGAAAGGGGTGGGAGTCAGGAGAAAGCAAACAGCAAAAGGGCCATGGGGAGGAAGAGATACGGGCGCAAAGAGAGCCAGGTTGTGGGGAGAGACTGGGCAACAGATCACACAGCAAGGGCCAGGGCATCTGGGAAACAGGGGAGAGATGGAGAACTGGGCCACAGAACCTGGCAGAGCAGCGAGGGAGAGATGAGGAAGAGCAAAGAGGACTGAAGGCAGAGCAGAAGAGGCAACGGGATGGTGCAAGAGGGGAGCAAGGAATTAGATAATATAGAGTGGGGAGCAAGGGATAGGGAGAGCAAACCAAGAGATGCAAGGGAATACGGAGGGCAGGGGTGGGACGAGAGCTCTGTAGTTAGACACCCTGCTAGGCTCTGGCCTAGAGCTGCACATTACAACCACGCCCCTTTTCAAGTGCTTTGTGGTTTAACCCTGCATCAGAGAATTCAACCTCCTCTGGAGACCGACTCCGGCTATTACCCCTTGCTCTGCCCACCGCTCACACCACTATGCTGTCTTGCAGCTCAGTGTCCCTGTTCTCCCCAGAAATAAAGCGCTGGCCAGCTGCTCTCTGACCCCCTCACACACCCCTTGCAGGGCGGTAAGAGCGGGCCGAGCACTATCCAATACCTTTCTGTTTCTGTAAGAAGTCAATGGTCCTCTGCAATATTGTGGACTTGTCCATCTTGAGAGGGTGGCCATGACCCTGCAGCATCGTGCAGAGCTCTTTGATGAGGACATTGAACTGGTCTCGCCTTTTCTTTTCAGATTTGTTGCGTGATGCCCTGGTTGATCAAAACACAAACACCATTAAGGAAAGCAAGGGGTGATTGTCTCGATCCTGCAAGGTCCTGAGAGGCTCCGGCCCAGCAAAGCACGACAGCACACGCTTAACTTAAAGCACATGAACAGTCCTATTGGCTTCAATGGGTCTACTCCTATGCTTAAAGCTAAGCATGTGCTTGAGAACTTTGCTGGATGGGGGCCAGAGTGCTCAGCATCTCACAGCAGAATCAAGCTCACAAAGAACAAGGAACATCTGGAGGTTAGAAAAACCACTGATACGTTTATTTACTTAGGCAGGGTTTCGGTTGGTTGGTTTTGAGTGGGGTTTTTTGAATAGAGGTGGCCATTTGGTATATGCTCGAGCTGTGTGAATAGCAGGTTTTTTGGTTTGCTGCCAATTTAAAAGAAATATTTTAAATATTGCTTTGGGTTAAACCAAAAACAATTGTTTCAATTTTTCAGCAAACCGAAAAGTTGGAAAAAACGTAACATTTTTGGTGTGACAAAATCAAAACGTTTCATTTCAATTTTGACCTTTTTAAAAATAAAAATAAAAATAAAAATAAATTGTTTTTTAAAATAAAATCAAAGAAAATTTGGAAAAGTCGTTTCAAACTGAAAAACTGAAATGTTTCACTTTCTCCAAATTTTTGGGGTATTTTTGACTGAAACAATTCCAAGAAATTGACATGAATTTACAAAACATTTTGATGTCACCAATCTGTATTTTTCACTGACAAAAAACGTTCATGTGAAAAATGTCACTCAGTTCCAATATATGCATTATTTTCAAAGGGCTCTCCACCTGGCCTCTGAAATTGGAGTCACGACTGTGTATGCTCATCGTTTTCTGAGTAGTTTCTTCATGACTGGTTTTTTGCATTATGTGTGCCAAAATGGGTGAGATACCTATTTCCTGATTTCTGCATACAAGTATAACATGCATACACAAGTTTTGTGCCCAGAAAAACTTGGCTGTGAAAAAACTGCACAAAATTGAGGCCACACAATAGTTTGAAAATCTGAACTGAGTAGAAACATGATGCACAAAGAAACCACACACCAACTTCCAACCTGCCTTAATAATGGTTAAGAAGGTTTCAATAAAGTTTTCCCCTTTGTTAAAATCAATAGTAAAGCAGGAAGCATGCCCATGTGCAATTTCTTCCATAAGGTTCCTTTCCATGCTAGTATCACAAATGACCCTACTTTGCAGCAGGCGGACACTGACAGCATTAGTTGCAATTAAAATCTTTGACAAGTTTATTCATGTCGACAAGTGCTCCTGCTCGTGGGATCTGGAATGGGTATTTTATAGAAAGCCCATCTAGGTTCAGATTTGAAAGCAAACACCCCATGCCAGATTTGCGGCGGGGTGTGTCTCAGACCCAGTGTTTTCATTCGGGCCCATTTGTATTTGGAGTGAAAGTCCAAAGACCAATTAGAAAGGTAATAGTTTTATTAAGAGAGATGAATTCACACCCAGGATTAAGCTGGAACCTCCTCTAAGCTTCACAGAGAAATCATCCTCCAACAAGATACTAAACCCAACCAGTGAAAACCCCAACCAGGAGCACTGAATCATCATAACAAACAGGAACTGGATGATCAATGATCCCGAGGGCAAGACAATGTAACCTAGTAATCTCTGAAAGCTGATTAGCCTTTTCTTGGGCATCAGCTGCACCACTGGGTGATGAAAAAGGCTGCGTATTTGTCCCTGCGCCAACTCTGACATATAAAGAATGCAACCTTGCTCCAGTGAACTCAATGGGATTTTTGCCTTTGAAACCCACAGCAGCTGACTGGGGCCCCAGAAAGCATTCCAATCACAATGCAAGCAAATCTTTTTACATTTCCACATACGAGAGAGATTTAACGCACACCCCTTCCAGTGCTCTGTACGTCCATCCATACCTCTTTGCCCTGTCCTTCTCATCTTCATCCATCAGCTCGTTTACACAACACAGGGTTCTGGAAGGAAAAAGCAGGGTTTACCTCCTTTAACACCCAGGAAACATTGTCCAATTACACTGATGCTGACAAGTCAGAATCCTTGACTCTAATGCCCAAAACAATTAAAATCCAGGATATTCATTTAGTTTCTATCTTCCCTTTCCCCACCCTCCCCTACTTTATGGTGCTTTTCTTTTTACACTGTATATTCAGCATTTAGAAGTGATGTTTGGATATCAACTCAAAATATACAGTAATACTTTTATGCAATGGAAAAATGATAAAACACGCTATAGGGCAAATTCTGCCCAGCGACTTGCATGTTTATCTGAGTGCAAGGCGCCTGGAGGCAAATGAAGAAACTTATATTTTGCAAACTTAAAAAATGAGAGCCAGTTTCAGCGTAGGGTCCGTGCCAGTCTGGGCTAGCACAAGTTCCTGTTGCTGGTAAATCCACCAGGATGGAACTGCAGTGGTGGAAACCTCCCTTGCAGCGGAAGGATGGGAGAGGGGAATATGGAGCCAGTGTTGTCCATGAAGGGAGCAGCATTAGGCAACAATAGGACATGATGAAGCCTGCCAAAGGATTCAAAGGCCATTGAGTAAATGCAAACACTTGCACTGATTTCAATGCGCTTTGGATCAGGCTCCTCGTGTATCACCTCAGCAGCCTCCTGGGGTGCAGGGAAGCGAAATTGGTACCTCTCTGCACCAGCTGAGGTGAATCTGGGCCGCAGTCTTTATTTTATTCCAAGTTCTTTCACTGCACAGGTAAGGGCAACAGTGAATGACAACTCCCCTCAAGAGCACTCTGCTCTTGATTCCGATAAAGGGATGGAAAATTTAACACAACAAGGGTAACTTCTTAACTGGCAATTTGCTTTCTGTGACTCAGATTGGCCAATCCGGATCCAGTCACGTTCCAGATCTGTCAAACGGGCAGAGGCAGACAACCCAGCCACAATCATTCCACACCCTTAATCTCCCAGAGCCAGCCTTGCCAGGTCACAGCCCGCCTAAGAGAGCTCCAAAACCAGTCCCCAAATTGACTGGAATCTACGCCTGTCATTAACTTTAGCAGCCAATCAGAGTCTACGGTGCTAACGAGCACTTTCACTGGCAAGCCCCTGGCAACACACCCAGTGCCCTAGGAACATTCTTGATTGGACAGATCCAAATATTTTCCCCTGCTGCTGCATGCCAGCTCCGACCCCAAATGACTTAATAGCTATAAAAGTTGCACGAAATAGAGCTGCCCACAGCTGACAGGAAAAGCGCATGGCTGGCTTTTCAAAAGATGATGCCTAAATTAAAGGCAAACCAGAGGTTTTCCAACTCTGCTTAGCCTCCTCTCTCCTGACCAGGAATACCCTTCACCGCAAGGGGCAAACTGGGCAAAGGAAATGAACTGAAGGATTCATTTCTTCCCAAAAGGTGAGGGCGCATCAAAGGAAGGGCGGGGTTCCAGATCAGATAGTGCACCTGAGCGCACATAACCGAATCAGAAATTACCTGCTCTATTCCTCAGATTCATCAGTGCAGACTGACAGGGGAACGTAAGCACTTCTTATCACCGTGTAAATAGAGATGGGCAAAATTAATCCTTACAGGGAGAACAAATTTTAATTAACCCACAACTGTACTCAGACTAGCAAGCAACAGCTACTAAAAGCTGAAAAAACTCTATTACACGTAAGAATATGCTCTCTGTTAACCTGTCAAAGCTCAGCAAAGCCTCAAGGAGCTAAAGATTCTGGGCTGATTTACACCACATGCAACTCCACTAAGCCCAGTTACCCAGAGTGGAAGGCAGTGCAGAACTTGGCCCATGGGCGTCAAAGGGCTTTGGATCAGGCTTGAAGGGAAGGGAAGCACTGCAGAGTTTAGCACCATGTTATATTACAATATACTTTTATCTTTACATTCAATACAGTTTCAGCTACATCTCCTCTTGCAATAGCATTTCTTGGATTTGGACACCACTGAGCTTCCCTTTGCCCACTATTTTTAATGGAATTACACTTGCATTAGCGTACGTACGCACACACACACACACGCTTTAAGTTTTTCATTCATGCATTTTCTCTGTGTTTCCTGATTTCGCTTCTCGGCTCTCTATGAGCAGGGAGGTGAAAACATTATTTACTATGCCATTTTCTTTCAACCATTAACTTATATGCAATTGTAACTCACATACCTCCTGGGTGTGGTGCTCTGTCCCACGTAGTGGCACCGAGACCACTTAGAGAGAGAGATTAATGAGTCTGTTCTACAGCCTTGGCTAACAGTCAGTTGGCTTTCAGCTCATGCAGAAGAGGATCATGCACTAAGCTTCAGAGGTCCCAGGTTGAATCCCGCCTGTCAACGACTGGGGTCTGGTGGTGTTACAAGTGCCCACTTGTAACACCGACAGACTCCGGTCGTCAGCAGGGAGGATCGAACCTGGGACCTCAGTGCATGAGCCTCGACTGCATGAGCTAAAAGCCATATGGCTGTTAGCAAAGGCTGTAGAACAGACTCATTAATCTCTCTCTCTAAATGGTCTCGATGGGACAGAACACCACACCCAGGAGTTGTGTGGGTTACACAATGAATCCTTTCATGTAAATCAATCAATATTTGGCCTCATTAATCTTTTTCTTTTCTTTCTATGTTTCAATAGATTTTTTATGGAAGTTGGTGCTTCCGATGAATCTCTCTTTTCTACCACGGCAACATGACTAAAGCTCAGGTAAATGATTGCAAAGGTGAGTTGGAAGCAGCACAGGAGCTCTTGGTTCTTCACCGGCTCCCACCTGGGTTCCAGGAGAGTTTGGACATGTAAAAAGGGGACAGTTGCTTCCTACCTGTTGACCAGTAAAACAGCATAAAGACAGACCCCGAAAGAGGATTTTTCCCTCTCTCACTGGCCAGAGACGCATCTGTATTTGTAACTATATAGGAGGATGTGGGAGGCGGGAAGGAGAGGGGACTGAAAAGGCGCTCCCCAGAGGTCATGGGAATCTGTTTGGACTGGTTTGTAGCTAAACTCAGGAATCTGTTTGGACTGGTTTGTAGCTAAACTGTCTGACCCACAGGATGGGGAAAAGTTGCACCAAAACAGTGAAGTTCTAGACAGTTTATGGTATGTTCTTGTGACAGTGTCATGACTCCGAGTATATTTTATATCTGCTTTACTCATTCTTCCGGCCAAAACTCTGCCCTCGGATCTCCATGTTCATCTTCCACTGAAGTCAATGCGAGCGATAAATAATCATCCAAAGATGGAATTGGACCCCTCCAGTATTGCTTGCTATTCCTTTTACATTATTATCACCTCTCCAATTGCTTTTGAGATAAATGCTAATCAACTCTTTGAGCTCCCTTTTAAGTCAAAGATTTTAATTACTTTAATTCTCCAAGACCCTTTTCTTTTCACCACATCATCTCATTGTCCATCTGCAAGGCACATCATTTCTCAATTACCCAATTTTGTCATATTCTCTCTTCTTTCTGCGAGCGCATTGATAGCCCCCACAACAGGAGCACTAATATCTCTGGAGTACTAGGAGCTGAGACTTTTCTTGTTTCAAAGGACACATGTTCTCATGAAAAAAACAACAACCTATGAGTACAGCTGAACTCTCGATAATTTCAGGGTCATCATCAACAACCATGATCATTTGCTGGCTTACCAAATGTAAAGAATATTTAATCCAGCCATGCTGTTCAAATTGACAGCTCTGTGCAATAGCCTCATGGTTGTTACTGTTGTTCTTATTATCACTGAGCCCGGAGAATTGATTTGAGATGCAGTAACAAGCTCCTGACATTACCAATTCAGTATAAATTGGCAAAAAAGGAAGGGGAATGAATGACGATGCCTATATGTTGGGTAGGTGAAAAAACGAACAGTTTGTTCATGGTTCGTATGAATTAAAAGCATTTTGACGAGAAGGAGACACAACTATGAGGCTGGTCTGAGCGCTGATATGGCTGCTGCTCTAGGCGGGTGTAAAGCAAGTACCTTGAGAAAAGCAGACGAGAAAGATTTGGGGATTGAAAATATGGGGCCGCTGCTGAATACCATGAGTGACACAGACAGAAAGCCAATGATGTTAAGATATTGTGGGCATGCATTGAATGGGGTGGGGGTGGGGATGTCTATGAGTAAATTGAGGCAATAGGCCTAGTGCCAAATTCATTAGTGCCAAATTCACTGATGTCACTAGGTTTGCACTGAGAATTTAGCTCAGTGAACGTGTAATAGTGTGGATACATCTGAAGAGGACTCAAAGACCTCCTGAAGAATAGGAGCTCATGAGAAAACCATTCAAGGCTTATGTGGAGTTCTTTCAGTATGAAGTGCTTTAATCATTTTACGAAGGCTAGTTTTATTCCTATTTCCAGTTGGGAACACGTACTTCCAGATTCACTTTATGCATCTCATATGTTTATGATGAAACAACAGTGAGACTGCAGCTGAAAGCACCACCTACATAACAAGCATCAGTACTATGGGTCTGACACTCCTTATCTTCACTTACATCATCTTTACACCAATGTAACTGCTTTTACTTCAATGGAATTATTCCTGATTTATCCTGGCATGAGAGGAGAATGAGGCCACGATGTATTTACGTTCTCCTGCTGATCTATAAATAGTACCGTACTTCTACTCTTAGCTGAAATTGCTTATATCTCCATTAATTTTATTTTTGCAAACTGGCTTAGAGACTAGTCCTCCGGAAATATGAGCAACCCAGAAATTTTCCTCAAGTTCAAGCATTTTGGAGCTATATGTGCATATTATTTTTAATAGCGAGAAAAGTTTTTATTCCCTTTGAATAACTTTGGGGGACAAAAAAACGGGGTCGGAATAGGGTGGTGGTGGATTTTACTCAAATTTTCCAAAAAATGTAACGTTGGGCTGAGACCACAAATAGAAAAATTCAGCCAGAATGGAGAATTTTCCCAAGTCATGAATCAAACCAAAGGATTATAAGGAAGTCTGACCATAACTTTAACTACAGTGTTGATGAGCACGTGAATGCCATTTTCTGCAATGTCAGTTATCTCTGTGGAGATGTTTTCATCAGCCTCTACAGGTGGCCATCTTCCTCATCAGCCTTAACAGCTGAGTAAAGAGAAGCTTCTTAATCAGCAATAATACCTAGCTCCTACATAGCACTTTTCATCAGTATATCTCAATGCACTTTAAAAAGGAGATGAGTATCATTATCCCCATGTTACAGATGGGAAAACTGAGGCACAGGGCAAGAGGTTACTTGCCCAAGGTCATCCAGCAGGCCAGTGGCAGAGAATAGACCCCACTTCTCCTGAGGCATAAGAACATAAGAATTGCCGTACCGGATCAGACCAAAAGGTCCATCTAGCCCAGTATCCTGCCTTCTGACAGTGGTCAATGCCAGGTGCCCCAGAGGGAATGAACAGAACAGGTAATCACCAAGTGATCCATCCCGTCGCCCATTCCCAGCATTCCGGTCCAAGTGCAGTGCTCTACCCACAGATACTTTATGTAACTGTCTGTTAACACCTATCAAGCCTGAATTAGGAGTCATGCACTCCGATCTATACCACTACAAAGTGGAGGTGACAAATCTATCAAGTTAGGTTTGTATATCCACCTTGCACACGCATAAATGACTATACAAGCTCCAAGGGTCTGCAGAATTAGGCTCCATGTGCCTATCCTTATGGGATACAGTCAACGATGGTGAGAGATCGTTTGAATCAACAAGAGACTTGGACAGCAAACGGTGAAAGAAAATAAGAGTCTAAAAATCAATACAAATGTCTTAACAGTAAAGGCTATAGAAGAATGAATGTTAACAGACACACACAAAATCTTTTTGCATGATGCAGCAGAATGGTGAGCTGTAAAAAGACTTACCATAAAGGGTTACACTTAAAGACAAAATATTCTTAACTGGATTAAGCACTTCAGAGCTACATTTAGTCCTAAGTGCTCTTTGTCTTGTTGTAAAATGGAGCTAAATATAGTACTGAGAATACTTAAGAATAGTGTCATAGGGGTTGTGGCCACTCTTAATGGCGGTAGACTAGCAGCAGTAGGTTTGCATATAAGCGTGTTTTAAATAGTTACAGATAGAACAACAAACCAGACAGTCTCTACGCAAAAGAATAAATGGACACAAATCTGACATCAGGAATCATAACATTCAAAAACCAGTCGGAGAACACTTCAATCGCTCTGGTCATTCAATAACAGACAAAAAATTGGCAATTCTTCAACAAAAAAACTTCAAAAACAGACTCCAATGTGAAACTGCAGAACTGGAATTAATTTGCAAACTGGACACCATCAGATTAGGCCTGAATAAAGACTGGGAGTGGTTGGGTCATTACAAAACCTAAACCTATTTGCCCCAATACTAATTTTCCCCTACTGTTACTCACACCTTCTTGTCAACTGTCTGAACTGGACCCCTCTCATTACCACTTCAAAAGTTATCTTTCCTCCCTTGGTATCCTGCTGTTAAGTGAATTGTCTCATTAGACTGACCTCCCACTTGGTAAGGCAACCCCCATCCTTTCCTGTATTTTCCACTTCATGCAGCTGATGAAGTGGGTTCTAGTCCACGAAAGCTTATGCCCAAATAAATTTGTTAGTCTCTAAGGTGTCACAAGGACTCCTCGTTGTTTTTGCTGATACAGGCTAACACTCTGAAATCTTTTACTTTAACTGTATTAATAGTCAGAGGAATCAAGATTTGTTGATGGCCAACTGAATAGCCTCTCCTGAAACACTCCGAAAGATTCTAGAACCATTCAGCATCCTGCCTGATTGCAAGAATGCAGCAAAGAGATGGAACAGCTTGTCATCAGTCCCAACTATTTGTTATTTTTCCCCATCCAAGGTATGTGCTGGTAAGTTACCCAGCAGAGAAATGTGGATTTCATCAGTCTTGCAGCCCTCAGAGGGGAAGAAGGTCCCCCTGCCGAGTCGTCTCTCCCCAATATCAGCAGGAGAGTTTAAAAAACAGACATAGCATTTTTAAGGGTAAATTGCATTTTAGACCCATCAGTCTTCAGAGTGTTTAAAGTAGTGTCAAGGGTTACAAAAAGGGGAATGGGGTATGACAGTCTTAATAGGATAAAGCGACTCAGTAGCTCAATGCATAGTTGAAATGCTGTTTCATGCTACTGGCAATATTCTGGCAAAATCCTCCCCACCCTGCCCAAAAAATGAAGAACATC
Organism: Platysternon megacephalum; assembly: GCA_003942145.1. NCBI lineage: Eukaryota > Metazoa > Chordata > Testudines > Platysternidae > Platysternon > Platysternon megacephalum. Next base: position 11,673,842 of record QXTE01000005.1, on the reverse strand, counting down.
CCTTTGCGTTGCAGAAGTAAAAAAACATCTCTGCATGTCTGAATTCAGGAGACATCCGGATCTGTGGGCCTTTGATTGCAGAAATGTATATTTACTTGTCTACTGCAAATCAGCAATTAATATAACCCACAAGGGTAAGGTATAATATCAACTTGAAAATTACTGTTTCCTGTTAATGGAACACTAGGTCAAATAAGGATGTCCCTACAAACATCTTCTGGTTGGGATTTTACGCCTTGATCCTCCAAATGCTTATGCATGTGCTTAATTTTAAGCACCTAATTAGTTCTATTCTTCTTCAACGCTTAGCTGAACGGTCGGCCATTGCAATCATTGGCCATTTGGTCTGTTCCTGTGCGCTGCCAGGGCTTGACGGCCCCAGAGTCCAACATCGGAACAGACTTGAGTTAGTTTCACTGAACTCATGATAAAGTCTACCTTAGGGCCCAATCCTGCAAAAATTAACCGTATGCCTTGTGAGTAGTTCCTTGACTTCAATGGCGCTAGTCACAGTGTGTAAATCTAAGCTCCTATGTCAGTCTTTGCAGGATCAGGACCTTAGGTAGTATTTGGCAGGTTAGAGAAGCATTACATTCTCAAATATACACTGGAGAAAGAGATTTCATTTATTACAATGTGCCCATGTAAATAATAGAAAGACAAGGTGGGCGAGGTAATATCTGGTATTGGACAAATTCTGTTGGTGAAAGAGACAAGCTTTTGAGCTTACACAGAGCAGTTCTTCAGGTCCTCACCCACCTCGTCTCCCTAATATCCTGGGACCAACACACCTATAACACAGTAAACATGTAAATAATGTATTTTGTGAGCTTGCCCTCAAATTCTGGGTGCAGAGCTTTCTAGCACAGTGTGGTGCTACAATAAATAAGAGAGTTGATGGCATTCTCCAGCAATAGGTTTTATATGTTTCATTCTTCTTGAGGCAACAGGAGGGAATGACTGTGGTTGACAGCTAAACAACGGATTTAATTTTTAAAAGGCTGAATTTAACTTTTTCAGTAAAATGTTACAGATTCAATTATGCCGTGTGAATGTCAACGACATTTGAAAACCAAACAGTGCTTCATCATCTCTATGGTTGTTTAGCACAAAAAGTAGTCATCACTACGGAGTTTACATGTCGGAGCGTTAAAATCGGCTGCCTGCCATTTGCAGATTCCTGCAGCTGTAACCGGCCTCTTGCCAATCACAGAAGACTTTTAGGGCTGGCCAAAGTGGAGATCTCCCTACGGGGCAGGAGGCTCTCTCTCTCTCTCTTTTCACTAAGAGGGCTGACATTCCGAAAGACATTCACCCATCACTGAGACACACAATTCCAAAAAGCACATGGCCCACTAACCTAGTACCACAACCAACAGCAAGCAGCAATTTGACACAAGTCTCCTCAGAAACATTACCCCATGGCCTCTCCTCCTGGCCCCAACAGAACTGTGGGATGCTTTCCAGAGAGATACATTGAAATGCAAGGGAAAAAAAAAAAGTAGGATTAAAATGAACGCCACTAATCCAAATGAAATGGAGCACAGAGGCACCAACTTTCTTTTTTTATCATTATTTCATTCTCTCCTTCAGCTTCCCTGTATCTTTCCTTTCATTTCCATCTATTGTTTTCTCCACTATTCCTGTCCTCCGTGTCTCTTTTTTCCTCTTATTGACATTTTGTAAAAACATTTTATTAGCAAATTCCACAGTACTGCCCCTTCCTATATGGTGTTCTCTCCCTGTTCCCATTAGCTCTTGTCTCTCACCTGCCCTCCTCCTTCCAGTGGTCTCTCCCACTTTCTTCTTGGTTCACTCTCTTTCACTCTGCATGTTCTCCTCTCCTCCTTTTCCTGGGTATCTGCCTTCTTCATCTATCTCCATTCCAGGATGACTGAGACAGATACCCCACTAAAAAAGCAGCTGATGTCCTGCTCACTCTATTCTGTGGGGTCTAACACCGATCTAACCTGTGGCATCAGTATTCAGTTGTATGTCATCAATGGAGATATTTCAATAAGAAATAGTATGAGTAGAATTGTAGGGGGCAGGGGAACGAACACCTATGCAAAATTCACGTTGCAAGAAAAACAAATAATAAGAGTTCTGATTCTGTACTGTTGTTAGTTTCTCGTAACTGGGGTAATTGGAACTGTTGCTACTCTTCTCTGGTTGATCAGGATTTAAATTTAACTTGTTACCTGTGACAGCTTTCTGGCTACATTCATTATGACAATAACACTCTGAAGTGGCTTCTAAGAGGTGACCAAAGAAAATGGATCAGACAAAACAATCAAAGGCTGTTTTGGAACACAGTGTTTCAAAACAGAATTGAAATGAAAGATACGGAGATATACAACTGTGTTTTTTCCCCCCAGTATATGCTGTTGTCTGACAATAAAAAGAAAAAAGAGACTAGAAATACTAATAGACACACTTGAAAAGAAGATTAGATGAGCATTGAGTTCTGGGGGACTTTAGATCCTGGGGAAAACAACTGGGCAACCTTGTTTTGCTACACTAATTTACTAAGCCTTGGTAGAGGTACAATAGTGGAGCAATCATTTAAAGTATTTCCAGGGTTTCTGGTATTTATTTTTCAGTTCTATCAATTTGTCTAATACCTTCCTAAAATTCTGAAAACATGTCAGGAGGCAAAACTGCTGATTCAAACTCCTAGAGTAGCACAAAACTATACTGTAATTCCACTGGCGGATACTGTCACAGGATGGAAACGTGTGCAAACTGTACCCCCACCCCCACCCCCAGGTCCTCTTAGATGAGCTCCTCAGTTCACTGGAGGCCACTCTGACTGACAGTGAGATGCTATATCTGTGTTGCACTATCAGATGATAATGGCACTGGCACCATTAACAAACGTCCACTTCTCCAAAGCCAGCACTTCAACAGGAAGTTGTCTCTCCACATCTTGATTCTTGGACGGGTAATGACAGCCAAGTTCCAGATCCCTAACCAAAGCCTGAGCTCAGCACAGTAAACGCCTCAGGGATGGGGGGGGGGGGGGAACTGGGGCACTGAGAGGGGAAGTGACTTGCCCAAGGTTACCCAACAATCCAGTGGCAGAGCTGGGAATGGCGTCCAGGTCTTCTGAGTGCCAGTTCAGTGTTCTATCCACTAGGCAATGCTGCCTCTGCAACCTACCTTTGCTCTCATGCTTTTGCCAAACATGACCAGTGTGGTGCCTGCTGGCTGAGTGCATTCCACAGAGTTCTACTAATTATACTTATCTTGACCCGCATGACACATAGACCAAATTCCCTGCTGCTATAATTCTCTCAGCAGAGAACCTGGCCCATTGTCTCCAGCAGGAAGAGGCAACCCTGGCCTCAAGGTAACACTAGTAGAGACGAACCATTTTATTAATCTCCTCATAAGATTAATAACACAAACCTCCCCCGCTCTCCAGCCCTCAGTCGGGAACACGTAAGAAATAAATCTGCTTATATCTTTTCGGAGGACTTTCTGTATGAAACAAAATCTTGGTTGCCTCAGAGTTCACCTACTCTTGAGGCCTATTTCCCAACAGAGATTATAATACTGACACAATTATTTCCTCCATAGCATACCATGATATCAGTAATGGAGTATTACAAAACCAGGCTGAAAACTAGCATCAAGAGTAAATAAACTATTATGCAATAAAGAAGTTGGACCTGACTCTCTTCTGATTTACACTGGTGTAAACCAGAAGTAACTCCATTAAAGTGAAAGCATAAACAGGTGTCTGTCATACAAATGTCCTCAGAAAATAAGCAGTATACAAACAGCTTTCTGCCTTATATGGAATGGTTTACAGAATTTTCTATGAGATACGGGAAATTCTTTATATCCTTTAGAGAGAACTGGGTATGTGGGTTTTCATACAAATGTTTCCAACAGTATAAAAAAAAGAGAAAAACAACATAGAAAATGTAATGAGCAGAATTCTTCTTAAATAGGATGTTCTACAAAATTTCCCACAAAATATCTACTGTTTGTAACAATTTAGTTTTGTTTAAACAGTGACTCCATTGTGCAAAAATAGATTTTTTAATGCAGGGCAATTTGGAAAAAGAAATATTCAGCACAATTTTACCAGCCGCAGTGCTGGTGACGTTCAAGGAGGACTCCTACAAGGCTGACCTACTGACCGCACAAATTCAATAACCATTCCTACTACGTGAATATGATAAAAATGTCAGAAGGGTGCTGTGGCTTTCTGTTGTGCATTGGAGCACTCCACTATCACATTAGCTGAGCTGGCAAAACACAAAGCTAACAGCAGCAAAGGGTTAACACAGCAAATAATTAGCAGTGAAAAGTGGCTCAACTAAGCTGAATAAAGACAAAGATATTGATGCACTAGGCCAAATTATGCTTATAATTATACTGAATAAATTTCAGGATATATTTCCACTGATTCCAACCCTTGGTTTTTCATGGCAGAACACAAACCAGACGTTGTTTATTGGGATCCAAGAATGTAACATGTATATCTATATTTTTAAAGTCTCTCTCTCCCAGTTTGCTAGCTCAGACTACTCTTAACATGCTAGAATAACAAAGCAGCTGGGAGCTGTGTTCATTTCTAAAGGAAACCAACTTTCACAACTAAGTCAGTAGTGTTATCTCCTCCTACATCAGGCTTGCAGCACTGTCAGATACTCCTCTCTGCCCTCTGACACAATGTGCTCTCTTTTTAGGGCTCACTGGTTGTAACCTCTTAAAGGTGCTGGAGGCAGCTGGAAAACTCATGTATTAAACAGACTGTGCAGATACTGCATATTATTCCCATTAAAACGAGAGAGGTGGCTTGTCTTCTATAAATCTTTTTTTGTGCCATTCTCTTGGGTTGGGTTGGGTTGTTTTTTAAGCCTCATCAATACTTCTGTCTACACGGCAAGGTTCCCCTTCTGATGTGCTGTCCTGATGTGCTGAACGATATTTCTTGTAACTCGTCCTTACCTAATTTACTACAGGTGGAATTCACCCTTGTGCAGAGATCCAGCACAATATCTATGCACCGCTCAAGTCCCACGCAGACCCTATTTTTAGGTCTTGTGCTGTTCCTCACCATACAACAATAAAGCGCAATTAGGCATGTAATCATACCAGATGCCCACATACCCATTGTGTAAGACTAAAGGCCAGAGAACAAGTCATCAGCAACACAATGAGTTGCACCCCGTCTACAACCAAAGAGACACTTCTAAACAAATCAGTTATAAATATATAAAATCCTCAAAGCCTCTTTATTTCCTATATAATCAGATTTTTTTACATTTTGGGAATTGTTATTTAATGGATCCTAACCAGGCTGTTATAACAGATTCCTGATCAGATATGTAGTTTCCTTCTTGTAACATATAGAACACAGACAGATCTATTTATCTGTGCTAAATATAGGGGCAGTTTTTCAAAGGCATAAGGTGCATGACATAAGATGGCAAATATATTTTGCATATATTTTTATTTCATGCTTTAATTACTCCATCAATCTAAAAATGCAACACTGGCATTAATGTCCTTGGCAGGCCCTCTTTCTTTATATGCTACGCCTATTCAAAAGTATGTTTTATTTGTACAATTTCTTTCTTTTTTTTCTTTACTGTGGGCATAAAATATATTTCAGACGTTGGAGGATGACGTTGCTGATGATATGAGCAAACATGCTTTGTGTTTGCTGTGTTGTGCTTGAGGTTTCCAATAACAGAGCTGATGTGAACTTATTATTAAAAAAATAACACAATCCATGCCTTGCACACCAAAAACAAGGGGGCTATGAGTGAGCAAAGCATGCAGGACCAAGCCCTAAGAAAATGTAGGCTCCAATCCTACAAACTGCTCTGCACCTGCATCATCTCCAAAGAGGTTTCTGTGTGCGCACGGGATCTGGTCACACCAAGCAGCTTGCAGGATCAGGGCCTTAGTGATTTTCAAAGAGTAGTGGATTGCCAGTCGTCTTCCATTTATCCACAGCACAGGTATGGCACAGGCAGTGCTTGTGCAACTTACCCCCCTGCTCCTCCACACTACCCCACGAATGTGCTTGAGCCTTCTGTAAAGGCTACATGTGAACCACCATAGCCAATCGATTCCCCAGCCAGGCGGCCATTGCAAAGGTGCAAGTCAGAAGAGGTACCGTGACAATGGAATTCCCTCCTGAAGGAAGTTTGCCCGAGTCCCTAGATGGCTGTGTTCAGAACAATGCCTGTTTTTCAACCGATCTATTCTTGACCTACTCTAGGCTCCTTCCTTGCTTTGCATCCTTATATTCCCTTAGACTATTATTTTGGATTAGTCTGGACATTGAGTCTTGGGGTCCCATTCTGCTTCCTGCTGCACCAGATTCTTTTGCTTTGTCAGCCTAGGTATTGGAGCTCCTGGAGTTTTGTTCCATGATGTGACACCCTGTACTTTAGTTTCTGTTGTACAATGTTTACACACTTTGTGATAGGCTCACTATAAACTGATGAAATAATAATTTTCACTTCCACATTGCTTTCCATCAGAGGGCACCGGAGTACTTTACAGACATCAGTTAAGCCCTACAAATCCTCCCCCACCCCAGGCAATAAGGAGATAAGATTATCCCATTATACAGGTGAGGAAACTGAGGCCAATAGTTTCAAAACTGTCCACTTCTTGCGATCCTTCTATTTTTGGAAGCTGAGTTTGAGACATTAAAAGCCTGCTTCTGTTTATGGTTGCCCAACCACACAAAACTTGAGCCGATTTTTCAGAAGTGCTGTGCACCCACAGCAACCAAAATTGGTGAACACTAAGTTGTAACCTAAGTTGCTTGCCCAGGGTCACACAGGAAGTCGGTTTCTGTGTTAAGGATTGAACCCACATCCTTGGATAATCCTGCCTCTCCTAAAACAAGCTTCTTCAGATAGTATACCATAGACATAAATGTTCCTTAAACATATGTCCCTGTAAATAACTGATTTTTAACTGAGAAGGAAACCCAATGTAGAGAGTAATTGCTGAAATTTTTCAGAAGTGGCCTGATTTTGAGTGCTCACTCAGTGTGTCACCAAACTGGACTTTCTGAAACTCAGAGCAACATCAGGAAGCTATTCTAAAAAGGCAACATCATCACAACAGGGTTAGAGATGGGCCTAAACCAGACACATGATTGATGAAACCCTCTCGGAACCTGAAGGAAGTTCAGCTCCTGATTCAGATCTAAACTTCTTGACTTAAGCCTGAATTGAACCACAAATCCAAATGCCACCTGAATTTTGGGGATCTCATATTTAGCACTCCAGAGCTCAGCCCTCTCTCTAAACACAATGGAAACCAGAATCTCTGGTTCATAGCTACAGTAAATGAGAAATCAGGTTCAGGATGCATGTGCAACCCAGGTGGAACGGCACTGGGTGCTGTAGTACTGTTCAACTGCCCTGGGAGAAAGAGCTGTGGGAGAATTATAAAGAGCTTTGGTAGTTAAAACTCTAAGTACGCTTGCATGTGAGACTCTGAATTTTATCTACTTAGCCATTAAATGAATATCAAAGGACTCACAGCAGCTAAGCCAACTGACCTCATTCTATAGTTTTGGCTTTATGCTCCCTAGTTCAAGTATAAGCAACGTCTCTATCTCCTTGGTATGTTTGACTCTGGAGCATTACATCTCCATTCCAGGTATAATGTGCATATAAATCAAAAAGAATTTAAATAAAGCTCTGACATTTCAAAATTTGCCTTATCCTCATTTGGCTCTGGGAGCTACTGCTGCAATCCTTAAATGATCTGCTCACATCTGTTCTCCTGCAGAGCTCATGTTCACGCCCCACTGACCTTAGTGCTGCCATCTCTGCAATCTTAAAGCTAAGAAAAAACCTCAACATTTCCCTGTACGTGTGAAGATCCTTTCAAGGAGGAGGAGATATAAAAAAAATCAACTTTTCTGTCACAAGAGAAGAGAAGAAGTTAAGACGGAAACTGAGATGAGTTATGGAAATTGTGGTCCTGATGCTGCAAAGTGCTGAGTACCCTCAAACAAGGGGAGCTGAGGAGGTCAGCATCTCACAGGATTGAACACCACAACTGCAAGCGTAAGATGTGTTTCTAGTACAGTAGTTCTCATTCACTTGATTCTATTTACTGCTCCTTCTATTCAAACTTGACTAACCCGATCAAGTTATTTCTTGGCCTGTGCCTGACATCTGAATAAGTAAACGTTTTTCATAAATTCCAAGCCCACTTGTTTCAAATGTATGATTAAGCATTGGACTGGAGCATTATTGTAAGAAAACTCATCCCCATTACTCAGAATTTCCATAATTGCCTGCAGTTGTCATGAAGTGGCAATTTTCCATCCAAAGCCACATGAAACAGATTTTTTACTTCCACTGCATTATAAATATATTGTATGATTGCAAGGAGTGCCAAGGATAAAATATATGCCTGTGTTTCAACCTCTTTAGAGAACAGCACTCTGAGCCCAGAACAGTTAATAATGACACAAGTTAGTGAATATGATGAAAAATATTTTTCTGTGGCTACCGGACCTTCTCCACAGATGTCTTCTCTTGTTTACTATGAATAAGACATATGATAAATATAGTAAGTGAATACATCTTGGACAAAATAATACTCATCTGTAATATGTGGGTCACATAATTCTAGAAGACTCAAGAACCGAAAGAGATGTTGGCCCAAATCCATCCCTGATGTAAGTCCACTGAAGTTACCTCAGGGATAGATTTGACCCAATGAAGCTTACAAAATTCTGCAAGATGAATTGCTGCTACTTATATACTTGGAACTGCTAATGTTGTTGATATGTTTCTTTCTAAAAAAAATACCCTAACTTCTGATGCACGTTTTTTTCCCCCACCATTGCATTAAAGAATTCTGTCTTTGTTTAAACATGCCAGTTTGCAACTAACCTTTATAGAGACGGTCATTTGTATTCAAAACCTTAGAATTTTTAAACAGTTAATGTAATAACTTTCAACCTTCTACAAAATAACACAAGTCTATACTGGAGATACAGTGCAGATTTGTTAGAACGCAAGGGAGAAAGCCAAACTTTCTTTCAGCAGGTGGAGAAGTGAAGATAAAGATCAACATTTCTAAGTCTTAATATCTCTGCGGCTTTGTTGTGTTGACCTTTTGGAACTTTTTGAAGCTAGTGACACATCCATCCATTGTAGCTCTTTCGTAGGAGGTCACTATTGTTGTAAATATTACATACAAATACCCAAGGTCTTAATCCGCCTTGTTTAAGTTATGCACACACATCTCCCTCCCACCCCCCGCAGTTCATTTGCAATGGCTAGATGGATAATTATCTCAAATAACCAAAATATATGACTCAGCACACGCGGAATGTCAATTTCACAATTGGGATTCTGATTTTTTTTTTAACTGTATAAGGCTGGAAAATATGTGCCCCACCTATACAAAGCCTAAGTAAAAAAAAAGGCTTGGGATAGAAAACTACCTGGGGGCTAAGAGAGAGGGGAATTATTCCCCACTACCCTGGTGATACGTCTCATATACACATAGACTTTAAGCTCAGAAGGGACCATCATTATCAGCTAGTCTGACCTCTTGCACATTGCAGGCCACAGAACCTCACCCACCCACTCCTGTAATAGACCCATAACCTCTGGCTGAGTTACTGAAGTCCTCAAATCATGGTTTAAAGATTTCAAGCTACAGAGAATCCACCATTTACACTAGTTTAAACCTGCAAGTGACTCGTGCCCCATGCTGCAGAGGAAGGCAAAAAAAACCCAGCGTCTCAGCCAACCTGACTCAGGGGAAAATTCCTTCCTGACCCCAAATATGGTGATCAGTTAGACCCTGAGCATTGGGTACCAGCCCAGCAATGTGCTATAAATGGCTGTGGCCCAATGCACCTCTCCGGTGCAGAGTTTTGACCCTGAAGAGTTATTGGCCATCTCCCCTGCTATTCCCCCCGCCAGGCCAGAAAACCCCTAATGCTCGTCTCTGGAAATGGATGCTACAGAGCTTAGCTCTGCAATGTGCATGGGGGGTTTGGAAGGCTCTCTGCTTCCCAGATCACTCCTGTAATTGCAAACACCCCCTTCCCACTGAACTTGGGGTCTTAGTGCTCAAGGAATGTGCTCAAGAAAGTGCTGCTGGATGTTGCTCTGTCTGAATATGACACACATACTTTCTACACTACTGTGGCCACAAAGAGGCAGTTCCCACCAGCAAGTATGCACAGGGAAATAAGAAAGTAGGCGCAGTATTGTTCCTAATGCTTTCACTGTCATGTCCTAACAACTGTTGTTTCTGCCAATGCATTCGCTTACGAAGTGAAGAAAAGGGCACACGCTAAATATCTGCATGATATTTGGGGATTTGTGAGGGGATGAGTGGAAGGGATGAGTAAAGCTCAGCAAGCGGTGGGAGAGCTTTACTGGTGTGCATGGTAGAAATCTGGTAAGATTGGGGAGAGTATTGTTTTTGGGGACACTGGTGTTAAGCACCGTCTATGGCTTTTATCATAATTGCACATGAACCCAGAGCACTGGATAGGCACATTTTTTTTTAAATTATTATTTCTATTATTTAATATCTCTATTACCATAGTGCTAATGAGCCTCGGTCAGAATCAGGGCCCCATTGTGTACAAAAATTGAAATAAACCCTTCCCCCCAAGATCACTAATGCTAGCAAGGGCCTCATTGACTGCATGACACTGCAGTTTTACAGCCAAATCCCACCTTTGAAGGTACAGGAGTCCCACACTCACAGCTGAGCTGGACATGAACAACCGACGGCACCGGTTTTCACTTAAAGGAGAGTTTCCAACCAAAGGGCAACCGTGTGGAACCAGGTTTGGTCCTGAGACAATGTAAACTGAGTGCACTGAAGAACTCAATAAAACTAGGCCGGTAGAGGAGATCTACATTCCAGCCAGATGGTGAGGAGAACCCGGTTGGATAGGAATGCACTTCAAAAACGGTTCAAAAAGAGTTCATTTCTGTGAAAATGTGACCCCATAATACTGTCAAAGTCAATGAGATCTCTGACAATAATCTGCATGGTAACATGGAGCCAGCAGTAGTAGTTAAAAATCTCTGTGACCTTTAACTAATAGTCCCAGTTTCTTCAAGACTTCACACAGTGTTGGAGAGGAGAAAGTAACTTGTACTTATAACCTCTTCCTCCCTCTTCCAGTTTTCTCCAACGTTTTTGAGCATGTCTCTCACAAATTGCAAGGAAACTTCAAAGGTTGTTTTCCGAGGATGTGGACCACATTCTGGGAGGAGAATGTTGAATCAGGACAGGTGAAATGGTGGCCCCACTGAAGTCAAAACTCTCATTGCCTTCAGCAGGGCCAGGATTTCACCCTGCCTGATTTAACATGAAAGTACCATTACACTTTTTTGGTTTTTAAATTACATGAACAGCTGAGTAGATCAAAAGCAAAACAGGGTCCTCATCTATTGTTCATATATGGCTCATGTCTTAAAAAGAAAGAATGGAGTTACCGCGTGCCAACTATTTGGTGGCCTGTCTGAAATGAGTGCCGGTCCAGTTTCTAGTGGACAGATGTCCAGGTCCGAAAAACCTGGCATCCATGTAGGCCATCTCAGCAGAGAGGCCAAGGAATGGATGGGTTTGTCTCCCAGTTAGAACCAGTCTGAAGCCCCAGGTTACGGCTAAGAAATACTGGGCAGAGTAGGGAAATTTGCACTACTCTATCCCATGCTGTACCTTCTCTATGGATAAACAGAGGGCTGCACCTTAAAACACTCTCAATCTGGCAACTCTCATCAGCATTAAACTGTGTTAATGTTTATTTAAAGTGGGCCCCTTAGTTACGATTAGTGCAGTCACAAAAGGAGAAAACCAGAGAGCATCAAAACTCCTTATTTCAACACGCACATTAAAGTGAATATGAAATCATGCATAGAACAAGTAACTGGCTCCCTTCAATCTCAGTGGATTGTTTATCTTTACTGTAGTAGCTGAATTGCTGAATGGAATATTTACAGTTATTCATGCAATCAAACACATTTCCCTTAGGAAATAAGTGATTAAGTATTTCACAACCATTCTGAAAATGATTTAAGACTACTCTGATCCATATCCAGTCTGGACAGGAATGTTAATATGGTTTAGAAGCAGTCATTCTTAATAGCAAGGCAATGAGAGAATATCCATTTCTGGTGATGATATCATGGGTTGCAATTTGAGTGTACTGCATATACATGTTAAATACAGTACAATAAGTCAATTAATTTCTTTAACCTTATAAGCTAGGGAACACAGAGCAGAATTTGGCCCACAAGTTGAGAATTCTTTTTCTGTCAATGTCAAAAGTTTTTAATATCTTGCAGATGTTTGCTTCCTTTATGTAGAATAACAACACTTTTCTTCTAGAGCAGCGGTTCTCAAACTTCATTGCATCGCGATTCCCTTCTGACAACAAAAATTACTACACGACCCCAGGAGTGGGGACCGAAGCCTGAACCTGCCGCCCTGGGTTGGGGGGACCGAAGCCCGAGCCCCACTGACCCAGGTGGGGGAGGGGAGAGCTAAAGTCCAAGCCCAAGCGCTTCAGTCCCGGGCAGGTGGCATGTAACCTGAGACCTGCTGCCCAGGGCTGAAGCCCTTGGGCTTCGGCTTCATCCCCAGGCGGTGGGGCTCAGGCTTCAGCTTCGGCCACAGGCCCCAGCAAGTCTAACGCCAACCCTGGCGACCTCATTAAAACGGGGTCCCAACCCACTTTGGGGTCCCGNCCATTTACACTAGTTTAAACCTGCAAGTGACTCGTGCCCCATGCTGCAGAGGAAGGCAAAAAAAAACCCAGCGTCTCAGCCAACCTGACTCAGGGGAAAATTCCTTCCTGACCCCAAATATGGTGATCAGTTAGACCCTGAGCATTGGGTACCAGCCCAGCAATGTGCTATAAATGGCTGTGGCCCAATGCACCTCTCCGGTGCAGAGTTTTGACCCTGAAGAGTTATTGGCCATCTCCCCTGCTATTCCCCCCGCCAGGCCAGAAAACCCCTAATGCTCGTCTCTGGAAATGGATGCTACAGAGCTTAGCTCTGCAATGTGCATGGGGGGTTTGGAAGGCTCTCTGCTTCCCAGATCACTCCTGTAATTGCAAACACCCCCTTCCCACTGAACTTGGGGTCTTAGTGCTCAAGGAATGTGCTCAAGAAAGTGCTGCTGGATGTTGCTCTGTCTGAATATGACACACATACTTTCTACACTACTGTGGCCACAAAGAGGCAGTTCCCACCAGCAAGTATGCACAGGGAAATAAGAAAGTAGGCGCAGTATTGTTCCTAATGCTTTCACTGTCATGTCCTAACAACTGTTGTTTCTGCCAATGCATTCGCTTACGAAGTGAAGAAAAGGGCACACGCTAAATATCTGCATGATATTTGGGGATTTGTGAGGGGATGAGTGGAAGGGATGAGTAAAGCTCAGCAAGCGGTGGGAGAGCTTTACTGGTGTGCATGGTAGAAATCTGGTAAGATTGGGGAGAGTATTGTTTTTGGGGACACTGGTGTTAAGCACCGTCTATGGCTTTTATCATAATTGCACATGAACCCAGAGCACTGGATAGGCACATTTTTTTTTAAATTATTATTTCTATTATTTAATATCTCTATTACCATAGTGCTAATGAGCCTCGGTCAGAATCAGGGCCCCATTGTGTACAAAAATTGAAATAAACCCTTCCCCCCAAGATCACTAATGCTAGCAAGGGCCTCATTGACTGCATGACACTGCAGTTTTACAGCCAAATCCCACCTTTGAAGGTACAGGAGTCCCACACTCACAGCTGAGCTGGACATGAACAACCGACGGCACCGGTTTTCACTTAAAGGAGAGTTTCCAACCAAAGGGCAACCGTGTGGAACCAGGTTTGGTCCTGAGACAATGTAAACTGAGTGCACTGAAGAACTCAATAAAACTAGGCCGGTAGAGGAGATCTACATTCCAGCCAGATGGTGAGGAGAACCCGGTTGGATAGGAATGCACTTCAAAAACGGTTCAAAAAGAGTTCATTTCTGTGAAAATGTGACCCCATAATACTGTCAAAGTCAATGAGATCTCTGACAATAATCTGCATGGTAACATGGAGCCAGCAGTAGTAGTTAAAAATCTCTGTGACCTTTAACTAATAGTCCCAGTTTCTTCAAGACTTCACACAGTGTTGGAGAGGAGAAAGTAACTTGTACTTATAACCTCTTCCTCCCTCTTCCAGTTTTCTCCAACGTTTTTGAGCATGTCTCTCACAAATTGCAAGGAAACTTCAAAGGTTGTTTTCCGAGGATGTGGACCACATTCTGGGAGGAGAATGTTGAATCAGGACAGGTGAAATGGTGGCCCCACTGAAGTCAAAACTCTCATTGCCTTCAGCAGGGCCAGGATTTCACCCTGCCTGATTTAACATGAAAGTACCATTACACTTTTTTGGTTTTTAAATTACATGAACAGCTGAGTAGATCAAAAGCAAAACAGGGTCCTCATCTATTGTTCATATATGGCTCATGTCTTAAAAAGAAAGAATGGAGTTACCGCGTGCCAACTATTTGGTGGCCTGTCTGAAATGAGTGCCGGTCCAGTTTCTAGTGGACAGATGTCCAGGTCCGAAAAACCTGGCATCCATGTAGGCCATCTCAGCAGAGAGGCCAAGGAATGGATGGGTTTGTCTCCCAGTTAGAACCAGTCTGAAGCCCCAGGTTACGGCTAAGAAATACTGGGCAGAGTAGGGAAATTTGCACTACTCTATCCCATGCTGTACCTTCTCTATGGATAAACAGAGGGCTGCACCTTAAAACACTCTCAATCTGGCAACTCTCATCAGCATTAAACTGTGTTAATGTTTATTTAAAGTGGGCCCCTTAGTTACGATTAGTGCAGTCACAAAAGGAGAAAACCAGAGAGCATCAAAACTCCTTATTTCAACACGCACATTAAAGTGAATATGAAATCATGCATAGAACAAGTAACTGGCTCCCTTCAATCTCAGTGGATTGTTTATCTTTACTGTAGTAGCTGAATTGCTGAATGGAATATTTACAGTTATTCATGCAATCAAACACATTTCCCTTAGGAAATAAGTGATTAAGTATTTCACAACCATTCTGAAAATGATTTAAGACTACTCTGATCCATATCCAGTCTGGACAGGAATGTTAATATGGTTTAGAAGCAGTCATTCTTAATAGCAAGGCAATGAGAGAATATCCATTTCTGGTGATGATATCATGGGTTGCAATTTGAGTGTACTGCATATACATGTTAAATACAGTACAATAAGTCAATTAATTTCTTTAACCTTATAAGCTAGGGAACACAGAGCAGAATTTGGCCCACAAGTTGAGAATTCTTTTTCTGTCAATGTCAAAAGTTTTTAATATCTTGCAGATGTTTGCTTCCTTTTTATGTAGAATAACAAGACTTTTCTTCTAGAGCAGCGGTTCTCAAACTTCATTGCATCGCGATTCCCTTCTGACAACAAAAATTACTACACGACCCCAGGAGTGGGGACCGAAGCCTGAGCCTGCCACCCTGGCTTGGGGGGACCGAAGCCCGAGCCCCACTGACCCAGGTGGGGGAGGGGAGAGCTAAAGTCCAAGCCCAAGCGCTTCAGTCCCAGGCAGGTGGCATGTAACCTGAGACCTGCTGCCCAGGGCTGAAGCCCTTGGGCTTTGGCTTCATCCCCAGGCGGTGGGGCTCAGGCTTCAGCTTCGGCCACAGGCCCCAGCAAGTCTAACGCCAGCCCTGGCGACCTCATTAAAACGGGGTCCCGACCCACTTTGGGGTCCCAACCCACAGTTTAAGAACCCCTGTTCTAGAGCCAAGCATGTGGTGCCATCTTTTCTCTTAGTGGGACTATGCGTCAACAAAATTCCCAAATCAGGGGCTCAATGCTATTCTATCAAAGCCACTAGGAATTTTGCCAGGCTAGGAGCAGAATCAGGCATTAATGTCAACTGAGATGATGCCTAAGAAATTCTGAAACTGATGTCAGGAAATGCACAAAAATAAATTCCATGTTTTTGCTCAAAAACAACTATTTTATGATTAAATGTTCAATTTCAGTAACCTGTTGGAAATTTTAAAGATAAATCTAACATTTAGCTAAGCTGATTTAATTCCTCCAAATCCATGTTTCCACAGTAAATATATTGCAAGAATATACAAATAAAACATACTTTTTTCTTTTTGTAAAAGGGTAATTATTGCACTAATTATTCCAAGCTCCACATTACACATTACTATACAGAGCTATGAAATCCTTGTAATGGCAAAGCTCCCATTGATTTCAATAGGTTCAGGATTTCATCCCTAGGCTTTCTAAACATTGTGCCAAAGATGTGAAAGGCAAAAACAAAATATTTGTATTACTGTACATCTAATACAATACAATGTTTTGAAAGTTTTGACAATATCAGATCATTTAAAAGAAGCCTTTTGGCAATGTCCATTTGAAAATATGTCTGATGACTGCAATATTTACTTCAAGGTCAAAGAATCAAGTACAAACATCTGCATACATTAGTATATGACATGAAACAAACATTTGTTACAAAGTTCCTTGTGAATCTGTAAATCACATAAGAATAAAGAAAATCTACTTTAAAATATCTGAATGGTAAGCATTGAAATGGACAGCACAGTTTAACAAAAGGGGAGACTTCAGCTACAATCCAAGAGAGATTAACTGAAAAATTCATGTCTCTTAGGAGCTTCAATACATCATAATACAGCATCATCAGATTCTTGCCTTCTATGCAAAATTAATTATCTACTCTACTTGCTGATAACTCTTCAGTTAAATAAATCAAACAGGACTATATTAGAAAATCCCACGGCAGTTTCCACAAACACTACAGCTTTTGAAATAAAAAGATGTTTTATACTTATAAAACTTCACTTATTGTGGGCTCAAGTACATGAGCATATTATAGGCTGCATCAGAGGACAGCTTTCAGCTCAGACACTATTCCAGCTGGATCACACATAGATTCAAATCTTTCCATTCAAAAGAATCAAACCAGAGAGGCTGTCCCCTTTGTGCTAGTCTTCTGTCCCGCAAGTGAAAACTTCCATTCTACATTCCTATTCACAAGAGACTGCTACAAAAACAAACAACAAACTCACTACTGTAGATCGTTTTAAACTCTAACTGCATTTTCCATGGCGAATGGGCCCAAACAGAGGAGTTTGGATCCAGATTTGGATGTGAATATGAACTCCCGCAAAGTGTGGGGGTCTCTGATATATGGAGTTCTGGATCAGACCCATTACTAATTTCTAAATGGCTTAGTGGTAAAATTAAACAATGTTACTTCATTATACCTGGGACCTGATTCTACTCCCAGTGAAGCCCAAGAGAGCTCTGCCACCAAGTTGAAGGGGCGTTTGCTCAGGTTCTTGCAAAATCATGCTCCCTGTCCCATCCTGAAGTTGTTGGTTCTTGAGATTCTTCCCATGCAAGAGGTTTATCCCATGTTTTAACCAAGGAAAGGAGGAGCTGACACTGAATGCTGCAAATTACCCCAAGCAATGGGGTCCCTCAGCTGAAGGTTTTAACTCAAGCCTAATGGGACCCAGAGGAAGATTTCAGAAGATCTTGCTTCTGATAACCCAAGTTCCAAGAGTAGTTGACAGGTTTCAGAGTGGTAGCCGTGTTAGTCTGTATCAGCAAAAAGAACGAGGAGTACTTGTGGCACCTTAGAGACTAACAAATTTATTTGGGCATAAGCTTTCGTGGGCTAAAACCCACTTCATCAGATGCATGGAGTGGAAAATACAGTAGGAAGATACATATATATACAGAGAACATGAAAAGTTGTGGGTTGCCATATCAACTCTAACGAGACAAATCAATTAAGGTGGTCTATTATCAGCAGGAGAAAAAAAACCTTTTGTAGTGATAATCAGGATGGCCCGTTTCAAACAGTTGATAAGAAGGTGTGAGTAACAGTAGGGAAAAAATTAGCATGGGGAAATAGTTCGTGGGTTGTGTAATGACCCATCCACTCCCAGTCTTTATTCAGGCCTAATTTAATGGTGTCCAGTTTGAAAATTAATTCCAGTTCTGCAGTTTCTCGTTGGAGTCTGTTTTTGAAAGGTTTTTTGTTGAAGAATTGCGACTTTTAGGTCTGTAATTTAGTGACCAGGGAGGTTGAAGTGTTCTCCGACTGGTTTTGGAATGTTATAATTCTTGACGTCTGATTTGTGTCCATTTATCTTTTTGCGTAGAGACTGTCCGGTTTGTACATGGCAGAGGGGCATTGCTGGCAATGTAGTTGAGACAGCCCTAATAGGGCAAGGCGCTTGGCCGCATCCACATCAATGACAACATGAACTGTCTGTACCAGGAGTGACTCCCAAGGGTGGATATGCCCCCTATGCAAATATAAAGTCTAATAATGCTGGGAAGCCATTGCCAAAGGTTATTGCTATGACTGACAGACAATAAGAACAAGTCACTGGTTACGTTGACTCAGTGTCTTCTCTAATAATAAAGCTCAACCCTCTGCAATAACTAAGATTAAATATGAAATGTATCTGTTTAGGGATAGCAGAAATCCCGTTTTGGTTTGTTTCACTAACACCACTTACTATTCCCCTTTATGTTACAAGGGGAATGAAAAAATAGCCCTGATTCCAGTTCATCGGTTGCAACCACAAATATACCATGCATATTAAACTTTAATGTGTACAGAAAAAGCAAAAAAGAGGGCTGAAGTCTTCTTTTGTTTTATGCTGAAGCCCCTAACTGTGTATGATTTGATGATTCAAGACAGCTTGATCAGAGTGAATTTTTAATTTACTGTAAATCACATTAATGTATATTAGAATCAGAGACAGGCTAAACAGGTTTAGCCCTATACTTCCTAAACATGGGGTGTGATCCTCCTTAATTATTATGACCTCCTTAATTACTATAAAAAGAACGAGGAGTACTTGTGGCACCTTAGAGACTAACAAATTTATTTGAGCATAAGCTTTCATGAGCTAAAACCCACTTCATATCCGATGAAGTGGGTTTTAGCCCACGAAAGCTTATGTCTCTAAGGTGCCACAAGTACTCCTCATTCTTTTTGCTGATACAGACTAACACGGCTACCACTCTGAAACCTTAATTACTATGTTTGCTATGGCAAGCAAACACTGGACCAATCACACAACACCCTCCCCCCATAATAAAAACTAACTTGCAATGGGTTTACTCTATATTCTTCAAGAGACTAAAGCTAAGTGATGCTTCAAAAGGACTTTTTAGTGAAGTTGTTACTAGTTCAGATTATTCCAGTATCTGTCTTTAACACTGGGTGAAATCTTGGCCCGAATTAAGTCAATGGGAGTTTTCCTATTGACTTCTATGGGGCCAGGATTCCATCCCTCTCCCCTACTCTAGTTAATCTGAATTAATTTTAAAATCCATTCTGTATTTATCATGTTCTCTCTCACATACTCACAGAACATTCAAAGGCAGTATGTGCTACTATCTACTTTTTTTTAATGGTTTACACTTTAATGTATTATTTATGGTTGAAACTTTATTATTCTAAAGCAATGGGCAACATACTGCCATGATTTAAAGTGAGATTACAGTGGGCAGGTCCCAGAAAATGTTCAGCACAAACAAATCTCATTAATTTATTTTAAGTGTGTGTGTGTGTGTGTGTTACAGGCAGAGCAGGTGCAACAAGGGAGGAGATCAGCATTTTTGTGGATATGATTCCTAACATTGCTACATATTTGAAACCTTGACTGAGCTCAGATTGTTTGTAAACACACACACACACACACACACANACACACACACACACACACACACACACACACACACACACACACACACACACACACACACACACACACACACACTCTCTCTCTCTCTCTCTCTCTCTCTCTCTCTCTCATAGGGGGAGGGATAGCTCAGTGGTTTGAGCATTGGCCTGCTAAACCCAGGATTGTGAGTTCAGTCCTTGAGGGGGCCATTTAGGGATCTGGGGCAAAAAATTCATCCTGCTAGTGAAGGCAGGGGACTGGAGTCAATGACCTTGCAAGATCCCTTCCAGTTCTATGAGATAGGTATATCTCCATATATTTATTAATGAATGTATCTTCGCAACACCTTTGTGATATGGGGAAGGATTACTATTCTCATTTTACAGATGGGGGAACTGAGGCACAGATAATTTAAGTGACTTGCCCAAGGGCATAAAGACATCTGTAGCAGAACTGGAAACAGATCTCCTAAATCCCAGTCTGGTGTCTAACTAGAGATAGAGGACAGTCAGATGCAGACTATAAATGCAAATACAGATATTACTTACAATCTGAAGCGCTAGGCACTGAGTGTAAAATTCCAGGTGAATTTAAAGCTTGTGAAAAGTCACTTAGTGATGGCTTTGGAGTATTTAGACCTCCAGTGGAGAGAGCACACTCGAAGGCTGTTTAGTTTTTGCCCTGTGTGCAGAGATGACCAACGGGGATTATTTTTAAGGGCAGTTTATATGCTGGTGACACCTGTTCACTAGGAACTGGATTCATTACATACACTTCACCAAACAACCATCCTATAGCAATGACTTTGGACCGCTAGCAACTGTGGTTGGATTCAAACCAGTAATCTACTGTCATTACCAATCCTGCAAGCCCCCGCAAAGGAAAGATATGTTTGGCAGTGTTTTATATCACAATATTAATAAGACATTCAGTTACTGCACTGATGTGCACCACAGAAGTGCCTATAAAATTAAATAAAATTGTGTTGGCGGAATTGCACTTCAACAACTCATTGGGGCTTGGTTAACATACTTCCTCTTTTACTATCTCAGAATTATCCTCATCTGTGCTGCCATTTTCCCATATTTGAATCTCTATGAATAGAGAATTTATCAAGTTTGTAATCTCTGCTTCAGGCTCACCCAAGCTGCGTTCTTTTTTCTAGTGGAAGATGACTTACGTTATGCATTCAACATTCCTATGACAAAACTGTTCCTGTGAAGAATGTTAATTTATAATTTGCAGCTGACAATCTTCTAATACTTCTGTAGGTCCCTACATACAATCCACAGAGTTCTGCTAACATGTTTGGATCTGAACTGGAGCAGGGGTAACTTTAAATCTAGTGCCACAATTTACCAGATTTGCACTGTATTATGAATGACTTTCAGTTACACTGTATTTTTTTAATACTACATTTTGCTTGTAATCCACACCTTATTTCAGGCTCTGTAGAAGGACTTGTCTACGTGACAAAGTTGCATCATTACAATAGAGGTGTGATTTTTAAACCAATTTTGTTAAACCAGTGCACATTTTTATTTCAGTGTAACAGTGGATTATTCTGGTTTAATTTAAGCCACTTAGGAACAAGTTTAAACTAAACCAAAATAAGCCATTTTTAAATGCAAATAAGAGTTGCACCAGTTAAATTACATCAGCTGAAAAACTGACTGAAGTTGAACTGGTGCAACTTCTGTGCGTAGACAAGGCTGAAGCTCTGGAATGAAAAATAAAGTAGGTCAAATTCTGTTATGAACTGCTCCCCAGTCCATGCAATTCCACGTACTTCTGTGGAGTGGGCTGTCTGGGTGCACGACAAGTGAACCCGTATCTGTGCAGAAGGCCAGCCCACTAAAAACCAGGCTTTAAGTGGTAAATAGGCATTGTGCGGGCCCACACCATGGAGAAGCATTTCATCCAAAGTGCAGGGTACATGGAGCCTATCACCTTTTTGCTCTCAGGAGTGTACGCTGCGCCCCCTCAGGGTGCTCAGATGTTATGGTGATGAAGGTGGTATAAATACTAGCCCGATGGGGAAGAGTAGTGGGTGTGCTCCCCCTGCATGCTGGGGTGCACTGCGTAACACTGCGCCTCTCTGAGGCACGTACCTCCCAGCCCTCTCCTTCGGGAGGTGTATCTCTGCACCATCACCGACACAGACTTGGGCCTTAAAGGCACAACTGAGTTCCCTGGATCAAATGTTGCTCTCGTTTATACACCGCAATCCAGTTGAAGTCACTGAGGATACAGCAATGCAAATGAGAGCAGAATTTGGTCCAATGGTACTTCAGTGAGGTTGCATATGAAAAACAGCAGAATTTGACCTAATGTGTGTCAGATGAATAGGGATGTAGGAATGGTCTTATCAGGTCATAGGGAATAAATGTCAGTGACTCTCTGCATTACTGACTTACCAGATGTTTGGAACTAGAATGATCTAGTGGTATATCATTTTAATAACACGCCACACACTACGAAAGCCTGGTTTACACAGTTTTGTATTGGTATAGCTATTTTGGCTATGGGGTAATTTTTTTTACTGAAAGAGTCATACCAGTACAACTCTTAGTGTGGATGCAGGATAAAGATGCCTTAAAAGGTATATCTTATTCCTCATCCCATACAGATAGGGCCCTACCAAATTCATGGTCCATATTGGTCAATTTCACGGTCATAGGATGTTAAAAATTGTAAATTTAATGATTTCAGCTATTTAAATCTGAAATTTCACCATGTTGTAATTGTAGGGGTCTTGACCCAAAAAGGAGGGTTTTTTGGGGGGCGGGTCACAAGGTTATTGAGGGGGTTGCGGTACTGCTACCCTTACTTCTGCGCTGCTGCTGGCAGCAGCACTGCCTTCAGAGCTGGGCAGCTAGAGAGCAGCGGCTGCTGGATGGGATCCCAGCTCTGAAGGCAGAGCCGCCGCCAGCAGCAGCTCAGAAGTAAGGATGGCATGGTATGGTATTGCCACCCTTACTTCTGCACTGCTGCTGGCAGGACGCCACCTTCAGAGCTGGGTGGCCGGAGAGCGGCGGCTGTTGGCCAGGCGCCCAGCTCTGAAGGTGGCGTCCTGCCAGCAGCAGTGCAGAAGTAAGGATGGCAACGACCCCCCCAAATAACCTTGCGACCCCCCTACAACTCCAATTTGAGAAACGCTCATCTCCCCTGTGAAATCTGTATAGTACAGGGTAAAAGCACACAAAAGACCAATTTTCACGGGGGGAGAACATGTTTCACGGTCCGTGATGTATTTTTCATGGCTGTGTATTTGGTAGGGCCCTCCATATAGGAATAAGTATTTTTATACTGGTCTAAGTGAGTCCACACTAAGGAGGATGCGCTGCTTTAACTATACCAGTTTGGTTAAAGCAGTACAACTTGTGTGTATGTATGCAAGCCCGAAGTCTGAATAGTAAAGCATTGCTACCAAATTCTTGTTGCCACTTTTGAGCAGAAGCTGGATTTAATAACAGTATCTCTGCTGCTTGATTTTGCTACCAATACCATGTGATTTTCATTATGGACTACTCACGTGCCAAAAGTAATCTTTAACCCTGAGCTGCTTTTGAATATGTGGACGCTCAACATGAGTCTTAAACTGGTAAAATCATTTTACACAGTCATATATAGAGCTGCTTGGAAAATGGGAAAAGAATCCTGCATACATTTTTTTAACATTTTTCAGTGAAATTTCAATTATTTTCAAAATGTCTCAACCAGCTTTACTCACTTACACTAACTCACTTTAGACTCAAAAGTCATATTAACTAAAATCAATCAAACTGATATCTTTTGATAAGTAAAACAAACAGAACAACCAACAAATTCTTCTGATCCTTTATATATTTTCCATGGTTTCAACTCCTAGCAGTTTTCAAAGGTTCAATTGTAAACAGAGTTAACCAGAGAGATGTGAAAGCATCACATCAATATTGTTCTAATGGAGGCTCGTTTTTACCTTAACTGGTTTTTCTTTAATAACCATTAGGATTACTTCTCTTTTACTGGTGATGAATACTTTTCTCCTCTTTACTGCTTACTATATTTGTCAGAGCCTGGTCTGATAAGAAGTCCATAGTGTTATCATTATTACTGCATATTAGTCCACAGAGTGCTGTGTTCCTATAAAATGAGTCTTCTTCTCACGTACAGTACATAGAGCCCAAACTGATTTTATTGATCCAGTAACTACTGCAAAGTACTCTGATCTGTAGTTTGTGTTCTTAAAAAAAACCCATACAATTTACAATAATCCACACACAAAAAATCCATCTCAGGCTCTTCAGCATTTGAAACTGTCTTTACTCTAGTATATACTAGAAATGTGGATTTCCCATCAAGAGTATTATATAGTGTTTGTACACTGCTATGACTCTACAAAGAACAAGTCCTACGTATCATTAACAGTCTCTGATATAAGGCATGTTGCTATACCAAAGTTCCAGGTACCAGTAGGTACAATCCAGTGAAATTAGGGGAGGAGAGCACAGGTGACAGTGTTTTTTGTTTAAGAAATGAAGTGTCTCTTGACATTTCACCATCTACACAAATGGAACATCTCACCTCATTAATTAGATCAATACCTCTGCTTTCACTGCACAAGACAAAATAAATTCAGGGTAATAAATAACCCTTCCCTGCTTATACCACACCCTGGTAGGTTGATAAAGGATGGTTAATGGCTTTAACTTCAGCCATATAATTTCTGGGGTTACGCCCCAGCTCAGGAATACAACTTCCATCAGAAAAAACCCTTCTTGAATTTAAGTGTCAGTTCTGCCCCCATATCAGACTATGGGATTGCTCTTAAATCTACTTATGAGGGATCTACTTTGAAGACCGTTCAGATGACTGGCAAAGCTGGAAATACGGTGGCTCCAATTCCACACAGGACTGTGGAATTTTACAAAGGGCAAATGTTCTATAAAATAGGTATGACACCATATGAGTCACATAACCTCAGCTTCAAAATGTGTTTCAAATATGAACCATCCAGAGCAATCTCTTTACAATTTCAATTATTAGAAACAATACGTCTAGGAGTTATCATTTACAAATCTATCTCTGAAACATACTTGGATCTTTAGAAGTCTTCACATTCCCCTGCTTTTAATGTAAACAGTTTGCAAAACCAAAAGGCACAATATCTATGTTGGGAGGAGTAACTTTTTAACCTGGATTTTAGATTCTATATATAGGAACATGACTTGGCTTTTAATTTTTCTTCCTGCTGTATTTTAGTACTACCAGATTCACAGAATTATAGAAATTCAAAATAGAAAGAAATCCCAGAGCAGATCAATTTTCCTTTCACTAAAACAAAACACGACATAACCCTTGCTCTTTTATTATTTCCCTCCAATGATTTCACAGCACCATGACACACTGTCATTCCAACTATGCATGGCATTTGGAACTCACACTGTCACTCACTTTCACCCCAAAACCGTCCACAGGTAAGTTAGGAGTCTCCTCTGGTTAAGATGCTGCTTCCATGTCTGCCAAATTTAAGCTTAAAACTACCCGAACGACTTTAAAAATATATTCTCCGAGTCACAAAAATTCCACTCCATACCCAGTGTTCTCTCATTTTCATTCTGTGGATTTTTATTTTTTAAAGAAGCGTTTAATTTATGGTTGAAACGCACATATTTGAAAGCGAATTGTGGGCTGATTGACGGTTCCAAGCTGAGGCAGGGGTTGAAAACCTGGTCTGGTGCTCAGAAAAGTCCTGACTGGAAGGGAATTATTTTCGTGGGGTGCCTGGGAGGTGTTTGAGGAGCAGAGCCAAGGCAATAAGGTAGCAGGAATCCGGCCGCCAGGCTGATCTAATTCCCTCCATCCTGCAAAAACTCCTGTGACACGCACCTAGGGAAGGGATGAATGTCTGGCAACAGCATCTCCCTCGCTCGCTGGCTACCTCTGCAGAGGAACCGCAGCCCTGCAGCCCAGGTGGGGAGCCCCCCCCAGCTCGCCCCGTACCTACCCCGTCTAGGAGGAGGATGCGTTGCCACCGGCAGAGGAGCTCACTGCCATGCCAGGCTCCCGGGCGGTGCTCTCCCAGCCTCGGGGGTCACCACGCGCCACCCAGTGCCACTGCCCGGAGGAAACATGGCACGCGAGTCTCTTCCAGCCACCGCAGCAGCCCAGCGTCCAGAGCAGGGGCAGGGGCTCGGCCAGGGCTGGCGCGCGCTGCCCAGAGCTCGGCTGACTTGGGGAAAGTCACATTTGCAGCGCGAGCTGCCCTGACTGGTTGTGTAACTCGGCGGCGGGCTTAGCCCGTCCTCCTGGCATTACACAGGCGCGCCCCCGCCACCCCTCCCTCTGGCCCTGGCACCCGGGAGCGCGCCTGGGCGCAAGGAGAGCGAGGGAAGGGAGCGCGCTGGCAGAGCAGGGAGCGCGCGTGCGGGCCACTGAGCCCGGGAGCGCGCCTCGCGGGCGCTCGCCGCCGAGCTCGGGGAGGGAGCGGGGCTCGCGGACACCGGGAGCCGCGCGTCAGGAGCTGTCTGCAAGGAGCGCGCCGCACCACGGGAGCGCGCCTGCTGGGGGTAGGGGGCCGGGAGCGCGCCTGGAGGGAATGGCGGGAATGCGCCAGGAAACTGGGGCTCTGCTCCCGGGAGCGCGCTCGGCCCGCCAGCCGAGCCCGGGCACTGATTCAGGTCCCGAGCCTGCCCATTGACTGCAGTGCCCGCAGGATCGGGGCCCCGGACCCCGGGCGGGAGGCAGCAGGGCGCAGGGGCTGGGTTTGCGCGGACCTAGGCGCTGCAGGATGGAGCCGGGTTTGCACGGACCCTGGCGTCAGGGAGCTGGACATCCAGCTTGGATGTGCAGCAGTTCTGGTGCCTGGACCGCTCAGGGCAGAGCGGGTGGGTGCAGCCGGGGGGGGGCCGGGATCCCGGGCAGGGCAGAGCGGGTGCAGCTGGGGGGGCCGGGATCCCGGGCGGGGGGGGGGGGGGGGGGGACCCCGGGCAGGGCGGGGGGGCCGCTGGGGGGGGGCCGGGATCCCGGGCGGGGCAGAGCGGGTGGGTGCAGCCGGGGGGGCCGGGATCCCGGGCGGGGGGGGGCGGCTGGGGGGGCCGGGTGCCCGGGCAGGGGAGCTGCGGGGGCCGGGGTCCCGGGCAGGGCGGGGGGGCGGCGGGGGGGGCGGGGAGCCCGGGCAGGGGGGGGGGGCGGGGGCCCCGGGGGGGGCGGCGGGGGGGGCCGGGGGCCCGCGGGGCGGGGGGGAGGGGGGGGGGGGGGGGGACCCCGGGCAGGGCGGGGGGAGCAGCTGGGGGGGCCGGGATTCCGGGCAGGGCGGGGGGGCAGGTGGGGGGGGGGGGGGGCGGCCGGGGGGGCCGGGGGCCCGCGGGGCGGGGGGGAGGGGGGGGGGGGGGGGGGCCGGGCCCCGGGGCAGGGGGGGGGGGCGGCATGCCGGGCAGGGCGGCGGCGGGGGCCGGGATCCCGGGCAGGGGGGGGGGGGCGGGGACCCGGGGCAGGGCAGCTGGGGGGGCCGGGATTCCGGGCAGGGCGGGGGGAGCAGCTGGGGGGGCCGGGATTCCGGGCAGGGCGGGGGGAGCAGCTGGGGGGGCCGGGATCCCGGGCGGGGGGGGGCAGCTGGGGGGGCCGGGATCCCGGGCAGGGCAGCTGCGGGGGCCGGGATCCCGGGCAGGGCGCGGGGAGCAGCTGGGAGCTCTGGAAGCGCCCGTGCCCTAGTGGGGAACTCGCACGGAAAATAGGGCAGCCAGGACGCTCAGCGCCTAACACCATCCCTAGCAATAGCAGCCGCCCGGCTCCCTCGCTTTAGAAATAGGAGCTGGAGTCTGACCGTCAATGACAGGTCCCTGCCTCGCCTCCCTGCTGCCCCCGCCGGCAGAGCAGCCCGGCCCGGCCCGGCCCGGCCCGCTCCTGGCGCCTCTCCTCTGGGGGCTGCTCGGCGGGGGGACCCCGTGGCATTTCCTCCGTCCCAGTCAGAATTAAGTCCCGCCGCAAGGTGAGGCGCGTCCATCCTCCCTCCACACTGGCCCGCAGCCCCCTGGCAGCAAGACCGGAGCCTGGGGGTCGATCAGCAGCTCCAAGGGCCCAGGCCGGCAGCGTGTCCCTAGGTGACCTCGAGGGGCACTGGCCTGGCCGCAGAGAGCTGTCCCCCCCCCCCAGAGGGCTGCGGATCTAAGGAGGTAACACTACCCCCACCCCCCCAACCCCTTTGCTAATTCACATAACCTTTCTGCTCCCTTGACAAGACACGCTGCGCATATTCCAGCCCTGAAACAAGCTGTTCTAGGCGGTGATTAGTCATAGGAGGGGATGAGTCAGTGCTTTAACATGTGCTGGTGCCTTCCTCCTAGGATCCCCCCCTCCAGAGCTGACATTTTCCCACTTTCACAATAACTGGGCTCCACATTTACCTTTTAAAAAAGAAAAGGCCAAAAAGGTTCAGGAAAAACCCAGGGCTCGCCCAAGCCAGGTAAGGGTGTTTGGCGATCCATAGCCAGGGCTGCTTTTCTACCTGTTCCTGCTTTTGTTACCCCTGCTTTTGTTACCTCTTATTTCTGGCAGCACTCTAGCCCAAAAGCTTTGGCAACCAAATTTTCTATTTTACTCCTCCCCCTTCCCAAAATGTCAGAGGGAAGGGAGTGCCTCCACCTTCCCCTCTGCAATGGAGAAGTAGAATCCTTTGAAAATGTTTTTATGCCTTTATTATAATAGTACAGTAGCACTTAAAAGCCCCAAGCAAACATCAGGGGCCTATTGTGCTAGGCACTGTACAAACAAGCAGAAAAAGACAGCCTTCATAATCCAGGATTATGACAAGAAACAGCAGCGACAAGGAATAAACAAAAGGTCAGGAAATGGGGTAGGATGATGACTGAGAATATCAACTGAAAAGACAAGTTAGGAAGTAAGTCACCAATGCATGTTAAGGCCCCTCATTCAATGTACTTAAAGGTTAATCATGTTTGTGCTTGTAAGAGTGGGGCCTTAAACTATCACTATTAGGGACTATCAATAGGAGAAAGTCATATTATAGCCACCTATGGAGAGTACATATTAGCCACTGGAGTGGGTGATAAGAACTGTGAGTAACTAAAAGAACTGCCAAATTGTTATGCAAAGTAAACATAAAAGAAGGATAGTACCAGCTCAGGGTGGTTTTATTAGAGCTAACTCTTTAGCTGTCATGATAAAATACTATCTTATTATAGACACACTCTGAAGAGCAGAGAGGCAGAAAAAACTGCCATAGAACATACTGGTAATGAAGAAGGGAATGTTTTTGAGGGTGCAGGTATGGCCATTTATATTGCCCTCACCTCAGAATAAAGTACTGGTCTGAAGCAAATTTCATAACGTTGAGCCAAATCCTGGCATCAGTACTGAGGCAACAACCCCATTAACTTCAGTGGATTGGGCTTTGGGTAACTTGCTGTTGTCTGAGCTAAAGGCCAGTCATGCAAACAGTTACCCCTGTGAGTGATTCTTACTCCCATTAGTTGTCCCGGTGAAGTCAAGGGGCCGGATTCTTTTTTCACTTCTACTCGTGTAAAGCACAAACATCTCTGTTTAAAAGTAATGGAATTACAGTGGTGTAAAAGTAGTTTTCAGACATCACTTGTGAGAATGAGGGGTGGACCCTAGGAGCATGATTCTAATCTCACACCAGCTTTACTCTACTGTAACCCTATTGGTGTCAGAGTCATTCCCTACTTCTTTTGGGTGGTAAGGTAAAATTACAGGTAGTTGTTCTAAAGACGTGAATAACCCTCACTGACCTAGATACATTCGCAGATGTTATGTCCAACAAGTAATTATGTAGGTAACTAGTCAATTAGTAATATTTGTACTGTTACCTGTATACAGATATAGTCAATAGTTCTGTGCCAAGAAAAAACACACAGGCTGTGCAGCAGACTAATTAATTTAAAAAAAAAAATCAGACCCCAAAAGTGACAGACATGATGTTTTATAACTGAGTATGCTTAAGAAAAGAAAAATCTATTGGCCCTAAAGAAAAAAAGTGAAGTTACTACTCTAATAAAGAATCCTTAGTGATACTGATTGTTATTACTGCGCACTAGAGAAAGAAATCCTCCCACGTCAGCTAATCTCTCTTATAGAGAAACAAAAGATGTATCCCAGCATTTTCTTCAATTTCTCAAGTGTAAAAATGTCTTATGAAAAACCTGGTTAGAGATTAAAAATACAGCGTGGTGATCCTCATTGCACAAACTGGCAAAGCTGGTTCTCACTTCTGCAAGAGTGGATCCTATCAGGTCTGGTCTACACTAATACCTGACCAAGCAAAACTAGGGCACCTCTTTCTATTTCATTCCAGAATAACCTCTATTTTTCTTTCACTCAATGTACAAACAGCTATTGAGTGAGGAGTTTCTCCTTTTGCTTTCACTTTGCTTGCAGTGAGTTTGCTCAGACTGAAGTGCCACTTGTAGTCAGTAATCGCTTCAAAGAAAAGAAAAATCATATTCCAGATGCCGTCATTTGGAGAGATGTCCATTGCAGATGTTCCCCCTCCCCCCATAGACGCCTTTCAGCGAGGCAGGCATCTGATGCTGAAAAGATGGTATAAGTGGGTTCTATTTTTGCAGCTATGAACACATATCCCTGGTTTTGAGGATAACTACTTATTTGCTATGGAACTGAGAAGAGACTGCAAAACAATAGATATTATGATAGGCTCAAAGGACAATAATTATAGGGTACCAGAAGGAATAACATCCGAGTTTGATAAGATCGAACCACTGAATCTAAAAAGTGAATTTAATCAAGCTGAACAAGAAGAGGACAAGTTGGGAGGGGGGGGGGGGACCTATCCTATCGTTCTGACGCTTAGTATCTACCTTATAAGCTTTTCATTTTCAAAGCCTGTACAAACCAAAAAGATGGGTTAAAAAAATGCAGGCCAAATTCTGCTAGCCTTACTCCTGTAGAACTCTCATTGGTGTCACTGAAGAGAGGTTAGGTCAGGCATGTCAACATAGTTTTTGTACCACTAAACATCAGTGTAACGGTATATAAATTGGTGCAACTGCCTAGTTACACTGGTGCTTTATACT
This sequence comes from Platysternon megacephalum, assembly GCA_003942145.1. Classification (NCBI taxonomy): domain Eukaryota; kingdom Metazoa; phylum Chordata; order Testudines; family Platysternidae; genus Platysternon; species Platysternon megacephalum. The sequence continues at coordinate 11,643,018 of QXTE01000005.1, read as the reverse complement.
GGCATGGCTTGTTCCCCTATAAGTTTACTTGGGATTCTTATGAAGCAAGCAAGTTGGTGGCTCAGTCCACCTCGCATCATCGGAAATCTAGTCCTGCCAGGAGAGCATGGCCCATGGAGAGGATGCAAAACTACAACTCCCATGAGTCACTGCTGTGGCTCAGGCTGTCAGATTCATAGGATATGAGAGACACAAGGTGGGTGAGGTAATATCTTTTATTGGACCCATATCTTTTAATGGAAGAAAAATTTTGAGTTACACAGAGCTCTTCAGGTCTAGGAAAAAAGTAACCTGAGCATCACAGCTGCATACAAGGTGAGATGTGTTAACCCCGTATGCTTAAATTTGTCACACCTTGTATGCAGCTAAGCTGACACACACTGCTTACTTTTCCCAGACATGGAGAGAGCTCTGTCTCTTCCAGAAGTTGGTAAAAAAAAAAAAAAAGATATCACCTCACCCACCTTGTGTGTGTCACATCCTGGAACCAACATGGCTACAACAAAACTGCAAACAGAGATTTGTGTAAACCCACGAGTGTTCATTTAAATTTCCATGGAAAATTCATCAGAAATCAGTCTTTTCCCCACAGAAAATTTAAATTTCAGCAAAACCTTATTTTCCAACCAGAAAATTTTTTACTCAAAATTTTTTGACTAGCCCTACTACAGAACCTGGCAAGACCGGAAGAGGGGCAACTTGCGATCCCTAAGCTGGGTAGAGTCAGGGACCATTTCCATGAGGGTGTGTGTAAGTAGCTCAATTTAAAACAGCAGCAAAATCCTTCCATTTTAAACCCTGCAACAAATATCAGATGGGGGTGGAGGGGGGAGCAGGAGGGAGGAGGAATTGGGAAATCCCATGCTGGTCAGTGTTGCAGATCTTGGGCAGTTGTTGCTGAATTTTACAATGTTTGGCAAATTCTATATTTTAGTCTTTTAAAAAGTTGCCATGTTGCAAAGATGCATCTGTGACAAACAGCAACCAATACAAAAATATCTCTTGCCAAACAGAAAAAAAACAACCACACACCCATCCTCACCCTATTCGCTACAAAGGCGTGTGAGCTTCACAGCTTCACTTGGATAAGTAAGGGCTAATGTAATTAAGCACGTGGAATTTCTTTTGTAAACAAGGAAATAAAAAGGCAGTTAGGGGCTAAATTGTGCAACTAGATAGCAAGTACTTACTCACATGAGTAACAGGTTGTTCAAACTAGCTCTTAAATTATAAGCGCGCACACACACACAGAGATTCAGGCAGTGCAAAAATTCTTCCTATGTAGATACTCCTGAAGTACCTAGTAGCTATATTACTGTTGATATCAAATGTCTGAGTATGAAATATATACAAGAGGATTTTTGCATTTTGTGAATTTCTGTGATTTATGGAATCTTAATTTGACATAGGCCTTTGCAAGACCTATGGGGCCTATTGATTGCAATGAAACCACATGGGTGGATCCCTGCACAGCCCTGTTAATGTCAGTTGGGGCCATAGCTTCTTGTATTTAACAGTAAATCATAGCCAGATCACCTGCTCTCCCCCACTTCAGAGCTGTACTGCCAGGAATTCTCCTATGACACTCAGACCCTGGAACTCCTCTGGTCAGGACTTATTACAGCCTGAAACATCAACAGCTTAGACAGTTCCTCATGGGGATACTGGGGAAGGACAATGCACCTACCCATTCCTGCTGCTGATCCTCGATGCCTGCAGTGAGTTCTCTGTGGGGTCCAGCGTCTTAAGGAATATTAGTTGTGTGAGTAGGGATAATAAACCAAAAGAGGAAGTGAGAATAGGAGACAGGAGAAAAAGTACCTTTGACTCCATCTAAAAAGTTTGGGGCTTGTTTACATGTAGACTTAGTGGGTGGCAAAGCAGGATGTGAATCTGCAGTGCACCAGCATGCCATGCACTAAGTGGACGTGTGGTCTGGACCTTGCTACCACACACTAAAAGCTGCATAGTGTGCTTTCAACTTGTGCTTGGTAGTAGGGACCACAAGGCCAGCTAGCATGCAGCATGCTAGTGCACCCTGGATTCACACTCAGCTTAGTGTGCACTAAGTCTCCATGTCGACCTGCCCTCAGTTTTGTACATTCTTCACTAACCCCTGGACATGATTGCTACTGTAGAGTTCAAGAGGATGAGCTCATTCAATGATACGCATAATGGTGATGCTAGTAGAAGATCTAGGGAAGCACAACGGCCGCATGGAGTTAACGGTGTTGGCACTATTATTGCAAAACATTATTGCGTTGACAGCATGTCGTGTAAAGATTTTAAGTCATCCTTGTTACTGTAGTGCCCTGTGCTCCCTGCATTTATTCTAAAGTGTTTGATGAACAGGGACGTATCTGTGTTCTAGAATCTATTGCACACCATTACCTTTCACATCTCTCTATACACATTTCATATCTTGTATTTGAATGTTAGTGGATTTGAGGGAACAAATATATCTGTATTTTAGTGCAGTGGTATCTTAGCTGACTTTTTGTAATCAACTCATATTTTCATCTCAGTTTTCAAGGACTGAAATCTTCGCAAAATCATGGGCCCTGATCCTGCAGAGATTTAGGCATGTGCTTAACTTTATACACTATAAGCTGACCTGTTAAAGTAAATGTCTAAAGTTCAATACATGCCTATGTCTTTGCAGGATCTGGGAATATAGATATATGTACACAACATAAATGGGGAAATTCACTTTGAAATTCTCCAAAGACAAACTTTCCCATAGGTTTAATTCTTGCCTCTAAATTATGGGTAATATTGACGTTTCTGGAATTTTCTAGTCAGTTTCACTTGAGAGACTTCCACGATAGTCCAAACATTTTTTATCTGTCCTGAAAGTGCTTGACTAAGCTGAGGTACAGACGGCATCTGGGAATTCCAAAACATCATGTAAAGTCGCAGAATTAATACTGGATTTTCTCCTCTGAGAGATTTCTTTACACAGGCAAGAAGGGAAGTTCATTGAGTGAGAAATACAATGTAATCTGTTAAGATCAATTGATTTTTTTTCACATTGATTTTATTTACAAACAGGCAGTAGGACATTTTTACATTTCTGCCACACTACCAGGACAGTGTGTCCAAAATTTAGATCTACTATTTTAGCAACAGCCTACAATTATTACAATCCCCCTAAATTTGGAAGAGGGGTTCTCTGCTCTAGGGCTTTCTGATCAGGTCACATGCATTTTTCTTTTAAAGCCAAAGTGTGAGCTTAACTTGTTCATACATGCTAAGACGTGAGAAACTGGGCAAAAGCCTGCCCTTACTTATCTACAGCCCAAAGTTTCATAAAGGGGGAGGGGAAATAGAGTATTAGGTCATGCTAGTGCAGGACAGGTTTGCATGGCAGGGCCAGGGTGGAAAGGACTTTGGCAGGGTACACTTTAACGCTGCAGCATGTGAATCCACTACCATCTAGAGCTGGAATATGAACATGGGGACAAAGGGCCTGACCACAAACCCTTCGGGCCATGGTGCACTAGGCCGGTAATGAGTTCCTCAGCTCACTGATTCTTTGAATGCTTGGTGTGGAATTCTGGACCCATTGAGGTCAACAGCAAGACTTCCACTGACCTCAGTAGGGCCATGATTTCACCCCTGGTTATAGTCCTACATTTCTACTTTGTGGGAGGGAGACAAGGCTGCCTCTGCCCTCGTCCCACTTATGTACTATCTTTGTGCACCCATTTGATGAGAATCTTTGAATGACCGCTCAGAATTAGTGGGAATTTAAAGGACTAAGTCACCACTTAGGGCAAAGTTCTCCTCTCAGATCCCTCAGAAACATTTCAGTTCTGATCATCTGATATCCCTAGGCATGTGGAACTCAGTTTAAGATGTCTTAGGGGCCACAGCTGTGCCCAGTCTCTCTGGGCATGGAGAACCCTGCCTTTTGCTGCATGGGGGGTAAGAATAGGGAAAGAAATGCAATGGTGGCACCGAATGAGAACAAGTGGCATGGTTGCAATCATGCATGGAACAGCTAAATGCCTCCTGCACAAAGAGCTGTGAACTGCAAAAAGCTACTCAGAATTCTGACACACACACACACACACACACACACACACACACATTTGAGGTGGCTAATCTTATTTGCAACGAAGGAGTTGGCACGCCAGAGTAATAAAATATTCTCTGATAAGCATTCTTGTGATGCAGTTCAAGCCAATATCCTAACTCCTAATAAAGTGAGGCCAAGAAGTGACCTGTGTGCACCCAAACAAAAATGGGGCCAAATACTTCTCTCCTTACTTGTACAGGAGCTCCCATTGACAGTGAAGATTTGACTCGCAGTCTTTTTAGTCTGAGCAAATAACAGAGCACTCTAGGGTGAGGTATGTATGCGTGTGCATGCTTATATTCACTTTGGGTTCAGCACAGTCTCCAGCTGATTTAAACGCAGATATTAGCTCAGATTCAAACTGCTGTATTTAAATATGGGGTAAGTGGGCATGAATAGCCAGAGGCAACAATCATCTCCAATTATTCTAAATTAGCCACAGAGGAGCTTTACAAACAGAGCTCTGAATAAGTGATCTAGTAGAAAAATATGTTAAGGGACCGTAACCTCCGGCGCACAGAAAGTCTGCGAGAAGCCAAAACATGCAAAGGAACCACGGTTACTCCACTGAACGGCAAGACATCAGGCCTAGAGAGGCTGTGTCTGGAGATTATTATAATCTCAGACACAATGCGGAGCACAGCATCCTGGTGGAAACACAGAGGAAGTGAACAGGGTGATGGCGGTGTGTCCATGATGATGCACAATTATTGGCCAAAGTCTGAACGGGCGTGACTTACTAGGCCATTAGATCTTACTTACTAGTTTTATGACCTGAAACCAGAATGAGAAGCCTTGTCATTTTTTAACTACCTAATGTTTCTGCTGAGGCTATTCTTATTCATAGAAATGTGTTACATTTTCAAATTCTACTTAATTACCTACCCCGGTATTTAGTGGCAATGAGTTCTACAGGTCAGTCAGGCATTGCATTATTTATATTTGGTTGATGCTTTAAGTGGCCAATTACTAACCAAGAAGTTAAAAGGTTTCAGAAGATTTTTTCAGTGGCAAAGACATGAATCAGAATAGCAAAATCTGCAAGCAAGAAAAAAAAAAAAAAAGCAACACTACAGGCCAGACACAAATGAGAGAACACTGCCCTGGCTGTTGCAGAAATCTGATCTTTCTACAATTACTGGGAATCTGACCAGACTCCCATGTTGCAAACGTGAGTAAATAGTGGCAGACAGACACCCTCCCAGCCAAAAAGCACTTATAATAATCTCCATACCTTCCCGTTGCTTTCCTCCAAGCTGCTAGCATCTATTGCCGGTGTTTTATCAGGATTGATCTACAGCTCTTATCTATGCTTTGATCTCATCCAAACACTGGGGCAGCTGGAAATGATAGAGGAATAAAGATGGGTATCGTCTGTTGCAAACTCTGCAACTCATACTTCCTGGCAAATCCTCCATGCAGCCTCCGACATGTTGAGCAGGACGGAGGACGAGATAAATTCCTGCAGCAGCAGCAGCACCACACAACACTGTTCTTAGAGAAGAGAAGCAATTGCTCAATGTTGCTCTCTGGAATGACTCTTAGGGAAAACGTCTACTCCCCATTAGGTCCAAAGATGAGCCAAGAACACTTCGTGATCAATGATACTGAAGGCAGCTCATAGACTTAATACCACCAACATGGATGCTTGATCTGCATCCATTGTCAGGAGATCATTGACCAAGCACAGTCTCTACCACACCCAGGGAAGGAAATCGGATACTGTGAGAACTGTTCCACCACAAACTGTTGAATAATCTTGGCCACCCACAAAAGGCACAGCTTGATAGCTTCTGAGAGATGCATGGGGTCTCTGGAACACAAGACACACTCAACAGCCCACCCTACACAAGGGATAATAATAATAATATAATATATGGAGATATACCTATCTCCTAGAACTGGAAGGGACCCTGCAAGGTCATTGAGTCCAGCCCCCTGCCTTCACTAGCAGGACCAAGTACTGATTTTTGCCCCAGATCCCTAAGTGGCCCCCTCAAGGACTGAACTCACAACCCTGGGTTTAGCAGGCCAATGCTCAAACCACTGAGCTATGCCTCCCTCCCCTCCTAAGGGAGACATTAGGATCTGTATTAGTGCCAGTCAGGAAGGACATGGGTCCAGAGCACAGACTGTGGGACAAGTTCTCCAAACTCCACCTTTAACATGAATTTAAAATACACCTAGGAACAACTGTGGCCATCTTCCAAAGCACATTGAAGTCAATGGAAGTCTTTCCACTACTTGAGTGGGCCCTATAATTTCTGGAGTGCTTCCAGGGCTTTTTTCCATTTCAAAATAAGACGTACGGAAGAGTTTAATCTATGCATTAGTAGGAAAGTATAGGGCCTGATCTTGCTTCAACAGAAGTCAGTAGGAATTTTGCCATGGACATAACTGAGAATAGGATTGAACTTAAAGGGCCTGATTGCCATGCCTTGCTGATGGCCTCATGGGAGGAGCTAACCATGCTCTACTGCTATTATGCTCAGATAAGTGGATAAAAAGCAGGTCAGGCCTACTAACCTTGCCAGGGAGCCCAAACCTGCTTTGTTTAACCACCTCAAGAGTATTTACATGTGCCGGGTGTCTGGGAATATGCAGAAGTGCGTGGGATGTTACAGCAGTCACAAGCACAGAAATGCATACCATTCCTCTGTGCTCAGAGCAGGTGTTGAAAGGCATTCGTAAACGGAGTAGAATGCTATTCCTGTTGTCAGCCGACATCTCTCGTCTCCTAACATTACAGGTTCAGTATAAGTTAGTAGAAACAAAACACACAAAAACACTGCTAAAAGTGTATTATACAAACCCCATTCACTATAAGCAACTGCTTACATTTTGATAAATGCGGCTTTTGTTTCTATGTAGAAGGGGATTTCCGAGAAAAGTTTTTTATTTAGAATTTCTCCACCTAAACAGGAATTTCAGGATAAGCAATTTTGATCAGAGTTTATTAGGGAAGGGCTGGAGTTGAAATAAGAGCAGTTGAATTTACACAGTGACAATGACTTGCTCTTATAATCTGCGTGCCCTGTGTGCGCTAGACTGACCCGCAGGAAAAGGTTGTGTTTTTCCTTAAGATGAGACTACATTTTCTTTGAAATGCCCATGTCTCTCTTGTTGTGGTGGTGACTGCAGATATCCCAGTCTTTCCACACCTCTGCATGAATCAGGGCCAGGACCGATCTCTTTCCCTCTGGGTTCCACCACAGATAGAAACCCAGTCCACCTTCTGCCACAAATGTGGAGGTCATCTAGCATGGAGAACAAGAAGCAAGCAACCAACCAACCAACCTCCGGCAAACCACTCTGGCAAATCCCTAAGGAGTTCCCTTGACGGATACTGTACCTTCTTTTCTGTTGAATTCCACTTCCTGCCCTTAGTGCTTGTCTTGGTGCTAAAATAGAGGCCAAGAGTAATTTCAAATGATGCACAGTACTTCCTATAGGCCTGCAGTCTTTCCCCTTCTAGTACACCAGTTGATCTGCATGGGAGACCACAACGGTACAAAACGTTGTCTGAGCTCTCTAAGAACAGCACTCAGTATGGGCACTACAGTCCTGGTCATCTGTCATCCTCTGTTTGTTCAGACACCATCCAGGTACGACACAGATTACCCAGGTAGTGTAAATACCAGTGCATTACTCATATTACAACTGTGAAGGAGGAACATGCTGCAAGTTGGCAGACTGCTTTGAAGACAGATGTTTCTTTCAAAGAAAAATGCACAAGTTAAGGATACCAATGGGAGAGTTCGCTTGTATTCTGGGCACTTACGCAGCTATTCTATAACTATTTACTGCTTCAGTTGCTATGGGAAATATGAATACTTGCCATGACAACTGCAGCAGTATATGGTATACAGTCTATCTCCCGTCCTAAAGAAAAATTCCCACTCAGATGTGCAGCAAAAATGGGCACCTGTTACATCCATTCATTCCATTCTCTTTTCAGAGAGTTGTTTGTAACCAATGGTAATTCTTCCAAGAGTTAAAGCGCAATATTGCCTTATAATCACCCAGACTTCGCTTTCATTTGGAAAAAAAAAAAAAAAAAGCGAGCTAGCCGTTGTGCCTGGGAAACTGAAATGGCAGCAACGCTTGCGGGGGGAACATGTAATTTATCAGGTCTCCTCTGTTCCAACATGTGTTGCTTCTGGTGTGTAATTCAGAGAAATCAATAGGATGAAGACAAGAGCTGTGGGGGCTAATTCTGCTCACTATCATAGGTGCAACACCTGTTTAAATTGTGATTTGCTCTATGCATCCCTTCAGCCAGGGGTGGGGTGGGGAACAGCTGGCTCCATGGGGGCACTACCCCCCCTCCCACCCCCTCACATAGATGTGTGGAGAATAGATAGTGCTAAGCTGGCTGGCACAGCCAATCCCCCTCAATGGGAGGAGAATAGTAATTTGCTGGTAAAGGCAGTAGCAGATTACATACCCCTGTAGCAATTCTTTTGAGGGGCTGCTACCAGGGAATCAAAGCTACGCACCTCCCCTAACTCAGAACCGGATGTAATGGCACAGCCTAGCCCATTAAAATCCATTAGAATTGCATGCAGGGCAGAATTTGGCTCATGACAAATAAAGCATATGAAATTATTGACCAGAGTAAACAATGCAATATACAGCTTTGAGCACATTGCAAACCCTATTTCACTTTGACAGATGGACTTCATTGTACTGGAGCACACCCTGTCCTACGCACGGTCTCTCTTGCTAGCTTAAAGGGCCTTGATTTTCCTCTGCAGTCACAGATTCCAACCGTTAGTGCAAATGACCCACTGCAAAGTTAGAAGATGCAACTGTAAATGTGTTTGAGTTAACAGGAGCCCTGTTCAGCATTGGCAGTTAATGAACTGTGGAAGTTCCCCACATAATTTCTGTTCTTGAAACAGATAAGTTAAAGAGAGTGGCTTGTGATCAAGATTTAACCATGACCTCAAACATAAAGAGTGTGCTGATATTAAAGGTGTAGGAAAACCATTACCAGCACAGCTCAGATTTACCTCGGCTATTTACCTCTTCCTGTTGACAAACATTATCAAATGCATTGTAAGTGACATTTTTATGGTAAAGTTTAGCCTAAGGGTGACCGGCTCTTTACATTACCTCATAGACGTTGTTTTTTTTAGCTTTTTGTGTCTGTTTTCCTACTAGGAAAATATTGACAGCTTTTTTTCCATTGTTTAATGTATGCAATTGTCAATGTGAATCTTGCAAATACTGTTTATGTCAATGATACAGTTTTCTGGGGATTTTTCATAATTGTTACTGTTCAGAACAAAAATAATTATGTCTAGAGATAACCAACATTTAAAATGTTGGTTAAGTTTTAATTTATTTGCCATCTTGGCAGTGCTGAATAGCAAATCTTTTTTTCACAAACAAAATTGTGTCCCATACACATCTGAAGATAAGGAGGGAGGGGGAAAAAAATAAAAAAAGGTAACTTTTTTTTGCTATTTGCCATTTCTGATGATATATGATCCACTATGCTTTCCAAGGAGCAAACATAGCCCTTAACAGACTCTTGCAAAATTCCACTCAACTACTACCACAGCTGGATATTTTTTGATGGGCAAAATAAAAAAAAACAAACCCCAATCACATAAGAATTTTCCCGCTAGAGTGGGCAAATAGATATTTTTGCTGGAACTGGTAAATTTTCATGACAATTTTATAAAGGCAGCTTTAACCCCCAGGAGCCACAAAAGGTGCTATATTGTGCAAGAAAGTCAATGAATTCTGAGACTAATCTAAAGCCCATTGATGTCAATGGAAGTCTTTCCATTGACTTCAATGGGCATCGGATCAGGCCTTCAGGGATGACTGTGTTAAAAGCCATTACAAATGAATGATGTGATCTTTCATTGGGCTACACTTTGCATCTGACTTGGGGCAGCCTGCCTGCCTAATGATTCCAATAAGACAGCAGTCTAACCTCAATATCTGTGGTTGCTCCTCAAGCATGCCATCTCTCCACATTTTTCAATTAGGTAGGGCAGGGACTTAACTTCCTTGGAGTGTCCAGTTTTAAAATAGGAATTAAAAGTCAAAGGAATGAAGAAGAGCTCTGTGTAAACTCGAAAGCCTTCTCTCTCTCTCTGGCCAACTGCTGTTGGTCCAATCAAAGATATTACACCATGTCTTTCTAATATCCTGGGACCAACACAGCTACAACACTGCATAAAACAAAGAAATAGAACCAAGTTGTTTATGCAGAAGAAAAGGAGACAAAAAGCCAGGAGGTCTGCTCTGCTTGAGTTTCAGCTGGCATTCGCTGAGCTTCTGGAGGGGATGGGGCAGCTTCAAACTACTGATTCAAGCTGGACCAGTATCCCTTCTGACGGGCAAAATCTTTCAGAGAATCAGTGGGTCAAAGGAGCGTTGTCAATACCCTTCCAAAGAAGGTCTGGGTATTGGCTTCACTTTAAGAAGCAATTGTTAGGCTCTCGCTTAAGAAACCGTATCTTGACGTGGATAATCTTGCTCATTATTGCACAGTACCCCTCTGAAACCTACTTTGGGAAGGTTCTGGCAGTACCAGGAATTCCCCATCTTCCTTGACCATGGTCAGTCTTCTTCTAGGTCTAGTTAGGCTATGGGGGACTGCATAGGCGTAGCTGATTGATGATCTCCTGCATACAGCAGGGAAAATAGCGCATCCACCATAATCCTTTGAGGCGTATCAGCCGCTTTTGATACCACTGACCAAGAGGTGCATTCACACAGCTGTGGATGGTGGCAGGGATGCAAGGAGTCATTTTTGAATGAATTCCCCTTCTCCCCACAGGGAAGAAGCTGGCAATCCTCCAATATGTAGATAGAAATGCACAGCTGAATGTTATTTCATCAGAGCTAACTAGTGTGGTTGATCTACTACCTTGCCAGGATCGGGGCAGGCTGACTGCCGCTCAATCCAGGTAAGACTAAGGTTACGCTGGTAGGCTAGGGAAGACTGGGTGAGTTGGTGAAGTTTCAACATCTTCCCCACATAGGCGTTTGCTTTATGTTGTTCAGCTTTTCATTGAGGGCACCTGGGTGGATTGGGTTCTGCGCATCCAGGAGGGAGTAGCAGCCAAAAATGCTTTATCGTCAACAACTCTAGCCCAGAAGGCTGAAACTACTTGTTTCCAATGCAGACCTTGCCACCCCAATCTCCCCCTTTACCACCCCAAGAATGGGATATTGGGGTGCACTCTGTATGGATCGTCTACTCCTCATGATCCCTTTAGCTGAGAGGGGATGCAGCTGCTATTCATTTTAGGCTATTTCTTACTGAGGAAAAAATTCCACCTGAGCTCTAGGATCTTCTCTGGCTTCTAGTTCATTTCTAGGGGCCATTTAAAATATTAATCGATATAGCTTCAGATTGTTCGGGTCCTGGTTACCTGTATTGTTACTTCTCATAAGAAACCACCAGAGCTGAGATCAATTAAGGTGCTAATGCTAGCAGCTCTTGGTTTAATCAGGAAGTAGGTCCTTGACTCTGGAACATACTTACCCCCTTAAGTTCATCAGAGCCCAAACTTGTTGACCTTCAGGTCTCATTGCAAGGTCTGTTCTCACTGGCCTTTAGAGGTTTTATTTGAGAAATGTAACTGCAGGATACAGAGGCTCCCCCACCCCCCCGCTTTTTAAATTGTGTACATCAGAGTTGAGGTTTGCCAAGTGGGCCTGGGAAGATGGAGCCTTACCCAATAAGAGAATTTGAGCCTATTTAATCTGACATTGCTTGTTGAAGTTTGTAGTCTCCATAACCAATTTGAAACTGAAACTTCAAGGACCCATTGCTATGCTATGGTGACTGCATGCATGCAAATTAAAGTTTCTCTTTGAGCCAATCAAGCTAAAGGTTTTGAAACACGGGCCTGCATGCTTTCAGACCTGATGCGTTTGGGAGGACCACTGCGGGATACAAGACGAGAGGCAGAAATGTTCGCACCCTTAGGAACTGCGTACTAGAGATTGGGATCGTCACAGAACACTCTCAGCATTGATGCCGAGTTGATGGATCTGTGGACTCTCAAATGAAGCTTATCTAACTGTTGTACAATAGTATTTTGAAAGAGGCGTTTGCCTTTTATGTGGACCCTTTGTTGTTTGCAGATACAGAAAGACATAACGGATTTCTGTCAGGGACCTCTCCCTACATGAGGAATATAAACAAATTAAAATGCTGATTGATTTAACAGATAACCTGAATGCAATGTTAAAAACAAAGCCATAAATTTACAAGGCAAAAATCAATTGGTCACTGCATGCAATGCTGGTTAACTTAACTTTTCCATTAAGATTAAGCAAGGAGTTCTTGTATGAGAATTTTTTTGCACAGGTGTTTGGAATAGTGTATGTTGTTGCCTTGTAAATGTTACGTGCTGCTCTTTCCATAGTTCCGGACACAGTGAAGTGACCCATGACAAACTTCACTGCTCTTTATTATGAGGTTGACATCTAGTTCTAGGTACCACAAAACAAGCAGTTTTATGGTAACAAACAATTGAAAAAGCCCAAAGAATGAGATTTGCTCCCATTCCCTCCTCAAATATAGAACACAGGTATAATGGTAGAGTGATGAATCCTCCTGACCACAATTTTCTAAGAAGTTCAAGGGTGATAAATATGTGCTAAGTGTGTTTCTAGTTTGTATGTAGAAACACTGGGTACAAGTTTGGGGGCTGCAGGGCTTGCTCAGAAGGCACTTGTACTCAGAAGGTACAACTATGGCTTCAGGGCAAGAGTGTGGCTTTAATTTTGTGCCTAATAGTGTAACAATTTACAAATGGGAGAAATTAGCTAAACATAACCTGTGGCGGAGCATAATTACAATAGAAATCTTAGGGCATAATTCTCTTCTCACCTCTGCCTTCCCTCATGCACTGGTGTCAGTGGCAGACAATTGTAAATGCATGCAGAGAGAGCAGAATGCTAGAGCTGATGTCCAGCCTGTGGTTTTTAGAAGAATATTTTTAGCCTGGAAGTGTGGTTTTTGCAGTGGCAAGTGATTAGTAAGAATTACATTTTTGCACAATGTTTTAGAAATGAAAGAAAAATCTTACCCTAGCATGCCATAAGAAAACCCTGACAAGCGTAGGTGACTAATAGGTTTGGGCATATATGAATAGTATTAGTGTAAGCTTCTAGGATATTCGTGTTTAAGGTTAAGATTTGTGGGCAAGAAAGTTGATTGACTTTTTATGAACAAGCTACTCATTCACCTCTAGGGAATTCTGAAGGGAAGAGGCGAGGCTGACATGTTTTAAACTTGTCGAGTCAGTTTGCTGAGTGGGAATTTGCCAGTTTTTGGATGGGAGGTAATATAAAGAGCCTCACAGGATTGTTTCATTCAGTTGGTGGAAAGAACATGAGACACAAGGAGAGGTTAGGAGGGCTTAAGAAAAGACTTCTGGGTTAAATTCAATTGGGGTCTGATCCACAACATATTGAAATAAAAAGAAAGACTCCCCTGAGGGCCCTTGGATCAGACATTAAGATATCATGCTTTGCTCTAGATAACTTTAATACTACCATGTTTATGCATACAAATCAGTGTCATGCACAATTTATCATCCTACCATTTTGTTTACTTTTTACATGCCAATTGCTTTTTGTTCCATGGAAGAAAACACACTTATCCTTAAAGAACTCATGAATGATGTGGAGAAAGTGAATAAGGAATAAGCAAATGTGAAGAAGAACACAAGAACTATGGGTCCCACAATGAAATTAATAGGCAGTTGGTTTAAAACAAATAGAAGGAAGTACTTCTTCACACAACACAGTCAACCTGTGGAACTTGTTGCCAGGGGATGTTGTGAAGGCCAAAACTATAATGAGGGTAAAAAAAACCCCCAAAACAAACAAACACACACAAAAAACAAAACAAAAAAACAACTAGATAAGTTCATGGATGATAGGTCCATCAATGGCTATTAGCCAAGATGGGCAGGGATTCAACTCAGTCTGGGTGTCCCTAGCCTCTGATTGCCAGAAGCTGGGAGTGGATGACAGGGGTTTGATCGCTTGATGGTTGCCTGTTCTGTTCATTCTGTCTGAAACATCTGGCACAGGCCACTGTCAGAGAGAGGATACTGGGCTAGATGGACCATTGGTCTGACCCATATGGCTGTTCTTATGTAGATCAGGGCTTGTTACTGCACAAGATGTTTGAAAAGTATGTAATGCTTTGGTAATGAAGGAGTATTCTGAGCATTGTCAAAAATTCATCAATAATATTCAATACAGGACACAAAAAGCGCCTCCATTCATAAGTCTAATAATAAGTCTTGAATAGTCTGTCATTATCCTTCCTGTAAGAGGATGCATTAAGGTCTAAATGCAGCAGAATAATATTCTCTGTTGGTATCGAGTACAGCAGGCATTGTAGAATGATAAACATCACAAACTGTTATTGCCTGTAGAGAAACATGCATTTATTAGATCAGATTCTGTCTATTGTATTTACACGGTAATAAATCAGAAGTCTATACCTAGGAAAAATAACCTAGTGATGTCAATCATAGCAAGCCAAACAGTGCTTATTTGTGAAAGTACTCATGAATCAATCTGGTTTTGCAATTCATCTCTCTCTACCCACCACTACCATTGTTGTAATAATAATTACCTACCTACCCTTCCATGGGAGTTGTGAAGAGCAATTCATTAACATTGATAAAGCACTTGGAAGATGGAAATAACTAACTACATGCTTAGAATGATCATTGGGCCTAGTCTGGAATTTTCTACTCAGTAGTATGTCCCCGTAGGACAAGGAAATAAAGACTTCAGGTATTGGCCCAGTATTATTAGAAACTACATTGTTTCTTCTCTCATCAAGACAGCTGAGTAGGGCTACATTTACACTATAGAGCCTATGCTGACATAGCCTCCCCAATGAAGAGACCGTGTATGCCAGAGGTGGGCAAACTTTTTGGCCCGAGGGCCACATCGGGGTGCGAAACGGTAGGGAGGGCTGGGTAAGGAAGGCTGTGCCCCCCAAACAGCCTGGCCTCTGCCCCCTATCCGCCCTCTCCCACTTCCCGCCCCTGATTGCCCCCCTCAGAATCCCCAACCCATCCAACGCCCCCGCTCCTTGTCCCCTGACCACCCCCTCCCAAACCCCCCGCAAACCAGCCCCCCCCGGGATCCCACCCCCTATCCAACCCCCCCTTCTCCCTGTCCCCTGACTGCCCCTGGCCCCTATCCACACACACCCGCCCCCCGACAGGGCACCCGGGACTCCCACGCCCTATCCAACTCTCCCCTGTTCCCTGACCCCGGACCGCCCCAGAACCTCCGCCCCATCCAACCGCTCCCTGTCCCCTGACTACCCCCCGGGACCCGCTACCCAACCCCCCCCCACCGCCACGCGCAGGCCACCGTCCCCCCTTACCATGCCGCTCAAAGCGGCAGGAGCTCGCAGCCCCGCTGCGGCATAGCTGCAGTGGAGGAGGGATAGAGGGGGAGGGGCCGGGGCGAGCCTCCCTGGCCAGGAGCTCAGGGGCCGGGCAGGATGGTCCCGCGGGCCGGATGTGGCACACGGGCCGTAGTTTGCTCACCTCTGGGGTATGCTGACAAAAGGAGGGTATTTGTTGGTGTTCCTGCATCTCCCCAGACAACGTTAGCTACGCTTACAGAAACACTTCTGTGGGCACAGTTGAGTCTACACTGGGGGATTTGCTTCCCTTCAGCATAGCGATGTTGCTGGGGTGTGTGGTTTTTTTCACACCCCTCGCAGACATAGCTCTGGCAGATTAAATTGAGTTTAGACTAAGCCTAACTTCCACAGAAGAGAGATGTGGTTGTGGATGGGCTTCCATACTACTTGTGCCAAACTCAAGGGGGACTTTCTTGGTCNGAGAGAGATCTATATCTGAGGGCTGATGAACAATAAGAATGTTCTATTTAAAACCCCTCCACTGGCTAGAGGCTTTTATTAATAATATTTTAATCAATTTGTGCTAAGCTAATGCTTTAGTCAATTCTTTTCATAGTGGATGAATAGTTATGCACATTCATTTTATTAGTTGCTTTTGAGATGGAAGTTTGATAACAGAAGCATCCTTGAGCTCAACCCAGTATCAGCAATTTTTACATGTAGCTATTTACATGAGTGCATTTCTAAATGTGTATTTCATACAGATTTCAAACTAGAGAGGTAAGGCAAATGTTATTATTGCCCTTTGCATTCCAAACTCTGTTTCGTATAACCCAGTGACACACAAGTACACTTCTTGTACTGATAAACACTGGGATACATCTGCTATGCCGATGACTAACACTCAACATTCACAAAATATATAGGTCAGGAAGGCAATTATGCACACAACACTAACCTACATCACCTCTGTATTTCAGCAGCTATGAAATGTAGCCCTCTACTTGCAAAAAAGGGGTCCTGTCAAGGAAGAGTCAGTTTCTGATACTACAGGTGCTACAATGAGAAGGAAAAAAACAAAAAAAACAACAACAACAACAACAAAAAAACACAACCAAAAAAACCCCAACAACCCACTACTAAGCTTGGGAGAATGCAGATCAAAGGATAGGCCCAGTTCAGATATCAAAATAGTCTGGATTTTCATTCCTATTTGCTTGGTCTCATCCAAAAGGCTTCTGTGTTTCTTGAAAATTACAAGTATCCAATGCAGCCAATGAACTAGTTATGTCTCAAGTGTCCCTTTGAGATGAAACTCATTTTAGTCCCAAACGTACCTACATTCCACATAAATTTGGTGTCTCTTCAGTTTCATTATTGAAAGTTATATCAAATAAAGAATCATGAAGCTATAAAGTGGGAGGGGGATATATTTGAGGGAAAAAATCTTATAGGTTTCTTGCATTAATACCGGTAGTTGTGTCTCAACCATTATGGGTCTTAGTCATACATTGCATCCCATATTTTGGCCTCAGCAGCTTAAGGGAGATACAAATGATACAGCCTGCTGCCACTTTCAAACCAAGTAAAAACTCACTGAGATATAGGAACAACAAGAGGCCATGTTATGGCAAAGTCAAGATGAAGCCTGCCAGGGCACTTACATAGTAGTGAACTGTTCTAGGCACAAGAGAGGCCATCCTTCCAATTAAAAAAATTAGCAAAAAGAGCACCTCACGTAGAAGAGACTGAGCTTGGTCTTATTTAAAAAAAAAAAAAAAAAAAAAGGCATTCTGGTTTGGTTGGCTGTTTGCCCAGTTACATTATTATAACAAAATGAGCTGACAAACGTATTTTAATAAACTCCTATTGTTAGATGCATTTTGAAGAAGCCACTCCCATGTAGTAATTAAGTGTCAATATAAGAGGCTGCTTCTCTACAGAAGTCAACTCAGTCTGAAATTAACCCTCTCCACTTCCTGTCTTTGTTCAGTTCTTTCTCGGAGAACAGTAGAATGCCTTTGCCTAAGAACCTACAAAATGGAATCACATTTTGCATACTAGAGTAAATCACAGTTTAGTAACACCATCTTTCCCAGCCCTTGTCCTGTCTCTACAGAGACTCTTGTCTTCCTCTCATAGCCCTTCATCCCAAACAAGACAGCCCACCCTGGCAGCCAGCCACTTTGCCCAGTGCTGTTGCCGATGCAGGGCTCTGCTCAAGGATCCTGCAATAATCTGCTCCTGCATATCAGGCGCAAGATGGGGAGAGAGCTGGCAGCAGTCGCCAGGGCAGTGATGATCGCTAAGAAGAAATGTGGCATACGGTACCCGCATGGGAGGGAGAGAAGAGCGAGGAATAAGGCCACATTTGATTTCAGCATCTTTTGCTATATCACCCCAAAGCTCCTCTGCCCCAACTCTTAGATGGCTGTAGGTGGAATGTGATGGGCATTATAGGTGGTTGGGGTTTCTTCTTCACTATGGTCACTGAGGATGCTGCCCTGCTCTGTCCTCTCCAGAGCGTTCAGTTGCCCAGAGTTTTAGGTGAGTTGGAGGTGGTCGGATGCCTCCGGGCTTCCATCCACTATAAAGTCTGGAATCTTTGGACCAGAATAAGGTCATAGGAGGACAGAGAGGGATGCAAAAGAAGGACAACATGCAGGTCTGTGGGATTTCTCCCCAGGCCACTTTGGGGGTGTGTGTTTGTCCCAAAACGTATTGTGAATCCTCAAAAGGTCTGACTTCTCCCATCTTGAGACTGGCGCTCTGAAATAGGATGGGTTGATAATCATACCAAGTAATAAAATTTAGAAGTTTACAGATATGAAATCATTATGTGATGGGTTTGGTCACAGAGCTCCCCTTGGGACTGCCACCTGATGTGCTGAGACTACCTCTGAGCCCGTTTTCCCTGCCAGCTTGGGACTTCAGAACCCTGCCTTGTTGAGCCAGACTCACTAGCCTGCTTCAAACACAGACTCTGCTGCAAACCACGTCCCCCAAAGCTGAAGGCTTTAACTGAAAACCACTTAGCAGGCACTCCTGTCTCCAGCAACCAGATACCCAGTTCCCAATGGGATCCAAACCCCAAATGAATCCGTTTTACTCTGTATAAAACTTATACAGGGTAAACTCATAAATTGTCCGCCCTCTATAACACTGATAGAGAGATATGCACAGCTCTTTGCTCCCCCAGGTATTACTTACTTACTCTGGGTTAATTAATAAACAAAAGTGATTTTATTAAGTATAACAAGTAGGATTTAAGTGGTTCCAAGTAATAACAGACAGAACAAAGTAAGTTACCAAGCGAAATAAAACAAGACACACAAGTCTAAGCCTAATACATTAAGAAACTGATTACAGATGAAATCTCATCCTCAGAGATGTTCCAATAAGCTTCTTTCACAGACTGGACTCCTTCCTAGTCTGGGACCAATCCTTTTCAGACCAACGTTGTAGTTTATGGCCTGGTTCCAGCAATCACTCACACCCCCATAGTTACTGTCCTTTGTTCCAGTTTCTTTCAGGCATCTCTTTGGGGTGGAGAGGCCATCTCTTGAGCTAGCTGAAGATAAAATGGAGAGGCTTCCAGGGCCTTTTATATTCTCTCTTGTGGGCAGAAACCCCTTTGTTCTTCTGTGCAAAATCACAGCAACAAGACGGAATTTGTAGCCACCTGGACAAGTCACGTGTCCACGAATGATTCAGCTTTTTGCAGGCAGACGCCATTGTTTACATGTTAGTTTGAATGTTCCCAGGAAAGCTCAGATGTGGATTGGCATCTCCCAAAGTCCATTATCAGTTAAGTGTTTCTTGATTGGGCACTTACTGAGAATAATCCTTTCTCACGAAGCTGACCAAATGCTTCACTGAGTCTACTTGTATCTCAATGTGTTTGATTCTAAGTAAATAGCCAATATTCATAACTTCAAATACGAAAAATGATACATACATACAGACAGCATAATCACAACCAGCAAATTACAACCTTTCCATAGACCCCTTACTTGACCTCCTTTGTACAAGATTTGGTGCAGCTATAGGACCTTGGTTGCAACAATGATCTATACGGTCACAGTTCCTGTCAATAACGTCACACATTAATCCTGACAAAGTTCAGCAAGAGCTAGGAATTGTGCAAGCTTTCCAGCGGAGCCCTGCAAAGTGCTTCCAGGCTGCAATACCTGCCAAGCCTGTCTTGGGTGGAGATGGCCAGTTGCGCTTTTGCAATGTGAACAAAGGTCTACTTGGAATTAGACCCAGACACCATCACCCAAGCCTTCAAAGCACCACCAGGTGGTAACAACTCAGTCATCACCAACCTAGTTTGGACTAGAATCTGTGATAGGCTCCATACCCAGACAGACCAGTCCCCTATGCCACCCAGTAACCATTTCCATTTGACTTTTACTCACTGTAGAGTTCCAGGAATGAGCAAACGGTAGCCCCTTCAGGGACAGGTACCATTTTTCTGCAGCTCAGAGCACATAAGGGGCAGCCACGGTCAAGTGGACTCAGCACAGAGCTGGGAATCAAGAGAACAGGGGCCTGATTCTCTGCTGCCTTGCACATTGTATAGTCACTTACCCCTGTGTAAAGTGAGAGAAGCAGGTGTAACATGCTACCCAATCAGCATGGGAACATTTCCCTCCCTTTGCACAGGTGTAAATCACATCAAAGTGCAAAGCAGTGGAGAATCCAGCCCGGCCAGTAATAGTCCTACCTCTGCCATTGACCCATTGCCTGAACTCCGCTCATGGGGGGTTTATTTGTGTTTCAGTGGTACCTAGAGGCCCCACTCAGGATCCAACCCCACTGCGTTGGGCTGTGTACAAACAGCAAACGAAGACAACTCCTCCCCTGCAGGTTTACAGTTTAAATAATTCGCTTAACCTCACGGTGCCTCATTTTCCCCATCTGTAAGAGGCACATAATAGATGACACTTTCAAAAGCACTTCAGTGACTTAGGAATCTAAGTCCCATTGACTTTGAATAAGAACCAGGCTCCTAAGTCCCATTTTCAAAAGTGATTTAGGCGCTTAAGTGACTAGGCACTTTTGCAAATGTAACCTAGTAATCCTGATTTACCAGTGTAAAGCACTTTGAGATCTATAGCTGATGAAAGAATTAAGCGCAGCTATTATATTTAATAGTCTGGCTAGCTAGAAGTGGATACGCTAGTGCTAGATTTGTACTGTGAAGAGTTATCCACAGCTAATTGCAAACATGAATATAAAGTCAGACGTACACTACTGACATGTAAGCAAGTGATTATGGACTTGAACGTAGTGCTTCCTTAGAATCAGAAGCAAGGACTGTCCCAGTTTTAGCAAGGATGCTGGAGAACAGAAGCCTCTGCCGTGCTCTAATGGCCTACAAGGGTGAGTTAACAATAAGCACTCTTTAATTAAGCTCTTTGAGAACGTCAGGTTCCCACTGGGCTAGTGAGTGCTGCAAAGCTCTTGATTTATAGTAATTCAGTGCATGTGTTCCCTAATGCCGATGTAGGGCAGCGAATCCCCAAGCTCTCTCCAGTGTAATTAAAGGCAGGATGTGCTCCTGCCTGGCTCACCTAAACTGTTAGACCTTAAAAATGTATTGAAGGTGTTCTCTTTCCATAGCGTTTGGCTACCAGTTACTATTACAAAATAGTTTAGATCCCTCATTTACAGAAAGGGATGTGTGTGTGGCCTAGTGATCGGAGCACAGAATTTCTGAGTTCTAATCCTGCCACTGACCAACTGTGTAGCCTTGGGCATGTCACATAACCTGTTTCTCTTCCCCACCCCATCTGTAAAATTCAGCACTGGAATATTGCTTACCAACCACACAGGGGTGTTTCGCAAGGCTTAATTAGTTATGTCTGATTTTCAGAAATGCTGAGCAAATCTCAGCTCCCAGTGGGTTTTAAATACCTTTGAAAAATCAGGTCACTGTTTGTCCAGTCTAGTATTACTGGAACTGGCTGAAAAACAGGTGAAAACTGCAAAAATATCTTCAAAAATTTCTCACTTTTACGTTGAAACTGGCCAATTTTACGTGCTAGAAATTTGAACATTTTCAAGAAATCTTCTTGGCTGAGAAAATAGAATCCTATTTGGTTTTGTTTTTTTAATAAGAGCCATGGCAGTTTTCCATCCCATTTTTTCCCCAATCAAAATTTCAAGTTTCAATGACTGTCAAACTATTGAAATTAAAAAAGATCAGCCAACTCTAATTGCCAGTAGTATTTGCTTTTCCTACTTTGATTTCCTATTGTTTGAGCTCAAAGGGTTTTTTTGGGGGTGCTGTCAAATCTTTCCCTACTGACCTTGGTCTTTTTCCCTGGAGAAACTTGAAGATTTTAGCTTTGTTTTGAATGAAGTGGAAACCAGTCCTAATTCATGTTGTGGCAGCACCTTGGGGCCCTGGTCTATGACTGAGGCTCTGTACAAACGGAACAAGAGGATGGCCCCTGCCCCACACTGCTTACTATCTTATGTGGCCACTGCATTCCAAACTAATACAACTCAGACAACAGCTCACTGGGCTTATCCACTGGAAATATCTGTGTTGCAAAGCTAGGAGAAAACTACAGCCTGTGACTTGCTGTGTAGCTTAAGAGGGAGGGCAGTGTGGAATTTCTTCAGGAGAAATGTTAGTTGCGAGTCGCCAACGTTTCTATTCTTGCTTTAGGGACAGATTTGCCCTTTACACAGATGCACTGTTTGGGGAAGACCACAAGGAGCAAAAGAATCAGGCACAACTGCAACACTGAAGACAACAGCAAGGCAGTGGGGCCATGGCCAGTGGGGAAAATTAACTCCTGCATGAGGCATATGCACCGCTTAAGCCTTAAATATAGAACTTAAGTGGGGTTTTAGTGTTCCTCCACGCAGTGATTTAACTCTGTATGAGAAGGAGAGCAGGATTCAGCCCAAAGAAATAGTTTAAGGGCAATTTCTGTGGTGTGTGAGGTGCGAAAACCCCAAGAAGCATGAAAAACAATAGAGAAAGTGAAGAAGAAGAAAGGCGTCCTGTGGGATAAGATGATGGAACGCATGTGGGAAGAAAGGCACACAGGAGACATGGAAAGTATTCAAAGAGAAATTACTGTATGCCCAATGGTTATGTGTGCCATAGAGCTATAAATACTCCAGGATTTGGAATGAGGGGAAATTATAGAAGGAAATGGAAAAAGTCCTCAGATGTCAGGGAAGGCTCATTAAAAAGGTACCCTTAGGAAAATTCACAAATTTGAGGCGAGGGTGAAAACAACAAAACAAAAACCCCACAAACGAACAAAATAACGAAGACCAATGAACAAAATGAAGCAAGCAGGAGCGAGAGGCACATTAAAAAACAACAAGGTCCATTAAGATTTCCACGCATTGCTTTATCACTGTGCTTGTTTACTATCTTATTCGTTTTCCTCGTTGTCTTATCAGGATGCAGCATCTTCCGGAGGCGATTTTTAAATTGCTGCTGCATCATGAGTTAGAAGGTCGGCAGCTGGTAATGCTGTGACCACGCTGGTCATAAAACATCATTGTTTCCTTGTACTTCCCCATGCTGTTTGTTATATCCTCCAGTTGTTTCTTGTTTTATAGAATGTAAGCTCTTTGGGGGCCTGGCTGTCTTTATGTTCTGTTTTTGTACAGTGCCTAGCATAATGGGGCCCTAATTCCTGACGGGGGACCCTAGACAATGCAGTATCACTAACTGCCACTACTAATGTAAATGCATGGCTATATTGTTCAAGTTTAGGGTTCTATGTTCATCTTAATTTCTGTTGGCTCAGCAGTGTGGCTTTATTTTTATTGTTATGCCACTGGCATTTATAAGCAGCTATTTTAATCTCCATTAGCAGGAAGAAAGGGAGTAAATAAACCAATAAAATGTTCTAAACCCTGTAACTATGGTTACAGCTTTCAAAAGTGCCTAAATGACAGGGGCCTAAGTCCCAATAGCTTTCAGGGAAACAAGCTCCTAAATACTTAGGTCCCTTAAAGAACTGGAACTCAAGTTCCTGAGTCACTTAAACACATTTTCCAAGTTGCATATTAGTATTTGGCTGTGTGTGACTGGGTAAGGAGAGGGTTTTTTGTTTGGTTGGTTTTTTAAAAAGATTGAAATACACCTAAAAAACCCTTGATCTATTTACATAGTCAAACACTGACTACGTGAAAGCTCATTCTAAGTGAGAAACACTCAGAAAATAAATTGCCAGTTCAAGAAAAGCAAGTGGCATGTTTCTTCTCTTTTTAAATGTGCAGTTAGTTAATTCCATCCATTGTTAGGAAGTAATATGGATCACATATCAATTAAGCAGATTAGCAAAATTAGACTCTTTTCACCAGTCTTTCACCGAAAGAAACGGGCACAAGAATTCCCAGTGAGTGACGAAGCAAGCTCTCCTACATAAAACCGATTGGTTCCGTTTGTTGTCCTACTTGTTTTTTCTATAATTATGTAAGTAACATTTGCGGCGCTGTTGCTGGCTCATTTCCTTCCCTTGCTCTCCGGTTTCAGGACACACACCACTTTTACTCAAGTCACACTGACCTCTTTTGAAAAGAAGGACCAGCATTTCCCCCCACGCCCCCAAACTAAAGCCTCTTATCTTCACTAACCTGAAATATTTACTAATCAAGCTGATGGTTAGGCTCTGGAATTCTTTTAATTAGGAGGGGACTGGTTGGATAAGGACAACTAAATACAACAGAGAATCAGCTGTTCAGGAATATAGACCATGGACAAACACACATGCAGAGCAAGAATCATGCTGACCCTTCCTGCTTCTCTTTTCATTCATCAGTCAGAAAATGTGACCATATTGTAAGGCATTAAACCACCCTATCTTGGCACAGCGCAGTAATAGTCAAGAGGCTCTTGGAGACGTCTGTCTTAGTTACAATGTAATCAAAAGCCAGTGCAACATATTCAGGCATGATAAACATCACCCTCTTCATAACAAAATTGGGTACCAGTTGATATGTTCCATTGCATTCCATTCCACTAGTGTCATTTCCATTTAACTCTGTGAATGCGTGAGACTGTCAGCCATGCAATGGCTTATCTGCCTTATTTAGGAGCTTAAACATGAGCTGAGGGTTTAGTTCTGATGTCAGTAGATTCAAACACAAGGATGTCAATTAATGAAATCTCATGGAAAGCTAAATCCATATGGATAGTACATGGAACAGCAAGCATATGTGCTGATAGACTTCTTTTCAACAAATGCCGGGGCGTACTCTCTCCTATTGTCGAATAGGGTAACCGAGTTTTGTGGCACCGCAATTTTGTGTGTGTGGTTAATTGGCCAGGTTGAAAAGTAACAGCAGGAACACTGAAAAAGCTCTACATGCAAGTGTTGATTTAAACAGCGACCCTGTTTGAAACAGACATGTTGAATTTTTACTTGTTGTCAGCAACCATAATTTTTATCCCTGTTACAAGTCACAGTCAAAACAACTCCTTTTGTAAATATCCCAGCATCATTTAAACTTTAGCCAGAGTAGAATAATAAAATATTAAAAGTGACTATTAAAAAATAGTGCTATGCCATGAATGTACTCTACCCGTACATCCTAATGGCATGTTATCCATCTCTCCCCCTTAATAACAGATAGGGGTGGAATAGAGACGATCTCTAGAACAAATGGGAACAGGAGCGATTTTTGTTACAAAAGAAAAGTCAGCCGATGATAGACATTTAAAAACTGCTTCATTATAATCTTTCTGGAGCGATTGGGATGGCTTTAGATTATTTTACATAACTGTTAAATACCTTCTGGGAATCATTTACCTCCTACGCTCCTGAGTGCCTGAGCTTAAAAGATGGCCAGTTATTTAACAGGCTTGGGAGTAGCTTAAAAATGTACTAGCATTTGCAGCAAAAGGACAATTGCTAGTGGGGTTTATTTAGTTAATTATCTGCACAGTCCTTGCACCTAGGCAGTATATTGCTATTCATTTGAAGATGTGTTTTATACTGAAAATTAGTTGAATTATATTGTGTCTGTCCCATGGTGCACCCCAATAATAAATTTTTAAATTATATAATATACATACATATACACACACCCAAAACAAGAGTTTCTGCTATGAGTTGGGAGCTCAGCAATTGGAAATGACCGAGGAGAACATATGTAGGGTGATGTATTAGTGGATCACAGGATGACCATGAGCCACCAGTGTGATGCAGTCATTTAAAAAAAAATATAAATAAAAAGGAACTGCAATCCTAGGATGCATCAGGTGAGTTATTTGCAGGAGAGATAGAGAAGGATTAATGACATTGTCCCAAGGCACTGGTAAGAGCTCATCTGAAATATTGTATACAATTCTGGTCACACATGTTCAAGATTAATCTAAAGTGGAAAAAGTACAGGGAAGAGCTACCAGCATGGTCAGGGGGAAAGGAGGGCTGATCTTATTAGAGGAAACTGAAGGAGCTTGACTTGTTTACACCAGCAAACCGAAGGCTGAGAGGGGAGGGGAATGCTCTCTATGAACACATCCAAGGGGTAAACACCAGAGAGGGAGAAGAACTATTTAAGCTAAAGTATAATGCTGGCCCAAGAATATGACCAGTTTATCCCCATTTGAATACACTGAGTGTGGAAGTTAGAAGAAGGGTTTTAACCATTAGAAGAGTGATGTTCTGGAACAGCCTCCCATGAGGAGTAGCAGGGCAAACAACCAAGTAGTTTTAGGATGGAATTTGATAAATTTATGAATGGGACTATATTCGGGGTTGTCTGATAGCAGGAGACTGGATTTGATGACCTGGGAGATCCCCTCCAGTCCTATGTTCCAATATTTCCAGGGGAATTTTGCCAGGCTAGAAAGAAGCTGTAGGATTTGTCCTAAAGTACATTTTCCCATTTATTACAATTTGTTTTTGTTTTTTCAGATTCAGTGTTTATTTTAAACACAAATTATGGTTTATTTTTAGGAATAAAGTTGTTTCTAATATACGATGAACATAAATAATAAAGACTGGAGATGTTCTGAGTCTTTCCCCCCCCCCCCTTAAGCTCTCTTAAAAAGAAGATTCCACACTGACCATTTGTGGCCAGAATCAGGCCTTTCTTTGCCACCTGAATGAAAAAACAGATCTCATTTGAGACTCTGTCCTTTAATTTCCCTGGGCCTCAATTTTCCATCTGTCAAATGGGCACAATGAGGACTTCTCTCCAATCCTTGTTGCTTTAGACTCTTAGCTCTTCCGGGCAAAGAAAACCTTGCTATATGCATACACATAGCTTGGACAATGAGGCCCCCTGATACATTTACTGTTGTAGAATAAACAGGGACGCTTGTTACATTATAATTCTCCTTTAAAAAACTTCTAAATAGATTCTCAGAGGATAATTTTGCAGTCAAGTTACTAGTGGACTAAACTAGTTAGAAAGGAGCTGAAGAGAGAAGACCAAAAAGCTGGAGACAATACGAAGTGGTCAGAAGCAGAGAGCCCTCTGACTGTAGAAGGTGAAAGTGGGGATTATTGGGAGCTCATTGCAAACAATTAGCCCATGGCTCCACAAATAGGAGTGGAAGCTTCCCAGGAACAGCTCGCCATTCTAACTAGCACACAGCCCCATCAACACAAGTAGGAGTTTCCCAAATGCAGCTGTGAAAGCCTTTGTTGTTATTATTTTTGAAAGTTTAATCCAGCCCAGAGCCGGATTAGTGATGTCGCACTCCCAGAAGAGTGGGTGGCAAAGCTCTGGCTAGCCGCTTGGGAAAGCGTGGCCTAAACACATATTTCACCCATGTCTTTTTGCGTTAGCTACCAGCTGATGTAGAGCCCGATCCTGCAATCCTTAGCCCTTCCCCTGCAGGCAACAGGAGCTGCCAGGAAGACTGAGGGCCATATTCTCCCCTATATATGGGGGAGAAAACCCCAGGAGTTCCCCCTTGCACTTGGACTTCAGCCTCCTAAGAGGCAAGTAAATCCCTCTCACAGGGCCTCGTGCCTCCTTTAGGAGCGGTGCTGCCATTGCCCGATTCCCTCAAAGCTCAGCAGCAGCAGCTGTAAAACAAAACTCAGTCGGAGTTAATGCTGCACCAGTCTGATACCACAAGGGGATGGCCTGTTTTCTGATCCCACCTGCATCCCATCCCTGAGCTCTCACACAGAGGGGTTTCGGCGGGGTCCCTGGGGAAAAAGAGGGAAAAGCCAGCATTCCCCTCCTGTGCCCTCTGGCTGGATTTCTGCTAGTTTGGACTGCCTCTGCTCCTGGAGATGGGAAGGAAAACATGGCCTTAAGTGGGATGGCCAGCATCTTGGTTGTGAGCAGGGACCAAGCCAGAACCTCCAGAGTTAAAAGCATGAGCCAAAAGGGATCAACCCTGTGGCTATAGGAGACTCAGATCTTCTGTGAATCAGGAGCAGAGGGAGATTGCAGGGCTGAGCCAACTGTCAGTTAGAAGGTGGGAAGGGCAGGAAATTGATCGTGTGGGATTTGCTCAGCTGATCTGTACAGATGCCACAATGCCCATTTTGAGGGGTAGTCAAACCCTCCCATAAAGGCGAGCCTGCAGGCCATGGCAAGGTCATTTCTTCCGCTGGGAGTCCCTCCTCTTCGACAGCACTGCACATCAGGACCATATGTCTGTTCACACTCGATTGAAGCGGTTCTGGCTGGTGTGCCAAAAGAGGAATATCTGAACTCGGAGGAGGAAAGGAATCGGCAGAGTTCAGAGACGCTTCTGGCTGCCATGAAGACTGTATCACAGCAGCTGAGACAGGTCACCTGGGGCATCACAATGTATGCAACAAGGAAACGCTACCAGCAAGTGCCCCGTGTTCAGGCAATCCCATGGCGGACAGTAGCACCAGGCACTGATGATAATAGCCACTGAAACGCTTGTACAGCTGGAGGTATGCTAAATGGGCAGAGAGCTGGCAGCAGCCAATGAATCTGAGCAGGCATTTAATCCCTGCCGGAGTAGGGACTCAGGTTCTAGTGGGTGTGGCTTCACTCCAAACAAACAATAAATCTTCAGGCCAAATTTGAGCTCTAATCAAATTTTATGGCACAGATGGCGAGCATTAATGAGGAAAGAGTAAAAGCAGAATTACAGGAGATCTATATTCTGACTGAGCACCGCCCCCTCCAATCAACTCTCAGAACCCCTGGTGTAGCTTCCTGCTGCTAGTGTCAGAAGTAATTTGCATTCTCTGTGAGGTAGCTGGATCAGACACTATTTGCATTATAACACACCAACCGTGCCACTTTCCAGCTGTGGAGGACCTGTAGGCAGGAGCGCCGCCAGCTTTTCCGGTGCCCTAGGCGGCGGAAGGTCCTGCCCCCGAAATGCCGCCCCCAACAGCGGCGGCGGAAGGTCCCGCCCCCAAAATTCCGCGGCCGGCCGGGGCGCCGGCGCCCCCCAAATAGCAGTGCCCTAGGCGACCGCCTAGGTCGCCTAATGGGTGGCGCCGGCCCTGCCTGTAGGAGAGTTAACTTCTGGGTTTTAGTTGAGGCCCAGAAAGAATCACAGCTGTTACTGCCTTCTTTGCTGCCTCATGTTATGTATATGCAAAGAGATGGGTGGAATTTGTCCCTTAATATTTAAAGAAGTTCTAGTTTTAAATGCTGCTAATAGAAGAATGTTGGTAAGACGAGTGGGGAGTTAAACCAACAAACCACAAACTGGATCCATTTCTCTGGAACTCTGGCTCTGGCACACAACGTGTATGGGTGGATTTCTGTCTGGTAAGTGGAGTCCCATAGAGCACAGGGTGTGATGTTGGCCCTTTGATAATTGATCTAGGCCAAATGCAGGAACAGGGAACTCAAAGGCTGTGACAGACATTCAAAGTAGTGAATTATGTTCACTAGGCTATAACAGTGACTCATGCATAGTAAATACAGTCAGGTATGAACAGCAAACCACCAGGTTAGCAGGACTTCTTCATAGACTTGGACTAACAGTTATTTGCCCTCAAGAAATGACCATGCTTTCCAAAGCAATGGCACTTACTGTACTTACACCTATCACTCCTCTGCAAAATAAATGGCTATTGCATTTGTGAGCAAGAAAACATTGAACTGACCAGACACTGACCCTGGACCCTTCTTTGCCTGGTATCTTTCACAGCCACAGTCTGCTCCAATGAATATGCTAATTAAACTGGGACACTAGGAGATCTGGGTTCTATTCCCTGCTCTGCTACTGATCTCCTGAGAGACCTTGGGCAAGCCTCTTGACCCCTCTATGCCGTTGTCTCCTCTCCCACCCACTGTCTGTCCTGTCTATTTAGGCTGTAAGCTCTTTGGAACAGACAGTCCCTCACACTAGGTTTGGATAGCTCCTACCACAGTGGGGCCCTGTTCTCAATTCAGGCCTCTAGGTGCTACTATAAATAATAATTCCACTTCCCCAAAGCTGTGTTTTTATTTTGAAAGAACAGAAAAATAATCTAGAAACAAGGAACTCACGCCAGCTTTCCGTAAAGACATTTTGAGAGAATCTGATTTAATTTACAAGGGTGTAAATTTGGAGTAGTTTTGACATCAGTGGAGATGTTTTCAATTTCCCCCTATGTAACTTAGCTGGCTGTTCCTTCAATACAAATAGAAACTCTGAAAATATGGACGGTCAACTACTAATTACATTTTCTGAAGTGATCTGTATTTCAGAGCTAGCCTAAGTGCCTTCATCAGCTGGTACTAGTACAGTCACTACTCCAAGTTATTGCAAGCTATAGTAAATAGTCATGTACAAACGTGTCTGAATTTCAAGAAGGGAAGCGAGGACAGCCTAGCTGGCAGAGTTTATCTCCTCACCTTCTTGGTTTGCCACTTACAAATGTAAATTATTCTTTTGAACTGGAAGTACATCATGTCCTTTTTGCACTTAAATCAGTCCCCGTAGGGAACACTAACAGAACTGCCAAACACAAAACCCCGCAATAAACCTATGACAAAAAGTCAAACCCCTCAGTTATGAAGTTCAGTAACTGAAGATGGATGTTGACAGATCTATATTTATGAATCAGGCCTTTAAAATACAGTGGATCGGTCCCAGTTACTACTTACAGTCTAACATAAATGGATATTAAAGAACAACAACTTTAAAAGACAGGTCAAGCAAGGCTCCCTCCCCTCCTAATAATGTCACTGTATAATGTGGCTGACTTGAACGCTTAGACAGTCCCTCAGAGAAAAACCTGTAATCAGGCAAACAATAAAGCATGCAGGGACATTTAGTTAGATACCGCGAGCTGATAAATGAAAATTGGCTAAACTGGATGTAGGTGGGTCTAGCTGAGCAAATATTTGTGTTTAAAGCGACAACAGCTCTTTGTATCAAAGCAGCAATGGGCAGGTAAATAGGTATTAATTTGGACTTCGGTTGCTCCGTTTTAGATAATGGTAACCTAGCCTACAAGTGGAAATGTCTCTGATGGGACAGGACACTGAATACGAGCGACTGTCCTTTTTCAGGGCACATTAACCTTTATTCCCTGACATGCTACATTATGGCAGTCTCGACAGTGCATACTACTGGCCTGTTGTTCCCAAGGCTCCATGACATGTGTACCCTCACTGGACAAGGAGGTAAGTTAGTTCATCATTCCTTCCCTGGAGGTGAGACTGTTCAGCTCAAGG
This sequence comes from Platysternon megacephalum, assembly GCA_003942145.1. Taxonomy (NCBI): domain Eukaryota; kingdom Metazoa; phylum Chordata; order Testudines; family Platysternidae; genus Platysternon; species Platysternon megacephalum. The sequence continues at coordinate 11,611,939 of QXTE01000005.1, read as the reverse complement.
CTAAGCCCAGCCCTATAATGTACTGGTGGTAAAGCCTCCTATCTCTTCACTGGCACCTACTCGAATGCAGTGGTTCTCAACCTTTCCAGACTACTGTACCCCCGTCAGGTGTCTGCAGCCAAGCCCAAGCCCCACCCCCACCGTCTGGGGGTGAAGCATGTAACTTAGCTTCACAGGGCCCCTTGTGGCATGGGGCCCCAGGCAGCTGCCCTGCTTGCACCCCTTAACACCAGCCCTGCACTTATGACACCCCTAAATCCATCCTGTGACACACACACACACTCCCGGGGGGGGGGTCACAACCTCCAGGTTGAGAAACACCAATCTAGATGAGTTGATGTACCCCCTGGAAGACCTCAACATCCTCCCTCAGAGGTACGTGTGTAACCCACACACCTCCTGGGCGTGGTGCTCTGTCCCATCTAGTGGCACCGAGACCACTTAGAGAGAGATTAATGAGTCTGTTCTACAGCCTTAACTAAACAGCCAGTTGGCTTTTAGCTCATGCGGTAGGGGCTCATGCACTAAGCTCCAGAGGTCCCAGGTTCAATCCCGACAACCGGGGTCTCTCGGTGTTACACGTGCACCCCTGGTTGAGAACCCTGCTCTAATGAAGTAATGGGGCCAATCTCAGATGCGGTGTCAATGGAGTTCCACTCACATCACTAGAGTTTAAGTTACTTCAGCCAGGGCTGAATTCTGCCCACAGGATTGAGGAAACATACTGCTGATCACAAGTTGTAAGAAGGTGAGGGTTTCCCCCGCCCCCCTTCATTGTAGCAAAACAAAGAACCCCAAACTTAAGTGTTGGACCTCAGAAAAAAGTTCTTGTTGGGTTCAGCTCATTCAGGCACCAAAGACTGAGTGGCTTCTGACATTGTCTGCAGTCTGACAACCCCTACCTTCTATCAGAAGGTTACCTCTGGATTTTAATGTACTCCCGTGATCCTCCGTTTAATGCAGAATTTCTAAATGGCATCCTAGGTTAGTCTTGCTGGGCCAAATAGTCTTTACTACTTCAGCCAAACCTTATGTGTTTCTATTGCACTGTACAAATAGTCTCCTCCACATCAGAGCCAAATGCTGAAACATTCTGAATGCAAGGTGATTAGTGGAGGCTAGGCTCAGTAATTGATCTCTATTTAAAATAAGGTATTTAAGGTTTATGTAACTTAAATGTTGCTGGCATTCAATGGACTGTGGAAATTAAACAGTAAAAAAAATAAAAATCTGCATCTAGCCATCTGTGCTTCCTGTCTGTTCAGAGTGGGTGAGAATCTTAACAAAGAGATTAATGTGTGGAAATGGAAAGAAAAACATACTGTACATGAAAATGTAAATAGAAAGAGTGCATGTAGCCAGGGCATGGTATGAATTGTAATTCCAACACAAATGGATACAGCATCTTTTAACAGTTCATTAGGAAACCAACCTTTGTGGCAGCCCACCCCTTTCTTCTCCTAGCTGGGAACTGAGAGGAGACAAGACATTTCATGAGGAAATTTTTTATTTCCTGCCTATAGGGCCCATGCTGTGGCATGCCCTGCGGAAGGTGCACTAGAATGGGGGTTCTCAACCTTTTTCTTTCTAACCCCCCTCCCCCAACATGTTATAAAAACTCCACTGCCAGGGCTGGCATTAGGGGGTAGCAAACACGGCAACTGCGCGGGGCCACAGGCCACAGGGGCCCCCACGAAGCTACATTGGTCAGGCTTTGGCTTCAGCCCAGGGTGGTGGGGCTCAGGGGCCTGGGCTTCAGCCCCATGCAGTGGGGCTTCAGCTTTCTGTCCTGGGCCCCAGCAAGTCTAATGCTGGCTCCTGAAATCTGCTTGTGGGCTCCCGCCCAAGCGGCCCCAGACCCCTGGTTGAGAACCACTGCACTACAACATGGTGGGGAAATGGAGTTAAAGAAAAAATCCTTGGCACCGGGGCCCAGCCAAATTGCAGTGGCAAGACAAGCATCACCCCAGGTACAGTGACTAGGCCACACAAAGGGGACTCTTCCCCTCTCCCCCCAAAATGGGCCTATGCTAGCTGAGGATCTGGCCCTCTCTATATAAAGTGTAGGGTAACTATTATATTATCCAATCTCCAATGCCCAACCTTTAGGCCTACAGACTCCTTGTGTACAAGATTAGATACAATCTAGTCAGTGGATTTCTAATTCAACAGCCTGCACCTGGCAATAAAAGTGATTTTCAAAGAACATCACTGCTCTGCTGCCTCTTTCCTCGTGCCAGAAGAAGCTCTGACCTCAAAGCCTTCAAAGAGTTTCATAACCGGAATTCTTACTTGGCAGGAGGGTATTGTGTTTTCTGAAAGCCGACTCTTGCTCCAATTCCTTTTTGGATGAAAAGAAAGTTTTTTTCCCTCTCTTTTAATCTATTTTGCCATTTCCTACATTTCAGCCAGCCCACTATCTTCCTGAACGTTCAGATTCTGCTCGTGTCTCTTTTCTCAAGTGATCTATAACAAACCAAACCAAGGAGTGGCATATTTAATACATTCATACCCCACAGGTCACACCAGGCCATAAGTTTCCATAGAAAGATGGACGTGTGTATCTGATCAACTCCCTGTGTCCATTGGGTGGATGGGATAGGAGCTCTGATCTCAGAGCACAGAAATATCAACAGTCACAGTCTGGAAAAAGTGACTTTTGCTAAACAGTTAGAGAAACCAGAGGCTTGAGAGGACATTAATAGGATGGGGTAACCAGGAGAAGGCAGTTCATATGGTAATGAAAATGTGTAAGTACTTTGGAGCCATAGATTTCTATTTTTAGAGAGATGTGGGTAGTTAAATAACCACTGGCTGCTTGTGCTGGGGAAGTGATAGCAAGTGCCATGCTTATTGGAAACCCCAAGCCACAAAGGAGAAAGTAACGTAATAAATACATTTAAATTGCACTTTTCAACACAAAGAACCCAAAGGGCAAAGCAACCGTAAGGGAAGGCTTCATTTGTGAATGAAATGCAGCCAACTCTGGGGTGAAAGGTGTGAGTTCAGTTAAGAGCAACATTGCCCCAACAATTCAGGACAGGACATGAATACCAGATCCAATTACAATTGAAGGGGGATATTTAGGAAGGCAGTGCAGTGTTATTGAAATTGGGATTTGGCCATGAAAACCTGTTAATACCTTTAGTCCTGCAATAAATAAATAAATAAATAAAAAATCCTGCAAGTGACTCTACATCTCAGCTCAAAAGAGAGCACTTCCAGCAGCACAGAGCTGCCTTGCACCGCACCATGATATTGGCTCAGTAATGACTCAGAAGTTGTTCGCAAGCACCATTTTCCAAAGCATCTAAGCGTTCCTTGAAGTTTCCCATCCAAGCACAGACCTCAGTTCATCCCTGCTTAGCTTGAGAGGGAACCACAAGAAATGCCTCTTGCTCTCTCTTCCCTCTAGTACCATAGGATGAAGCCAGTTCTTACCACATCATCATCTTTGCTATGAAAGGGCCTGACTCAGTGCTCACTCAAGTCACTGGAAAGACGCATATTGGACTTCAGGGAGAGCTGGATTGGACTCCTAAATAGCTATCGTACATGGCAAGTCTATAGTCTGATAACATTGGTTTATGGCATCTGGTAAAGAGTGCAGGCCCAGACCCAGCAAGAAGCTGTGTGTGGATGCAGGGCTCTGCTATGGCGGTAGAACTTGGTGACTGCTCCCTGGAGGGATGTTTATGCTGTGTTTGAAAACCCATGGCACAGCCTGGGTCTACACGCATGAGCCCATGCGACAGTGCTAAAAAATGCTGGGTTGACATGGGGGTTTTGGCAGGAGCTCAGGCTCTGGAAACCCCCGGGCTTCAGAGCTCAAGCTCTGTCGACCTGGGCTCTGAGACTCTGCCACAGGTTTTAAGATGTAGCGTACGCACACTCTTCGACCTAGTGGATGTTCTGGAACAGAGATCAAGTGTTTTTATTTCCCCATTTATTCCTTTTGAAAGCAGACATTTCATTGATGTAACAAGCTCCCTTCAGTTCAGAATCCTCCAGCAACTAATTAGCAGAGATAATAGTCAAATGTTTCAATGTAACCCATCTAGACACACCGCGGTAACACCATCAGAACACAAGAAACAAGTCATCCTCCGCCCACCCTTCTCCAGCAGGTTTAGCTGGTCTAGCCAATTGCTGTTCTAGGAGACATCAGCACTGCAGAAGGACCCTCTCAGATCCACCATCTGGATAGGCCCCTCCCCTCCATAACCACAGGAGCATCACCATCTGCTCCTTAAGTTCCCCTGTCATTAAGATTGGACCTTGTGGTAAAGCTACCACTTGCCAATTCTCTTCTAGACCTGGTGCTGCTGAGCTTTTCAGCTGCAGACACTTCTGAGGTGTCCTCGTCATAATAAACCCCTGAATGCCTTGCTCATCGGACTAGGAGAGCACAGCTGTGCAGACCAGTTTGTAAAGATCTGCTGGAAAGCTGGAGAATTGCTGGCCTTCCTATGAAGTTGCCTTAGACACAGAGGACTAAACCCCCACAGCTGACACCTACTCACACCCTAGCGAAAAGGAGGGGAACTTTGTCCTGTCTAGTATTTATCTCACAAAATCTCAAATTTTTTGCTTAGATTTGATTCATTAGAAAAGAAATTGCTACCTTTAAAAGTCATCACAATCCTGATAAATAACCTGCCAATCCAGTTAGCACATTTCACATAATATACAATGCCACAGTTAAACACATTCTGCAAATGCCATACACTGCTGTCAAAGCCTCTTCTAGGCTAAACAGATTTACTGGCATATAAAACATGGTTCTCATGTCTTACTTGTTAATAGAACCACCACATAGTAAGAATCTCGTATACTGTAGGGATGGGCTGTACAATGAAATCAGTAGTGACAAAGCACAATGCCGAGTAACCCTTTCATGGAAGAGGATGCCGAGGTCCATATATTTAGATGGGGGCCTACACAAATGTGTGCATGCCTGACTTAGATATGCAAATCCCCAAATACATGCATATGAGCTGGGTGTGTGAAAACACCTACCTAGATTCACGTACGCAGTCATTACGCATGCATCCCCCCTCCCGAATACGTGCATGTTGAAAGCTCACTCCGTGTTCATCAAGCTATTGCACATGCCCCTTAGGACATGCTTGTAGTGAAGGTCCATTGGACTGGATTCCAACTAGAGATGGGTGAACCAGTTTGGACAATGTAAAAAGTGGACTCAAGCCTTCAAATCTCAACCTGACCTTTTATTAAGGTTAGATGAAGGGGAAGGGGTTACCCAAGTGTTAAGTATTTTTCACACCCCTCTGCACTTTGGAGGTGGACCCTATGTGGTGCTGCGCGCCCGCCATTGGCTCCTCACCTTGCAGGGCTGGGCCCTTGATGATTCCAGTCTAGAGGGAGCATAAAGGAGTACTCAAATATGCCCAGAAAGGCTGGCTGGCAAGATTTCCAACCAGCATTGCAGATTTAAAGAAAAATTCAGGTAAGCTTCAGCTGTAGCCATCCGAACACTGGGGTTGTCCGATATGGGCTTGGCAGACTGTGCTAATCTGGTAATTAAAGGGTTAATGATCCCACAGCACAATCTTAGGGGCTAGTGTGGAATTCATGTGAGTTGCTCTATTCCTGTTGGCTAGAAGAGCTAAGGAACAGGCAAATGAGGATACCTCAGTGCAATTAATATGATGCAGCAGCTAAGGGTCTAGTCTGAAGACAGAACTGTGCAGAAGAGCAATTGGGGAGCTGCTCAGAGGAGGGCTCTCTGGGTGCTGCCAAGATCCTGCTCGCTTCCATCGTTATCGTTTGAGAATCTCTCTAAGAGCAGAGCATTCTAGCAAGGCTCTCCGAAGTGAATGCGTGCGGCCCTTCAATGGCTTCCTTAACCCCGTGGCCTCTCTGCCCATCTGACTGGCCCAGATTAGTCCATTAAACAAAAAATGAGTTGAAGTGGAGCAGCGCTAGGTGTGTCCGAGATGGATGGGCAAGTAGAGCACATGAGAAGAGATAGCAGTACAATCATTTACTCAGACTGTATAGTTCCAGTCTCGTTCCCCTGGCACGTTTCAAAAGGCAAAGTAGATATAATTCAGTCAACAATTCTCATCATGAGCATATTAAAATCGAACTTCCTTATGAGCCCCCCCCCCAAATGAACCAACATATCCAGCTATTCCATCCGTCAACTCATCCCCACTTCAGACAACGGGGGGAAGATATGTTCTGGGCACCTACCTCAACCTATCTGCATTCCGATGACCAAAGAAAGCACATATCACAGTCAAGTAGTCTTCCTGACTAACACCTGCCAGTACCACCCTCCTATTTAAATTGGGGCTTAACCAAGAGCTTCAAAACTGTTCACATCAGAAGCCAAAACCATGGGGGGGGGGGGAGGAAAGAAAACGTTGCCAACTTCAGTTGTGTTACAAACTTGAAGTCCGGCCAAGTCCATTGAGAAGCTTGCAAAGGACCCTGAACCTCCAGGATAAACCTGGGCCCAGTCCCATGCTAACCCGGTCAGGACTCTCATCAGACAAAGCCATGTGAAGCTAAGTAGGGGTGGCGGAGCTATTGGTTTCATTCGAATTGAACTCCAGGCAAATCCCAGGATGTGTGTTTGACATTGGTGAGCCCAAGGGAATTAGGTTTGTGACAAAATTCAAGGGGATTTGGGTGCCTAAAACCCTTAAGCTCCTTTGAAAAAACCCAGCCCTAGTTACAATGCAGTCCTTTAAAAAACAGGCCCTAACAGAGCTTCTGATCAATAGAACTGTATTTCCCATGCGAAGAGTCAGGTAAGAGCAGTGACGGACTCACATCTATATTAATCCAATTAGTGTGGCTTTGTTGAAGCAGGGACACAAGCAGCAGAATCGCAGGCCCTGTCTCAGTGACATTGTGGGCTTTGATGCTCCTGAGGAGCTGGGGGAAGCCAGGTTTATTCCCATATCTGTAAATAAGTCTGTTTACTTTGAATCTGAACAGGTGCACGGCTCTTCTCTTGTAACTAGGGCTGTTTTCCCCGCTCGCCACATGTCTGCGATTTATTAGGAGTGCTGACCTTTCAGTCATACTGCCTCACTTGATCAGGTTTCCCTCAATCTTGGAATCAGAGGAAATGTACCGGGCCTCAGTTGTGTCATCTTGCTTATTAGTAATAAGCATTTACAAAGTGCGATTAAATGCACCCTGTCAGTTTCAAGAACCTATATTTCCCCTCTGTGGCCCAGGACCCAGTCAGGTCTCCAGTCACCACCTGTCTCTGGGCAGGAAGCCGGGTCCCCGGTCCCTTCTAACCAGCTACCATAAATGGTGATAGCTCCAGCAAGCCAGTCTGCCTAGAGGCCAGCACCTGGGTGTGCTTTCACGCTGAGCTCACATGAGTGTTTTTACCAGTGACCATACAGATCTCTCTCAGCAGAGTACATTTACTCTTAGGCTAAATTTTTTTTTAAAAAGCCACTACAGAGAGGAACTCCCCCCCCCCCCCAATAGGAGTTCCTACACACATACTCAAAGCTTACCAGAGGTTACCCCCAACTCCAACACGGGTAGGAGTCAGTCTTTCCAACCCGTCAGCAAGTGTTGGGATCTCCCTCGGACCCAAGGTCCTGTCAGTTTGTTGAATCAAATCATGTATCAGATCAAGCTCATCCTTTTATCCCAAGAGCCATTTCTTTGTTCCCTGCTCTCTGGAAAACCCAGCCTGACCCGGTATATGCAAGCCAGCCCCGGCATGGAACCTCTGGGAGGCAATCACTCCGCCACCCTGTTTTTTTTAAATAGTTCCTGGAGCAGTGGTAACCCTCTCCCATGGAGCAGAACCATCATACATAAGCCATTCATAAGTAAGTGTAAGACAGGGCTCCCCAAACATACTGCAGTGGGCTGCAACATCTGGCATAAGCACTGCTCTTTAACCTAACACGGGAGTAAGACATGGCTCCCTGCAACCTCCTGCTGCTTTGCTGTGAATAATTGACAGAGGACTAGAGGCACCAGGGCTGTCATTCATTACTAGCACAACTCCTGTGCGGTCTCCACTGATAAATAACCCTCCCACACGTTTACTTCTATCCACAGATCTCACACTGCTCTACGTGTATATTAATGAAGCCTCACACACCCTGAGAGTCAAGGAAGACTTGTTATCCCACGTACACGGATGGGGCAGTGAGACACGTAGGCACAAAGGAGCTGTAAGTCCTGTCCCCCACCCCCGAAACTATCCCTGGTGCAAGGGACCACCTGTTCCATGACAACACTGCCCTCCTGGCATAAGGGGCATGCCAGGAGTGTTCCAGTGAGGGATAGTGGCAGGAGAAGACAAGGCGTATAGGGGACATGGCAATTGAAGGTAGCCCTCAGGGCTGCTGTAGCCAATACCAGGGTCCAAACTGGCCATCACCTGCATCTAAAAGGACAGTGGTTCTACACTGGTACAGATGAATCCTCCCTAGAGGTTTAAGCATCTTGCCCAGGATCACACAATGAGTAGCTGACGGAGGTACTAATCTTGTTCCCATTCAGTTAACAGGAGAATTGCCCATTGGCTTCAGCAGGAAAACTTAGGAGTCCTTGCCGATAGTCCTGTTCTAAACAGAGATCACCGTGCTTGTGAGCACATTCACACACATGCAGAGCCTGAAAGACGCAGAAAGACCCAAGCCCTTTTCTCTAGGCTTTGCAAGGAAGGAGCTCCATGCTCCTAGCCTCCCGGCCTTTGGTGAGTGAGGCTCATACTGCTTGTATTAAGCAGCCTGCAGCGTTTCTGCTCCAGGGGTTTTAGCCTCTATGCTCAGCCATTATTCAGAGTGAAGAGAGCTTTCTGGGTCATACAGGGAGCCTCACCCTTTGGTGAGGAATATGAGCTTTAGTCTTAGCACGTGTTTGACTGCTTCTCAAGGAACTGCAATTCCCCAAAAGTGAAGGCTCTAGAGCAGGGCAGAAAAGCTCAGCCAAAAATATTTTGTACAAAACCAGAACATTTTTTGTAACATGTAATGAGCTCAGAGAGCTCATTGCCACAAACTGCCTTCTACCTGGAGCTTCTGTATTATGTATTACTTTCTCATCCTATCGTAGGAGAGTCTCCCTCAGAACCACAAAGACAGAAAGAAGCTACTTATCCAGGTTTTTGAATGTCACTGCGCGTTAGAGAGACAAAGGGGGTGAGGTAATATCTTTTGTTGGACCAGCTTTGTGGAGCTCAGAAGCTTCTTTCACCAACAGAAATTGGTCCAATAAAAGATATTACCTGCAACACTGGTGTATTAAACACATGCCAAGGGCCAACTGGTGTAAATCTACATAGCTCTACTGAAGTTGGAGCTACAATGATTCACACCAGCTGAGGATCTGGCCCTTTAATTCTATTTCGTATTTCCTCGGCATTGACTACAGCAGGGGTCGGCAACCTTTCAGAAGTGGGGTGCCAAGTCTTCATTTATTCACTCTAATTTAAGGCTTTGTGTGCCAGTAATACATTTTAACGTTTTTAGAAGGTCTCTTTCTATAAGTCTATAATATAGAACTAAACTATTGTTGTATGTAAAGTAAATAAGGTTTTTAAAATGTTTAAGAAGCTTCATTTAAAATTAAATTAAAACGCAGAGCCCCCTGGACCGGTGGCCAGGACCCGGGCAGTGAGAGTGCCACTGAAAATCAGCTCGTGTGCTGTCTTTGGCACACGTGCCATAGGTTGCCTACCCTTGGACTACAGAGTTTACTTTGCACCAGGGCCGGCTCCAGGCACCAGCTGAACAAGCAGGTGCTTGGGGCGGCCACTCGGGAGAGGGGCGGCACGTCCAGCTATTCGGCGGCAATTCGGCGGAGGGTCCCTCACTCCCGCTCGGAGCGAAGGACCCTCCCGCCGAATTGCCGCCGCGGATCGCGATCGCGGCTTTTTTTTTTTTTTTTTTTTTTTTTTCTGCCTGGGGCAGCAAAAACCCTGGAGCCGGCGCTGCTTTGCACACAGTCCTTCTCCTCACTCTTGTTCACCCCAATAGCAAAAGCTTCTTTCCCCTCAAGGAACTCTTAGTGCCAAAATGGAGTCAGGACTATTCCAGTGTGCCCTTTGGCAACTCACACGCTTTGTGGGATTTATTTAGAACAGCCCAAGAGAACTCCTGCTTATAGCTGTAGGGCCTTCTTTAAATAAATAAATAAATAAAAGAACCCAGCAACTTTCCTCCCTCCCCCATTCATCTGGAAGGAAGAGACAACCCTCCTCTATTGCAACGTTTCCATACAAAGACAGGGCCCATCATTTATAACTCAGACTCTAGAGCCACACAGGGTCTGTTTTCATTCCATTTAGATTTAAGCAAAAAAGAAATTAAATAGAATAGCCCTTAAGTTCTACTCTGGTTTTCAGGAATTCTGGAACTTGCCCCAAAGGCTTGAGAGATTTTGATGACTCCAGCTTCTCTTTACCCCAGATCCCAAGCTCTTTGCACTCTGTTCGGTTTCCAGTTCAAGTAATGATTTTGCTTCCCCCCCTATTTAAATGCTTTAAAGCGGAGCCCATGAAGGGGACACCAGTGAGTGTTTCCTCCAGTGGGAGACCATTTGGAAGATCAGTGCCAAAGAGGAGAGGACATCAGGTGGTCAGTGGTAGGTTATCAGCAGGTGGCTGAGAAGGCAGAAAGGCTAAACACGTGCTATACTAATAGACATGATTGCCCCCATCCCCCTTTTAGGGGCAGTACGTCTCAGAACTGTGTGAAACCAGCTAGTTTTATTTTATGGCACTTGGTGTTTTCACAGTGCTGAGCAGCATGAATAAGCAAAACAGGTAAAATGAAAACCAGAGATGGCCTCAGACAAGGGCCTGGATCTAAATACTGCTCTACTCCAAGGGAGATTGGCTCTTGACCCCATGCTCAAGTCCAACACTGATGGAAACAGTCATTGCCTCTGCTTAACTGTCTCGGACCCAAGCCTCCATGAGCTGTCCCAGGTGAACGAATCACCTAAGCTACAGGGAAAAACATCCCTTTTCACCCAGCCTTTGAGTGAGTGGATGGTGGTTACAGGACTTGGCAGTTATGGCCATCGGCAGCTCTAGCTTTTTTGCCGCCCCAAGCACGGCAGGCAGGCTGCCTTCGGCGGCATGCCTGCGGGAGGTCCCCGGTCCCGCGGATTCAGCGGCATGCCTGCGGGAGGTCCCCGGTCCCGCGGATTCGGCGGCATGCCTGCGGGAGGTCCCCGGTCCCGCGGATTCAGCGGCATGCCTGCGGGAGGTCCCCGGTCCCCCGGATTTGGCGGTGCGCCTGCGGGAGGTCTGCCGGTCCCGCGGCTTTGGCATACCTGCCACCGAATTGCCGCCGAATCCGCGGGACCGGCGGACCTCCCACAGGCGTGCCACCGAAGGCTGCCTGACTGCCGCCCTCCCAGGGACCGGCACGCCGCCCCCCGTGGCTTGGAGCGCTGGTGCCTGGAGCCGCCGCTGGTTATGGCATTGGGGTGGGAGGGATGGTTTCATTAAACATAAAAAGCAAATAAAACATCAAGCATAATTAATTGAATAAAAACCACGTTAGCCTCTGGATGAGATTATGGCACTAAACACAATTTCTTATCCTCTCCCATATTCTTTGAAGTTGATTATTTTATATTGTATGTGTGAGAGAGATGGAGTGCCTGTGCACACACCTATGTAATATTATTAGGAGATGCTGCATCATCAGCCCAGGAGAGCAAAGCCTTCTATTTTGCCCCTAAATAGGTACAACTAAAGTAGTGACAGTACTGGCATCCCTACCAACTGCCCCACTAATATGCTTCAACCTTGATCTGGAGGGACGCTTCTAGGGGGAAGACGCTCATACAGATTCCACGCTCATCTAATTCCTTGCCTGAGCTCTCCGAAGAGACTGCTAAGGAGTGCCAATTATGGGGGGTAGGATTCTGGGATATAAAGACTTGTCCATTGGTTACCGGACTGAGACTCATTTCGCATAGGCCATTGAAGACACATCAGCTGGTAACAACTTTTGATTGCTAGTGACCTGGTCTGGGTTTCAGTGAGTGACAGAGATAAGACTACATGCTATTATCAATCCCCCAAGCAACTGTTACATCTTAAGAGTGTAGCTAAATTTATGGTACAGAATCCTATATATTTTTTCCTTTGGCTGGAGAAAGAATAAAATAAAGGACATTTGCATATCATAATATTTTGTGCATTCCCAGGTAGCATCCTTCTACTGGGGTTTGATACTTTTCCTTTAAAATTGATATGTTGAGAATCCCTCACTAGAGAGGATTAAGTGTTCCAGGGATGAATAGCAATGATAATTCGCTGCTCTTGTATGTTGATTTCCATTAAAAAAATGCTTTGTAGAAGTGGCTAAATACTATTGCCCCAATTTCACAGATAGGGAAATCAAGGTACAGAGCGGGTAGGCAACTTGCCTAATCGGAACTAACAAGCCAGTGGAGAATCCAATTCTCCTGACACTAAGTCCTTTGCTCTAAACACTGGAGATTATTCCCATTCCTTACTTCTGTTTAATAAACCACTATTCATCAGCAGTGTGATCTAAGTACGTCAACTTCAGCTACGTTATTCACAGAGCTGAAGTTGTGTAACTTAGATCGATCCCCCCTCCAGTGTAGACCAGGCCTACGTTGGGCCAGATCCTTTGCTTATATAAGTCAGTGGAGCTCCGCTGCCTTCAATGGAGCTATGCCAGTTTGCACCAGCTGAGGATGTGGCCCACCAATCTAATGAACTGGGGCCCGGTCCTGTGGGTTGCTTGCTTCTTCACTGCCTATTGCAATCCAGCCCTTTACCCAATATACTCAGCACCTCAGAGATATGGGGCCCGTAGAGTCAGACTTGACATATTCTCTCTCAGTATCTGTACTGATTGTCAGCAGCGGGGTAACTAAGTCAGTAGGGATAACCAGTACCTGCTGAGCCACGGACAGCAGGGAAACTTTGCTACTGGGACAGCTTGATAGTCTTTCATTAACAACATTGCTTCTAATAGATGATGCAATTTGATACCGTTCAGAGAAAAGCGTAAGGGCACAAGCTAGATCAGCCCTTTGAAACAGAGTCATATGTTTTCCTAGCAAATTATCCACCCCACCCATCTTTGGGCAAGGCAGGGTACATTACGAAAAAAAAACCATTACTGAAAGCAAGACATTTTCAGGTCCAGAGCAGGAAACGTGAAGAGGCATGTAAAGAATGCTGAGATCAGGCTTTGTATGCCACACAAAGCATTGACACGGCGCGGCCCTGATGCATTGTGATTAGATGGCATCGGAGCTCAGCAAAGACCAGTAATTGACACCGGCCTGTCCTCTTTCTTGACATGTCCGGGTTGATCTCAGAAAGCTCTCTGAATGTTTGATTGAAGGGAAAGGTTTCAGGATGGGGGAGCTAGTAAAGTTTTATTTAGACAAGTTTCCGGAAGCGCAGAAAATTGGACAACTCAGTTGGCCCAATGGTCCACATGCTTTCCCCTTTCGTTCAGTTTTGGCAGAGTGCCACTGGACGTATTACTAGAAGTGGGGTTTAAAGAATATTTTATTGGTCATATTATTCATGCCTATTTATAACAATCCTGCATTTCTTGTGAGCCCCAAACCCTGCATTTAAATCAGTTGCGGCGTGGGGCTGGGTGCAGAATGAATGCAGGATCGGGCCCTAAAACCATGCATGAAAGGCACTGATCAATGCCCAGGGCTGGTTTTGATTTGCTGCCAAGATCTAATTGTGAATTTCATTTTGGGTGAAGTTCCCCTCTCTGCAGAGAGTCTGAGTAAATGGCTTCATCTTCCATTGAAATCAGTGGAAAGTCTCCCATTGACAACAACAGGTGTTGGATCGGGTGCAGGAATTCACCCTCCCAACTCACAGACAGCCTGGTTGCGTCTCTAGGCAGCAGGGTGACCAGATAGCAAATGTGAAAAATTGGGACAGGGGTTGGGGGGGTAATAGGTGCTTATATAAGAAAAAGTCCCAAATATCAGGACTGTCCCTATAAAATCGGGACATCTGATCACCCTACTAGGCAGGGAGATCTGACTCCACTCCATAGGAAGGAAGAATGGCTGCTGTCACGCCATCTCCCCTTTGTGAGGTGATGGGATCCACCACGGCCTATGGCCCCATTGTTCTTTTCCAGCCTCTCTCAATTATACCCAGCTTGTTTAGTAGCAGAATGTTGCTCCCTGTTGCAAGATGTAGGGATAGGAATTTGTCCTTTGTGGTCCTTTGTTTGTATGATTGCTCCCCTTTGATTTTCCATACCGAACTTGGCTCTCATTAGGAAATCTGATCCTGTTGGGAGCTACACGCATGATAGTACAAAGCCAGCAGTCATTGCTGTATGGATTTTTACATCTCAGTGCACCTATGATAGGGGAAACCTCTATTCCCTTCTTCCAAATCAAGACTCTGAGCAATATAGGCAGCTGATGTTTGCGTCACATAGAAATGGGTTTGACTCAAACCCTCCTTATTCCAAAACCCCACAGTTCTGGAGAAGTTCAAAACCCAGACCAAGGTATGGATCTAAACTTTGTAAAGGTTGGGGGCACTTGCAATGTGCTGAACAAAGGCCCCAGATCCAAAGCACCCCCAAATTTAGGAGTGCTGGAAATCCAGGTCTGAATTCTGATTGAACCCATCCCTCTGAATCAAAAGGACTGATTCAAACACTAGCTTCCCCCCCCCCTTCTTTCTTTTTTTAAATGGACTTCAAGCTAGTAGTTAAAAAAAAAAAAGCAATATCTTTTATGGCAATAGGATTCCAGTGAGCTTTACTTTTCCTTTCTAGAAAGGAAGCCAGCACAGAGCAAACATGCTGCAAACGGATAATCTGACACAAGTACAGAAGGACAAGTTCAATCAGACATCTTACCGTTTCCAAGCACTGCCCGCATTCATTTTAGACTCATTTTAGCATGGCAGGTCACAGCAGTATAAACATGGGGGGGAAGAAGCACTAGCTGGCAAACAGTCAGAACTTACTGTTCCTGACCCAGTAACCTACTTTCTGAGCACCACGTAACAGTAAAACCACCCCCAGCTCAGACTGCAACGTCACCTCTTACTTAACCTCTCAGAGGCAAATAGCGGGTCTGGCTAGGAAGAGCTAGATGAGATGTGGTCATCATGCACTCGATTCTGCCCACAAAATCTTTTTATGCTAGATAGGAACATGAAGGGTGGCTTCCAACCTCAAGTGGTTTAGAGCTACTGCCGGAAAACGTGCGATCCAATCAGTGATGTTTGAACTTGTCACAAAAACTGAATCACTGATGCAGTTCCCCATGGTGTTCTCTGCAGACTGGCCAGGGGTGGTGTCCTGAAATAAGGGAAGGCAGGCAGGGGTCTGGTTTTTCCTGGAGTAAAGGTGTTTATCAGAAGGCTTGTTCTGGACCAGTCGCACTCAGACTCTCAGTGAAGTCTGATGGAAGCGGGTTATTCGGCAATACTACTGATCAGTCTTTAAAGTAATTAAGACTGCAAGGAACTGTTAGCACAAATGTAAAGAAAGCTGCTGCAGTGACAACCCTAAGCATCTATGCTGTGCCCCACCAAAGCCCGTTTATGTACATAACAGGTTACCCCCGACCTGCCTCCCACCCCTGACATTCTTCTTGGGGGATAGAACCACTGCTAAGGAGATGGGTTTGAATCGGTGACCTAGATGTGAAAACCATCCTTTCTCATGACTAAAGGAACTGACGGTTTAGGGTATCACTCTGACTTTTAGTATCACCGCACTGGACTTCAGCAGAGGTTCTGCAGAAATGGGGCCATGACCGATCTACAACCAGCCACACACTGCCTTCAGTTCCTCCTGTAACCCCTCATTCAGGCTAATGAGAGGGTAAACGAAGGAAGAATTTATTCCTAAGGATTTCAGGTATCTAATACCTGTGTGACTGCTTTAAAAGTGTTTCCTCAGACACTGGAGGGACAGAAGCTGTAGGGCGAATCCTGTTGTAAAATTAACAAAGTCTTTCAAAGGAAAAGAACCAGACACTTTAAGCAAAAGTCTACCTGAATATAGTTTTAGCAATTTGCAGACAAGAATACCAGATGGTTCGTGGGCACTATTCAACCAGAACGAGACAGCAAGTGTCGAACACAAACTATCCACAAATGGTGCAGGCATTGGTGAGAGGGTCAATGGTTTGTCTTCTGAATCTCCTATCACAAAGGTTGATGTGTTTTCACATAGAATATCATAGAATCAAAGAACATCAGGGTTGGAAGGGACCTCAGGAGGTCATCTAGTCCAACCCCCTGCTCAAAGCAGGACCAATCCCCAACTAAATCATCCCAGCCAGGGCTTTGTCAAGCCTGACCTTAAAAACCTCTAAGGAAGGAGATTCTACCACCTCCCTAGGTAACCCATTCCAGTGCTTCACCACCCTCCCAGTGAAAAAGTTTTTCCTAATATCCAATCTAAACCTCCCCCACTGCAACTTGAGACCATTACTCCTTGTTCTGTCATCTGCTACCACTGAGAACAGTCTAGATCCATCCTCTTTGGAACCCCCTTTCAGGTAGTTGAAAGCAGCTATCAAATCCCCCCTCATTCTTCTCTTCTGCAGACTAAACAATCCCAGTTCCCTCAGCCTCTCCTCATAACTCATGTGCTCCAGCCCCCTAATCATTTTTGTTGCCCTCCGCTGGACTCTTTCCAATTTTTCCACATCCTTCTTGTAGTGTGGGGCCCAAAACTGGACACAGTACTCCAGGTGAGGCCTCACCAATGTCGAATAGAGGGGAACGATCACGTCCCTCGATCTGCTGGCAATGCCCCTACTTATACAGCCCAAAATGCCGTTAGCCTTCTTGGCAACAAGGGCACACTGTTGACTCATATCCAGCTTCTCGTCCACTGTAACCCCTAGGTCCTTTTCTGCAGAACTGCTGCCTAGCCATTTGGTCCCTAGTCTGTAGCAGTGCATGGGATTCTTCCGTCCTAAGTGCAGGACTCTGCACTTGTCCTTGTTGAACCTCATCAGATTTCTTTTGGCCCAATCCTCTAATTTGTCTAGGTCCCTCTGTATCCTATCCCTACCCTCCAGCGTATCTACCACTCCTCCCAGTTTAGTGTCATCTGCAAACTTGCTGAGGGTGCAGTCCATGCCATCCTCCAGATCATTATTTGGTTCTTGTGGTAAGGAACCAAATGTAAATTCTGGCAGCTGATGTTCCTATAGCAAACACCAGGGTAAGAGAGATCAGAATTTAGATCACAGTATAGATTCTAAACTAAGTATTGCCAGGAAACAGTGAAGAGACTAGGGCAGGTATTCACTACCCGCCAGATTGGCGGGTAGTGATCGATCTAGTGTAGATGCAATAAAATCGATCCCCGATCGCGCTCCCGATCGTCGACTCCAGAACTCCAGCTCGCGAGAGGCGGAAACGGAGTCGATGGGAGAGCGGCAGCGGTCGACTCGCCGCCGTCCTCACGGCCAGGTAAGTCGAGCTAAGATACGCCAACTTCAGCTACGCTATTCACGTAGCTGAAGTTGCGTATCTTAGGTCGACCCCCCCCTGCTAGTGTAGACCTGGGCTTAGACATTGTGTATTATGACAAGACAGACCCTCTTGGGCTCTGATTCAACAAAATACTTAAGCAGGTGAAAAGTCCAGGACTGCTTAAAGTTAAGCACGCGCTTAAATTCTTTAACTGGGGCATTAGGGCCTGATCTAAGTCCCATTGACATCACTGGGAGTTCTTCCATTGACTTCAGATGAAATTTGATTGGCACGGTTGGGTCTAAATTTCAAGTAGTTTTGGATAGGAAAGTTAAAACGGGAGAATGTGGAAACCCAAGCTTAGTTAAAAAAATACATCTGCCTCCCTGAATATTCTCAGCAAGCTGTAGTTAATGGCAACCAATGTCCCTTTAAAAAAAAAAAAAAAAAAAGACTGAATGGAACTAGGGTTTTAGAATCAGTAAGGTAAACTACTGACTAGACCTAATCCGAAATTTGATTAAATAGTGTGTTGGGAAATGTTAATTCATCAAAACCAAAACTTTGAATGGGAAAGGGTTGTTTTTGACCAATTCTCGACTTTTTTTTAAAGTTTCAAAGATGTTGACGTGTCCCATTTCAACTTTTACATGAAAATATCTAGTTTTCTGATTTGAAGAGACTTTTTGCTTTGAAATTTAAATGAAATTGTGGTTAAAAAAAATGGTCACAGTCAAAATCAAGTGTGTTGATTGACCTATGCCTTTTTTTTTTTTTTTAAATATAAAATTCAGTTTGCAAAAGTTCAAGATTTTTGACTTTGTCCTCATTGGACAGGACCATCCTTGAAAATTCTCCCCCCACCCCAGTTCTACAACTAATAGCCTTAAGCCATCACTAAGATTAAAATCATTTGGAAACATTTCACTCTTTTTGACCTATGTACAGCACAGGATATAGGATTATAAACATCTTTCTTCATTACAATGAAGAATTTAGCTCTCTGAAGTTGTAATATTACAATCCACACTAGATTATCCAAAAATGCACTTCTAACAAATTATAACTACTACTTGTACACAAATCCGGGCATGATCAGGTTTTAAAATTCACCTAATTTTAGCATCCTGCCAATGAAAAAGTCATTGTCATGAAAACACATGGGATACCAGGGATATGTTCCCCTCCCAGAAAGGAATGAACTTTCACTAGGCACAGAATGTCATGAGGCAGATGAAGGAAGACATACAAAGATATCCAGAGAAAGAGGATGCATTGTGAGAGCTGTATCAAAGAATGGGTGGTTACCGCCCACAAATCAGTTTGGGGTTACATCAGGTGTAGAAAGATTTATAGCAAGACCCATTAGTCAATGCACAGCAGGAGAAGAGGGTACCACATAAGCAGAGAGCGCAAATACCACTAGCAAATACTGTGCAGATTTCTGTCCACCTTGTGAAAAAAAAGATACTCTCCGGCCATTTGAGAGGCAACAAAAGCTCTTGCTACAGCACGTGAAGGAGAGACGATGACATTCTTTAATCACAGATGATATGACAATTAAGGCACCCAGGGTAGAGATGAGCATTTTGGACATTAGAATAGGGCAGGTCTACACTGCAGCTGGAAGCGAGCCTCCCAGCCTAGGTAGACAGCCTTGAGCTGTGTGGACACTGCGGCAGTAGCAGGGCTAGGACCCAAGGAATAGGGTGAGCTTGAGCTCCCGTAGCTAGCCCAAGCCGCCGCCGGTGCGGCAGCGTCCTCACAGCTATTTTTAGTGCCCTAGCATGAGCCCCGCCAGCAAAAGTCTCGCTCCCGGCTGCAGGGTAGACATACTGATTTCATTGTGTAGGAGCTTTGGGCACAGACATTCACCGGATGAGATGCTCGCCCCATATTATGGCCAAGGTCCTGCAAACATACACATACTTTGCTTTGGTCACGCCAGTAATTCCATTCAAGCCAACGGAACTCCTCGCTCATCTGGCTAAAGCCACGCATGTGTTTGCAGGATTGGGATGTGTAATGGGGCCTGGCTTTCGGTTTCTATGTCCAGGCCCAATGCACACTAGTGGGGAGGAAACTTCTTTATGCTCAGGGCTATCCCTAGTGGGAATTTTGATTGTGGCTCAAGGGCAGGGAATCACCATCACTGAGGAGATGTCACAGGATGACATACCAGTGTTTGGATAAGGCCCTTTTACTGGGGTGATTAGAATGCAGATGGCATCCACGGCACAGTAGCCTTCTCATATGGTTGCCATCTGTGCTTCTCTACCGAAGGTTATCTCAGGACTCCTATTATTAAACCCCCTGCTAGTGGAGATTTACAACTCAGTTGGCAGGAAAGTGCACAGCCTGGAAGGGCTTTAAAAATACATTCAGAATATTTTGTTCATTTGGGGAATTTTGATTAAAAATGGTTAAGGTAATAAAACTGAAAAATGGTGTCTGATTGCGCACCTGAAATGCTCTTCAGCAGGGCTCTGCACTACATTAAAGGGATAGATAAGAAGACAGAAAATATCATATTGCCGCTATATAAATCCATGGTACGCCCACATCTTGAATAGTGTGTGCAGATTTGGTCGTTCCATCTCAAAAAAAGATGTCTTAGAAATGGAAAAGGCACAGAAAAAGGCAACAAAAATGATTAGGGGTATGGAACAGCTTCCATATGAGGAGAGATTAATAAGGCTGGGGCTTTTCAGCTTAGAAAAGAGATGACTAAGGAGGGATATGATAGAGGTCTTTAAAATCATGACTGGTGTGGAGAAAGTAAATAAGGAACTGTTACTTACTCCTTCTCATAACACAAGAATTAGGGGTCACCAAATGAAATTAATAGGCAGCAGGTTTAACAACAAACAAAAGGAAGTATTTCTTCATACAATGCAGTCAACCTGTGGAACTCCTTGCTAGAGGACGTTGTGAAGGCCAAGACTATAACAGGGTTAAAAAAAGAACTGGATAAGTTCCATCATGGAAGATAGGTCCATCAATGGCTACTAGCCAGGAGGGGCAAGGATGCAAAACCATGCTCTGAAGTGTCTCTAGTCTCTGTTTGCCAGAAGCTGGGAATGAGCAACAGGGGATGGATCACTTGATGATTACCTGTTCTGTTCATTGCCTCTGAAGCACCTGGCACTGGCCACTGTTGGAAGACAGAATACTGGGCAGAACATTGGTCTGACCCACTATGGACATTCTTATGTTACATTCATAGGCTCATAAATTGTAAGGCCAGAAGAGACCATTAGGTCCTCCAGTCTGATCTGCTGCGAACCTGTTCATTTGCACTGTAGTATGCAGTGCTGTAGCTGTGTTGGTCCCAGGATATTAGTTGGTCCAATAAAAGATATTGACTCACCCACTTGGTTTCTCTCATTTTCACTGTATTCATTTTAGGTTGAAATTCACCCATTGTCTAAAGGCTCAGCAGGAGATCTGTGCACCACTCAAATCTCCCTTCAGCTCTATTTTGAGGACACACCTGGGGGTTAAGTGATGCACAGCTCTTGTGCTAGCCCTTGGCACAGTGGCGAATTCCACCCTTTACTGAGGACACTATAAGGCGTTCAGTGGAACTTTTCTATTCTGCTGAGGATATGAAATGTATTTATTGTTTACTTTGCAGGGTGTATATAGTGCACCGATCGTGTCCATTAAACATTTAAACACATCAATCTGTATTGACGTAATGTCGACAGTACCATAAGAACTCTCCTCCATCCACTCAGTAAATATTTGCTTGGCAACATGCACTGAAAGCAAAAAATATTCTGACGGTCAGACTAAGTGGGAGGAAAGGAGTTTAGGCCCTTCAGCTGCTAGCCCTCTGCCTCCAGCCCCTAGCTGTGCAAATCTAGGATCTGTCCATTTGAACCCCCAGCTGATTTCAGCTACCCAGTAAGAACATTAGGAGAGGGGAGGTCTCTAAAGTATCTAAGACACGAACTGCATTTTTATTATCCAAACCCCACATGCTGGGCCTGATCTTGGTCCACTGAGAGGTCTCTTTGCTACACCAGAGTGGCACAAAGTGATCTTAATGCTGCCCTGAGGGTTTCTCGGAATGGTAGGAAGCCAGCTATGCTGGGATCATGCTGGCAGTAGGAGAGGGGTATCCCAAAAAATACCATCACTAAGGTTGAACATTGATATAATTAAGGTTAAACCTTCTCCACCCCTTCCCCCTAAAGCCAACAACTTGCAAGGATGTTGCTGTTTTCAAAACACAACCTTGGAAGCCAGGGGAATGCAGTGAAGGTGAAACCTAGAGATATTTAGGATTTTTTTTATAAGTATAGAAATTCACTGTAATTTTGACATGCCAGAGAATAAATTGCAAAATACGCCTTTCCTCATCACGGAGCTGGTCCTATGCACTAGATCTCACCAAGAGCTTTCAAACAAGCCTTATTTGAAGTTTCTAAGACAAGCTATTTTTCAAATAAGACCAGTATAGAAGAGGGGACTCACTGTTGGTGCACCCCCTTGCGGTGAGGCATCGCAGGATCTCCTCTTCTATTGCTTCCCTGCGGACAGCTGCTTCAGCCTGTGGTGGTCTGCCTTTTCTCCTGCCTCAGCCCTCTGGCCAGGTCACTTTAAAGTCTGACCCCCTGCAAGGTGGTGAATGTCCCACACAAACAAGGCTCACCCAGTTCTAATCAATCCAGCATAGTCTGCCCACCCCAGGCTCATCTGCAGTCCCCTATGCCTCGGAGTAGCTTCCCTCTGGCATCTCCCAACACAATGCAGAAGACTCCAGAACCAACCAACCCCTGCCCCAAGGGGTGAGCTTTTATTCCTGCTGGGCTCTCCCCAGCTCCCTGTTCCTGTTGTGGAACTAGGGTGACCAGATGTCCCAATTTTATAGGGACAGTCCCAATATTTGGGGCTGTCTCTTATATAGGTGCCTATTACCCCCCATCCTCTGTCCTGATTTTTCACCCTGGCTATTTGATCACCCTATGTGGAACATCCTCCCCCTGGACAGCTTCGCTGGAACCTTGCTCCTTTCCCAGGGCCTACCTACACAGCTAGCACTTCTACAACTTTTCAGTGACGGGCTCCTTTCCCAGACCAAGCACTCCATCCCAGGGCCCTCTCCTAGAGTTCTCCCTATAGCGTTCCCTCCCTTCCTTTATGAAGATGACCCAGATCCTCCCCAGCTGGGTCTCATAACAAATCAAGCTTGACAAGCCCTCCAGGGGCAGCCAGGTGGGTTAACTGAGCTCTCAGACTCTTGTTAACCCTTCATTCCCCATGCGGAAGAAGCCTCTTAGCCCCAGTGTGGGTTAGATTTGGAATGGCGGAGTTTGCACGGATGAAGGTCTAATAAATAAATGGAGTTTTGATTATTTTGTAGGGGAGATATTCTCAGACCCCGACACCGCTCTCTGAAAAGGAAGGTTTTATAACACGTTATTTCTCATCATGACTTACAAGAACCATACCAATTATATGGACCTTACTGAAAAAGTTGCAGAGTGTCTCTTTGCATTACTTTAGGGAACATTTTTTTTTATTTGTTTGTTTTACAATTACACAACACAGATTTTTAAACTTTCCAAACATCGTTGTGGCAAAAGTGCTTTTAGATGGCCAATTAGATCTTGTGACATGCAGAAATAAAGAGCATGCACAGCAGTAACTTTTAATGGACATTATATTGCTCCAGGTTTCACTTTTTAAATGATCTCCTAGCCAATTTCCTTATTGCTTAGGAAAGACAGAAACATTCCCATCAATTTACTGGTAAGGAAAGGATAAATAAACTTGACGGGAAGCATCTCTGCTACACATAATTTTTTATTACATTCAACAAAGGTAGAGTTCATTATGCCTTTCATTCTAGTAGGCACCGTGGTATGTTTCAGTGCTTTGTATCCATCATTACAATAAAGTATGTGTAGCTAGAGCTTCTTGTTTGTTTGTTTACTGAAGAGAACAATTTCCAGACACTGATATTATTATCTGTTTCTATAGCACTGTCCTCTGGTACATCACTACTGATCCCTTAGCAGTGCCATTTCCATTTTTAGTCAACTATATTTTAATACTGATGAATTCATCCATTTGATTTTTCACTCTGAGTGACAACATGGTGTATTTACTAGATTACACTGGTCTACAATTTTTGAGAAGTCGTCTGCTTCAGAGATAAAATGTGATATTTATTATGTATTTTGATGTGCTGAATTCAAATATGACAATTAAAACAACTGATTGGCTACTGTTTCTAAGATATTTAAGTTTTTACATTTTATGTCTATGTATATTGTGTAGATAGTAGAGTTTTAATCATAAATTGTAAACCTAGGTCTTTTCATGTGTTTATGGTTGCTTTACATGATAATATTTCACCTGTCCTGTTTATGTAACACTTTAAAAATCAGCAAAAGGGTTATATAAATAAAATTTATTATGAAACAAAAGGCAAAAAACTATTATGTACATAGTTTAGTCCTATTCAGTGTCTACTCGGCGCTTCTTGGCTTGTCTCTTGTATTCATTAAATGGAGCATCTCTTGTCACTGTCCAGCAATAGTCTGCAAGCATTGATGGGCTCCATTTGCCCTGATAGCGTTTCTCCATTGTTGCAATGTCCTGGTGAAATCGCTCGCCGTGCTCGTCGCTCACTGCTCCGCAGTTCGGTGGAAAAAAATCTAGATGAGAGTGCAAAAAATGTATCTTTAGTGACATGTTGCAACCAAGGCTTTTGTATGCCTTGAGGAGGTTTTCCACCAACAACCTGTAGTTGTGTGCCTTGTTGTTTCCGAGAAAATTTATTGCCACTAACTGGAAGGCTTTCCATGCCGTCTTTTCCTTGCCACGCAGTGCATGGTCAAATGCATCATCTCGAAGAAGTTCACGAATCTGAGGACCAACAAAGACACCTTCCTTTATCTTAGCTTCACTTAACCTTGGAAATTTTCCACGGAGGTACTTGAAAGCTGCTTGTGTTTTGTCAATGGCCTTGACAAAGTTCTTCATCAGACCCAGCTTGATGTGTAAGGGTGGTAACAAAATCTTCCTTGATTCAACAAGTGGTGGATGCTGAACACTTTTCCTCCCAGGCTCCAATGACTGTCGGAGTGGCCAATCTTTCTTGATGTAGTGGGAATCTCTTGCACGACTATCCCATTCGCAGAGAAAACAGCAGTACTTTGTGTATCCAGCCTGCAGACCAAGCAAGAGAGCAACAACCTTCAAATCGCCACAAAGCTGCCACTGATGTTGGTCATAGTTTATGCACCTCAAAAGTTGTTTCATGTTGTCATAGGTTTCCTTCATATGGACTGCATGACCAACTGGAATTGATGGCAAAACATTGCCATTATGCAGTAAAACAGCTTTAAGACTCGTCTTCGATGAATCAATGAACAGTCTCCACTCATCTGGATCGTGAACGATGTTGAGGGCTGCCATCACACCATCGATGTTGTTGCAGGCTACAAGATCACCTTCCATGAAGAAGAATGGGACAAGATCCTTTTGACGGTCACGGAACATGGAAACCCTAACATCACCTGCCAGGAGATTCCACTGCTGTAGTCTGGAGCCCAACAGCTCTGCCTTACTCTTGGGTAGTTCCAAATCCCTGACAAGGTCATTCAGTTCACCTTGTGTTATGAGGTGTGGTTCAGAGGAGGAGGATGGGAGAAAATGTGGGTCCTGTGACATTGATGGTTCAGGACCAGAAGTTTCATCCTCTTCCTCTTCCTCGTCTGACTCAAGTGAGAATGATTCTGGTGCATCAGGAACCGGCAGTCCTTCTCCGTGGGGTACTGGGCGTATAGCTGATGGAATGTTTGGATAATGCACAGTCCACTTTTTCTTCTTTGACACACCTTTCCCAACTGGAGGCACCATGCAGAAGTAACAATTGCTGGTATGATCTGTTGGCTCTCTCCAAATCATTGGCACTGCAAAAGGCATAGATTTCCTTTTCCTGTTCAACCACTGGCGAAGATTTGTTGCACAAGTGTTGCAGCATATGTGTGGGGCCCACCTCTTGTCCTGATCTCCAATTTTGCAGCCAAAATAAAGGTGATAGGCTTTCTTAACCATAGTGGTTATACTGCGCTTTTGTGATGCAAAAGTCACTTCACCACAAACATAGCAGAAGTTATCTGCACTGTTCACACAAGTACGAGGCATCTCTGCTCACTTTGGCTAAACAGAAATGTGTCCCTTTGCAAAATCAAACACTGACAAATAAGAGAGCACGACACTGTATGTTTTCTAGAGCTGATATAGGGCAATTTGTTCAGCAGAGTGATGTAAGCTTCGTTATGATTGCATTATCCATGACTTCTAGGAATAACATGATGCAATTCATATCCTGTATGACGCAATACCAGCTTCAGATTGCATCATTCATTGTTTTGCCTAAAAAGCAAGTACTGTCCAAACCCAGTCATAGATTTATTCATAGATCCAGTCAAAGATGTATTTTAGTCATTTCTGGTTTAAATTGAGATCCCTTCCCTTTATAACTCACTTATCCTCCGCCATTCCCAAGTCAAGGGTCGTATATACTGACCCAATAGCATATCTTGAAAACTAGAGCCAATCAACAATTTTAAGCATCATTTTCGTTCTCAGTGACCCAGAATTAGTAAAGTTTGACTACATTTATTTCAGAAGCATTTTGGCTGTAGAGCAGTGAGATGACTGGAGACCGGGATCTGCTAAATTCTAAGGCCAGCTCTGCCACTGGCCATGTGGCCTCAAGCAAGTCATATAGGTCTCAATTCTGCAAAGCACTAAGTCCATCTCTGTCTAGCAAAGCACTTGGGGTGGATGCGGAAGGTTTGGCTTTTCACAAATTTTATATTATTTATTTGTTCAGCATGGGTGCAAGCTTTGTTTCATTTTAAATGTTATGCATATTGTTTCTAACTAACTCATGAGTGCAGAAATGCAGAAGCAAGATAAAAAGTTCTAGTATGAGTTTATAGTTAAAGGAGGAGAGGAAGGATATCCCCCACTGAATGAAACTGGATGAATTGGAGGATTCTAATCTGAGTTTATAATTAAAGGAGAAGGATAAACATTGAGTGTAAAACTGCACATATAAAACCCCGCCTTTGAGTGCCCATCAAAGGGGAGATCAGTACCCAACTACCCAGTTTGCAAAACAAACACTGGTTTGTGTCAATAATGCTGCACTCGGAGTTGTTAGCACACACAAAATTAGAGGCCTAAATGAGTGTGATTTTGAGTGCCCAACTTGAAACATCCAAAAAGAGGCCAAATTTTCAGAAAATGTTGAACGTTCATCCTCTGAAAAAAATCTTGAAGTGTCTTATGTTGGACACCCAAAGTCACTAGACACTTTTGAATGTCTTGGCTACAGTTTGCTTTTATAGGACCACTATTTCTCCAATAGTGCCACCTTATTGTGAGATGAGCTATTTTTAGTGGTGTAATGCCAGATTTCCAAGTCAGGTAATTTAATTGACTAATGTTCTTTGATGCTCGCACCTTGTTCTTTTTCACTCTGAAGCACAGCATACACTCCTTATTACCGTGCAACCTAATGATCTGCACAGTAAACCTCCGGACATTGCTTCTTGAATACTTTTGGTAGAACAACAGTATTTACAAACATTTTCAAAGGACTAAATAGCAATAGAATAATTCATGATAGATATGAGAAGAGATGCTCTCAAAATAACCCTTTTTTGGAAGTTCCTGTAGAATTGAATAGAAAATGATAATTTTTTTATTGATTTGTTGGGTCATCCTATAGAATTTAATAGACAATTATATCTCCGTTCACCAATTCTATTGGATGGTTCAAACAACCCTGTAGAAATCAGCTCATTCTCTACTAAATTCTGCAGGTAATTATTGGAGCTGGTCAAAATGTTTCATTCAAGAAGATTTTTCATGGAAAAATGGCCTATTTTCAAAAAATGAAACTTTTTGCCCAAAATTTTCAGCATTATTGAAAATGATCTATTTTAGCAATGCTTTTGTGATCGATTGGACCACGTTTCCCAAAAATCATTTCTGAAATCAAAATGATTAATGTAGTGAAAACCATGTTAAACAACAAAAAATATTGTAAAAGTTTTCAGTGAAATTTTGGTAAAAAATATGGCAGAAAATTAGGTGGGGAAAATGGGCCAAATTTTAACCCAGCAAAACGAAAACCAACATTGAAATTTTGAATTTTGCTTGCAAAATTGTTTCCTAGTTTTCCAACCAGCTTTAGTAACGTCTATAGCACGCTATTATATTTCTATAGAGCCCTGTCAATTTCATCCCTATTAAACGTTACTGTAGAATTTATCAATAAAGCAAAACAGCAGATCTCCCATCCTTGATTTTTGGGGAAGCCTTGTTCTTCTAGGAAGCAAGAGGAAAGATGGCTCAGTGGTTAGGGCAGTAGCCTAGGGCGCAGGAGCCTGCGTTCACTTCCCTGTTCTGCCATGGACTTCTTGCATCACTTAGCCTCTCTTATTCTAGCTGTAATGGGAATGAAAACACATCCCTACCTGCCTGAGGTGTTGTGAGTGTAAATACATTGAAGACTGAGCTGCTCAGCTGGGGGCCATATAAAGTACCTAATTTAGATAGACAAGAGGCCCATTTACAGGAATGAAACCCATATCGCCTCCATGGCAGTGAATGGGGCACCTGTCTTCTGTGGGAGTTGATCCATGAGGGATTCTTTAGTACCCCTCTTTCTCCCCCTTTCATTCCCTGTCTTGGGGATCCATGGCCCCAATCCTGCAAACTTTTACACATGCGTCAGAGTCAATGGGTCTACTCATGTGCATATGGTTAAGCGGGTGAGTAAGCATTTTCAGGCTCATGGCCTAAGTCCCTCCTAGGAAGGATTGTTTGTGTCTCTCTTCAAAACCCATCAATGGCATCTTCCAACATCAGCTAGAGGGGATCTCCCCATACAGAGGCTGAACATGCTGTTTTGGAAGCACTCCCAGATCCGGTAGCTCAAGGAATGAAGAACGCAGCTCGGAAGCTGAACTCAAATCTTCCAGGTGGCAATGAAATGTGCCCACCCCCAGAATAAGAGTCATTCTAATCCTTGGCTCATCCCCAAAATACTCCAAACTGCCTAATTCATCCAAAGAAAATTACTTGGGGAAAAACTACAAAGGACAAAGGAGCCAGGAAACCTTGCTGATTGTCAAACACGTAAGCACAACAACAAATATATTTCCATATTAAAGAATAAAGTCATATGGAGTCATGTGTGTAATGTCTTATTTTAAAAAGGCTCTTCGTCTTTATGGGGTCATTAAATCCTCTCGTAAAAATTCCATTTCAATTATATTTTCTTTCGAAAGAAAATAAAAATACTGGTGGGCAAATAAACTCTTTGTCATTACAACAGCCTCTATATTAAACCTGGTTTAAAGTTTAACCAATGAACAAATCTTAAATAAAATACACAAATCTCAGGAGTAAATAATTTAAGATTAAAAATAATGGTAATGTAGGATTCAAGTTCTCTCTCTAATGTTCAGCAGTTGAAGGGGGTCCTGTTGCTGCAAACCCCAAAACAATCGGAAATCTCATGTTTCTCTAGAGATCCCACCCAACCCCCCAAAGCTATAACATTATTATCCTCATGATAGTGAAGTGTGAACATCTGACATGGTACAATTCTATTTGCTATTACCTAAAAGCCAGAGCAGCAACCCTTACTGACATTGAGTCACACTTACCCTGTTCTTATGAGTAGCCCCATTAGATCCCTAACATCTGTGCAGAGCAGGCAGGACCTCTGTTTATAAAGTCTCGTAAAACATGATGATGATGGTATATTGCTATCAGAGAAGAATGGCGGTCTTATGATTATGGCCCTGGACTGGACCTCAGGAAGTCTGGGTTCAGTTACTAGCTCTGTGTGTCCTTGGGTAAATCATTTAATCTACCTGTGCCTTTGTTCACCAGCTCTAAACTCCCTTTGTCTGTCTTGGCTAATTAAGCCCTGATTCATAAGTTACTTAAGTGCATGCATAACTTGGACTTCAGTGGGACTATTCAAGTGTGTAATATCAAGCACTTATGTACCTTGTCAATTGGGGCCCTAAATTGTAAGATCTTTGGGCAAGGACTGTTGTCTACTGTGTGTATATCTGCAGCTAGCAATTGGGGCACACTCTCAATTGGGATCTCCAGTTGGACTGGAATACAAGCAGCAAACAATAACATCTAATACCCCACCTAGGCCACTGCGCAGACCACAGCAGGACAACACAAGTTAAAGACATCAGAAAATATACAATATAACCCCACCCCCCAGCTGTTAAAATTAGCCTGGCCACTCGTCCAGTATTAAACCGGACAGTCCTGCTTTCCCAGGGTTTGTCCCTGTCTGATACTCAGAGAAAGCCTTTGTCCGGTATCGAACGAGGGACGCCATTTTGAAGAGCGTACTGCTCCACTGCCATGACCTCACACTCTGGCGGGCTTGGAGCCACATAACGTGGTCTTCAAAATGGTGCCTCCCATGTGACTGACCTGGTGGTGGGGATGGGGTCACGTCGGGTCACCTTAGCTGGGGCAGGCCCATGTCATTCCCAGGAGTGCCGGAAAGTCTGGTGTTCCAGGAATGTGTCAGTGGCCACCCTTGTTAAACTGCCACACAGGCAGAATGTAAAGAGCTGCACAAAGGAAGCCATTTGCAATGCATAACCCCAAGTGATATTGGACCTTCAAACCCAGGAGCTATGCAACATAGTCTTGAGCGCCATCTACTGGCAACCTACCTGTTAGGTAAATATTTCCATATACACTAAAGCAGTGGTTTTCAATCTTTTTCATTTGTGGACCCCTCAAATATTTCAAATGGAGGTGCGGACTCCTTTGTAAATCTTAGACATTGACTGTGGACCCCCAGGGGTCTGTGGATCACAGGCTGAAAACCACTGGACTAGACCACTGCTGTAACAGAACGGGGTGGTACACATTAGCCGATAAATATTTAAGGCCCCAATTCACCATGATACTAAAGCAGGTGCCTAACTTTAAGCATGAGAGTGGTCTCATTGACATCAGTGTCTCAATCAGTGGAACTAGTCACATGCTGAACTGAGGTCTAAAAAGAGGGAAATCACTTCTGAAATTCACCAGTGAGACTCTCTTTCGGCGAACGAGGAGGTAATGTTGTGGAGGAAGCAGTAGCTTTATGCGATGTCTTCCAAGGACAAGCTCCTCAGATTTCCTCAGCCTTCTGTGGGAGTTCCAAGCACCGAGCAGCTTTGCAGGGTAAGCTTTTAAAGCTGGACTGGACCCCTTCCCTCGTCTTGTGCCTGGGATGGGAGGTACTCTTTAGCAATGGTGATAGTTTGGGACTGCCTGACAGGTTATATTTTGGGAGGAGGGAGGTTGGTCTGGCTTTCACAGCTGTGCAAGGGAGCAATGGGGAATAAGGCAAACATCCCAAGCCAAGGTAGCAATGCAGAGGGAGATGTGACCTCCACAGAGTAGCTATCTGAACGGGAGTAGACGTGAGTAGGAAGCAGGAGAATGGGCTCTCTTTCCCCACCCCCTCCATTTTCCAGCCAGCATAGCTGTGCTGGAGGAACGTACATCGCATCAGCTATAGACTTGGTTCAGGAACTTCTCTGCTGCAGCAAGGGTGAAACTAGAAAGTATATGGTGACTCAGAGTTAGAATAGGCTTCCCGGTTCTAGGGCAGTGCAAGAACACGCTGCCACGTGCTCAGGGCTGGTAGCAAAGCTATGATTTAGCCCTATATTTTAAGGGCTAGGTTTTCAAAAATGGTCTGTCATAAATGCTAGAATGTAGCACTCTGACCAGCGGAACCGTGGGCACGAACCAGACAGGTAAAGGTCTAAATTCTATGGGGCAGATCCTCAGCGGGTGGCTCCAGTGACACCAATGGAACTATGGCCATGGACATCAGCCGTGGCGCTATCGCTCTCCTTTGTGCCACAAAGCTGCAGGCACAGACTCAGGCTGAGTTCAGGCACGTCAGCTTGTTTGGAAGCTCTCGGGCCCACGTCTTCAAACAACACTTCTTTTGGGTGGTTTGTAATTGGACAGTTTGGCTCTTTAGAAAGAACCCCCCAAAGTTTACGTCACTGGGAGCTCTGAGCCAGGATTGCGGGGGGTTGGCGGGGTACTTGCCCCACTCACGTGCGTACTGCAATCAGCTTGTGGCAGGTTTAGCAAACTGACAGTTGCTCTGTGTCATTACTGAGACCTGCAGTCTGAGGGTTGCCGCTCAGACACGGTGCTTCACCTACGTAAGGAATCAACTTTATTCATAAAGTCCAGCTGGGAAATGATTGTACAGAAGGCTAATGTGGCACAGCAGGCAGACAGCTGCCTGAATCGTTCACCTCTGGAAACTTGAGTTCGGGTTTTAGCTCACCTGAGATCACAAGTGCAAATAAACTGGGTGAAACAGCATGTCAGGAATGCGGTGGCTATGCTGGCAGACCAGCCTAGGGAAACATGTCCAGCACTTGCCTTGCACACGCCTTGTTCAAGTCCTCGCTTCCACAGGGCCAGATCCTGAAGACAGTGAGGATCTGGTCGAAAGTCCGCTGAAGTCAATGGAAACCACTCCCATTAACTAAACTGGCTTTGGATTAGGCCAGGGGTAGGCAACCTATGACACCCGTGCCAAAGGCGGCACGCGAGCTGATTTTCAGTGGCACTCACACTGCCCAGGTCCTGGCCACCGGTCCAGGGAGCTCTGCATTTTAATTTAATTTTAAATGAAGCTTCTTAACCATTTTAAAAACCTTATTTACTTTACATACAACAATAGTTTAGTTATATATTATACGCTTATAGAAAGAGACCTTCTAAAAACATTACAATGTATTACTGGCATGCGAAACCTTACATTAGAGTGAATAAATGAAGACTCGGCACACCACTGCTGAAAGGTTGCCGACCCCTGGATTAGGCCCTAAAAGTTCCCCTCTGTATGGGTCCAGGGTCCAGTTCTGCAAGCTGCCAAGCACCCTCCGCTCTCATTGTCTGCAGGGCCGGCTCCAGGTTTTCTGCCGCCCCAGGTGGCAAAAAAAAAAAAAAAAAAAGCCGCGGCAGCGCAATCGCACCGCTACACTCTTCCGCGGCAATTTGGCAGCAGGTCCTTCGCTCCCAGAGGGACTGAGGGACCCGCCGCCGAAGACCTGGACGTGCCGCCCCTATAGCGACCCAAGTGCCGCCCCTTGGTATTGGCCGCCCCAAGCACCTGCTTCTTTAGCTGGTGCCTGGAGCCGGCCCTGATTGTCTGGTTGAGGGTGCTCAGCACCTGTAACGAGGTGCCCAAGGCTAATAGGAGGACCTTGCTGCACATCTAAATATCAAAAGATGACACACATTGAGATCTATGCTTGCTGTGTAAACATGTTCTCGGTGTAATGTTAAAACAAGTTTGGTAGTAATTAGATATGTTAATTCCTGTATGTGTATTTTATTGCAGAAAACACTAGCTGAGTCACTGGGATTTAAGCAAATAAAGCCATGTTTGCGAAAGGCTAACTTCAGTTTAAAAAAGTATCCACAAGGTTTATTTCAGAAAGCAGAGTCCAATTTCATGGCTGGGGAAATCAGATTGGTTACATTTCAAAGAAGGTTAAAAAAAATGAAACAGTGATCTATACAAATATCCAGGCAAAACACCACGTTGAACAGTTATTGTCAACACCTGTCTCTTTCCCTAGAGCAGTGTTTCCCAAACTTGGGACGCCGCTTGTTTAGGGAAAGCCCCTGGCGGGCCGGGCCGGTTTGTTTACCTGCCGCGTCCGCAGGTTCGGCCGATCGCGGCTCCCACTGGCCGCAGTTCGCTGCTCCAGGCCAATAAGGGCTGCGCGGGCCAAGGGACGTACTGGCTGCCGCTTCCAGCAGCTCCCATTGGCCTGGAGCAGCGAACCGCAGCCAATGGGAGCCGCGATCGGCCAGACCTGCGGATGCGGCAGGTAAACAAACCGGCCCGGCCCGCCAGGGGCTTTCCCTACACAAGTGGCATCCCAAGTTTAGGAAACAGTGCCCTAGTGTATAAATAATTGAGCTTGCAGACCTCTGCATGTACACAGCAATGAACACTTTGCTGGAGAATGATTTCACTAAGGCAATGGAGGCCTTTGCAGTGATTCAATTAACAAAATAGAACTCTCTCAAAGCAGAGAAACACAGCTCTTTTATTTTAACACACACCTGTAAGGAACAGGTTTAAAGAGATTCTGGGAAATATTCCAAGAGCTACTACATGAAAACAGAAGAACACTCAGTCACTATTCATTTGATTAAGTTTTTATGGGCATTTAAGGAAATCAGCCCCTAAAAAAAGTTTTAGCTCTTGAAACGGATTGTCCTTTAGTGCAGCTGTTGTAATGATGCGAGGCAGGAGCGCACTCCCCTTCTTCAGGAAAGTTGCAATATGGTCGCGTCACACAGCAAAATTGAGAGTAAACTACTTCACACACTGATGCTTCTAGCAGGTCACCCTCCATGGTCCAGGTCAACTGAGGCTGCTTGGGGTAGTGGATAAAGATTAAGGAAAAATTATCCAGCATCGTCTCACCCCAACGATCTGAAATTGCAATGTGAGGCCAAGCTGTCAGGCAAAAACCTTGCCAGCTGCTTCTAAATTAGAGCCCATTTTAATGCAGTCTGGAAAATGTTATACTTACCTGAGTCTTTTTTTCTGGTAAGTGAGTAAAACAGCACTAAATTACCGCAGGGGTGAGAGCCAGTGCGTGATTCTCATGGTTTTGCTGGGCTGCTGTCACAACCTACCACTAGAGGGCAATAGAAGGTGCCTTGCTGATTTGACAAGGGAGGCAAGGTCAACCAACTGAGGAAGGAGCAGCGGTTGGTGCGAAGCCCCACGAAGCGCGCAGGTCCCACCCAGGCCTTGTGGAGATGAGCTGTTGACTCTGACTCTATCGGTATTATTCACTGAGTGCCAGCCAGGTCCTTGGCTCTCTGCCAACAGAGAAGGCGACCGGCCCCAGCCTTGGGGAACTCACAGATGAGAGTAAAGAGGTCTTTGGGACATAATGGGAGTTTCAGGAGGTGTCTGTTTAGGGGTCCCTGCCTCAGCACCTGTCTTTGTAACCTACTTTGCTTTGGGCCAAATGATGTCTCATGCCCCTCCCTGGGTGCACAGAAATGCAGCAGAAATGGGCTGATCCAGGCTGGGTAGCGAATTCAGTCCCCCTCTGTGCCTCTCCTTGGGATGAAGGCAGAGAAGAGGTGGGCTAAGGGACTTGTGTGTATGTGTGTGTGTGTGTGTGTGTGTGAGAGTAAGAGAGAGATGGACCTATTTAATCCACAAGCTAAATGAATCCAGCAGTCAAAGCCTCCCTGTAGGAGCAGAAGCTGTTACAGCCCATGGCCTGTAATAGCAGCTGTGGAGTGGCTATCCTGTGCCCTGCCTCCAGCTTGGGAGAGTAGGGCCCCTTCGCAGAGGGTGGTTACTTGAGCTTTGCACGTGGGACTCGCCTGTGGCCCGCACTGTAGAGAAACTGTTGCGTGCACTCCTCTGACAGCATTCGTTTGTGATTTGCTCGGGGAAGGAACGCGACTGCACGCTGGAGCGGCAGTGTCAGCCCCACAGAGGTCAAGGGCTGATTCTCACAGCAGCTGGGGGGTGGTTCTTGCTGACCTCAGCNGAACGCGACTGCACGCTGGAGCGGCAGTGTCAGCCCCACAGAGGTCAAGGGCTGATTCTCATAGCAGCTGGGGGGGTGGTTCTTGCTGACCTCAGTGGCTTTCTTGGACTGGCGCACAGAGTCTGTTCCAAGGACATTAACAAGGGGGGCGGGGAATGTAAAACATAAGGAGCAAACCACACCCCGAGCCTGGCGTAAAACAGGACCTGATCTGAGCGCTACTCAGCTCTGAGCACTTCCTACAAGCTTGAGTGGGTCTGACTCCCCTGGTGCCTGCTCCAGTGTTTATTGGACGGCAGGCCCCACGGGCTGTGAGAGAGGTGGAACAGAAGAGGAAGATGACAGCACATCCTTCAGACGTGAAAGGGCGGGACGGAGGGGTGCAGAGATTCCCAGCTTCCGAGCCCATTCTCCCTTTCAGGTCTCTTCTAGAGACACTGCCTCTTCCCTGTCCCCCACCAGCCAATGGGCCTCTTTGCTGCCCCACCATGCCTGTGACCAGGCCCTCTTCCCCAGAAATGGCTTCCAGCCGTGGTGTCCTCCGCACTCTTCCACTCCAGTTCTATAGCTCCCTAGCTGGCAGCAATCCTGCTGTGGATGTGCATTCTCTGCTCCCTACGATATCCACGCTGCCCAGCCGTGCTGTCCCTGGTCACGGTCCCCCATCCCTTCCAGCAACACACCTGCTCTGGTAGCTGCACTCTCCAGTAGGATGCCAAGGTGGCAACGGCCGAACATGAGAGCCACCTCCCCGCACGGGAGCAAAGCAGCTCTGAGGAGGCCTTACATTGACCAGGGTGGGTAGGGTGTCTGCACTCCCATACAACTGTCTGAAGCACATACAGCTGGGTGCAGGTGCTAGGCGCCAATAGCAAGAAACAGAGAAGGGATGGGAGGGGAGAGAAACAAGCTGAAACGACTAGGAAGGAGGTGGACTAAGAGAATGAAGGAGAGGAAGAAGTCTTGGGGAAAGGATAGTGGGCAAGAGGGTGGAGTCTGGGAGCACAGAGAGATGCTCCAAGGAGAATGGCTAAAGAGGATAAGGGGAAAAGGCTAGAAGTCACACTGATGTTCTTGGCTGCATCCCCTTTTCTGTTGCATTAGAAAAGCCTAGCAGTTATCTGCGGTGACTCATCACATTTTAAGAGCTTCACAAAAGAAGTAATTTACAGCACAGAAGTTTTATAGGTCCTACAAAAACCCAGGCACTATGCTATATATAATTGAGTGCCATCTACCGGCACTTTATCTAATAGTTAGCTATCTCCTTCACTACAGACATAGAGCACTCTCATAATATCATGGACCACTTGATTTACACAGGGATTTTTCTGATTGTGCTAGTTTTCAAATGCTCTAAATCTCTACAGGTTTCCTTTATTGGGGTTTTTACTTTCTTTTCATATTACTTCCTTCTTCAACACCAGCTGAGGCAGACTCCATCTCACTCCCAGCCTGAATCAATATGGCATCCCACACCTTCCTCCAACAATGATCCCTCTGAAGGATCTTGTCTTAATCTGCCCATGTGGCAATTAACATGCGCAAATATTTACAGTGCTGAAATTCAACAAACAAGCAACAAGACTGAAGAGAGAGGGATGGAAAACACATCATTAAAATGTCAAGGTTTGAACAGGAAACAAACAAGCATCCCTCATTATCTGAAACACTTGTCTCTGGCCCATTTTTTCCTTACTGCTTTTTTTTTTTTTTTTAAAATCACTGATGCCTTCATTCAAGGTTTTGTGGTTATTTATAACCTTGGATTTGGGTTAACGCTGCCAAAGTTCTTAAGGTTATTAGAATGTTTGCCATGTACAATATAATGTTCTGCTAATCTGGAGTACTAGCTAGTGCTGATTGTCCTAGAAAAATTCACGTAATAACAGCTGCTTATGTTTTCCTGCAAAGCAGAGCTGCAGGACAATTTCAGACACACACCAATGTCGTAAAATGGGACTCTCTTTGTGCCATTTACATGTGAGCAGTGGGAAATAAATTCCCTTTTTTGCACAGTCCCATATTTTCACTTTTTTTTATTATTTGATCAGTGGTGATGGGATATGCTTTCCTTCACTTCTGGGTTTTGGTTCTAATTAGTTCAGCTTAGTGGGACCAAAACCCTGTTAACATGGGATGATGTCACGCACTGATCTGTGTAGTGGATCTAGCTTGTTGATATTAGGTTTAAGGTGTTATAACTGTGGGGAATCTTCCTGCTCCCAACTGCATAGGCTCCTAGCAAATGAGCTAAAGGAAACTCTCCATTAGCTTTTAGTAGTATAAAGCCTGATATTTATACAGTCACGTAGTAGAGGATTCTCTTCAATAGATGGCAATAGTACACATGGGCATTGAGCACCGGTCTTTCTGGTGCAACTTGATCACTCCAAAGAATTGCCCAGTTTATTATTTAGAAATGGTTGGAATTTTCCAGTTTGGGGCTGGGGGGGAAGAGGGGATTTTACTTTTCTGACACGCCAACAAGGCTCTTAGGCCCCATTTTTCTGGATTATGCCACTGAACGTGGCTAATGTCAACCCCCAAGATATAGACAGACAAGAATTTAGACTCCAAGAATTGACAGCCGGCAGAGACTGCATTTTGTGAGCTAAATGCCCTGCTGGTAGCAATGGCTGACGTCGCTGGTGCTGTGTGAATTTACATCAGCTGAGGGTCTGCCCCTGCGCATCTCAGAAGAGATGGGGAGCTGACTGTCGAAGTTTCAGCTCCACTAGTATCCACCATCATGCCATTTTTAAAAGAAAATAAGGGAAAACTATGAGGAATCGTCAAAAATGATACAATTCAAATACCTTTGGTGAGATGGTATTTAATTAATAAACCTCCATAATAACAGTAGCAAAGCAGTTCAGCACGACATATGCCTACCAGTGTCTTTGTGTATCCCTTGCATGGCATGTGGTCATCAAAGCCATCCAGGGCTTAATTTGCCATGAGAGAGGTGCTGGGACTCAAGCAATTTTTTTAGTTTTATAACTGATGCAGCAAGCCAAGAGGTGCCGGGGCTCAGCACTGAGGCCATCACAGATTTAACTGAAGTATCAGAGAGAGAACAACCCAGAGAAGCCAACCAAAGCCTTGTCTGCAGAGGGATTTGCCCTGATTATGCCCTTAGGGGAGAGAGGCATAGCTGCTACTTGCACTGATAGAACTTAACGTTGTCTACATCCAAGCAGCCTTGCTTCAAGCAGGCACTAGCTCTTGGTGCAAATAGTAGCGTTGCCTTTCTACCCGAGGGGTTTGCACCTGTACAGCTATGCTGGCATGCGGCTACTGATGGCTGTAAGTGGCCTCCATCCCCAGTGTAGGGTAGGCCTAAGAAAGCCCCAGATAGTCATCCACAGGATCCAGAGAAGTCATCAACAAGCGACACTAAAGGCAATGCTAATTTGACTCCAAAGTCACACACCACAACTATGGCACGGCCTGCAACGGAACCCATGTCATCTGGGTAGCAGTCTAGTGCCTTGAACAGAGGACCATCTTGGGAGTGCACATTTTTTCTGTGCAGTGGGTAGCCCTGCATCCTATGGGGGCCACTGTCCAATGGGTCACTGCAATTCAGTATAGTAATATTAAATCACAGGTCTGAAGGTCTGTTCTCTAAACCTCTTCAGCACATACAAATTCTTGCTCTAATCACAATGGCTTTGAAAAACGGACTTGCCAGCCACACACAAGGTCATATCACAAACGGTGGCTGAGTCAGAATTTGATTAGTGGGCTGGAAGCCATGCTGAAAGTCTAAATCCAGAACTAAAAGTGGGGCAGGCTATTTGTTTAAAGAGCTATGAAACCAGTAGTAGCAGCCTGCTGAAGGATCTGAGGTGGTCACACAAGGCAGAGATATGTAAATATCCCAGATTTCTCATTGGACATTTTTGCTGAGGGAGGCTGAAATATTTCACAAGTTTCCTCCAGATTATTTCAAACTCTCTCAAAGGTGGAGTTTTCACCTGCTCCGTCAGCCAATGCAGAGGGACTTTCCTCAGCAACAAGTGACTGCTGGCCAGAAGCTAATCAGACAACAGATTGAATGTTGCTATTTTCCCAAACAACATTGCCATTTTCAGCCAGTGGAAAAGGACTTTTCACTATGATGACAACAACAATTATGTGAGATGAAACAGAACTACACATTCATTTTGGGTAAAAGGTTTGCAAATGTCATTTTTTGCCAGCATCACCAGTCATGTGATTTCCCCCCACCAAGTCGGAGTGTTATTGGGGTTGCTGTCAACTGAGTCATTGCAGTTCACTGAAGGCCTATTAAACCACAGATGACAAGGATGCTGCATTTTCTATATTATTGGTGTATTACCATCATGCCTAGGAGGCCGGATCATGGTCTAGGACCCCTTGTGCTAGGGACTGTACAAACGCAGAACAAAGACAATCCCTGCCCCCAAAGAGATTACAATCTAAGTTTTAGGCATGAGACAACAAATGGATACAGACATATGGGGACGGGTGAGGAGATAGAAGACAACGTTCGGTATGCTAGGCAGTGGGCTCTAGCTGTCAAGTTTTCTGTAGGCATCCGAGCAAAGAGGAGTTTTAAGGAGGGATTTGAAGGAAGATAATGAAGTAGCTTTTTAGATGTTTACAGGGATCTCCTCCCAAGCACGAGGGGCAGCATGGGAGAAAGCACAAAGGTGGTGGTTTGAAAATTTAACAAGCGGGAGATGGAAGTTAGCTCATGAGCCAATCGGAGGCAGGAGTCGACATCTTGATAGTGAATGAGAGATTATAGGTAGGGTAGGGATAGACTGTGAAGGGCCTTGAAAGTGAAGACAAGTGGCTTATGTTTGATGCAATAGAGAAGGGGGAGTCAGTGGAGGGATGCAAAGAGAGGGGTGACA
The DNA here is from genome assembly GCA_003942145.1 of Platysternon megacephalum. Lineage (NCBI taxonomy): Eukaryota > Metazoa > Chordata > Testudines > Platysternidae > Platysternon > Platysternon megacephalum. The sequence goes on along the minus strand of QXTE01000005.1, from coordinate 11,571,947 downwards.
TTTCTATAGTAGCCTGATCTTGCCAGAAGTTACATTTCTCTAGGATTTTCTTATGCTGCAAATATTAAAAAGACAAAAATTAAAGTAAATGAAATTGGAAGGCAATTGACCCTTTCCTGTCATTCTTCAAGGGCAAAAGGAGGAGGGGTCAAATACATCTTTGGTGATAACGGTGAGCTATCTTAAAAGACATAAGAGCCCAGAACTGTTGCAACTCTGATTTTTGGGAACAGGAGGTTTTGGAAATAGGTCAAAGACAGGGCTCCTCTGTCAAACATCCCTCTTCATCAGAAGTTTACTTTTGATGCATAGTTGCTTTTCACATGGTTCCCATACAAGTCCAGACATGAATAGGTTGATGAGGTAAAACGCCTGCAGAGATCCCATCCATACCCCTGCAGGGACTTTACACCAGAGGAAGAGATCATCACTTTACATTGATCTTGAAAGAACCCTTATCCCCAGCAGGTGTGAATTCTGGGAACAGCAACAGAACTTCTGCCGTCTCCCATTACTGCGTCACCACTGAGGTGCATTTTGGGATATGTAAATCTTGCAAGCTGTCCATGCCCAGTGATTCAAGAGTGGGTTAGCTTTGCTAACTGCCTCAAAGTCGCTTCAGACAGTAAAGCTGCTGTCCTCACATTCCCCGCTGTTGATGCAAGTGTCCATTTTGGGTGAGTGGCCAGAAGCATATTCGTTACGGGTGAAATCATAGAATGCCAGGGACCTCAGGAGGTCAGTCCAACCCACTGCTCAAAGCAGGACCAATCCCCAGACAGAATTTTGCCCCAGATCCCTAACTGGCCCCCTCAAGGATTGAACTCACAACTCTGGGTTTAGCAGGCCAATGCTCAAACCACTGAGCTATCCCTCCTCCCCAATGCACCCCTTCATCACAGGCCCAGCTCAAGAACTACTCACCAATTAAGTCCTGATAGGGCTTAAATGGATTTAACATGATGCAGAGCCGTTGGGGCTGGCCATCTACACGGGGGGGTGAATTTCACTCAAGTGCTGCAGACAGCGACTGATGCTGGGAGTTGGTGGTGTTAGGCTCCTCCCGGGACAATCTCTTCACTAGTCAGGATTGGGCCCAAAATGACAAAAATTCATTTCAATCCCCAATCTACAGAACCACTAGCACAGAAGGTCACCCAACAAGATCTTGGGTGAAAAGGGGGATTCAAAGCGCTGGTGTGTTGAATTTAAAATAGGGTCAGGTGCTGTGTTATTTTTCTGTTATTCTGTCTGAATGATGCCGGGGAATGAACGCCAAAACAAAAGGAGAAGGGAATTTTCCTTTTGTGGGCAAGAAATAAATGGCTTTCACAATAAGCAAAAGACGTTAAAAAGTAAGGGTACAGGAGATGCCTAGTCCTAATGAAACACACGGTTGTGCCTGGTACTTGGAGAATTTTCTGCTGTGCAGTTCATTTTAGGACACATATTGCTCCTGCAATGGCATCCATGTAGCCTGAGGCGGCTCTAAACTCAGGCAGCTGACTGCTCAGTGAAAAATATTTTTGTTTGTGAATAATTCAGATGCCTTTGCTTTTTGGTGCAAATTTCACCTCTGTTCCTGAGCCTTCTGAGATTGTACCTAACTGGCTATGCACCTGGGCTCACATCCCATTACCCATTAAAAAACCCCCTGCATGGATAAATACACATTGATTTTTCCAGTAGCTTACACACACTTTGAGAGTACACACAGTTTATGCAGCAAGCTATTCAGCAACACAAAGAATTGCAAGAGCTCCTTTCATTGCAAGCTTATTTACATCTTGCTACAATAAAGGATTTCTAAGTGCTTATCAAAATGCATGTGTTGTACATAGGGTGACCAGATGTCCCGATTTTATAGGGACAGTCCCGATATTCAGGGCTTTGTCTAATATAAGCGCCTATTACCCCCCACTCCCTGTCCCGATTTTTCACACTTGCTATCGTCACCCTAGTTGTACATTACCTCATCTGCTTCTAACAGTGCAAAAGTATGGCATGCAGACCAAGCCTGTACAGCACCCTAAAATTGCAATATTTGTAGTTATCCAACATTGCACTCACTAGTCATCATAACACTAACATTTCCCAGGATCAAGCAATAAATCATATTAATTGCATTGCAAAGTTCCTATATTCCACAGATGCAAACCGTGATAGTGAAATGTTGGCAGATTAAATTCTAAACGCCCTCCCTGCCTTGCAATATTTGCCCGCCAATATTTCACCCACTATGCACAAACTGCTCTCTGGAAGTATTATTACTCCTGTAACATTTAGGGATAACTGCTTAAGAAAGATCAAATGCAGCAAACACTCAATTACATGCTCCAGATACATGGTATCATGCAGGAAGCCAGTCTCGTACTAAAATAGAGGTTATTCAGCTCTTGGATGAAACATGCATGTCCTAAAATAAGCATGTTTAGAATTAAGTTTGGGGAGTAGGGTGACCAGATGTCCCGTTTTTATAGGGACAGTCCCGATTTTGGGGTCTTTTTCTTATATAGGCTCTATTACCCCTCACCCCCTGTCCTGATTTTTCACATTTGCTGTCTGGTCACCCTATTGGGGAGGCATGTATCTATGGAAAATAATTTTGATTGCCTGCAGCTCTTAAATGGCTGATTGCAAAAGCATCTAAGCCAGCCTGTCATTTTGAAGTGGCTTTTCAGGAATATAAAGCACACACTGGTAACCACCGCAAAAGAAAATAAAAATCCCAACTTACCTTGGGATCAGCCAGAAGTGCTCAAGCTTCAGAAATCTCCGGCAGAAGAGTTGACAGAGTTTTGCCTTATTACTCATAGAGATAGTTATATAACCGGCACCATTTCTGTAGGCAATGAGTATGTACCAATTGCACTTCCACTCAGAGATAATTCTCATTTCCCATCCCACACAGACGCATCTGAGAACAACAGCCACTCAGTGACGATGGGGGAGGGGCCAGGTGGGCTTTTTATGCTACTTAGGAGGGAGGTTAATAGTATCAAAGAAAGTTCAAAAGGTCCCTGAAATTTGGTGAGAGATATTACCACTATGAGCGTGCCCAGTGCAGTAGTTTAATGTTCCTTAGATTGCTGAAAGCAGCTTGGCCTAGATTCCCCTCTACTGTTTGATAAGTGACCATTCATGCAAACAGGAGAAAGTAAGTTTCTCTTTGCTTTTAATTAAGCAGTTCTCTCTGAAATACATGACGCATCCAAAAGACCTTTTCAATGGTGTTGTGTGGGTCTTTTGGACTAACATCATAGTGGTTCAGGAATCTATCTGATCGGTAAAACTATTAACAACAGACAGGAGTGGTTAATGAGCAATGGATCTGAAAAATCCTGTATTTTTGGCTAAGCACGGGAAAAAGGCTCATGCCCCTGAAGATGCAGTTGTCACTTTAATATTTCAGGATAGCAAAGAGAAATGAAGAATTCTTTAGCTTAAGGCTGAGGAGGAAATAATTCTGTACCTTAACTTTGAGTTCATAGAATTTTATTTTCCACACAGTCCTGCTTCCATTGCAATCAATGGCAAAATCTCCAGTGGACTTCAATGAAAGCAAGATCAGGTCCTGTATTTGAAACCACAGATATACCAAAAGATAACTTTCTGTTCAGACAGTGTCTATTTATATATATGTGTTGTTGCCATACACAGCATCCAGTACGCTTACATATAGACCCTGTAGTGCTAACACAGACATAAAACTCTTATGTAAACCATAATCCTCTCACAGACTCCTTATTCAGTGAGTTTAAGAGGTACGCCACAGAAGCCTGCTGGCACTGTAATGGGTTTGGGCCAGTTTTGAAATTGTGAGATTCCAGCTGAAATGTAATCCTCTTCCTGACACCTGTGGTTATCTTTGTAAATACGCTGCTATCTTGCAGGGCTTCAAAAGTACAGGGTGTAAAGGGTATGCTAATATTTGGATTCTTCTCATAACTGACCCTGTTGCTTTCTGTACTGATTGAGTCATTAGTATTAGTCTCCTGTGGTGTTCACTGAGGCTAACAATAATCAAGTTAAATTTACACTACAAGATCAGCATTTAATTAGGTACTGTTATACAACTCATATTAATTACAATGTTAATACCCTTATGAAAGGCAGATTTTTTTCCAAAGGAAACTAAAGTCATAAATTTCCAGGGAGGGAACAAGTAGCTAAGTTAAAACTGAGTGCAGATCTGTTTATTTACTAATTTGCTCCTGCATGTGGTCAAGATAAAAAAAAAAAAAATCAATAAAATGTAAGCCTAAAAGTAAGGATGCTATAAAACAAATCCACATGGTGGTTAATCGATTCCTGGCTACACAGAGAAGTATTGGTAGTGCTTAAATCCTGTAGGACCATAGTGATGATTACTTAAGGGTTTGAAACTGTAGCTAGATAGGCACATACTCCTCAATTTAGAGTTTGAAATGCTAGTCTGAAGAGGTTGAGATGTTTCAGAAAAGGTAATTGCTTTGTGCTGACATATTAACTCAGAAATGCCAACCCCAAACATTTTGGAAATCAGGGTCAGATCTCAAAAGAAAAAAAAAAATCAAGTTTATTAAAAAATAATGAATTTGGAGTTCCTTTTATTTGTCCTCCAGCTCTTGAGCCTTTGACTCAAGGTCACATTTTCAAACTGTTCTCTGCAGCCATGAGAGCTACAAAATTCACTTTTTTTCCACAGAAAAGCCAAGATTCTCATGTAATTATATAACTCTAGGAGCTAGAACTTTAAAAAAAAAGTATCAAATAACCAAGACTTGCTATAAATCACAAGAGTTGGCAGTGCCAATCGGTACTATTTTTGTATTCGTGCTATTTTAAAATATGCCAATTAACTCCTTTATTACTCCCTACATTTTGTGTCAATTTTGGCATGAATTAAAGTTTTCTTTTCATGGACTAAGAAGTCAGAACCTTGTTGTGACCCTAAGAACCCCTCAAGGCCAACTGGCAAAAGGTTCACTGTTGTGCAACAACAACATCTAACAGGCCTGATGAACTCACTACTCCTAGAACATTGCTTTCATGGTATTTATCCAGAAATGATATCATGTGAGGTCTCTACTGAAAGCTCATGTCATACCAATCCTCAATCACCACGAGATACATGTACATGATTTTTAAGGAGTGGTGTGTATGTACTGACAATTTGTTTTCAAATCTGTCACAAACCAAACAGAAAAACAGGTTTCTTCTAGACAGGAGGTAAGAAATGCATCTTTCTGTCAAACGTAAGTTAAGTACTATAAGCTAACACAATGGAAGCCCCATTTAGAAACAGAATCAACAGGAAAGGAGTCCAGAGGGGGAAAAAAGAGTGGCAGGCGATCTCTGAAGACAGAAAATGAAATTTGGGGAGATAAGTAGAAGGTAAGGAGACACCCCTTTATCCTGCACCAAAGAAGTAAACGGACAGCGTGTTCATATTCATGAAAACAGGATCTCAATCAGCCTTGGTTGAAATGCTGCAAGAGACATTTGGGGTGAAATAAACTTCCTTAGATAGAAGCTTAGCCTTCTAAAGTTAAGTTTAGTCTCTAGCAAGCACGATAAGATTTGATTAATTATATATATAACACTTCTGTTTCCATTATCCTTACTATCTCTTAAATCTTGAGCTTTGATCATCAACTTATGATTGTTTAGTCTCTCAATATATCTCTGTGCTAAGATGTCATATAGGAGCTGATCCGGAGTTGGGTCAACAAGCTGGTGTGTACATTGTTCCTTTGTGGACAGCAAACCTGGTATGTCTGTGAGCGTTCAGTGGATAAGAGGCTGAATGCTACCAGGGGCTGTTTCAAAGGGGTTTGTGGACTGCGATACAGACAGGGCTGGCATAGCCCAGAGGAGATTGTTTGGGTGGCTAACAGGCTGGTGGTGTCAGGGAGCTGACATCCAGTGAAGCACCAGCAAGTGGCTCACTCATTGGAGGCAGGGGAGGTGATAGTGCTGGGCAGCCTGAGAACCAGGGCCGGATCCAGGCACCAGCAAAGGAAGCAGGTGCTTGGGGCGGCCAATGGAAAGGGGCGGCATCTCCGGGTCTTCGGCGGCAATTCGGCGGCGGGTCCCTCAGTCCCTCTCGGAGTGAAGGACCCGCCGCCGAATTGCTGCCGAAGAATGAAGCGGCGCGGTAGAGCTGCCACCGAAGTGCCGCCGATCGCGGCTTGATTTCCCCCCCGCCCCCCGCTTCACCTCTTGGGGCGGCAAAAAAGCTGGAGCCAGCCCTGCTGAGAACCATCGCACGTCTAGACAGGTCGATGCTGCACGCTTTCCCACATGATCTTTTGCAGGGTTGAGCCCTCATCCCACAAACACTTAGGTGGGTTCAATTGTACTCATGTGAGCAATGCCACTGAAATCATGGATGAAATCCTGGCCACTTTGGATGTGTCTACACTGGGGTAAAAAGCCACAGTAGCAAGTCTCAGAGCCCTGGTCAACTGACTCTGGCTCGCAGGGCTTGCATATGGGACTAAAAATAGCAGTGGAGATGTTCCCGCTCAGGCTGGAGCATGGCTTTTTGAGCCTCTCTCCCCGGCTGGGTTTCAGAACCAGAGCTGCAGCCCAAGCAGAAACATCTACGCTGCTAGCTTTAGCCCCGTAGCATGAGCCCAAGTCAGTTGTCCTGGCCTCTGAGACTTGCTGCTGCAGGGCTTTGCTTTATTTATTTTTTTAAGCAATATAGACATCCCATTAACTTCAATGGGGCCAGATTATCACCAAAAGCACATATGTAAGATTGTTAAAAGCCAAGGCCCCATTCTCCTTAATTCCAATTAAGCCATTAATGATCTGGAGGATGGTGTGGACTGCACTCTCAGCAAGTTTGCAGATGACACTAAACTGGGAGGAATGGTAGATACGCTGGAGGGTAGGGATAGGATACAGAGGGACCTAGACAAATTAGAGGATTGGGCCAAAAGAAACCTGATGTGGTTCAACAAGGACAAGTGCAGAATCCTGCACTTAGGACGGAAGAATCCCATTCACTGTTACAGACTAGGGACCGAGTGGCTAGGCAGCAGTTCAGCAGAAAAGGACCTAGGGGTTACGGTGGACGAAAAGCTGGATATGAGTCGACAGTGGGCCCTTGTTGCCAAGAAGGCTAACGGCATTTTGGGCTGTATAAGTAGGGGCATTGCCAGCAGATCGAGGGACGTGATCGTTCCCCTCTATTCGACAGTGGTGAGGCCTCACCTGGAGTATTGTGTCCAGTTTTGGGCCCCACAGTACAAGAAGGATGTGGAAAAATTGGAAAGAGTCCAGCGGAGGGCAACAAAAATGATTAGGGGGCTGGAGCACATGAGTTATGAGGAGAGGCTGAGGGAATTGGGATTATTTAGTCTGCAGAAAAGAAGAATGAGGGGGGATTTGATAGCTGCTTTCAACTACCTGAAAGGGGGTTCCAAAGAGGATGGATCTAGACTGTTCTCAGTGGTAGCAGATGACAGAACAAGGAGTAATGATCTCAAGTTGCAGTGGGGGAGGTTTAGGTTGGCTATTAGGAAAAACTTTTTCACTAGGAGGGTGGTGAAGCACTGGAATGGGTTACCTAGGGAGGTGGTTGAATCTCCTTCCTTAGAGGTTTTTAAGGTCAGGCTTGACAAAGCCCTGGCTGGGATGATTTAGTTGGGATTGGTCCTGCTTTGAGCAGGGGGTTGGACTAGAGGACCTCCTGAGGTCCCTTCCAACCCTGATATTCTATGATTCTATGATTCTCCACCCCCAAGAGCTATGATCATACTGAGTTTGGGTAGGGCTAGTTAAAATTTTTTAAAAAGTTTGCTGTTCTGATTCATTTTTAATTAAAATTTAAAGTTTCGATGACTAAAAAAAAGTCACGGGGGGGGGGGGGGGTTGCAAAAAAATGTCAGCCTGTTTGTTGTGCAGCTGACTGAAAAATTTCAACAGGATTTCAAATTTTAGGGAGGAAAAAAAATCAGTGAAAATGTTTATTAAAATTTTATTCTGTTTTTTGATCAGTTCTAATCTTTGGATGTAAAAGGGGAAAAAAATAGACTCAGTACCTGGGACTATTAAACAGAGAACACCAAACTCATTTCTGTTTTAGGACTAACCTACATTTGAATTTGGCTTCCAGAACAAGAAGGTAATTGGTTAGAATAATGCTCCACGTAGACAGATTTTAACAGCATACTATAACCACCAAGGTTTTGACCCAGCAGCCGTTGAAGTCTGTGGAAACAGTGCCATTCACTTCAGTGGGCATTGACTGACTAGGCCCCATATAGAAATGGCAGCTGTACATGACACAGAGTGTAGTTTAACATGAGACCTAGTTTCCCCTAGCACCGGGAAATTTATTAATGAATTATTTTACTAGTGAAGGACATGGAGCATATCTGGGTCGTTCAAATGCTGCCGTTTGTATAGCCCTGTGTAACTCGAAAGCTGGTCTTTTTCACCGCCAGAAGTTGGTCTAATAAAAGCTATTACCTCACCCACCTTGTCTCATTGTTTTTATAAACACAGTAGCAACTCTTACAGTAAACTGCAGCTACAAATATTCATGACTTTGCAAAATAATGATTTCAAACAGTGGCTCTTAACCTTTTTACACTTGCGGACCCCTAAAAAATGTCAGGTGGAGCTGTGGACCCTTTTGGAAATCTATTTGTCTGTATATATAGTTGAATTCTGTTCAGTCAGTTTTCAGTCCAAGTCTTTCATAGACCCCTTAGACTGCGGACCACAGGTTGAGAAGCACTGACTTAAAACACTATTAAAACAGTAAATACACTGTAGCAATATGTTCTGTGGATTACAGTGCTGATTTTACTTGTTATACCAAGTTTTGACTATTTTTAATGTCACTTATTCATCTTTGGATTTGTTTGGTGGCACCACAATGAGCACAAAACATGGTGTAATAAAAGGCTTGCGAGGTAGCTACCCTGATAGCAGGGAGAGAGTCTAGGCAGAACAATTTAATTTGGTTAATTAATTCTTTGTAATTTAACAAATGGAGGCCAATATAATCCAAGGTGTGGGTCTCTAAGGGATGCCTGCGCTTTATTTTTACCTGGTTCATCTTATTGAACGTACACAGCGTATGATAGGCTTTGTGTTTTAGATTCTGCCCCAATATTCCGAAAAGTTGTTTCCGCTGCTCATTGTCCCCTTTGGGTGATATCCCTGTCCCCCTCACACACCACATACCCCGCTCCTTCCTTTCATGGATTCTTTTCCCCCCGTCAGCTGCCCTACTCTTCGCTTTTCTCTTCCCCTTCAATGTCTAAATCCTGATCCCCTTACTCATGCTGAGTAGCGTGTAATTCCAGCAAGGAATCCCACACATTTCAATGCATCTCCTCATGGACTTAGGTACTTTTGTGACGTGAGTAAGGGGAACTGGGCACTAAACTTTGCTTTGTCACAATCCCGCCCAAATGTTGAAGGGCTCTTGATGGAAGTTAGAAGAAAATATGGCTGACCCTACTTCCTAGCCTGTCCAATCCCATAATGGAAAAGAATGAGAGAGAAAGTAGCATAGCTGACTGAGACTCTTTTGGCAGACAGAGCACCCAGAAGCAGGGAAGTGGACATTGAATAGCTTTTCAGCTCTCTCTTTTCTTCTCTATGGGGTGGAGGGGTTTCAACACCTTGCAGGATCACGTCTAAAGTCCACGTGACTGACAATTGCATCGAGAAAGGAGGGAAGGCATTTCTCCTCAACCTTTGGTCTAAGATCAAGCATAGCTAGACTGCGAGCACCTTAAGACAGGGATTGTGTCTTCTTTATTCTCTTTGTAAAGCTCCGTGTTTGCCTATAGTACTATCTATACATGTTAAATAAATACATAATACAGCATCCATTTAGTATCTGATGTGCTTTTTATTGGAAAGGCTATATCCTTACCAGGCAATAAACTTTATGCTCTATTATTATTTACTTAGATTGCACCGCAAATCTAGGCCCTGTACAGCCAAAACCAAAGTCTCCTCTCCAATGAGCAGTATAAACAAATGACACAGATGACTGACAGGCTGTTACCAAAAGCAAGCACCTAAGCAGAAAAAGTAGCATGTGTCTGGGCTTCCACGTATGGGTTTTGATGTCCCCAGAATTGCTTATTACACGGGAGCTAACATTTGGCCATCTCTGACTACACTGGCATGCAATTCTGAATGCTTATTTCAACCCTGCACACCTTGCCAAACTACAGCTCCCCTATCTCTGTCATTTATTTTTCCTGTGTTTGTCAGTCCGTGGCAACAGAGCGGATGGCTGAGAGGCTGTAACACTATTAGTATATTGCAGCCTCTCAGCTCTGGCCCATTGTGTGTAAAGGGATTACCGTTTTACAAGATATTTTACTAGACACAAATTACAGGCCCACTCCTAACACACATATAATTATCTTGCTAAGTTTGCAGCTACTATTGACAGTGACAACGATGGCAACGTAATGAGATCAAATGATGTCGGTACATTAGACAACAAACGTTGGGCTGTATTTACAAGCCCTTCCAATGAGATTCACTGGCACCATTATGCTTCAGATCAACATAAACAGAGACTGCCTTGGCTCACACTGCCCTTCCTCACTCCCGCTCTGTCTGTTCCTTAGTTTACCTTCCTCACCTTCTTTTGTTTGTTTCATCCGATGTATTTGTGCCAGCTATTGTCAGACAGGCCCCTGGGTAGATTAAAGGATCCTCGGAAATAGAAGAAAAGAGGGCAAATTCTCCACTGAGTGGATGAAATGATGGGAGAGGGAGACATACCTGCACACCGTGGCACTGCTCCATGGGGCTCCTATCTACCATTACCACTACCAGTTTGCAGGAGTAACTGACAAGATAGTTGCGCACACTGAAGTTTGGTATCCAGGATTGAGAGCAAGGAGTCCTGCCCATAGCCACTCTCTTTCCCTCCAACACCATCTTTCTCCTCCTACACACCATGACACAAACATTGTGCGCCTCTCAGGCAGGCAGGTTGCATACGTGACAATCTCACAGCACCTTCTGGGGCTTGGATGGAGTCCTCCCTTGCCTGCAAGCATCCACTGTCTTTCCTAGGACATGGCAGTGGTGGAAACCTCTCACCCCCTAGAGAAGAGCATCATTCATGGGAACAAGGAGGTGGGAGTTTTGCCTAGGAAGGAGTTCAGAGCTGGGCCTCTGCTCATGTGGAATGCAGAGATAGGGCTTTTGGTTTGTTATTCTATTAAAACACCCCCTTGTGATGCTGGTGACACTAGGATATAGATATATGAAAACAAAGCAAATGACCTCAAGTTAACCCCAGGCTTCCGAGGCGTTGAAGATGCATTAACTTACTCAGCCACCTCTCTGCTTCTCAGACATTAACTTTGGTCTGGGTTGCTCCCTTCTGTGGAAATTCAGGAGAGGGCTCTGGGAGAACATGGTGATTCCCAGGCAGAGTTTTCCCTAAGAGAAAAGGTCAGCCTCCACTAGGGCCCCTATGTCCCTCCCTGGTGCCGAGATGCCAGGGATGTCCACATGAAGGACTTATGCTTCTGGGGGCCCACAGCCTCCTCTTTGGTTATAAGGCCTCATGGTTGCCATAGAAGCACATTGCCAAGGAGTTCGCATCCACGGCTACCCCAAGAGCAGCTCCCACCTTTAGAGTGGGTTTTCAAGGGCAGAAGGGGAATGCAGCTTTAGTTTGAATCTATTATACACTGGGTTTTCCATGGGGTTTGGTGTACATCCCTCTCTTCTGGCCCACTCCCCATCTAAATATCCCCAACCCCACAGAGGGCTATGAAGTGCAGGCCAGAGTAGGACAGTGGTGGGGAAGCAGATGTCTCCCACACTTCCTGAAGAACAGGGGCAAGCTGCACCAAGGGGAAGCATTGGGGGCTTGCTCAACTGCCTCCTCATGTTATTCCACCACATATTGTGACACGTCTCCCTCCCTCGTCACAGAAACGGGAACCAGCAACATATTAGAGTGAATAGAGCAATGTTCCTAAATTAAGCTCTGATGGAGAAGCAGGCCTCATATGTCTCTGCTCTTGGTGACGTAGTGACCTGTTTTTGCCATGTCTGTTCCACACACCCCCTCCCCCGGTCTGTGATGGTTTTTCAGAAGGAGAGTCAAGAGGTTTTCAGGGAGTCATAGACTCCATGTCTTACTAAAACAAAGCCAAACACATGATCATTATAAATGAATGCGGGAGTAATTTCCCCTTCAAGGATTACACTATTATTTAGGTTTTTAGTACATTTTTGTGGTTCTGTAATCACTTTCACGCTTCTCAAAGTCTTTATTTTCTAAGCCATTTATGTTTTAAGGTTGTAACAAGTTACAAGGATTCCCAGCTTGTAATACGGATGCTCATCCCTTAGAAGCTTTTAAATATCCTCTATGCAATGTAAAAAAAAACAAACCCAACCATACAACTACTTATAATTAATGTGTGCTGGGAAAATAACTTACGGACTTCCATATAGTACAGAGCACCATAGAAGCTGGCAAATCTGGACTTTAACAGCAATTGTATCTGAAAAGAGAGAGGTTTTATATACACAACATCTATATTCATCCTAGGGTACTTTAAAAGACAGCGATATTAAGAGTTTGCCGTCATGGAAAGGGATAACGATAATATTTATGACCTTTTTACTGGTAAATGCACACACTGTGATATGTCCAAGGCAATATGTGACATTCAACATGTACATAGGACCCTGTCAAACCAACAGACCACTCCTGCAATTCTAACTCAGGCAAAACTCCTGTTGATGTCAACAAGAGGAGGAATTTGCTTGGGTCAAGCCTGTAGATTCAGACTCTGGATGTTCCTCAGCTAGTGTAAATTGGTATGTGTATATGGAGCTATGCCAATTCCCACCAATGGAAGATCTGGTCCCTTACTCTTAGGGGAGGCCGAAGGCAAGTAGAAGAGGAAAAGCTTTTTTGGCAATAATAAATCTGACAATGGATGAGGTTTCTTTTTACTCAAATTTGTCTTCACGGCAGAAAAGAGGAACTAAAAGACGTATGAAGAATTTTTTAAAGAGTTATTCCTTGATTCAAATTTAGAACATGTTTCCTACAAACAGCAAAGCTTTTCAAGGGTGACAAATATCTCCTACGTAGCACTCACTGTGCTTTGACTTGTGACTGATCCAACACGGAACATGAATTGCCCATCGCGGCTTGTGGCCTATGACCAGATACTCAGATTTCTTCCTAAGGTTTCGGTGAGAGTGGAAACTGTATTGTCAACCTCCTCCCATGAGAGCGGGAACATTTTTGCATTTGAAAACAAAAGTTTATGACCTAAGTTGGTTTTCAATTGGTATTCTTGTATGTGGTATTTCATAGGGTGCCTGAACACAAAGCACAATTAACATATTGTTTTGCTGTACTACGTACTCAACCGATTTGCTTGGAAGGATGTTAAGCTTGATTCTCCACTGCCAGGCACTTGTTTACCCTTGTGCAAATTGGGTATAAAATACTAGCAAATCAGAAACCCTGCTGACAAATACAAATCCCTTATGCATTGTTCAATTAAAAAATAGTTCAACATACAAAATTACGACACAATATTCAATGGATAACCAGGACCTGCTTTTGGACAAGGTCTGGGTAAAATAATGCAGGTGCATTACTGCATTTATATCTCGACTTTTCTAGACAAAACACATCTAGGTGCTTATGTAGCCAACTGAGAGCAGAGAAGTCAATCACATGCATGCATATTTGGTAGTCCAGGCAATTGCACTGAGCCTTTGTTGGAGGGGGGAGGGGAGGGGGGGAGTGAATAAGCCCCACACCATGAAAAAAATAATTTGGCTCAGAGTTTTTACTATTCCTGGCCAGTCCCTAATTTTGACTTTCCCACTTCAACAAACAACTTCACCACTGTATGAAGCCTGGGACAGTTCTGAAGGGGTGGGGATAAAGTTTTATCTTTAGAGCTTGCATTTGACCATGACCATTATTTTTTCCTTTCTTCTTTCCTTGACTATTTTCATCTTGCCTTGAAATCCTGGAGTAACAAGAAAGAATGCTGCAAAGTACTGAACTCACTCTTCTGGAATTAATACCACTGAATAATTAACAGCTGGAAGAGAGAAGGAAAGAGTCCACAAGCCTGAGAATTCACCTCTAACTCACTGGTTCCACCGAGGCCCAGTAAGTACCAATCAATGAAAGCTGCTGTCACCAGAAAGCTGTTTGGCACCCTTTGCAGAGTGAATTAGCGGTTTAGTTCTGTTCCTAGTTGATGAATGGTTACATTAAAAAATTAAAAACAAAACAAAAAACTTCCTTTGCAAATGGCAATAATTGGTATCTTTGTTGGGGACTGAATAGAGGGTGAAATCCCCTCTTGCTCCTAGAGGTTTGAGGTATAGTGAGTTGAAGACCATAACATACCTCTGCAAATAGACTTTCAGGGCCAATTCTCTGGTACATCCAGCTTCCTTTGGGTGCAGCAGAGATAGAGGGCTGTCACAGAGCCTACACTTCCCTGATTCTCTCTCTGGTCCAAGGTTAGAGCAGCCTCAGGACTGCACTAAATTGTGCCAGCTGTGGATTGCCAGAACATATTGTCTCTGCCTGACTCTCCTCAGCCCCGCTACTGCAGGTCACAGGTTGGGAGGCATAGGTGCTGGCTCTTCTGAGGACTTCCCCATACTGTGGAGCAGGTGGGAGGACATGAGGAAAGTATCCACTCCCCTTGCACCATCGGAGTAGCACAAAAGGACTGGAGCAGGGAATAGTTCGCAGCCTTCAGCGATGCCCATCAGCACTTTTTACAATCACCAAATTTACTTTCAAATGAAAAAAATATAACAGACAGGTTTGTGTACACACAAATATATACAAATCCTTCCAATGTGTAAGAAAGAGTCCACGGGAAATATTACCCTTGCACTTTCAGCCAAAGAAACCTCAGGCACTAGTTGACATTAACTAATTAATGTTTGCAAAGCGCTTTGAAAATGTAAAACACTAGATAAGAGCTTATTAATTATTACAGATATCAATACATGCTTAGACTGCCTGGAGCAAAGAAAAGAAAAAGAAAATAATTGCAAACACAGGATCCACTTGTTTTCCAGCTCAGCTGACCTAGTGAAATTAGGATATTAAAATAATTAACACTTTCTAATGAAGAAAATATCAAGCACAACTCTTAGACCCAACCGCATATAAACAATTAGGACTGGATTATTTAACCCTTTCCCACTATGTCAGATACTCTTATCCCATCCAGGCAATACCAAATTAGCCCACACAGTGTAGAGAACTGACAAGGTCCCCCACAAGACAGCCTGCTGGCTTCTGAGGAACAAGAACTTGCAGAAGAACTGCACTGTCTCAAATGGCTCATCCCAGAGGTGGTTACAATGCACTGGCCTGAAGCTGGTGACAGGATGCCAAACCTGTTGGAAGATTATGTGGTAATGCGGACAGAGGTCTCCATGCAGCTCTCTGGAGCCCTTTTCCGTAGCTGTAAGTGTGATGTCTCGCACCCCCTGTGGCCCTCCAGATTTTTTTATTTTTTTTGGGGTAGGATTCAGATTTCAGCACAGATCTGCACTCGTCTCTCCTTTACTAAGCTTAACCTTTTTCATTCACTGCAGGAATTTTAGAAGAACCCTTTTGATCTTCAATGGTCTACACCACTTCCAGTTCATTCCTGATTTTGGTTTCCTTTCACCATGTCTCACAAGATCCAGGGTTTCTCTTTCCCAGAGAAGGTGGGGAAACCTCTGTGAGAAGAGACTGTTGTTGACATCAATGCTCTCGTGCATCTGTGAGTGAGCTTCAAGAGTGACACACAGTGGCCAGAAGGAGGTTGTTACGAACAGAACATCCAGTTGCAGACTGTGATTGATTGTATTTATGGGGCAAGAACAGTGTTCTATCTCCAAATGCTTTTCTGTTTTGCTGGTCGTAGTCCCTCCACCCCTCCTGCCAATATAAGTGACAAGTGTTGTACTCACTAGTTCTTGCATAACTTTGTAATGCTGTTGTAAGACAGCATTGTGGGAATTAACTATTCCTATCCCTATAAATAGAGATCACCTACATAATATATCACATTTATTAATGACAACATAGCTCAATTACTTTATAGCAACCCCGGAGACTATTATTTTAAAAGAATAGGTTCAACACTGCAGCTCTTGTGTAAACAGCCCTGGTTTTAATTATAGGTTTATGATATATTATTCAGCCAGTGGACGTCTCTATGTTGTATTGAGCTCCAGGTACGGTGCGTTCCTTGGTAAATAAAAGGAGATAAAGCTGGAACTCAAGTTGTGCAGAAGCTCATTTG
Organism: Platysternon megacephalum; assembly: GCA_003942145.1. NCBI lineage: Eukaryota > Metazoa > Chordata > Testudines > Platysternidae > Platysternon > Platysternon megacephalum. The sequence continues at coordinate 11,555,643 of QXTE01000005.1, read as the reverse complement.
TTTGTAGCTGTAGTCTTTTGTTTAATAAACACTTCTCATTTAAAAACCCTAAGATTTCATATATCATGGGTCACTGAAGCTAATGGAACTCCTCGTGAAAGTGAAGGGCTAGTAGGAGAATTCCTCAAATTCTTCTTGGGCAAATCACAATTGGCTCTTACATGGTCCCCACTCTTCCAGCAAAACGGAATCTCACGTTCTGAAGAAAAGATAGTGATACCTGAGCCAAAACTGAGTCATACTCTGCCCAGAGACGTCAGAGTCTGCTGGTGACCCCAAACTGTCTCAGCTCTAGGGTGGCAAGAGATAGCAAGTCGGGACAGGGTGCGGGATAGTAGGCACCTATATAAGACAAAGCCCCGAATATCAGAACTGTCCCTATAAAATTGGGACATGTGGTCACCTTACTCAGCTCCCAGTGCAATTTACTCAGAGGACTTCAGAACTTTGGAAGCAACTTTGAAGCCAATCACAATGTACAGAAAAGTCAGCAGTAAAAGAGGCAACAACAAAATACCAGGGCCAAGGTAGATAGTTTTTGTGAGAACTTTCCTTGAGCCCGATTCATAGAGATAGAGTTGCTCAGGTTTTAAAGGCAAAAATACAACATTAGGTGAGCTTTGGGCTCATGTTATTCCTGCTAGAATAAGGACAGGCTAAACACAACTTACATTCCCCTGCACACAGTGACGAGGAGAGTTCAGAAAAACCTCTGTAGATTAAAAACAAATAGAAGACTACTGGATGTCCCAGGGAAGGTCTGATATATACATCACCACCACCACTTCTCACCTCTTGCCTTCCCGAGTGGGTTTTTTATATGCTCTTTTAAGGAGCAAAATCTCTGCCTGCCCCAATTCATAGAGGCTACGGACCCAAATACAGAACCTCTCCATGGAAGCTTCTCCATCCCAAGGGCTCACATAGTAGCGAACAGAGGACATGCAAACAGAGGGAATTTGCCTGTGGGGAGGAGTCCCCACAGAGGGTTTTTTTTTGTTTTTGTTTTTTCCTTTCAGGCTTCCGTGAGCAGTAAATACAACACCTGAAGAGGCTCTTAGAAGGAAGACATTATGGATAATGAGCAACCAGCTGCTGTGACCTGCATAGGATGTGCCATGTTTGTATTTCTCCCAGAGGATAGAAGCGACTTCATCTGTACGAAGTGCAAGCTGGTCTCCATATTGGAAGAGAAGGTTAAAGGACTGGAGAGAAGTATCAACCCTGCGTTGCATCAGAGAAAATGAGGATTTTCTGGATAGAAGTCAGCGTTTGGTACTGCAGGCACAGCAGGCTGAAGAATCTGAGAGGGCAGTGCAGAATGGGGAAGAAAATTGGTAGCATGTGACCTCCAGAAGAAAGAGGAGAACCCATGTACCCACAATGCAGATAGAGGTAAGAAACCGTTTTCAGGCTCTATGCACAGGTACTATGGTGGAGAACGGTTTGGAAGAGTCATCATGGGAGTTCCACGACCACCACTCCCAAGAGGAGGAGATGGGTGGTGGTGGCGGGAACTCCTTCCTAAGCCCGGAGGTAAGTGGGGAAGTGGGATACCGGGAGGAAACACAAGGAGGAGGGTGCAACAGGGGAGGCCTCCTGATTCATAATGAGAAAGTAGGGTAATCAGCTAGTTAACTTAGGTGCCTGTACATGAATGCAAGAAGCCTGGGAAACAAGCAGGAAGACCTGGAAGTCCTGGCACAGTCAAGGAACTAATATGTGATTGGAATAACAGACTTGGTGGGGTAACTCACATGACTGGAGCACTGTCATGGATGGGTATAAACAATTCAGGAAGGACAGGTGGGGGAGAAAAGGTGGAGGAGTTGCACTGTACGTAAGGGAACAATATGATTGCTCAGAACTCCAGTATGAAACTGGAGAAAAGCCTGTTGAGAGTTGGGTTAAGTTTAGAGGTGAGAGCAACAAGGGTGATGTCATGGTGGGTATCTGCTATAGACCACCAGACCAGGAGGATAAGATAGACGAGGCTTTCTTTGGACAACTAACAGAAGTTTCCAGATGACAGGCCCTGGTTCTCATGGGGGACTTCAATCAACCTGACATCTTCTGGGAGAGCAATACAGCAATGCACAGACAATCCAGGAAGTTTTTGGAGAGAGTTGGGGACAACTTCCTGGTACAAGTGCTGGAGGAACCAACTAAGGGTCATGCTCCTTGTCATAGGTTTCACCCCCACTCTGAACTTTAGGGTACAAATGTGGGGACCTGCATGGGAACTCATAAGCTTAATTACCAGCTTAGATCAGTACGCTGCCACCACCCAAATATTAGAGTTATTTGGGGAACTCTGTCTTCTCCCCCAAAACCCTTTCCCTCCCAAGTACTATAACCCTTCCCTGGGTAGTTTTGAGAGACTCCTCCACCAATTCCCTGGTGAACACCGATCCAAAAATCCTTGGATCTTAAACCAAGGAGAAATTAACCATCCCCCCTCCTTTTCCCCACCAATTCCTGGTGAGCCCAGATCCAACTCCTTTGGATCTTAAAACAAGGAAAAATCAATCAGGTCTCTAAAAAGAAGGCTTTTAATTAAAGAAAAGAAAGGTAAAAGAAAAACCTCTGGGAGATAGCATACAAGCTGATCTCACAGACAACAGATTTAAAACACAGAGGATGTTCCCCTGGGCAAAACTCTTAGTACATCAAAAAATAGCCAATTTGATAATACCTATAATGCCCAAGACAGGTTACAAAAGAAAATAAACATAAGCTAATTCCTTCACTAAATACTCACTACCCTGTTTGATTCCTGATTCCTTTTCCTCTCCAGCCAGAACTGAAACTGACCCAGACAAAGGGAACTTCCCTCCTTCCTTTTGAAATATCTTGTCCCCCCATTGGTTCCTTTGGTCAGGTGTCAGCTAGGCTAGGTGAACTTCTTAACCCTTTACAGGTAAAAGAGGCATTAACCCTTAACTATCTGTTTATGACACGCCCCCCAAATCTCAGACAGTGTTGGACCGCACTGGCTGTGATTTTTTTCCTAGAACTTTAGAATAAACAGATTAATAAAACACATGCACCTTTACATATACTACTAATTATGTAAAAACTACAAGACTTTTCACATTTCAAGGACGATTTAACCAGTTAATTCTGGGAAACTTTCACGGGATAGTGTATCAACCCTTGATCTGCTGTCGCTGCAGACGTCCAAGGGTCGTGGAGAGGTTCACCTCTTCCACACCACCGTCACTTTTCCCTTTGTAGTAGACACCTTCAGGCCACTCCGCGTCATCTGTTCCCTGGGTTGTAAACTGGAAAACTTTTAATTCTCTGGAATAAAAGGGCTTAAGAGAATTAACATGGTACACCTTAGGCTTCATATTTGAGGTAGGGGATGCTATGAGATAGTTAACAGCTCCTAGGCGTTCCTGGACCGTGAATGGCCCTTCCCATGACGCTTCCATTTTATGGGCCTGGAGCGCCTTTAAGACCATGACTTGGTCTCCTACTTTGAAGGACCGTTCTCTGGAATGTTTATCATACCAGGCCTTTTGCTCCTCCTGAGCATCCTTTAGGTTTTCTTTAGCAAGGGCTAAAGAGTGTCGGAGGGTGTTTTGTAGGTCGCTTACAAAGTCTAGAATGTTAGTTCCTGGAGAAGGCGTAAACCCCTCCCATTGCTGCTTCACCAACTGTAATGGCCCCTTAACCTCGCGGCCATACACAAGTTCAAAAGGTGAAAACCCTAAACTGGGATGTGGTACAGCCCTGTAGGCAAAAAGCAACTGCTGTAACACTAGGTCCCAATCATTGGAGTGTTCATTTACGAATTTACGTATCATGGCCCCCAAAGTTCCATTAAACCTCTCCACCAGGCCATTGGATTGATGGTGGTAAGGGGTGGCAACCAAGTGATTCACCCCATGAGATTCCCACAGGCTTTTCATGGTCCCTGCCAAGAAATTCGTTCCCGAATCGGTAAGGATGTCGGAGGGCCAACCTACCCTGGCAAAAATGTCTGCTAATGCCTGGCACACACTTTTAGCCCTGGTGTTGCTTAAGGGTACTGCTTCCGGCCATCGGGTGGCAAAATCCATGAAAGTTAGTATGTATTGTTTTCCTCTGGGTGTCTTTTTTGGGAAAGGACCCAGAATATCCACAGCTACTCGCTGAAAGGGAACCTCAATTATGGGGAGTGACTGGAGAGGGGCTTTGACCTGGTCTTGGGGTTTTCCCACTCTTTGGCACACCTCACAAGACCGAACATAATTAGCAACATCCTTGCCCATTCCCTCCCAGTGGAAGGACTTCCCCAACCGGTCTTTGGTTCTGTTCACCCCAGAATGGCCACTGGGATGATCATGGGCTAAGCTTAAGAGCTTTACCCGGTACTTAGTTGGAACTACCAACTGCCTTTGAGGATGCCAGTCTTCCTGGTGTCCACCAGAAAGAGTCTCCTTGTATAAAAGTCCTTGTTCTACAACAAACCGGGATCGGTTAGAAGAGCTGAGAGGCGGTGGGGTGCTCCGTGCCGCCACCCAAGCTTTCTGGAGGCTGTCATCTGCTTCCTGCTCGGCCTGGAACTGTTCCCTTGATGCTGGAGACATCAGTTCCTCCTTGGACTGTGGACTTGGGCTTGGTCCCTCTGGAAGCGATGTAGGTGATGAGGTTGTTTCCGCTGAGTGTGAACCGCTCTCCGCTGGTGCACTATGTGGTATTTCAGGCTCTGGCTGAGCCTCTTGGGTAGGATTATTTGCTGCTTCTGCCAGTTCAGGCTCGCTGGTGCCCTCTGGCGTTGTAGTTGTAGACGGGTTTGCAAGCGCTGTACTCAGTGTTGGCAAGGGTTCTGGTGCTGGTTGCTTTGCTAGTTCCGGTTCTGGGACTGGATCAACTACGGCTGTAGCACTCGTGGGCAGAAGATCCGGTTCCACCACCTCTGTCTGAGTCTCGGGTAACACAGACGGGGCCCTGGTGGAAGGGTCAGGAACAGAGATAGGTGTGAAAGCTTGCTTAGCCTGGCTGCGGGTGACCATTCCCACCCTCTTGGCTAGCTTCACATGGTTGGCCAAGTCTTCCCCCAGCAGCATGGGGATGGGATAATTGTCATAGACTGCAAAAGTCCACATTCCTGACCAGCCCTTGTACTGGACAGGCAACTTGGCTGTAGGCAAGGTTAAAGAGTTTGACATGAAGGGTTGGATTGTCACCGGCGCCTCTGGGTTGATGAATCTGGGGTCCACTAGGGATTGGTGGATAGTTGACACTTGTGCTCCAGTGTCCCTCCACGCGATAACCTCCTTTCCGCCCACTCTCAAGGTTTCCCTTCGCTCCAAGGGTATTTGAGAGGCATCTGGGCCTGGGGATCTTTGGTGTGATTGTGGTGTAATGAACTGTAATCGGTTGGGGTTCTTGGGGCAATGGGCCTTTATATGTCCCAGTTCATTACATTTAAAACATCGGCCTGCTAAGGTATCACCGGGGCGAGGTGGGTTGCTGGAGACTGGTGTGGTGTGACGATAAGGGGTTTGGGGTTTAACTTGGGATGTAGGTGGGGCCTTGGGCTGCCCCTGGTGGTAGGGTGTGGTTTGAGGTTTTCCCTCTGCTCCCTCCACCCGTTTTGTGTTGATTTTCCCCGCCTCACTGGCGGCCTGGGACTGTTCGTATTGATCAGTGTAAGAAGCAAGACTTTCGACTGAGTCCATTGTCTTATCCCATAACCACTGTTTAATATGATCCTTGGTCATATTCAGGAATTGTTCCTGAGTCATTAAATCAATCATTCCTTCAAAGGTAGTTACACCCCTGCCGTCGACCCATTTCTTTAACAGATCCTTTATCTGGTGTGCATAAGCTGTATTACTTAGTCCAAGCCCTCTCTGAAGGGTTCTAAATTTGACTCTGTAAGTGTCAGGTGTAACTTGAAATTGCTTTAAAACCAAATCCTTAAATTTACCATAGTCAGAAGCCTCCCCAATAGGCATCTTGTTGAATACATCCAGAGCTCTTCCAGTCAATTTGGCTACCAATGTGGTCATCTTTTGTTCTTCAGGAATGGTATGGAGAGTGCATAGTCTCTCAAAGGTGAGGAAATATTCAGCAATATCACTGGATTCATCATACTGTGGACATAGTCGCTCCCATTTATGGATTTTTGGGGAAGTGGAGCCAGCAGGTGGAGGATTTTGTCTCTTCAACTCCATAACAGCCAGTTCATGTTGCTGGGCCTCCCTCTGGGCCTCCATAGCTCTCTTGTGGGCAGCTTCCTCTGCCTCCACAGCTCTCTTGTGGGCAGCTTCCTCTGCCTCCACCCTTGCTGCCTCTGCCTCTATAGCTCTCTTGTGGGCAGCTGCCTCTGCCTCCACCCTTGCTGCCTCTGCCTTAATTTCTAATTGTCTTAGTTCTAGCCGTCTTTTATGTTCATTTTCTTTCTCTGTTGCTTCCAACCTAGCTAGCTCGAGCTTGTTGGCTGTGTCACTGCTAGTCATTTTCCTGCTTTCTTCTGCTGGGCCACACCCCCCTGCAGTTCACTGACTGGGATGTCTCAGCTCAGGGTTGCTTAGTTACCAGAGACTTCCACAGTATTCAGTGTTGCTTTTCTGGTCTCCCCTAGCTATCTTTGTTTGAGAGGTAGAAAAAAAAACAACCCAGCTTGTAAATTCCTTTGTTATTGGAACTTGACCACTCAGAGTAAGAAAGAAACAAGGAAAACTGGTTTTGTAACTTGTCTGGCAATATGCTAATTACTTTCCAGCTGTTCACAGCTGGGAACCTTTCTTCTAACAAAAAGCCCTTGTTAGAAAAACTTAACCTGTTTGCCTTCAGGTCAAAAGATAAGATCTGTATCTCTCCTTCACTGTTTCCCCAGCATCTCCAAGGAGAGAGAGAGAAGAAAAAAAAATCTGGCTTGGTTCTTTTACAATCTCCCACCGCTGCTCACCATGTCATAGGTTTCACCCCCACTCTGAACTTTAGGGTACAAATGTGGGGACCTGCATGGGAACTCATAAGCTTAATTACCAGCTTAGATCAGTACGCTGCCACCACCCAAATATTGGAGTTATTTGGGGAACTCTGTCTTCTCCCCCAAAACCCTTTCCCTCCCAAGTACTATAACCCTTCCCTGGGTAGTTTTGAGAGACTCCTCCACCAATTCCCTGGTGAACACCGATCCAAAAATCCTTGGATCTTAAACCAAGGAGAAATTAACCATCCCCCCTCCTTTTCCCCACCAATTCCTGGTGAGCCCAGATCCAACTCCTTTGGATCTTAAAACAAGGAAAAATCAATCAGGTCTCTAAAAAGAAGGCTTTTAATTAAAGAAAAGAAAGGTAAAAGAAAAACCTCTGGGAGATAGCATACAAGCTGATCTCACAGACAACAGATTTAAAACACAGAGGATGTTCCCCTGGGCAAAACTCTTAGTACATCAAAAAATAGCCAATTTGATAATACCTATAATGCCCAAGACAGGTTACAAAAGAAAATAAACATAAGCTAATTCCTTCACTAAATACTCACTACCCTGTTTGATTCCTGATTCCTTTTCCTCTCCGGCCAGAACTGAAACTGACCCAAGACAAAGGGAACTCCCCTCCTTACTTTTTGAAACATCTTGTCCCCCCATTGGTTCCTTTGGTCAGGTGTCAGCTAGGCTAGGTGAACTTCTTAACCCTTTACAGGTAAAAGAGGCATTAACCCTTAACTATCTGTTTATGACACTCCTCTTGACCTGTTGCGTACAAACAGGGAAGAATTGGTAGGGGAAGTAGAAGTGGATGGCAACCTAGGCAGCAGTGACCATGAGATGGTCGAGTTCAGGAGCCTGACAAAAGGAAGAAAGAAGATCCTGGACTTTGGAAAAGCAGACTTTGACTCCCTCAGGGACTTGATGGGCAGGATCCCCTGGGAGGCTAATATGAGGTGGAAAGGAATCCAGGAAAGCTGTCTGTATTTTAAAGAAGCCTTATTGAGGGCGCAGGAACAAACCATCCTGATGTGCAGAAAGAATATCAAAGATGGCAGGCGACCAGCTTGGCTTAACAGAGAAATCTTCAGTGAGCTTAAACACAAAAAGGAAGCTTACAAGAAGTAGAAACTTGGACAGATGACTAGGGAGGAGAATAAAAATATTGCTCGAGCATGCAGGGGTGTAATTAGGAAGGCCAAGGCACAATTGGCGTTGCGGCTAACAAGGGATGTGAAGGGTAACAAGAAGGGTTTCTACAGGTATGCTAGCAACAAGTAGGTCAGGGAAAGTGTCGGACCCTTACTGAATGGGGGAGGCAACCTAGTGACAGATGATGTGGAAAAAGCTGAAGTACTCAATGCTTTTTTTGCCTCGGTCTTCACAGACAAGGTCAGCTCCCAGACTGCTGCACTGGGCAGCACAGTATGGGGAGGAGGTGAGCAGCCCTCAGTGGTGAAAGAACAGGTTAAGGACTATTTAGAAAAGCTGGACATGCACAAGTCAATGGGTCAGTATCTAATGCATCTGAGGGTGCTGAGGGAGTTGGCTGATGTGATTGCAGAGGCATTGGCCATTATCTTTGAAAACTCGTGGTGATTGGGGGAGGTCCTGGATGATTGGAAAAAGGCAAATATAGTGCCCATCTTTAAAAAAGAGAAGAAGGAGAATCCAGGGAATTACAGACTCACCTCAGTCCCTGGAAAAATCATGGAGCAGGTCCTCAAGGAATCCATTTTTAAGCACTTAGAGGAGAGGAAGGTGATCAGGAACAGTCAACATGGATTCACCAAGGGCAACTCATGCCTGACCAACCTGATTGCCTTCTATGATGAGATAACTGGCTCTGTGGATATGGGAAAAGCGGTGGACATGGTATATCTTGACTTTAGCAAAGCTTTTGATACCGTCTCCCACAGTATTCTTGCCAGCAAGTTAAAAAAGTATGGCCTGGATGAATAGACTATAAGGTGGATAGAAAGCTGGCTAGATTGTCGGGCTCAATGGGTTGTGATCAATGGCTCAGTATCAAGCAGAGTGCCCCAGGAGTCTGTCCTGGGGCTGGTTTTGTTCAAAATCTTTATTAATGTTCCGGATAATAGGATGGATTGCACCCTCAGCAAGTTTGCAGATGGCACTACGCTGGGTTACCTAGGGAGGTGGTGGAATCTCCATCCTTAGAGGTTTATAAGGCCCGAATTGACAAAGCCCTGGCTGGGATGATTTAGTTGGGGATTGGTCCTGCTTTGAGCAGGGGGTTGGACTAGATGACCTCCTGAGGTCTCTTCCAACCCTAATCTTCTATGATTCTATGATAGCCTCCCTCATGGGGGTGCTGGTAAAAATGGAAAGATCTGCACAGGGATGGATCTCCTGCCCTGCCCACCTGTGCTTTGCTACTGCAGGCTGTCATGCCAGGGGTCCCTGCAGAATCAAGTTATGTGCCATGTGCGGGCACCCCTGCAATCCTGGTCACCTTTTACACAGCAAAAAAAACAGACCAGTTCCACCGCTAAGTGAGCTTTCACTGCTGCACAGGAAGGAAGAGGATTTGCTTTTTTGGGGAAAGCAGTAATGCATTTGGGAGACTACCGTGGTTTGAGAGAATGATTTGGCAAGAAGGACTCTCAGAAACTCTCAGGGAAGGACTCTCTCTCTCCTTCCTTTTTAAAATGCCCCAACTGCTAGGCCTTCGAGTCAACACAACAATGGCGCATCAGGCGCATTTATTCATTTCACATTTGCACTAAAATAGTTCTCTACTTGCTTAGCTGAGCCTTAGCAAGTCTTGGTCATGAAACTGCACAGGCCTGTCTGCCTGTTACCATCTATTTGTGGAGTCCTAAGTAAGGCTTCCTAAATATCCTGAACATTTACCAGCATACCAGATAGCTGCTCGCACTTACCATGACGACCATAAGGAGTTAAACAATCCTGGAGGATATTTTATTCACCTAGGGAAGTTTGCAAGGCTGCATTAGTACTAGAAATGCAGCTTCGCTGTGGTGGGGAATTTTTTTTCCTCAGGAACTCAATGTTCAAACAAGCTCCCCGGTGAGGTAAGCACCGGCTGCCTTTTAATATAAACACAAAACTCACATTAAACTTATTAGCTGGGGGAGGAATAGAGATGAGGCTTGTGGAATCTCATGAGTCATCGTTTCTGTAGGATAAAGAGTGTCCTTGTCTCAAAAAATCAATTCATTTGCTTCTATTGTGTGTGGCAGATATAGGCTCTTAGAGGATAAAAGCGATTAATAAAAACAGTTCAACCATTGTTCTGGAAAAAATGAAAATGGAAAGTAGTTTTTAGGTGCGCAAAGAATAATACATTTAAATCTGGGGAAAATAGAACACTTACTTAATGTGGCACAAGGCTTGAGGGGCACAGAGCGGGAGAACAAATGCAGAACATTAGCCAAGCATGATTGTATTTCCCCAAAACAACAAACTTCTTAACTGAGAATTAAGATTCAGCACACGTACCCCGCTTCCCCAGGCGTACACTAGAAATCAAGGGAATTAAGCAAATACATACCCTCACCATCAGCTATGTACATTTCTTTTTTCTACCTTCCATCCTGCCAGTACCATCCACAACACCTGTACCAACCACTACACCGATACCTCCTTCACATGCACCAGCCTACACGCATTCATGACTCTGAATGTGATCAGATAGGTCATCCCGTGTTTATATGCAGATGGCATGTTTTTGTTGGTTGAAGGATAATATTTCTGAAGTGTAAAGTAGGGAGCAGAAGACATCAATGGAGAAGGTAACAGTATTCAAAGAATCAATGGGAACTGCACTGCACAGTTTGTTTGTTGAATCGCCCTCAGATGAATGTAGATTTCGATTAGTGCACATTTTTACGAGGCTGTCATGGCCACATTAGAGAGCAGGTGGGAGGGAGATTTGAGGTTAGTCTCAGAGAGAGGAAGAAAGGGGAAATCTAGCAGATGTCCAAGACCACCTGAATAGGGACACTGTTGAAGGTTCAGCAAGAGAGGAACTGGAAGCGGCAGCCAATAAGAGAAGTGACAGAAAGGAAGCTTGCATAGTAGCGCAAGGCCCACTTCATCGGAAACACAACCATGTGTCAACATTCAATGACACTCCACAGATCATATCTAATCCCAGATAGACCTGTAAGCTGCTGTGTAATCTTGGGCAAGTCACTTAACCTCTCTGGATACATCTATGCCAGAAATAAAAGTGGGTTTTTACAACACAATAGTTAATACCTTGTAAAACCTTGTCTACACTAGGATTTTACAATGTATTAGCTATCACGTTGTGAAAACCCACCTTTTATTCCCCTCACTGTAGAGATATCCTCTGTGCCACTTTCCCCTCCCACCTTTTTTTGGTCTCTCCTGTCCATTTAGGGGTATGTCTGCACAGCCCATGACAATGAGCCTCCCAACGTGGGTCCACAGACTAAGACTAGCGCTAATGCGCTAAAAACGGTGGTGTAGACAGCAATTTGTAGGTCTGGCGCGGGCTCTAAAGCCTAGGGAGGGGCGTCCATTTTCAGAGCAAAAGCGTGAGCCTCAGGTTGGGAGGGTCACTGCTGCAGGCTGTGTAGACACACCTCTGATGGTCAACTCTCCAGGGCAGGCATTGTTTCTCACTACATGCTTGTACAATGCACAAAGGCCTCAATCTGAGCTGGGGTCTTTAGGCGCTCCTGAACAACAGGCGTAAAGATGACATGTAAAGACAAGCACTGCAGGTGAGGATAATTGTACATTCTGGGCTGTAGGATGGGCTTTCACTTATAGGTCACATACATTAACATTGCCTTACAACTGGCGCGTTTCATATTGTTTAGTTTCAAATTTTATACTTGATGTGAGATTTTTGAAAGTCATTGCAATGCCTGGTGGTTTCCAATCACTGTGTGGTAAGCGCAACCTTTGAACGTGTGTCTTCGGTGTGGGTGGACTTTTCTAAGACACTTTTGCTGTCAAAACTGTGGCTGGTGAATCTGGAATTCTGTCAGCAGCTCTTATCAGAATTCAAGGTTCTTATGCTAATTTTCTCGAGCTGGAGAAATGGCATCAGAGAATGGAACAAGTTGATGATTTGGATGCATATTTGGTGCACTACAAAACTTGTAACACTTTAAAAAAGACATTTAAAACTATGATGCAAAAAATCTGCTGCAAAATAATGTGATAATATGGAACATTCATTATTTACTTTTGTAGTTTTAGGATTAGCTCATAATACAAAACAAGTGGGACCAACTGATCCAAATTTTGAAGGTGATTTAAGAATATTTCCTTAACAAAAGTCACTATTGTTATGTGTCACAAAATTCAAAGCTGACATCAATTATTCTAATACATGCGGACACTAAGCACAATTCCTAGACTGTAGAGCTGAGGGATTTATATCCTACTTCATATGTAAATCTCCATGTAATCTTATCAATGGATCACATCTGAGGCTACAGAAATGCCACACAACCAAAATTTTCTGCTGCTGTAAAGTACTTGACAATCACTTTTGAAGGTGGAGATGTGTGTGTGTGTGTGTGTGTGTGGGGGGGGGGGGGTTGCTAAAAATGTGAATGGGCAACTTTCTGTTGCTTACTTTAATGTCATGATTTAGAAATTAATACTTCGTTATTATACTCTGAAAAATGCAACCTTCTAACTACCATTGTATGATTTGATATATTAAACTGCACAGAAGCAGATTTTCAAGCATACCCACTGTATTTCATTGATGACAGCAGCATAAATCTAATATAGCAACCGGATAAAACAGACACATTGCTAACAGAAATGTAACACTGCTTTCCATCTAAGCCACATATGTGCTAAGTGAATTTATGTAAACAGTGACTGATTTTTTAAATGAAATTTTGAACAGCATATCTATAGTTGTTAATTATAAAGGAACTGGTTTAACTGTTAGCAATTATAAAAGTTAACACGGAAGCTACCAGTGAAAAACAGATGCTATTACGGTTTCATTTTAAGTTGAAAACAAGCNGCCACAGGATTCTTTGCTGCTTTTACAGATCCAGACTAACACGGCTACCCCTCTGATACAGTGAAAAACAGATGCTATTACGGTTTCATTTTAAGTTGAAAACAAGTAAGGCCCCCGTCTTGATTAATTTTGCAAAGGCATAAGCTATGAAGTAATAAATATATCATTTTAAAAGTTTTCCTAGACACTGGACTTATTTCCATGTTCTTGTTTATGCCAATATGTATTAAAACTGTCANCCTGATATTCTATGATTCTATGAAATATGAAATCCACAGAGTAAAACTCCTCCTCACGGGAATCCAACTTAGAGATTTAATCTAAATTAAAAAAAAAAAAAAAGACTGGTTACATGGCCAACATTTGGAATATTATGCCAACCACTAGTTATCATTTTAACCTTTTTCCAGAGAAAACGGCAGAGGAAATTGGAGAAAATTGTGATAACTTGCATTCAATTCGTATTTCTACGGGCAGTTTGCATAACTGTCAGGAGGAGTTAATCAGAAAGCTCCCACCTATAACAAAAGGGGGCTGTGAACCTGCCCAGGAGCTTGGACTGAGTAGATGGAGGACTTTTGCTAAGTAAACATGGGGTGAGGGAAGCAGAACACATAGAAACTGAGATCAGACAAGAACAGAGAAGCAGGGATAAAAAGCAAGGAAGCCAAGCAGTAGCTGATGAGCACAGTGTAACCCTGGAAAAAGATAGAGAGATTCTGGGCCTGTTGGTTACAGAGGCTTGGGCTATCATCTCAGAAACTGCTTCTTTTGTTCGTGGTTTCTCCTGCATTCGGAGAAACAGGACTTTGTATATTCCTTGTAAATGAACAAGAGTGCATCGAACATACTAGACTCCATCAGTTTCTATTCCCAGCTGGAACATCCCCAGCGCCCTGAACTTTGACTAGCCACGTAGGTTAAAAAGGGACAACAATATCAACTTCAATTAGTGATCATCAGTTACTTTTGCCTTCCCTCCTAGCATTTGTTACAGCTTCTTAGCGCATCATGTCTTAGACCCTGATCCTGAAAACATTTAAAGGCTACTCCTGGGCTCATAGTGAATCATGTCCCAAACTGTGGGGTGTGCCCCATTAGGAGGGTACAGAGGACCGTTCAGGGGGGCATGGCTGGGGCCCAGGCCAACCTACACCGGGGATGGGGGGTAGGAGGAGCACCACCCAGCTCCGCTCCCACACTCCTGGCGCTCGGCTCCTGGCCCTAGCTGTGGCCCCAGCCTTGGCCTCGCTCCCAGCCCCGGGGCAGACAGGAGTAAGGGTGGGGCACGAGCCTGAAAAGTTTGGGGACCACTGTTGTACATGTTTGTCATTTTGGGGTCTTAGCTTGTAAGCTCTTAGGGGTGGATCTTGGATGTCTGCACAGCTCTAAGCACAATGGAGACAGCGATTTCAATTGGGGCTCTGGGCATTACCATAATTCAGGTAAAGAGTAATCAAATCAGCAGTTTGTCACAGTATCTGCATGGAAAGTCAGCTAAGATGTACTTTTTAAAAGCAAGGTTAAGTGTAGCAACACTACTGTAGGCCAGTGGTTCCCAAACTTGTTCCGCCGGTTTGTTTACCTGCTGCGTCCGCAGGTTCGGCCGATCGCGGCTCCCAGTGGCCGGGGTTCGCTGCTCCAGGCCAATGGGAGTTGCTGGAAGCGGCGGCCAGTACGTCCCTCGGCCCGCGCCACTTCCATTAGCTCCCATTGGCCTGGAGCAGCGCACCGTGGCCACNCGGGAGCTGTGATCGGCTGGACCTGCGGACGCGGCAGGTAAACAAACCGGCCCGGCCCGCCGGGGGCTTTCCCTGCACAAGCGGCGGAACAAGTTTGGGAACCACTGCTGTAGGCATTAGTTGAACGAATGAATAAATGCATAGTATCTACAGGAGACGAACTTCAGGCACAAGCTTGGCTCTCAAAAAAAACAGATCAAAACTGTTTACTACATTGGTAATCCAGTAGGTCAATGGGGTACTTGACAAAAATAGTATTTAGTCCAGCAATGAACAAAAGTACAAGAGAGCTTGAAGGGGGTTACACAAAGTTTAAGACAACCCGCAGTTAATTTTCAAGGATAATTTGTTCCCATGCTTAGTCACTGTTTTCATTATTGGTTTGCTGGCACATTATCGAGATAGAGGTCACAATTCTGATGTGCTGTCTTCTGTCAGAAGTACAGGTGAGTCACAGAATGAAAATAGCACTTAACCGCTGTTATCTTTTAAAGTTACACCTTTTAGAGAGTTGCTCCATTCGGTTTCAGGCTCCCACTCAAAATTGACAAGAAAACAATTACATTAGACCGGCCTCAACCGGTAGCAGACGGACTATACTGTAGAAGATCACAGTATAGCTTGGAAACAGCATTTCATCTCCTCGAATCTAGCTCAGAGCAATAATGACCAAAAGTCATTACCACCTCATAGTGGTTGAGTGGCCACATAATTCAGTATGAGGTGTCCACATGGTGGAACTTCCACAACTGGCATCTTTGTTGGTAGTCTGAGCAGAGAGGAGACAGGGATCACATACTGATTGAGCAGGTATATAGCTCTCGCCCCCTTCAATTCAGGGTTGACACACTTTGATAGGGCAGTGTGTTTTGCCACCACATATGCTGTGTCTGTTCTCTTGTGAAAGAGAGCTTCAGTCCCAGCACCAAAATTTACAAACAGACAAATGCTTCTGCTGAGGGCCTCAGTCTCAAACAGGAAGGGAATGGGTGGCGCAGGAATTGTTCTGAAGTACCCCTCTTCCATGCAGAATATAGGGCCTTCACCACTGCCTTCCATCTTTGCTGGTTTCCCGCTGCAGTTTTAGCTTCAGTTCTGCTTCGATTGTGTGTTTCCATGTTATCCTTGGTCTACCTCATCACCTCTTGTTGTGGGGCTTTTAGTTCAATGCTTGTCTTATGTTCTCCGGGTCCTCCCTCCATGTATGTCCTACCTCACCTCCATTTTCATTCTATTATTTCCTGACCTATCAGTTTCTGTTTTGTCCTCCTCCAGAATTCTTCGATTGTGATTTTTTTTTGGACATCTGATCGTGAGGATTTGTCAAAGGCAGCTGTTCATGAAAACGTAGAGTTTAGATAGTAAGGTTTTAACAAGTTTCAGCACCACAGAGTAAGACCAATGTTACAATAGTGCTAAATATTCTAAGTTTAGTCTGAGGGCAAGATTTCTGTTTCTCCCAATTGGCTTTAGAGTTACAAAGGTATGTCTGGCTATCACTATTCTGGCTTCAGTGTCGTCTGTTCCATCTGTTGTACTTACAATGCTGCCAAGATATGTGAAATGTCAACCCTCTTCTAGGTCAGTCCCAGAAAGTGTTATTGGTGTTTCTTGTTCCGTGTATCTCTACTTCAATTCATGAGCTATGAGAGGCGTGGGTTTAGTCTCCAGGTAAGGCAGCATTCTTTCCCCCTACTTTCACGCTCAGACCCAACCGGGACACCCTCCCACCAAAAAGCATCCCAATCAACTCCCCTGCCCTCCAGAAATGGAAGGCCCCTGCATCTCTCTATCCCCACTAGGAGGTGGCAGACTGATGCTCAAGGGACATTCTCTCCTGGAAACATCCCTCCCTCCTTCTCTATCCCAACCAGACACCATTCTAAGGGAATAGTAAGAACCAAACCTCCAAAGGTTCATCTTTGTTCCCAACCTCAGTTGTGCTACATACAGCACCACCATGGTCCATTTATCCTGCTTCAATCCTCTCGCAGCTTCTCCCTGGAACAGCAGAACACACCACCAGAACAGTACAGGATAGTGTTTACTGACAGACACAGGAGTGGATTTGAACCCCAGCACTTGGCAATATTTCCTTTTTGTATGCACCATTCAAGCCCAATTTGGCCTTCGCTAATGCTGGTCCCTGAAGTGTCAATAGAGGCGACGAGGCATTCAGTAACCTAAAACTGAGAATACTGATTTTATGTATGTAAACAAGTACTAGATCAGAGATAATGAGGGCTAAATACAGTGCCAATAGCTCTGTGGGATTTTACGAATGTATATACTTCAGAGGCTTGACCTACCCCTTAGAGATGTATCACTGGGGATTTTATAGGAAAAGCTACCCTGCTTGTTTCTATGTGCCCCTATGCATCCAACGCTCGAGCATACAAATGCCTGCAGAAATCATGCACAAAGAGGTAGAGCTGTGAACTTTTTTGCTTACAGATTTACACTGAACGTTTTAAAAATATAAAATCAGAGCTGGTTTTCTGCTTCGTGCATGACTTACATGTAATACGAGATCAATGGCTTTGCCGCATTGGTACTTTGCATAATCCTCAGAAATTAATTGAATATATACCATAAAATGCTATCCAGAAAGAGTTTAAGGCAACATGTACAGAGCAGTGAGAGAGGCATATTCCAGTTCTCACCCTCACGCACCCACTTGTCAGTTTTCCCCACAATCACCCATAGACCTTCTTCCATAGGGCTCCCTCTGCAGGAAGCAGCCTCCCTGAACTAAACTGCACATATCCACATTGAAGGTCCTCAGAAAAGATCCTTTGTGACACACAGCTTGCCTCTGTCTTTGGACAGCGGTACGGGAGTCAGCAACATCCCTTCCGGAAGGCTTTGAAAGTACTCTGCCTTAAACCAAATATAACAAGATTATTAGTTGAGAACAGCTGCCAAGCTATTCAGGCTAAAAGCTATCAAAATGCCAATAACCCCAAACACTTACTGTCCAGCAGCTCACCAAGTGAGAAGTATATAATTTTCTCCCCGTTTTCTAGCCAATGGAGCGCGTGCACACGTCACAGAATTTCAGACAGAAAAACCTGCCATCCAGTCAGTCACTCTGCTAGTGCAGCATGACAGACCGGAGACTGTTTGCTGACAATCTTGTACTATGGATACTATGGGTGAGGTAATACCTTTACTGGACCAACTTGTGTTGGTGAGAGAGACAAGCTTTCGAGCTTACACCGACTTCTTCAAATATTACCTCACCACCTTGTATCTCTACTATCCTGAGACCAACACTGCTATAGCACTGCATACAAGCTTGTATTATGTCTATTTAAGTAATTTTCAGCAGTTTCAAGTAAAATGAAAGTTACCCACCACCCTCTCTCCTTTCCTCCCACCTGCCAAACAAACATTTTACATGTTTTTTTCAACTTCAGCATACACAGACTGTGTTGCCCACATATTAAAAGCTTATTTACATCAGCCAACATTAGGGGATCTGACAGACAGACAAGAGGGAAAGAACAAGTGTCAGAGAACAACTGATAAACCCAAATAGTGACATCTTCCTGCAGATTTCACGACACTCTTTTAGCAATTCTCTGTCTAAACTAAATTAAGTGTCCTGAACCCCAATTAAGCTTGCTTATTTCAATTTCTGGGTGTCTCTTATACACCTCTGCAGTCATTTTAAAAAGGATCAGATGAAAATTTAGCCTGTGCAGGACACACAAAAGGAAATTCGACTTATCCAAGTAATACTACAGAATAATTTTGGAAAGTTCCTGGGTTTTTGACTCCATAATTCCCAACTGCCTCAATGAGCCACATAGCTAGAGACCTGTGCAATATTTTGAAAATGTAGACATACAACTTGTCTTAAAATATATCTATTCATGCTATCTAATCAGCCCTAGTTCAACCACCCTTGGTGGTCAATCCATATGTAAAGAAAAAGATGATGGAATCTATCCTAAAAATGGGAGAGACGAGTATCCAAACAGTTTACAGTCACTGAACTGTTAAAGATCTGGGTTGTTACCAGCAATTGTTCAAAACCCTGTATTTTTAAGTATTGAAAACCATTAATATAATAAAATGAAGGCAAACTTCTAAATGCCAATTAAAAATATTCCCTTGTTGCACGGTTTAGTTTTACACAAATAATCAGGAGACAAGGGAAAGTGCTAATTCTACAATTCAGGATAATTTCAAAGCCTACAGCGTACTATCTAACAAGAAAAGGGTCTATGGCTATTATACACTGACAATTTGTGTCACGATAACAATTAGCTTGGATGTTACTCTGACATGAACATTGGACTCCATAATACAAATTCAGCCTACCACAATCTAAAATATAACTTCATGCCACTGAAGCACAAGAAGGCTCCCAGTAGAGTATCTAGTGCAGTATATACTTTCTAAGAACATAAGAACGGCCTTACTGGGTCAGACCAAAGGTCCATCTAGCCCAGTATTTGGTTTTCCAACAGTGGCCAATGCCAGGTGCTTCAGAGGGAATGAACAGAACAGGGAATCATCAAGTGATTCATCCCATCGGCCATTCCCAGCTTCTAGCAAACAGGCTAGGGACACCATTTCTGTCCATTCTGACTAATAGCCATTGATGGACCTATTCTCCATGAACTTATCTAGCTCTTTTTTGAACCCTGTTGTAGTCAAACAGGTCCAGGTACCTGGCTGGTTAGCACAGCTGTTGTATACACGATGCACAAACTAGTATCCATCCACAGATTAAGCCCTTATTGGTGTATTGCTGCATCTCTGTTTGTGCCGAGCACACTGACCTTTAAAATCAAATTGAGGCATAGGGTCCTAAGACTGTAAGCTGTTTGGGACACGGACCATTGTTTTGTTCTGCATTTGTACAATTCCTAGCGGAGTGTGATCCCAGGTTCCTAGCCCTCAGTGAAATATAAACAACGGCTAAAGCAGGGTTTCTCAAACACGGGACACCACTTGTGTAGGGAAAGCCCCTGGCAGGCCGGGCCGGTTTGTTTACCTGCCCCGTCCGCAGGTCCGGCCAATCGCAGCTCCCACTGGCCGCGGTTCGCCGCTGCAGGTCAATGGGAGCTGCTGGACGCAGCTGCCAGTAAGTCCCTCGGCCTGCGCCGCTTCCAGCAGCTCCCATTGGCCCGAAGCAGCGATCCGCAGCCAGTGGGAGCCGCGACCAGCCGGGGCAGGTAAACAAAGCGGCCCGGCCCGCCAGGGGCTTTCCCTACACAAGCGGCGACCCCTGTTTGAGAAACCCTGGGCTAAAGGGATTTCTAAGTCTGGCCATGCAGAGCAGAATGGGGCAAGTTGGGTGAGGATCCTATTTGAAACCAGTATACTATACATTTTTAACGTGCTTTTGACCTTGCACACATTAGCCAAAGTAGGCCATAAGTCAGTTTAAACGGACCAGTGCTTAGAGTGAGTTTAACACAGAGCTCATTAAATCTGTTTGAGATTTACACCCACTATGGATGTAGGCTATATTCTTTAAGCTCTTTTGTAACTTCTCAGCTTCTACACCTCTTTATTTTCCTTCTTTCAATATTGCTCTTTTCACTGTGTCATGTGCCTAGATAGGTGTTCAGCTTCTTTGCTTTGCTCTGTCCGGTTGTTGTTTCCACTGTCCCCATACTCAAAACTCGCGTCTTACATTCCTTAAAGGGGCCTTTTAAAAACTAAGGTGTTCTGCTTATGAGGAAATAAACACATTTTCACTATGAATAGCTGAAATGTATTTAAGCTACGGTCCTCTGGAACTTTTCAGTACCTTCTTTTTTGTGACTAGCCACGGATGGTAAACATTAGAATTCCAAGGAAATGTAATTTTAGGCTCTAATAACCCGACATTTAGTACAAATAAACACCTGGATAGAACATGGTGCACATAATCAATGAAGCACAGCAGAGCCCTCATTGTCAGCCTATTATAAATGGAGTAAAGTTAATTCTGTATGTTGCTGTAGCTAATCTGTTCATTATAAATCATGTTACTACGTGAGCAGCATTAGAGTGACGATGATCGAGAAATAATTCAGCTAAAGTATTTACGTTTACTAAGCCTTGGTATTGGAACTCAGTGAATGATAATTCTTTATTAGAGGGCTCTTCTATAACATGGGGGTACATATATTGGGGAATAGGGATCTCGCAGAATGGCATCTTACAAAATAAATCTGCATTTCAAATAACTACAGTACTCTTCTCTAGTGTGCCTGCACCAATCTAACAGTGGACTTCCAGATTGGAAAAGTTAATGGTTCAGACATGAGATTTAAAGATTGATTTGTGCTAATCTGAAGCTAACATGCAGTAGGCTTCACTTTTAGTGCTTGCTCCTGAACATTAGTACATGGGGGTGGGTGGGTCACAGTCTATCTTAATACACTTCTGTACCTATTGTGCACATAAGCCTGAGTAGTTGATTTACCATATTCGTGGTCATGTTCTGCAGACCACAAGTGTAGGTACAAACAATTCAATTCCCACATCAACCAACAATCCCTTTGGAACTATATGAAAATGATACAAGTGAAACAGGAAAAGCAAAGTCACAAAGCGTCTTTAAAAAAAATAAAAATTAAAAATGAAAGTATAGGAAATGCTACGCATTACTGTGATCTTAGGAAAAATGCTGCTCCACAAAGATTAAAAAATAGTTAATACAAAAGCAGAATGAAACTCAGGATAACGATGTTAGACAAATTTCATCCTGATGTGACTTTGGGTACAGCCCCTTTCTTTCCAAGAGAATACAAAGTTAGAACAAATTCATTTCATGATTCAACAACAAAATATGCAAAGTGGATATTTGTCATGGAAGAGGTAGTGATGATAAAATGTGGTCACCATTATGTTTTAATAGTGGACAAAAGTTTTAAGAGTATCGTTTTGGCTGGCTTTCTCCCCTTAAATCTCACTTGTTCCTCCAGCACATCTCCCAAACACACTCTTCAATGTATTTTGTCCATGATTGCACCATAAGAAATATCCAACACACTCAATTAGTGGTGGGAGGTGGATGAAAGCGAGAATTGTTTAGGAGCAACTACAACTTAGTACTGTCACCAGAAAGACAAATAATAGGCAGTTCTCCTTTGCATCAAAGCTTCAAGGTGATAAGAGTGGAAGTATGAGCAGGTCAGGACTACAGAAAACTTCTAGAGATATTGAAAGTATCAGTTAGGAGAAAAGTCAGTAAAACATGTAACAAGCCACAATTAAAATTTAAAATGGTTTACTATGAAATAGAAAACATTAACTGAATTTTCTGTCCACCTTGCTACACTGCTACGACATTATTCCCAGACATGCCTTTCTAGGAGATTTATTGCATTTCTTGGGAGGTTACTCTGATCCATTTGGTCTTAAGCCTTAAGTACACCACCCCAGCTGCAGTATAATCCCTCAAATGCATTTGCCGTAGCTTATTGAAGCAGTAAGACACCACATTACATGGTTCCTTGTATTTTATGAAATAACTTTTCCTGGAAATGATGGTAAGAGTCAGAAAACAATGTTTTGATGCAAGCTAATGATTTTCAGTGAGCCTGAGATATGTTTGATAGTGAAATTTTAAGAGTGCATCCTCTATTCTGTTGTTCTGATAGCTCAATTTCCATAAACAATTAACAAGCCACTCTCCAATATGCAAGATCTTTAGCTCTCAAGAGCTGCCTTTCAGGATTATGTAAGGAACATTGTCTCCCTGTTCTTCCACTAAAAATGTAAACTGTACACTTCATGCTACCATGGCTGAGTAGCACAAAGTGATGCTCAATTTGATTTCATGTTTTTAAAACTGAGCATCCACCCTGAGCAAGCGGGAATCAAATCTACTCTGTTTTAGTCCTACTAGGATGTTACTCAGCCTTTTTAACTGGTAACTTAACACTAGGAATACATAATTTTGCTTTATAACTGACCCATATTTGTGTCTCACTTTCTTTACATCTTGTTTAGAGCAGGTCAGAACTAACTAAAAAAAACCCACACTTGTTGTACACATACAAAATACACATTCCTTCTAGTCACTCCATTCCAATTTCAGGTGAAGGCCTCTCCAACATTGCCACGTTGAGGTTGATTTAAATCATAAATGGTCACCCTTCGACAAATTACTAGTATTCAGCTGAGATGAGCACGAATCTTGGACTAGTCACACACAGGCATTCAGAGCCCAGCTGCCTTAACTTCTATTTTGTATGTTTATACAGCACAAGAATGTTTTTCACTCCATCCACAAATATCCAGTCTTCAGTCTGTGGAGATCAGATGGTGATGCTTGCTTTAATCCTGCTTGCCTTCACGCCACTGTCGAGACCCTTCATTCCAAGCTACATAGACAAAGAGAGCAAGTACCACATGAACAGTAACTACAGCGACGATGGCAGCATAAAAATAGCTGTCTCTGTTGGACATTCCCAAGGTACCTGAGAAGACAGACAAAAAGAGCACACTAATTTAAAGGAATTCTGAGTGTTTCTATTAAGGCAGAACAATAACTTGCAATTGTTTAAAGAGGCCCAATTTATTA
Organism: Platysternon megacephalum; assembly: GCA_003942145.1. Lineage (NCBI taxonomy): Eukaryota > Metazoa > Chordata > Testudines > Platysternidae > Platysternon > Platysternon megacephalum. Next base: position 11,532,421 of record QXTE01000005.1, on the reverse strand, counting down.
CATGTTTATTACTTCTGCATATCAAGGGTAGGACAGACAGAAAGAGCAATAGGTCAGAATTTGCTAGTATGTTACAATTGGGATGCAAGATAATGAAACTGCTTTTTACCTTTTTCCTTTGAGGTACCAGTTAACTTTTGGAAATACAGCATTTTAGATCTTTAAAATGTTCTACAAATATTCTTCTGCCATTCTCCAACATCAGACCTCAACATCTCTGTCAACTGAGCATTGTTCTCTTTTTATTGATGGGGAAAACTGAGGAGCAGAGGCTAAGATATTTGCCTATTGTCAGAGTCAGAGGTACAGCTGTGATTAGAACTGGGGAGTTCCTGACTTCCATGCTCAGGCTACTAGACAGACCATGCTTCCTCATCAGAAGTACTCTGTGTACTAGATAATAAGTGGGAACCTATATTAATGTTTCCCATATAATACAAGATTTAAGATACTAGAGCTATTTCCAATACATCATTCTTTCCAGCCTAAAACAAAGTCTCATTGTTGGTAGAGTTTGTTGTAACTGACAAGAATGTCGTCAGGAAAGTCAATCTATCAAGAAAATAGGAAACTAAACAGTTTTTTCTGAATCTTTTATTCCACTTCTAACCTCAGCTTCCAGAGGCCTTCGCAACCACAAGGATTGAAGGGAACAATTGGTTTTTTGGAGGCCCTTAAACAGTCACATATTCCTCAGCTGCTCGTGTCTTAAGAGGGAAGTTCTATTTTTGTCTTCAGAGAGACACTCATGCAGCATCAGGAAGTTCTGCTGGTTTGTCCATTTTTCCTGTTGCAGAATCAGGGAGGCTCTTGGTTGGTTGTCAGCAATTTAACAGAGCCCTGGCTCCACAGCACAAGTTTCATCCTCAACCTTCAGGAAGGTGGAGAGAAGGAAATTCTTCAAGCAACGGAATTCAAAATCTGAAGCTCTTAGTGTTTGAATGAAATGTTTTGTTTTGTTTTTTTTAAATATAGCGGAGTATGTTTATAAATAGAATAAAAGAGATGGAGCTAGAGAAGGACAGAATTATAGCATTCTGAATGTCATTGTTGGCTTATGCTGTTACAAGAAAATCTTCACAGAGCAATTTCCACACACATCACCACGGCAGCCTTTCAAGTATTCTCTACACAGCTGAAACTCAGATTTTATATCTGGCATAAGCCACTGAAATAAATTTGTTCTCGTTTGCACCCAAAACCTTGAATATCACAACCTTTAATGTTTCCAGCCCCATATTCCAGGAGGGTTCCCTGTCTAATCCAATGCATTCAGTTTGTAAAAAGAAATGGGTACTAGAGAAAGAAAAGATAAACTAGTATTTTAGGTATGAGGCTTTGTCTCTTAAACATGTTCTGTTTAGCAGGAACGGAATTACCTTCAAATACATAAGCCTTTGAAGAGAAGTACAGCCCAATAGGTAATAAGATCATCAGAGCTGTGAAGAACAGAAGCGTTCTTAGAGTTGATGTTAGGGAACCCTCATTTCTGAAATGAACAAGAACAGCTGTAACAATACAGAAAGTCACAGAACATATCTGACAGTGCATCCGCTTTCCTTCAAGGGGAGAAATACAAACGGTTGGTTTTAAAGCACTGTCTTTGCATGTGCTGTTTGGAAGATACCAAAAATTAAGCTTTGTACTCAAAGCTGGTATTTGAACATCTTATTGTTCAGAATTATTTCAGAGCCAAATTCTGCCATTAAACAGTTATGAAACGAAATATCTTAAGTTATTTAGTATATGTATTTGGTTCCTTTTTTAAAAAATACCACCTGCTAAAGCATTAAAGGGACCTTCATCAACTTTAAAAAAAAAAAAAAAAATCATATTCCTATCAATGTTTTTAACTTGAAGCATTAGACAAGTCAGTTCATATTGATGACTGTGTATCATTCCCCCCTTTTACAGGGGGGTCTCTCCCACAAGCAGAGATGAGAAAAAATGTTTTAAAGACAGAAAAATATGATTAGGACCATAAAATTGACAAGGAGATTTGGAGGCAGGTGTAGTACCTAAGAACAACTTTCAACATTTAATTGTCTAGAACTCAAGTCCTCTTTTATTATCCCAATATCACTGCCATTCAACACTATTTTTTTAGTTTCCATTGATTTAAATTCCATTCAGCAAACAGGATGGAGAAAAAATAATAATTTATTTTAGCTGCAAATTCAAGTTACAATATAAAGCTAATATTATAGCTAAACAGGGGTGAAAGTTTAAATAGGGACTTACCGGTACAGGGCTGGGTTGGAGCTGGCTCTGGCCCCCCGGAAGGGGCGGGGCCTCAGGCAGAAGGGGCGGGGCCTCAGGCAGAAGGGGTGGGAATGGGTGGGGTCAGAGCCAGCCCTGGCCCACCCTGTACTGGTAAGTGCCCTCCCCGGTAGCAACAGCAACTGGGGGCTCCAGCAGCCCTTTAAACCGCTGCCAGAGCCCCCAGCTGCCACTGCTACCCCAGGGCTCTGACAGCAGGACTCTGGGGGCTATTTAAAGGGCCAGGGCCGTAGAGGCAGCGGGATCCCCGGGCCCTTTAAATAGCCCCCCTGAGCCCTGCCGCTACTCCAAGGCTCTGGGGGCTATTTAAAGGGCCCAGGGCTCCCCTGCTTCTACTGCCCCGGCCCTTTAAATAGCCCCTGAAGCCCTGGGGTAGTGGCGGCGGGGCTCCGGCAGCTATTTAAAAGGGCCCAGGGCAGTAGAGGCAGTGGGAGCCCCGGCCCTTTAAATAACCCCTGGAGCCCCGCTGCCCCTACCCCAGGGCTCCAGCAGCGGGGCTCTGGCGGCAATTTAAAGGGCCTGGGGCTCCAGCCACTGCTGGGAGCCCCAGGATCTTTAAATTGCCGCCTGGGGAAGCCGGACCACCCCGGTATGGCACACTGGCTCTTGCCAGTACGCCATACCGGCTTACTTTCACCTCTGTAGCTAAACCTCTTTGATTGGGCACCTGAATTATAGACCAATGTCAGAACATCTCTGGGAACAATGTTTGGTTGCTACTATAAAATTAACAGAGCTTGCAAAAAACAACAGTAGCAGGATTAAGTACAATTTGGTCAGTAAAAACAAGGAAAAGCATTCCTGTAATCAACTGCATTTGGTCTGTTAGGACAAGGTGTGTCTCTATATACACAACACCAGCTACAACTTGTTTTTGCATTTGCTTTTGCTAGCTCTTACTTACTTTGTTTGGTATAAGTGTTTACCCCAAAATAAAATGATCTAACCAGCCAACCAATCCTTGGCCTACTTCCAAAAACTACAAGAGTCAATGTCCTCACAGGGGGACCCTTCATTTTGAAACATGAAGGTCTGTCAAAAGCAAGTTAAGCCAGGGATTCCTAGTACTACTACTTAGCACCTGCCCAGAACTTTTCACATGTAAACTTCCATATGTCTATAAAAAATGTCTCTTTCCATATGGAGAAATTAATGGCTGGTCTACATTTAAAAGTTGTACCAGTTGGTTAGGTGTGTGGTTTGGATGGTTTTTTTTGCCAACATACTTATACCAGTAAAAGCCCTAGTGTAGATGCAATTATATGGGTATAAAGGTGCCTTATACCAGCAAAGTTTACTCTGATTTGGGAACCAAAATAAGCTAAATTACTATAAATACATCCAAACGAGGGGGATTGTCCCTGCTTTAACTACCCCAGTATATTGAAAGTGGCAAAATATCGTAGTGTAGAGAAGCCCCAAGACAGAGCTCGAGGTCGAACAGCTGGCACCAAACCCACCTGGGTGCCGCACATGACAGCTGGTGTCTCTGGACTGGAAGAGGTTTAATAACTTTGGTCTGGGTCAGGCGGAACGGGTAGGGAAGACACGTCCCCAACACTCACCATTCAGAGTCCACAGCTTTCCGCACAACACTGCGATCCCGCCCGCAAAGGAAGCGCCCGGTGCCGCTGAGTCAACTCCTGCCCCTGGTCCCACGGGCCACGCAGTAACTAGGGGCCAGAGATTTACCTCCCCGCCCGTCCAGGGCCGCAGCCCCGAGCCATTGCCGGGGCCGGGCGCTATCAGCGTCCCCAGCGGGGCCAGGCGGGCCGAGGGCTGGACAGGCCCAACAGCGAGGCCCGGTGACAGCCGCCCCACGGGACCCAGGGCAGGGGGCTCCAGCTCCAACCCCCCCCGCAGCCGCTGGGCCAGAGGCGGACCCGCCTCCCCGCCACTGGGCTCAGAGCGGCCCGAGAGACTCGCCCGGCCTGGGGCCTGCAGCGCCCCGGCCTGAGGCTCACCCAGACCGGGGGCTTCCCCGCCCCGCACTTACTGCCCGAGCTCCGGGGGCGCCGCTTTATCGTATCGCTCCATGGCAGCGACCCGCCGCGTACCTCCGCTCGCTCCGCACGAGCCACTTCCGGTCAGCTGACCCCCCCCGCCCGCGCCTATCATGTGACCCCATCGGGGTTGGTTCTCAGGTTCGCACCGCCCCCTTCGGGGCGGGAACGTTCCAAGGGCTGCTCAGGCCCCGCCCCCCTGAGGGGAGCGGCTGCGGGCGGGGCCGCGCTGGGCGGTGCTGAGTGTTCGGCGCTGCAGCCCCAGGGCCGGGCCGTGCCGAGCTCCCCCCCCCCCGAGCGCTACCACCGCACCCAGCCTAACAACCTCCCTGGGCCACGTGCCCTCCGGTACCAGGAACCTCCCTGGGCCACGTGCCCTCCGGTACCAGGGGCCCTGCCGCTGCCCCCTTGCGCCGCTCACTAACCTGGGGCCAAATACTCAGCCTGGCTTCCCTGACTCCCTCTAGCAGAGGATTTGGCCCGGTGGGTGGGGGTGCGCAATGTGCTTACGCGGAGGCTCTTCTGTGACCCCCAGCCCATCCCAGACTTGAATTTAGATGAGGGAGGGAAGTAGTGCTCCCATTTTACCAATAGGGAAACTGAGGCTCAGGGAGGTCTGCGGCAATGCTGGGGACCGACTGAGGCAAGATCTCCTGAGGCCCCCTCGGTCCTGTGCTTTAGCCCCAAGACCAACTTGACAGCCTCTGTCAAGCTATGCCCATCCTGTGATCGAGCCCTCAGTCTCGTTATACTGGGCTCATTACCCAAAATTTCCTACAGCAGCAGCCAGGTATTCCCTGCAAGCTCCTCAGGGTTGCCCTTTGTCTGGCACATTTGGCTGACTATATGTGCCTAAGGATTAGTGATAACAGAACAACATCATTAGCGAGGGACCCAAACCAACGCCTGGGGAAAGTTTGCATCCAGACCTGAAATCATGCGCTCCAGAGCCAGACTGCTAGACACCTCCAGAGTGGAAAAGAGGTCCTGACTCGCCGCACCACCAGACGACTCTGCCATGTATTTCACATCGTCCTCCAACTCAAACTCCTTGTCCACGACTTCGTCCTCATGGTTAGGTCCACCGTCCGCTGCCTCCAGCCCAGCTGAAGTATCCATGGGGCTCTCGGAGGTGGGGTCAGCAAAATCCATCCATTTTTTAGGGATATGGGCAAAAAAAACCAAACCAGAAAATATTAAATCAAAGGCCTTAACTGGTCATGATTATAGGGGAGAAATTCACCATCGCCCCCAAACAATATCTAGTTGATTCTATAGTGAAAACAGCAACTACACAAAACATTTTTATAACAGCAAAGAAACTTAAAATTGGAACAGTCTCATATCATAAATGTATTATGAAGATTTATATCCACTATTAAAAGGCAACAAATCACTTGAGGTGCACCAGCCCATGCACAGCCAATGTCTTTTTTTTTTTAAATGCAAAAGTCTTGTTAACTAGACTTATAAAAGTTTTGCTGAATCATTTTCTTTAACTGTAAAAGCAGCAAAGAATCCTGTGGCACCTTATAGACTAACAGACGTTTTGCAGCATGAGCTTTCGTGGATGAATACCCACTTCTTCGGATTTTAACTGATTTTCTTATAGAGATGCTTAACAGATGTGCAAGAACGTGTTAAATTTTTGCAACTGTAAAAGCAGCTGTTCAAAAAACAAAATCCAGTCAAAGATACTGTAACTTGTCAAAAATTTCATATTTTGCACATGAAACTGCCCTTACGTCTGAGCTGGCTTACCAAATTTCAGGCAGCTCTGCCGTCTCTTATGGATTGGAGTGAGAGGTAATGCAAAATTTGCCCTTACACAGAAACTCTGCTGCAACTTCAACTATGGAGCGACTAGTGTTGCTCCATAACATATACGATACCATTAGCTGAAGCTCTGCTATTGCTATGCCATCCACAATCTTGTTTGTATTTTTTTTTCTTAAAATACCTACTGTCCAACCTGTGGCTCTTATGCACCCAGCAAACTCTTTCACGTGGATTATTTTTTTGATAAATGCTTTCTAACTCGGAGGTGTTCTCTCCTTTCCATCTAAGGTACTTATATGGATCCTCTTATTGTGGAATCTAAACATCCTCACAATACCCTATGTGACACAGAGAGATACGATAGGGTGACCAGATGAGGGGAATAAAATATTGGGACACATGGGGGGGGGAGGGGGAGGAGCTGAGCAACAAAAAAAAAAAGCCGAAAGCCGAGCGAGTCCCGGCTGAGAAGAAAAAAAACAAAACAGTGCTGCCTGCGGATATCTCTGTCCCACGTCCCGACCAAAGATCGGTCGGGACGCGGGACAGAGACCGAAATATTGGGACAGTCCTGATAAAATCGGGATGTCTGGTCACCCGAAGATACGATTACCCTCATTTACAGCTGGGGAACCAAGGCATAGAGACACTAATCCACAGTCACACAGGAAATCTGTAGCAGGGCAAGGAATTGAATCTGAGTCTACCAAGTCTTAGGGTAGTGCTCTAACCATAGGACCAGCCTGGATGAATAAGGATATAATAGGTTTCAGAGGGGTAATCGTGTTAGTTTGTATCAGCAAAAACAACGAGGAGTCGTCGTGGCACCTTTGTTAGAGACTAACACATTTATTTGGGCATAAGCTTTCGTGGGCTAAAACCCACTTCATCAGATGCATGGAGTGAAAAATACAGCAAGCAGTATATATATTACAGCGCATGAAAAGATGGGAGTTGCCTGATTCATTTGCTGCAAATATTTGGCTTTGGCTCTGGATTGGTTCTTGGTTGATTCTTTTTCTGCCCTTGTTTTCTATTGTGGGGATTGGTTGCTTATATGTTAAGAAACATTTATGTAAAGATCTCACATCAGAATAAGTTTCCCCAACACCTCCTAGAGCAATGGGAAATTAGCTAGGTGTCTTCACCTTCCTCTGAAGCATAAGTACTGCCCCTTGCTAGGAATGGACACCAAACTTGACAGACAAATGGTCTGACTGAGAATGACAAATTCTACAATGTGTGTGTTTAGCTATTGTCCTGCCTATATTTACCCCGGCCAGAAGTTCCTCTCCCCAAACCATTTTATCTTACTGCTGATATCACAATGAATTTATATTCTGCCTCATCTTCTCCCTAAAAGATACAGATCAATAAAAGTTAGTGTATCCCTTCTGTACACCATCTACTCGGTGCTGGAGAGAGATGCTAGTCTCAAAAGACCAGGAAGAGAAAAGAAAAAGGTGGAGAAGAGGGAAGAAGTGAAATATTCAAAGACTGATTGTCTTTAAAATCCTATTTATTGAGGATTTAATTAAAAAATATTTTTTAAAAAATCAAGGTTTGTTTCCATGGTAATTTATTGAAAAAGGGAAGGAGTTAGGAGCAGGGGAAGGAGGCAATGGCTAGAAGGGATGCCAGAGGCAGGAAAAGACTCAAAATTGGGCCCCATACTGAAAAGTTGTCAAATGCCTCCTGTGATGTGCTGAATATGCTCAAGGTTGTAACTTCCCAGCAGCTTGCAGAAGGCATCCAGTGCCTTGCAGCAGCAGGGCTGGTGATGTTTGGTTAGAATTTGGAAACACTTTTACATGGTTAGAAATGATTTTCAAAGGAAAAAAATGTTTTTGATTGGGTGTGATTGTGCCTCAGTGGCTCACAGCTGAGAATACCAGACTCAGGCCAAACTGCTGAGAAATAGGGCAGACTCACCCCCAAACTGGTGGTTATTCTACCATTAGATATACCAAGCCAGTCAGGGCCGGCTCCAGGCACCAGCTTAACAAGCAGGTGCTTGGGGTGGCCCCTCGGGAGAGGGGTAGCACGTCCAGGTATTCGGTGGCAATTCGGCGGAGGGTCCCTCACTCCCACTCGGAGTGAAGGACCTCCCGCCGAATTGCCGCCGCAGATCGCGATCGCAGGGTTTTTTTTTTTGTTTTTTTTTTGCTGCCTGGGGCGGCAAAAACCCTGGAGCCGGCGCTGAAACCAGTAACAAAAGTAAGCTTCTGTCTCACCATGTTGGTTAACAAGAAGTCAAAAATGCAGCCTCCTTAGGTTTCCCCACCCTTATTTCACCACCCAGACACTAGACTTTATGATGAGTGGTTACTGAAAATAATTTAATCAAGCAAAGGGCTCTTCTGATCTCAAGAGATCAGCCACATAGCCACATGAATGTATGGGCATGGCTACACTTGCAGATGTAGAGCGCTGTGAGTTAAAACCNGAAAATAATTTAATCAAGCAAAGGGCTCTTCTGATCTCAAGAGATCAGCCACATAGCCACACGAATGTATGGGCATGGCTACACTTGCAGATGTAGAGCGCTGTGAGTTAAAATCGCCTTCGTAGAGCGCAGTAGGGAAAGCGCTGCAGTCTGTCCACACTGACAGCTGCAAGCGCACTGGCATGGCCACATTTGCGTCATTTGTAGTGGCATTGGGAGTGGTGCATTATGGGCAGCTATACCAGCATGTAAGCGACTGCAACGTGCTTTTCAAATGGGGGAGTGGGAGGGATGGAGTGTGACAGGGAGTGTGTTGTGTGTATGTAGGGGGAGAGAGAGTTGGTTTTGAGGGGGGTTGAGAGCATGTCAGCATGCTGTCTTGTAAGTTCAGACAGCAGCAGACCCCCCCTCCTATCCACCTCTCTCTCTCACACACACACACAGCATTCCACACTAATCTGTCTCGGAGCAGATAAGCAGCCGGCTGTCAGAAATGGAGCTTTCAAAGGGCATATCTGCATTCCTACAGCGAGTTCAAAACAATGAGAAGAGTGGCCACTTGAGTTAAGGGGATTATGGGCCATTTCCGGAGGCTGATCAGAGCGCAGTAATGCAACACCTCGTCTACACTGGCGCCGTGGTGCTCCAGCGGGGGCGCAGCAAACGCTATTCCACTCGCCGACGTGGAGTACCAGCAGCGCTGTAGCCGCGACGTCAGAGCGCTCTACGTGCCTTGCCAGTGTGGACAGGGAGTGAGCTAGGGCGCCGGGGCTCTTTTATTGCGCTGTAACTCGCAAGTGTAGCCAAGCCCTATAACTCAGATGTTACCCAATAATCATGCTGCCACCAATCCTATAGTAACTAAAAGCGAAAGGTTTATTTATAAGAGAAAAAGAAGAGAGTTAAAATGGTTAATAGATCATATACATCCAAATTATTGCAAAGTTCTTAGATCAGGTTTGTAGCAGTAATGGAATAAATGGCTGGCTTCTAGAGTCTCTGGTAACTTCCAAAAGACTGGAAGGTCCTCAGTCCATAATATGCTCATTTTAGCTGTAAGTCTGGAGAATCAGAGCAGGAAAGAGACAAAAATGGAGTCATTCCAGAGAGTCTTTTATACACTTTGCCATGTGCCTGGAAATTTTCTGTTTCAAACAAAGCTCACAGCCTCAGCTTGTGGAAAGTTACTGGCCTTTAAGATGAAGTCCAGGGTCACATGAGCATATCATATGTCCTTACATACTTTGATGACTCAAGGAGCAGCTATTACCCATATACTTTCTAAGGCATCCACAGCAAAGGCTCTGTAGACAGGTTTGCTGGGCGGGATGAATTTCTTCGATGGCCCATTGTTAGAATGAAGTGTCCTTAATGGGTCATCAAGCTTGATTAGTCCATTCACAATGGGCTGGCTAGACCTTGTGGATGTTACCCCAGGAATACAATCACATGTATAAGATACAAGTCCATGGCCAATATTCATAACTTTATATGCATGTACCATCTTTGTATCTGAACATGATAGTCACACTTTTCCATTGACACCTTCCATGACTTACTTTGTACAAGATTTGTTGCAATTGTAGAACAGTGGTAGCAACAATGAAACAAATGGTCTCTTTCAATCCTACACTGGGTAAGACTGAGCAGCTGAGGGGAGAAAGGGCTGCATATGGGGCAGCTCTTAGAGCATATGACAGAGCCATTGATTTTTTATTTCAGGTTTGTAGGTTTCAGTGGATAAAGGGCAGGATGCTCTGGAGAGGCCAATACTAAGCATGCGCTTCAGAGAGCATTAGCAGAAAGCAAGAAACCAGTCATATCTTTTTATATTATTATTCAGTCAAATGTTTAATATGTATCCTGTATGAGCAACATTTGTAACTGGCTGAATTGCAGACTTATATATTCATTTGTTTCCAGAACCTCCACACCACAAGAAACCCCCCCCCCCCACACACACACACACACACTGGTCCATTCTCCTCTATCACCAAAGGATATAAATGCAAGGCAAATGGCTTAGATAATCACCATGTTACAAACAGAGTGAGAATGAGAGTAATATTAGTGCACAGGGTTAGGCCACTTCCATGGGGGGCGAAATCTTCCCCCAATTTTGTGGCCACTGGTACAGGCCCCAGGATAAGTCACAGTGAGGAGCTGCCATTCTCTTCCTGGCTAGTGGATGGCTGTAGTTTGTGGACTCAGCGGCCACAGCTCACTCCCCATATTATTCCTATGGGTTTGCAAAGGAAACACCTGAGGGGCACCACACGGTCAGGCCAATAATGGGCACACACAGCCATCACTTGCACTGCGAAACACACAAGGAAGAAGTAAATACACACTTGAATGGTGGGAAACATTTCATTACTGCAGTTAACATAGCACAACCTGCACTTATTAAGTGTGCCAGCCAAGCTCTTGGTATTGGAACCCATCCTTTGTGCCCGTCAGTCCTTCACTCCCACCTTCATGCATTCTGACTCTCCTTCTCCTTTTCCATTTCTGCTCTCCATCTTCACCCTCTGTCCTCTCCCCCTCATTATACACGTCTCTCTCCTCCATCTCTGAGTGCGGGCATTCCTTCTGAAGCAATACGGTGTTGCCACATAGGGAAGTAACTGCGGGAACCACAGAGCAGGAGTAAAGTGTGCTTCAGCGAGGGGAGTACTGCTGGAGTACCACAGGGAGTGCCACAAAGAAGGCAAGGATGAAGGACAAAAAGGGCCCCTTCCATTACATCCAAATAATGGAGTTAAGTAGACAGGCTGGACTCACTTTAAAGCCCCTGGTCTTTTCACACGTTAGATCATTAGCCCAGGTATCTGATTTGCCTGGGCTTGTAGACTACTACCTCTGAGAAAAACTCAACACAAAAGTTAGAATACACTGATGGTTTTCCTGAGTGTTGTGTAGAGCGGAGACCTTGACTTGCAAGCATACACCCAGGCAACACTTTATAGAGTACTGGATGTGCCAGATACAATACAGTTTTAGGCTTGTGTATGTTATGAGATTGATAGAATTACAAATTTAGGTTCTGATCCTCGGTCAGAGCATCCATGCAAAGCTCTCCTGACTTCAACAGGCGTGTGCCACATACAGTCAATTACAGGATCGGGGTCTCAATTGTTACTGCTGTAAAGCAACTGTGCACTGGCAAAGAACCATTGATTTATACCCCTGGCAACCCAAATCAATATAAGATCTGGCTCACCAACCTTAAGGAAATAAATAGATTTTTACAGAGGTTGGTCAAAGTACGCATGCTTTACTATTTCCAGGAATTTCATTCCTACAATAAGCATTGCAAGGAATTACAGCGTCCCACTTTTTAACAGAAATGAATCTAACAGCTGGAGCAGTGTGTTAATGCAGATCATTGTTTAAAGACATACTTTAGAGACTACAGGATGTCAGGTGTTATTTTACTGAGAGAACAATGACTGTGTTAAAAGGCACATCTTTACACAACAGATGTGATAATCTTTGTAAAACAAACAAACTACCCAATAGCACAGTAAGGTTCTGGTCCATGACTAGAGCTCCAAGGTGCTACAGTAATACCAATATTAAATAATAATTTTACTCTTCAGATCTGCAGAGCCAATGCATCTATGGGATTCAATTCTGCCCTCATGACACACACACAGAATTACCAGCAAAGTTTCAACCACATCTTTTTTAACGGGGGATCTCATCAAAGGTGAGAAGAACCCAGTTTAACTTTCAGATCCCAGGTAGAGTTTTCAGGCCTGGCTGTTAGAAACATTGTCCTTTGACCTGTAAGATGAGTATGTCTGAGATGAACATTATAGCTAGAGAATAAAACAAGTAACCAGCTTCCCTCCTCCATTCCAGCCCTTTCATGTCTAAGGGGTCATATCCAGACAGCTAAGAACTCCCTTGGAGCGGGGGGAGGGGAGGAGAGAAGAGAAAGGCAAGATAGTCAACTCCTTACACAGTCTATCCCCCAGCCCAACATAGAGTGTAGCAGTGCTCTAGCTGTGATCTCTCCCTCCGGTCCCCTAACTATCCTCAGCTGGGAAAGATATTTTTGCCAACTAATGTACGCTAGAGAAGCTCTCAGCCTGCTCCAGTTTACACAGGGCCAGGGCTAATCCAGGGACCCATAATGAGTCCTGTTATGTCCCCTCCCTTCTGCTGTACCGAGTAGATCTCAGTCACAGCGGCAAATCAGCCACAATTTGCTCTCATCCCCACACCGCCCATCATATAGTTTAAAACAATAGCAAGGAAGCGTTTACATTAATAGTGCGACTGTTACATTATCTACACAGTGCTGCAGCTGGGCACAGCCCTTGAGAGAGAAAAAACACTCAGTCCTCCACAGTACTGAGTGTCCTCAAGGGAACCGAAGGGCCTCAGCACCTCATAGGATCAGGAAGTAATTATGTTAATTGATCCCATTTTAGAAAATAACTACAGTGTGTTCGGTAATTTCCATTTGGAAATGGAAAATTACATCTAACTGCTATGGGCGGTGGTGGATTAAAAGTGCCGAAGAGACAGATAAATGCTGTTTCTATTATCCAGCCACATGGACACTTCCCAAATTATGGCAGCAACTGTGGCAAGATACATTCCACCAGCATTATAAACCGATGGTATAGCCTGTTGATGAAAGGCTTGTCAACTTGGCTCCCAGTCATACAGCTCCTTGTAAATACCGCATACTAGCTTGTAACCACTCAGAGCCACAGACCTCAAAAAGGCTGCGGTTCTTGGCAGGCTTAGAATGATGTAATTATACCTGCTATTGCTAATGTACAGTCCTTGCATGGCCAACACAGAGGTAAAGTACTTCCAAGGCCCATTCAGCGACATGAATACAAACCCCACTTGTGCTGAGCATTATCCAGCACCCCAAAGAAAGGCATTGTTGTAGTCAGGAAAGGGCATCCCAAGGCTCCATTTTTTTATTTTCACGCCTAAGCTAAAAGGTTCCAAGGGTCACGGGATCCAACTAGGCCCCGGCAGGGAGAGACATGTTGCCATCTGTTTGGTCTGGGCCCACACAGTGGGTGGGTCTTTGTTCAAGTTCTGCAGACAAGGCGAGTCAACATCACAAACTCACCACAGTGAATGAAACTTCTTAGCCCCTCACTGGAAGTCTTAAGAGAGAGGCCAAGGAACGGATGGGGCAAGGCGACGACTGATTCTATCTGGGCTACTTCTGTGGCCTCACAATCTCTAGTGTATTTATTCTCACAACATCCCTGTGGATGCAAACCTGGGATAGAGAGAACCTCAACTATACTCAAAATCAGCCCCGGTCACTACCTTTTGCATTTTAAAAACCACCAAAAGCCATGTCATAGGCTGCATAGATGGCAGAACTGGCAAGTAGAGAAGATTCAGGCAAACTTATTTGTCTGTCTGAACTGGTGGAGAACCTGCTTTTGATAGTTGTCATGTGCAAACAATAGTTTAGATCGAGTGCCTCACCCCCAGAACAGAGGCCAGAAACTTGGAATTCAGCTTCTTCCAGATTCCTCAGGCTCTGGCGTTCTGTGAGACAAGCTCTCTCCATTTACAAATGAAATCAGACCTCACCCAGGAAAGCACCAAAGCCCAAGAGAAGAGAAACAGCAGCCTCAAATCAGCTGTAGTTGCTTAACATTTTACTCACTCATGTGGTACAGCTTGACCATGAAACTCACAAGCTAAGCACAAAAAAGTTGTTTCTTAAATAAAAAAATGTTATAAATAAAACTAGAGATAAGAAAGACGAGCAGGGCTTGTAGGTCACCTGCACTGAACCATAACAATTAATCACATTAACATATGAATATAGTGTGTTCACATCATATTTAAAAATCTTTAGTTTCTTTGCTGAAACAGCTAAAGGTTAAGGATTTCTGATGAGCTTGGAATTATTTTCCTCAAACAATTACGTGAAAAATCTTTCTCCCCAGAATGTTTTATTTTCATTAAAACTAACACACAGGAAGATTCCCCTTCATATCTTGTATCCTTGAATGTGCTACAGGGGTTTTGCATACTGAGCCAATTCAGTCACAATATGCAAATTTTTGCAAAAATGTCATCTTTCCCCTGTCCTCTTGTGCTAAGCTATTCATCAATATGACAGTTATATTATTTGCACTATCCAATAAAACGAACAACATTTATATAGCAATGGGGGATGACAAGCCATGCTTTCTAAACTTTAGTAATAATTTAGCTTAGTTTTAAGTAGAGGAGGTTGTTTTTACTTCTGTCCTTTACATTCTGCACCTGAATCAGCTGAAGGAAATCTTCAAGGTCAGTTTCCTCAGCATAAATCTTTGCTACTGTACAAGCACAAAATGTATCCCAAATCCAGTTAGATGGCCAAATTTGGCATTCAGATGCATGAACCCAATATAGACTTTAAGGTCAGAAGGGACCATTATGATCTTCTAGTCTGACCTCCTGCACAACGCAGGCCACAGAATCTCACCCATCCACTCCCGCAACAACCCCCTAACCTATGTCTGAGCTATTGAAGTCCTCAACTTGTGGTTTAAAGACTTCAAGGTGCAGAGAATCTTCCAGCAAGTGACCCGTGCCCCACGCTGCACAGGAAGGCGAAAAACTCTCAGGGCCTCTGCCAATCTGCCCTGGTGGAAAATTCCTTCCCAAGGCCCAAATATGGCGATCAGCTAAACCCTGAGCATGTGGGCAAGACTCACCAGCCAGACACCCCGGAAAGAATTCTCTGTAGTAACTCAGATCCCAGAAGCCACACTGATCTGGCTCACTTCATGGCAATGTTCAGAAGTTCTCCATCATTTTAAATGAGGGTATGGTGTCATGTTTATTCTCAGGGAAATCTTTCTTTACCCTGTTTTCCAACTAGACACAGGGCAACGTCATTTGTCAAAGGCCACCAAGGGAATCCGTGGCTCATTGCAGATTAGATTCCAGTAACCTTGGACTAAATTCTTTGTTTTTAACCAAAGCAAAGAACTTTGTTTTGACCCCACAGAAAGCAAAATAGCAACTGTCACTCCCAGCATGGTGAAGCAGCATTCAGAAGGACGCTGAGACAAGGTACATAGTTGAATGTCTATGTCAGTGTTTCCCAAACTGGGGGTCGCCGCTTGTGTAGGGAAAGCCCTGGCGGGCCGGGCCGGTTTGTTTACCTGCCCCGTCTGCAGGTCCGGCCGATCGTGGCTCCCACTGGCTGCGGTTCACTGCTCCAGGCCAATGGGAGCTGCTGGAAGCGGCACGGGCCGAGGGACTTACTGGCCGCCGCTTGCAGCAGCTCCCATTGGCCTGGAGCAGCGAACCGCGGCCAGTGGGAGCCGCGATCGGCCAGACCTGCGGACGGGGCAGGTAAACAAACCGGCCCGGCCCGCCAGGGGTTTTCCCTACACAAGCGGCGACCCCAGTTTGAGAAACCCTGGTCTATGTGCAAAACTTACTCACATGAAATTGTTAGAGTTTGTAATATTGTTTAGTGTTTGCATTAGTGCTTGGTTTAGCATAAGATAGGCACTTTATAAAAGTAATGCCTCCTCATCCCACCCCTGCCATCAACTTGCCTCCAGAATACCCCACACGCCACAGGTTCTTAGTGCCCTGGTTTAGGGAGTGGTCCAGGGGTGTGGTTGGAGAGTCTTCTGCTCTGGAGATCTTGAGCCTGTGGAACATACATAGGAAACTGTTGCATCTAACACAAGTTAGAGCAGCCTTAAGGCTGCTTTCATCTGTGCCCCCAGGATCTATGGGTTTAGAGGAAAGGTGGCAGAAGGCCCCTCCTCACCTCCTCAGATGCACCCAACACCTTCCCAATGCAGATCTGGCTCACGTTTTCCTGAGAATGCACTGTAGAAATGTGTGAAGCCCCCCGAACTTCCCCACACAGAATGACGGAGACCCCCTATCAGGTGTTCAGTGCTAAAATCTCCTGTCACTGCTAATTTTCGTCACCCACAAGGATTCTGGATTAATAAACATATAAAGAGAGGCTAAAAAGGCCCAAGGTCCCTTATTGTCCGAGGTCCTTCTGCAATCACAGGATGCCGAGCACACGGGACGTACCCACGGTATCTTCTGATCAGAACTCCAGCGGAAGGTGAAGGCCTCTACTCCAAAGATCTTGCCAGCAGGCTGGGATATGTTGCGTGCAGTCTAGTCCATTGTTTTTCAGCCTTTCCAGGGTGGTGGTGACCCCTTATTCAAAAGTAAAAAAGTGTTTGTAACCTCCTTACATTTACTATAAGAGTAAAAAAAAAAAGTGTCAATGCAATGGCTACGTAGTTTGAGGGGCTTTCAAATGGTTGGCAGAGAATACTTGACCTTAAAGGGTAAGGGTGGGCAGGGAAAGGGGAAAACAAGACTCTCTTTGATTTAGATGGCAATACATTTTTCAATGCCTTATGACCCCTCCCCCCACCGGGCATCGTGACCCACTGGTTGAGAAATCACTAGTCTAGTCCATCCCTCTGCCACCCTACTCCTTCCCTTGGCCTAGCACCCCTGAAGATATTTAAAACAATGACCCCTCATCTTCCCCTAGCAGTTTAAGCATTATGATTATCTCTGAAACTGGTCTCAAAGTAATTCGCCATTTGGTTGCTTTGTAAAAGTATATTCCACATTCCTCTTGCGCTGAGAATTAGTCTGTTTTTTTGTGATGATATTTGGGAGTATAAACCAAACACACTAGAATATACAAGGGAAATAGCTCCCCCAAGAATTCCTAAATATGGTGATTACTTTTTTAAGGCTACAAAGGAATCTGTGAATGGTATGTTGCTAAGTACACTGTGTACAGAACACAGCAATCAGAGCACTAGCTCACCAGTAGCCTAAGGCCCAATGACTGATGCTTCTGTTTAGCCAACTGCTGCCAGTGACTCTGCAATCATTTCCTAAGTATACAATATGCACATTTTATTGAATTAGTTTCTTCTGGGGAGAGATTTCACGCTCCATCCTTCCTCTTCCCTTGCTATTGCTCCTGGTGACGTCAGTGGGAGCTTTGCCACTGACTTAAATGGGAGCAGAATGGGCCTTTAACAAGAGGAAGATAATTAAATGTGTGACACCCACCTAAAGCTGGAGAAAAGAGATCTCTTTCTTGAAAGGATTTCCCTTCCTTACATTTAGTAGCCATGTGCAGGGACAATAGAACAACCACGCCACTGTAGCTCTGGATGTCATGACATACCTAGCAATAATGCAGGCAGGACGAATTTCCGCACTATGCTTGTCAGAGGAAGCATTCTGGCCTTCAGGTGAAGGGAGGAGGGCTGGGAGCAGAACTGTTAGAAAGGGAAAGCACCAGGGCAACTTATGAGGGAAATGAAAAGTAGAGACAGCAGAGGCCAGCAGTCCAGCAAAGTTTATTAGATAAATGGCGGATTTCAGCATAGCATGATCATAAACCTACTGGCTAGCTATAAAACCGATGTCAAGCCCAACCCATAGATGGGATTAACTCACGGATTTGGAATCAAGCTTTAGTTCAACAGAAACGTTTCCAGCCCTCCCTGGCTGCAAGAATAATCGTTCCCAGGAAAGAGAACATACGGCGCTGGGATGAGGAACACAGTCATTTCCTTTACTGGGGTCTGGGTTAACTTCAAATCTTGACTTGATATGCTTAGACTTTGATGCTAACCATTCCTGAATAAGATACAGGCAGCAAAGGGTCCTGTAGAGTGCACCTGGGCAAAAACTCTCGGTCCATTCATTTAAAAGGACGTTATAGGAAAGTGATGCTAGAACAGGCAAGCACTTGGCAGCTTTAGCAAAGCTGGGACAGCAGGGCTCAGTTCAGACTCCGACTTGCCTTTTTCTGCATTAGAAACGTAGGTCTTTACCCTGACATTTCTTCTCTGCCGGAAAGGCAGCAAAGTAACACTGATGGGACCTTTCCAAACTAAATCATTTCGGAAACCCAGAACGCCTCCCCATGCCCCCCAGAACCTCACATCTCGCGCTGTGAGGAAGTGTCTTATTTCATATAGGTGATCTCTCCATCCAAGAGAGCCTCCTGGGGTAGTAGGAACAACAAGCCTGACAAAGGACTAAAAAGGCACAAAGTCCTCCCTGAGAGAATTCAGCCCAATTGCACAAGCAGTCATAGCAACCAGGGCCACCCCCAGTGCTGGGCACCACCAGCCCTTTCTGGTTGGTAAGAGCGAAGAGAACACACCTGAGACTTAACAATAGCATCAACACATCCTTCACAGAGGGAATCCTCCGGACTACCCTGAACTACACAATAGTCCATCCAGAACTAGAAAAGCCAGCACTCTGTGCTTTCTGCCGTACAAGTCACTGCGCTATGTCTAACCTTTTCTGAGCAACCTAATCAAGAAGGTGGTGGGAAGTGGGACACAAAAAAACAGTCTCCAATGCCCTGGAACCTTTCTTGGGCTTCAGGCCAGGACATGGTACAGATACAGCCCTTACTGCTTTGGTGAATGATTCCACACATACTTATCCTGCTGGACTTCTCTGCAGTACGTGGGATAGTTGATCATCAAAGGCTCCTGCCCACCCCCAAGAGAACGCAGAGGTGCATGGAAATACCCTGAAATAGCATGAATCTTTCCTCTCAGACTAAATTCAGAGGGTTGCGATGGGCAATTGACCCCTCTGCTTCCAGAGGCCTTGCCTGTGCAGTTCCACAAGACTCAGTCCTGTATCCCATCTTATTCAGCATCCACCTGAAGCCAGCGGGGAAGCTGGTGGAGTACCATTAATATGGTGATGACACACAGCTCTACATGTAACGTGTGTCAGACGTATATAAGCATTCGGCCAGTCAGAGATGGCAGCAACAAGGGGCGGGTTCAATATCTAGGGCAGGGGTCGGAAACCTTTCGGAAGTGGTGTGCCGAGTCTTCATTTATTCACTCTGATGTAAGGTTTCGTGTGCCAGTCATAATTTTAACGTTTTTAGAAGGTCTCTTTCTATAAGTCTATACTATATAACTAGACTATAAGTCTATACTATATAACTATACTATATAACTAAACTATTGTTGTATGTAAAGTAAATAAGGTTTTTAAAATGTTTAAGAAGCTTCATTTAAAATTAAATTAAAATGCAGAGCCCCCCAGACTGGTGGCCAGGACCCGGGCAGTGTGAGTGCCACTGAAAATCAGCTCCTGTGCCGCCTTCGGCATTCGTGCCATAGGTTGCCTACCCCTGATCTAGGGGTTTCTTTTCAACAATACAACACAAAACCAGCTTGACCCCCCACCCAGTGACCTGGGACAATTACACACCACCCCCTGGGCGCCTCTAAAGGCAATACTTCCCCTCTCGCAAGCACAGAGTCTGAGTGTAGCAAAAACTTTTATTAAAAAGAGGGAAATAACTCTGCATTAATTTGGGGAAACACTGCAAACAGGGCTCATAAACATAAACCATGAATGAAAGACGCACCTCCAAGTAAGTTGGGCAGTGTCCTTTTCCCCTCAGGTTCTTAAGTCCCGCAATCCAAAAGTCCCTTTAACATGCCCATCACTTCTCTGCACCCCACTCACAGTTGTTGTCCAGTGCAGACCCAGAGTTCAGAGGTGCATCTGCAGCATTCACCTCCCACCCTGGAGCAGGGCGGGTAAGGAGGCACCTTACTCGCTTCGCTGCTCAGGCACTCACTCACCGCACCTCTCTGCGGGGTTCTGCTCTGGCCCTCTCCGTCAGCCACCCTACTGGCTACTCACTGCTCCTCTCCGCCAGCCATCCTGCTGGCTACTCACTGCTCCTCTCCGTCAGCCACCCTGCTGGCTACTCACTGCTCCTCTCCACCAGCCGCCCTGCTGGCTACTCACTGCTCCTCTCCACCAGCTGCCCTGCTGGCTACTCACTGCTCCTCTCCGCCAGCCGTCCTGCTGGCTACTCACTGCTCCTCTCCGTCAGCCACCCTGCTGGCTACTCACTGCTCCTCTCCGCCAGCTGCCCTGCTGGCCGCACCTCTTCACCAGCCATCCTGTTGGCCGCTCACCAAGATGTCTTCAGGGCCCACCACTTAACACAGCTCTCAGTGATTTCAGCTGTTAGTAGGGGAGCCTCACGGCTGGTGGACACTGGGCAGTGCCTTGCATCAGAGATACTATCCTAAAACAAGTCTAATACTTAGACCTAAGTATCAGTGATTTCAGCTTTGCAGCATGTAACAAGACTCTCAATGGAGTCTAAATTAGCTCTGTTATTACACAGTGAAGAGAGGAAGAGACAGATGGTGTCTGGGGCCCTTAGGCAGGGCCCACACCAAGTACAAGTACCTGTCCCCACCCTCTCTCCTCTCACTGGGCTTTGGAACCCATGTCCCCTGCCCAGTGAGTGCCGTTTAGTTGAGGGCGAGTCCCTCAATCGGGAAATGCCAAGTACAGTTCTGCGGCCCTGGATTCACACAACAAGGATAACCACCCTTTATTACTCCTGCCCCAATCAACAAGGAACCTAGGAATCCAACACCAGCCAAAAGTGACCATTTGGGCCAGCAATCCCATCAGGATGAGCACCTAGGCAGCGTGGGTGTGCCCATGCAAACGACATCAGCTCCTGAAGTCCTCTTCCACAGCTCACCACTAGATGTCAGGGGAGAGCTCATTCAGACTCCGCTTGCACGTAAATAGCACCCATGCCCAGCTTTCCCACTGCCTAGTGGAGAGGAATACCGGGACGGAGTGGAGCTGGCTGAAGCTAACCCCCGGCAATGTGGAAAGGATGCTGGTAGGAAGAAATGGCTTGTTCCTCCTAATATATACCGTTATAAAAAGCAGCTTTACACTGCTCAGTCAGTTCACAGCCTTGTGGTCCTTTTGACTTCTCAGTCCTACTGGATCTCCAGATAGCCATGGCTATGAAAATCACCCACTGCCATCGGCAACTGGCCAGCATATGGCATCCCAACCTATGAGACACAGAGATAGGCATGTTTGTGACTTCTAGGTTTGACTACAACTCATATCTAGGAATTAAACTAACCCTCCTCCTCCTGGAATCTATCTGCTGCAGAACCCAGCACTCCATATGCTTAGCAACACAGGTCACTGCAAACACACATCCCTGGTGCTACATTCTCTGCACTAGCTCCCCATTGAATGCCAAGCCCAGCACAAGGGGTCTGTCCTATTATCAAAGCCTTATGAACCTAAATTAGAGCTGGGTGAAGTTGTCTGGACAAAAGATTTTTTCAAATGAAAAATGCAAAGTTGAGTCAAACATTTAATGAATTCAGTTTAAAAATTTCTGAAAAAAATCAAAATGTTTTGTTTAGACATTTTTGAAATGAAATGTTTTGATTTTTCAATTCCAAATGACTATTTTAAAAAAAAGATTAAAAAACCCAAATTTTTCCTGATTTTTCAGTTCAGCTACTGAACTGAAAAATCTGTTATTTGCACAGCTCTACTGTAAAGTCTTTGGAAACAGTTTATTTGGGACTGTTGGGAAATTCCTAAAAAGTGTGTTTATAGATGGTGTTGGGGTGTGTGTGTGTGTGTGTGTGTGTGTGTGTGAGAATGATTTAGGATTATCAATGGGAAGGGAGCTCATAGTATATACAATTTAGGGGCAATGCTTATTCTGATCATAACTTTAACCTGCAAAGGGGATCCTGCTCCTATTGAAGTCTGTCACCAAATTCCCATTTACTTTAATAAGGTTTAATCTTACGTAATTAAAGCTGATGGAAGTTTGGCTATTGATTTCAGTGGAGCAGGATTAGGCTGGAGAACAGATCTGTAGGTTTTCAGATACAGTGGCTGTTGCCAAGAGTCAAGCGTTATTAGGAAGTTGACATGGACAAGAAGGGTATTTCTGCTCTAAGGATTAAAAGCTGTTAAATACTCAGTTCAGTTCCGTATAATGGACCCTTTTGGAACTGGCTAGGAAGTCCTTACTATCTACTAACAAAAGCCAGGACCAAGGCCTATTTCCATGCACATCCTGTGCGGTAGGCATGGATTTGAATGGCTGTTAAACTGCTGTCTGTCTGTTTTAAGATCAGTTGTGGGCCCTGCCCATCCCCTCTGTTTCCATAAAAGCAAGACGGGGGGAAGGGACACATCCCAGCTCAGAAGGGGGAACATCATCCCAGCTGTATTGCTCACCTTTCTCCCTTCACCCCACTGGTGGTGCTGCCAGGGAACCGGGATTCACAGGTGGGGGCAGGACAGGGAGAAGGCCACTCACTGTGACATCATCTCCTGCAAACCAGACACCATGGGACTGGTCAGTATTAACTTACCTGCTCCACCCTTGGAGGAAATGCAGTGAGTGCCAACTCCATTCCAGTCCCTTACTGGGGAGGGGAGAACCCATGCATGGGGCAATATGGCCCTAGAGAGACTGAAATAAAGGATTGGACCAAGCCCATATCTTAGCAAGACGTGAGAGCAGTTTAAAAGAGTTTTAAGATACAGAAATCTTTTCTGTTGAGTCCACTGTGGAGGGCGTGCATGCTGTCATCCCCTTTCCCTGCTTTCTACTGCCGCTTGGTTTACAAAGCCCTCTAGATGGTGCTACTCAGCAGGAAATGGTTGCCACTTGATACAGACACATTCATCTCCCTAAATGTTTCCCTCCCCTATCTCAGGAGAGACCATGTGCATGTGCTTGTAGGGGGTTTTTGAGTTAAAACGAGAAAGTACTCCAAAGGGTGCCCAGTCATTCCGCACGTTTCAATTCATTTTGCTGTCCTGATAAATCAGATTTTGTTTGTTTCAAAGGAAGTCTGGTAATGTAATTCTGCAGGGGATTCATTCAGGCTGCCCTAGAGTAATGCAAGAGGGAATCTGTACTGTGTTTCATTGAAGAAGTAAACCTTTTCTTTTAGAGTGAGATGTGACTGTGGGCAGCATGAAGACAGTCTGGTACCCAGCATATTTTCATCACTGACTGCACTACTGCAAGTCATATTTGAGACTCTTCCCCTCCAAGCAGTAGGTTTAATTTAACTAGATTTGGAATAAGGTTATTTGTTATCCTTGTTAGGAAGCTGGGCTTTGAAGAATGCCTGTTTTGTGACTGGTTAAATTGAACACATATGGTTCAAAATCTTCTCCCTCCTCAAACAACACTGGGGTTTGTCCCATACAAGGAGTTTGATGGACAATCAGCACATAGTTCTTAACTAGGGACTTCTAACTGAATTATAAGCCCCAGTAAACATGCTGGCAGCTAGAGAGTGGATGTTCCCAGCATGAGACTCTTCACCCATAGCACTTTTCTGGGGTTCCAGATAGAGTTCTGCAAAATATTTAAATGAGTAAAAGGGAAAAAAATCCACATTATGTGTGGGGGGGCGGGGGAGAGGAAGGGGTTTGTCATAAAAGACCCACGCATGTTCTGTTATGCATGTTATCAAAGGTTGCACAAGTTACCCAGGGAACAACTATTTGGAAGTTTCAGATTAAATACAACCCTTTTTTGGTAGGAATGCTGCAGCTATTTGCAGTTTACGTAGTTGAGAAGTTTGGAGTTTTGTAAAGCATCTAAGAATTCTTATTTTAAAGTTTTGAGTCTTGCAAAAGAATGTGCGAAACATTTTCCTCCTTGGTTCTACACAATACAGATCTTTGGAGAGTAATTTTTCTTCTAGTGAGGGCGATTACAGACCTGATTCAGCAAGGTACTTAAACATGCATTTGACTTTAAACATGTAAACAGTCCCCCATCGACTTCAATGGGACTAAGCAGTGGTTCTCAAACTGTGGGTCGGGACCCCAAAGTGGGCCGCAACCCCGTTTTAATGGGGTTGCCAGGGCTGGCTTAGACTTGCTGGGGCCTGGGTGGGGCTAAAGCTGAAGCCCGAGGGCTTAAGCCTTGGGTGGCGGGGTTCAGGTTACAGACCCCCTGCCTGGGGCTGAAGCCCTTGGGCTTCAGCTTTGCCTCCCCTGCCCACCCTGGGACAGTGGGGTTCAAGCTTTGGCCCCCCCACTCGGGGCGGTGGGGCTCGGGGGGGCTCAGGCTTCGGTCCCCCGCTCCTGGGGTCATGTAGTAATTTTTGTTGTCAGAAGGGGGTCACGGTGCAATGAAGTTTGAGACCCGCTGAGTCATTGCTTAAACCTAGACACGCTCCTGTGCTTAGTCCCACTGAAGTCAAGAGGGGCATGTCTACATTTAGCTGCAGTGATTGATGCACCGGGGTCGATTTAGCAGGTCTAGTGAAGAGACCCGCTAAATCGACTGCAGATCACTCTCCCGTCAACTCTGGTGTTCCGGTCTCCCGTCGACGCAGCGCAGTTTAGACACCGCAGTAAGTCGACTTAAGCTACGTCAACTCCAGCTACATTATTCACGTAGCTGGAGTTGCTTAACTTAGGTCGACTTACCCCCATCATGTAGACAAGGCCAGAGATTGCTTACATTTTTAAAGTTAAGTGTAGAGCTGTGCTAATTTTTGACAAACTTTTTTCCAGCATAAAACAGATTGAGTAAACACTGAAATGTTTCATGAATTCATGTCAACCTTGCCAAATCGTCTGTTTTGGGGAAAAGTAGTTAAAAAAAATCAGGAAAAAATCTAAACAAAAATGTTTTGATTTTTCAGTGAATATCCTTTGTTTTTTTGAAATTGTCTTTAATTTTATTTATAAAATTCAAAAACATTTAAACAACGCTTGAAGTTGAAACAAAAAAAATTGTTCCAACCGAAATAATTTTTTTTTTTTTTTTAAGGGCTAGCAAAAAGAAAAACCCATTATTCACCCAGCCGTAGCGAAACGTGCTTAAGAAACTTGCTGAACTGGAGCTGATTTGTTAAAGGCCAGCGGGTAAGATACAGGTTCCTCCTCAAGGCGGAGATGATCAAAACACAAAAGGGATCCAATGCACAGATAAACAATCCAGTGCGACACACTAATCCTTGTTCTGCTTCTAGACCCACTAGGGGAATAAAATAAAAACACGTAGTGTCCCAGAACTCTCATCTTGCCAGAGCAAAAGGAACTTTAACTTCAGAAATATACAGTTCGGTCCAAAATCAAAACCCCTAGGTTTGCAAGTAGATTCCTAGGTCTGAATCAAGTCCCACTTCATGGCTGAAGTGGCGAAAAAGGAATTCTCCCATCTTAATAGCCAGGCAGCTCTAAGAAAGATTTGGGGAGACACCTGTACCTTCTGATTTGCCTGCTAGGTTCTTTTCTTTTTAGCTATGTAACAACAAGCGATGAGGTGGAAGAGACCTTGCTGATGTCCTCATCCAATGAAAATAAGAATTTTAACCTAGTTCAACTGTCCATCAGTTAATTGTTTTCTCCATCTGTTTTTTCCTTCTTCCCCTTTTATGTCAAATTGGATTAAAATTCTTATTTGCTATGCATTTTTCATACAGCCAAGACATTCGGCTTGATCATTTGTTATTACTGGGATCAGTCTGTGCAAGCACTCTTGAGCTGGCAACTAAGGAGGAATTGGTTATTCCTTTCACATCTCAGATGGATCTTTTTCTACCTCTGCTTCTTCTGGTAGCAGGTACTACGGTCCCTGAGGCTTCACTGATTTAAGTGTGCTGGGGTACACAAGCAGGTCCAGGGATAAAAAGTTTAATTTCTGGATCTTAAATAAAAGAGCAGTTAAATTGCTATCAACATTTTTTATGGCCCCTGGCATTCATTCTTCATTTACAGAATTAGGACACAATTTTATAGTTCCAGCTTGCTTTGTTCCCAAGTGATCTGTCAGTTAAACATTGGCACAGTCACAAGTCATGCCAATACTTGTTAGCAATTTGCTTGCAAAACTTGGACCATTCAGCACATGAGCGATATCATATGCTACTGAATGATGATTCTCGGCTCAGTTACTTCTTTATAACACAGCAAAGAGTGCAGAAAGAAGATTGATGCATCAGCATTGGATGAGGTGCAAAACTAAAGGTCCTGAGCACTGGTGTGGATTAAAAATGTCATGGCAATGTCACAAGCGCAAGAATGTTAAGGTAAGTGTCCGTTACAAATACTAACATGGATAATGTATATTATGAGATCTTTCCCCCCTGTTTAAATAGTTTCCTCTTTATTGTAGGATCTGGGGGGGAGTGTCGCCCCTCCCCCACCTCTGGGGGGGGGGCCCAGCAGCTCGTTCGTGGGGGTGCACGCCTGGAATGTCATCTGTCACCAGAAAGGGGGGGGGGGCGGAAGCTGAGACACACACAGCCACGAGAGCAGGGGAAGGGGGCCCCGGACTTTAACAAGCACAAATGATGAATAATGTGGCATTATGTCTCATCCAAAAGATAGCCCAGTGCCCTTTAAACAGCATGGTGGGTTTCTCTGTTGAAATCAAAGGAAACATCACTTTCTGCAACACCTTGGGCTTCTTCCTTTGATGTCTCCTATCCAAGTACAAACCAAGGCTGATCCTGCTTAGTTTTAGGAAATCTGATTAGATTGCAGCTCAAAATGACATGGCTAAAAGAGCGGGCTGGAGGTAGTACAGCTCTATTCAAGCACAGGCTGGAATGAAGAAGGGTTATTACTGGCTTTCATCGCATAAAAGCAAGAGCTAGTTACATGCTTAATGAATTCTTCCTCATAAGAAACAACATAGCCTTTTTGCATAAAAAGGCCACATTCTTTATGTGAGATAGATGTGCTTTTAAAGGTAAGATACCATCTTACCATTTAATAAGAATAACTAATCTACACAGACATCTCTTAAGTGTCCCTTTCTAGGGAGTATGTTACTCTAAGTGGAACATTGCTCTCTGAAAATGGGATGTTCATAATAAGGGCTAAGGTAAAGTCATAGTATAGGAAGTAAAATAGCACCAGGTAGGAAACGGACATTAGAGTAGGGGTCAAAAAAGTCAAGGACAATGTATTTGGTTTGAAGGTGGATATTGACAATGGGCCTGATTCGGAGCTCATTTTATGTTGTTTTTATGCTAATGTTTAGTCCTGATTTTTACTGGCACAAGTGAGATTAAAAATCAGGCCCAGTGTCCAACTTTACAGATGATAATGAGGTTGGAGGCGGAGCAAAATGCTGAGAAACAACGCAACCAGATCCAAAAGCATTTGGATGGGTTAGATGACTGAGCAGCAGATGGCAAATGAAATATATAGCGTAGACACAGAACTGTCAGGGATTGGTTCACGGGGTTTTGTGTAGACATTTTTATGAGTTTGCACACTCTGTCTTGATTAGAATGAACCCCAGAACTCAAAATGACCCTAAACCAAAACCACCAGTGCCTATTAGTTTCCAAAGCAAAACTCAGTTCTGAGTCATTCAAACTTTTCTGTAGGTTGGCAGAACTCACCTAATCGGTCTAGCCACATTCAGGTAGCACCGGGACTGCAGCTGTGACGAGCCTCTATGGCTGCAAAGAACAGCCTCCTGGGGCACTCTCCCTTGCACACTCAGGAGGCTCCTGGGGCACTCTCCCTTGCACACTCAAAGGGGCAGGAGCAATCTGGACTGAAAGGAGGGGGAGAGAGACAGAGATTCCCTGCAGGAAGTTGACAGACACAAACATGTTTATCTGAACATCTCAGAAATATGAAACGCGGATACTGTGCGCACTGTTGAAAAGTCAACCGTTATCGACAGTTACCACGCCACCGCCAAGACGGGAATGGTATCAACAGAGAAGATCCTAGAGAGACAGAGAGCAACAAACATCTTGCATGCCATAGTGTGGCAACCACTGCAGGTATCCCACGAGTCAAAAGTAGGAACCCTGACAGAACTACATTACCCAAAAGGATAACAACCCTTTGCAATATGTTCCCAGGGAAGGCTGTCAATAAACAGGGAAGGAGATCAATAGGTTCATGATCGAAAAGCAGGGAGGTAACAGCAGGCAAGTAGTCCAAGGTGGAAGGCATGTTGGCTTGGAGATCCTTTTCCCAAGCCCTGTGGCTCCAAACCTGCATGCTACTGAGCGCCTTCAACTCCCACTGTTCCAGTCTCTCATCCTCAACTGGAATTGAGGGCCCTCCGCATCCTGCAGGCTCAGTCCATGTGACCAAAGAGAAAGGGGGTTACAGAATCCATATGCATAAGGAGGTTTACACATACTGCTGCGTCTCGTGTTGTTCTTATAAATAAACCTTGGAAGGGAACCCTCCTGCCCATGGTGATATTTCCCCCTGTGTTGTATGACAGAGTTTTGCTTTTCTTAGCATGGCTGTTTTCACTTTGGAACTGCATTGATAGTGACAACCCGCTCAGTTAGAGCTTGCGGGGCCAATTTCTACAATCGCATCTGTGGGCTGGATCTCTAAAAATAACTCAGCCTCACATCATCACGTTGTGGAGCTGCCCCGGAGGCGACAGAGCTTGTGCTAATCAGCTCCCCACTTGCAAAGCTCCAATCACTCCCAATTCTCAGGGCCATCAGTCCCTGGCTACATAGAGCCATGCAATGCAGGGGAGTGTCAGCTGCTATTTTCCCTGTACAACCATTGGTAGAGATACTGGGAGTCTGGCTTATGGGCAGTGATATTTAGTTATCTGGGTGAGTCCCCACCGCACACACCCAAACTCTCCCTCTGATCTCCAAGAGCTTCTGCAGAGGATCACCTCCCGCATTGGTGCAGGGGACTCCCAGTTCTAACAGTTGTGATATCAGCGAGTTACTGAGCGTCTAGTTCCTTCCAGTCATTTTTGTTTTTTTTACGGGCAGTTGTTTTTTGGGCCACATGGCAGTTTTCTTCCTCTCACTTACCACCGAAGTGCACCCGCCAGTTAAGAAACTAACTGAAAGCCTTTGAAATTATTCCATTTGCCTCCAAGGTCCCTCATACTGGGATCTTTCTTGGCTCTGAACTTTTCTTCCTGCACGTCACCTATGCCTGCAATGGCGTATCAGGGCCGACAGCTATGCCCTCACAGAATGGCAGCAACTCTGGGACAGAGAAGCCAGGCAGGCTGCTGATGAACTTCAGAAGCTCAAATTACACTCACCAGGTTGCAGCCTGGGTCACAGATCCAGTACTAGGGTTAGCAGGCTGTGACTGGAACGGCTAGAGTGGCATAGCCCCATCTTCACAGCGTGACTGTGGGGCTGTGATGCAGACGGTCAACCGTGGTGGAGCGTGCACGATCAGATGACTGGAGGGTGGACTGGAACACCTTGCAACCCTTGATGACGCAGCAGTTAGATGGCCAGGAGCACTGCCAGCTTTTCCGCCCCCGAAATGCCTCCCCCGACAGAGGCAGCGGAAGGTCCCGCCCCCAAAATACCGATGACAACCAGGGCGCCCCCCAAATGTTAGTGCCCTAGGCGACTGCCTAGGTCGCCTAATGGGTTGCGCCGGCCCTGTAGATGGCTAAACAATCTAGATATCGACTTGTGATGCATATGAAAGAAGGAGAATCTATGCCTGCAAATCTGCCTCTCTGTAACTTTGCCTGCGTACTCCCCTGCCTCAACTCCCTCTAACAAAGCCCATGCTGTGGTCACTTCTCACCTTGACTGCTGCAACACACACTTTCTCCTGCTCTGTGCCTCTCACAGTCCCGGGGCTTCAGCATGTGCAGAATTCCACCTTCTCACTAGTTGGGTCCATGCCAAAGTATGGAACCAGATCTGAAATTCCCCAGAGTCCAGGAGTGTTTGGATCAGCCCAATGGAGAGAGAGCGAGCGAATGCAGAAAAAAGTTAGAATGGCTTAAAATATTATGAGGCGGAGATTTCTAAACAGCTGTTCCTTGGTGTTTGCTGCCTATTGCCGAGAAAGAGCTGAGAGCCAAGGGAGAGTTTCTAAATCACATATATAATGAAAGTTTAATTAGCCAAAGACTTTTCACACTCAGCCAGGCTTAAGATTAAGAAATGTGGCCATGAACATAAATAGGAACTAAAAGGGAACTGAACAGTGGAACTTGTAAATACCAGGAGAGAAGAAAACCAGAATCCAGATGTTTGTTTATGCTAAGTATGTTAAATAAGTTTCATATTTTGAAAAAATGAGACAATGCACATGCTGGGTGCTTAACGTGTTTGGGAGGACTGTAAAATGGAGTTCCATACATAAGTGGGGCAGACATTGAGAGATTTGAGATTACAGCTAGTTAATAAGCCTGTGCACAAGATTAATGTGTCACTGTGTGTTAGCTTGGCACCGGGCCTTTCTTTAATATAGAGATACTTCCAGAGGATGGTGGCTCCGAGCTGGATGGTTATGCAGATTAACCTTAAATCAGGGTAAAAGTGACAAGATTACTGAACAGAATATTAGATTAGCGAAATCCTTTCAAAAGCCTTGCGTGCTAAACTCATGCTCCATCCACCCCAGAAAAAAATCTTTATACTCGCTCTATTTCAGAATGAAGAATCTATTCTTTTCTGCACAACCTGGAACAGCTTAATTTTAAATGTGCTCCAGTCCAACTTTACACGGATACCTGGCAGAGATCACAATAAGCAGGGGAAAGGTGACAGGAACTGTTGTCTTCCGGCACCTCCACAAAGCAGATGATAGGGGTAGGTGAGGCTCCACTACCCATTCTCCCCACTGGAAGGGGATGGTGCAACAAATACAGGGGCTACGGCAGCTCGGAAGCTACTACAACAGCATGAAGCGGCTCTGCTGTTCCATTCGTTAGGGGGAGGATTCTTGCTGCCTGCTCCCCCTGGAGATGCCAAAAGCACAATAAGGCCAGGATTCCCACTCCTTTAATGTCGGTGAATGGTACTGATCTATTTGCCCTCCAATTAAAGACTAATGGGGCCTCGGAAGAGGCCCCACCCAAAGAAGAGCAAATGGCCTCCCCCTCAAAAGGGTGGGTGCACAGAGATCATAAGGTCAGCTAAGTTACAGAAAGAAAAGAGTGGGGGCTAGGAAGAGACACATGCCAGTGGGGGACATTGAGCTGGGAACCCCAGGTGATGCTTCTTGCTCACAGAAGAGATCTAAGGAGTCAGTCTGTGATGCTGAGTGAAACTCTGCCAAAATACAAGAACAGAACAGGCCCATTTAACCTCTGTGGAGGAGGTGCCCCCCCCCTCCAAAGTGGCATTAGTGGCCCCCTCAGACGAGTGGAGGGACTAAAAAGAACTCTAACAAGAGAGGGAGTTAGAACCAAAGGGAACCAACCAGGGAGGCTGAGCTGAGAAACTCAGCAGCTGCTGCTCTGAGATGGCTCACAGGGAGCGAGTGGACGCTGCCCAGTGGACTCTACTCAGGTGTGAGAATGGTGAATGATGCTGGATTGACCACCCTGGGCCCAAGGCCTCCACCCACAAGTGAAGCAAAAGCAACCTTGTTCTTATTCATAGATTCCAAGGCCAGAAGGGATCATTATAATAATTTAGTCTGACCTCCCGTACAGCACAGGCCATAGGACTTCCCCAAAATAATTCCTAGAGCAGAGCTTTTAGAAAAACATCCAATCTTGATTTCAAAATCGTCAGTGATTGAGATGGTAATACAACCTTTGGTAAATTGTTCCAATGGTTAATTACCCACATTGTCAAAAATTTACGCCTCATTTCCCAGCTGACTTTGTTTAGCTTCAACTTTCAACCATGGGATTGTGTTCTGAAAGGAGCACTTCTATTGGGGAGGAGGTACAGTGGAGTCGCATCATAGGTGCATTTAACTTACGCAATTTTAACTATACGCGCTCGGCAAAACAAAACAAGAGAGAGAAAAATAACAATTTAAATACTGTACCAGTAGTGCAGGTGATTCCGCCCGCCATTCCACTCAATGAGCGTTTGACTATACGCGATTTTCTCCTTACGCGCTGACTTCAGAACCTAACCCCTGCGTAAGATGTGACTCCCCTGTATTTCCTGGACCTTCCTGCAGAGGCTGCTAAAAAAAACCACAACCAGCTCCGTCTGGTTAGTATCTGTTAATGAATGTTGGAGACGGATCTCTTTTAATCCTCTCTCCTCTTCATAGAAATAAATGCTACAGGTAAACTTAACAAGAGAACCAGCTGGGTCGATTCCCACATCTTTATCACAAAAGATGGGGCTGTCACTCATAACACACTGAAGTGGAGGTAGTGCTTCAATTTTGAATGGTTAAATCATGCTTTCTTTGCCAAGAACCCTTCTCTTTCCACCCGGTCTGCATAATGAGACAAGAGACTCTAAACGTATATTGTACAGTACAACTAAAAGTTATAATTTCTGCCATTTCTTCTGTCTCTAGAGCAGTATTCAAAGGCATAGTCACACTAGAGTTGAGTCTGTGCTCTCCATCCATGTGTAAATGGGGTGGGTGTTAGCAGGGTCCTAGCCCTGGTACCCAGACATGCAGAATGGGATATTTTGTTTATAACCTTAGGTGTCCATTCTTCTTCTTTTCCTTTTCAGCCCAGAGTCACAGGGAGCAGTTACAATCATAGAATCATAGAATATCAGGGTTGGAAGGAACCTCAGGAGGTCATCTAGTCCAACCCCCTGCTCAAAGCAGGACCAATCCCCAACTAAATCATCCTAGCCAGGGCTTTGTCAAGCCTCACTGTAAAAACCTCTAAGGAAGGAGATTCCATCACCTCCCTAGGTAACCCATTCCAGAGCTTCACCACCCACCTAGTGAAAAAGGTTTTCCTAATATCCAACCTAAACCTCCCCCACTGCAACTTGAGACCATTACTCCTTGTTCTGTCATCTGCTACCACTGAGAACAGTCTAGATCCATCCTCTTTGGAACCCCCTTTCAGGTAGTTGAAAGCAGCTATCAAATCCCCCCTCATTCTTCTCTTCTGCAGACTAAACAATCCCAGTTCCCTCAGCCTCTCCTCATAAGTCATGTGCTCCAGCCCCCTAATCATTTTTGTTGCCCTCCGCTGGACTCTCTCCAATTTTTCCACATCCTTCTTGTACTGTGGGGCCCAAAACTGGACACAGTACTCCAGATGATGAGGCCTCACCAACAATGTCGCCATTCATTCCTGTTCATGGCTTGTTCTTACCTTAAGCAGGGCCGGCTCCAGGTTTTCTGCCCCAAGCGGGAAAAAAAAAAAAAAAAGCCACGGCAGCGCGATCGCGCCGCTACACTCTTCGGCGGCAATTCGGTGGCAGGTCCTTCGCTCCCAGAGGGACTGAGGGATCCGCCGCCAAAGACCCGGACGTGCCGCCCCTATAGCGACCCAAGTGCCGCCCCTTGGTATTGGCCGCCCCAAGCACCTGCTTCTTTAGCTGGTGCCTGGAGACGGCCCTGACCTTAAGCCCAGCCTGATCACGTCCCTATGGTTGTCGATAGCACGGTAGGAGAGTCCTTCTCCACGTGGGTCTGAAACCATGCTCAGTCTGTCTTGTTAGCATTGTTGGAATAGCAGTGTGGGTAGGGCTTATCCCACGACAGTTCTACAGATGTTATCAAGAGACTGATGAGGAAACAGTCACTGTGGCCTGCATTAAGAATTTTTTTTAAATGACTCATGAGGTTTTTAATTCATTTCAGTGGGAGTTGCAGCTGCTCAGATCTCCTTTCATTCTCTTTATAGACCTGAGCTGGGATGTGCTAAGTGCCTCCTGGAGAGAGCTTTAGCTTGTTGAGCATTATCTGCCTTTTACCTATATTACTCTCTGATCAGACAGACAATTGATTTAAACTAGCTCAACGTTACATGAATAATGCTAACAATGTTGCTGTTTGACAGCGATACAAATTACACCATGCACTGACACCGAGGGCCCACTCCCATAAACACATAGGCGTTCACATTGCCGGAACCCAGGTGTGCCAGTGGGCCATGATCCCCCACTTTTTAACACGGGCATAGTTTGGGGGGGGGGGGGTTGCAACACTGCTGCAAAGTGCAGTCCCTGCCCATGCTGCTCTGCGCCTGCCTGAGGTTTGCAGTTTGGGGGAAGCACACCGTCCCCTATCCCCCCAAACTACGCCCATGTTAAAAAGTGGGGGGCATGGCCCCCTCATCCCAGCACCAGTACCCCCCACTCCACTTCTACAAAAGTTCCAGTGCCCTTGGTAGGGCTAGATTGTCAGAACCCTTAGCCAGTCACACAGGGGAATAAGAAATTTCAGCCTCCCTTATTCCCTTGCTTGTTTCTGCTCAGAATAAGTCTCTGGCCACAGGGAGCCTTCAGTTCCCATTGATCTTGTCTCTGACCCAATCCTCCAATGCCCACAATGGCAAAACCCCTACTGAAGCTAAGGAGGAAATCTGCATATATCTGACTGAGCACAGAGAAATTCTCTGTTCAACAATTCCAGAGCAAAAAATGCATTATGCATTAGTTTGCAACTGAGAGTTTCCCCTTTGGCTTTTCTTCATTACCTTAATATACAATAAAGATTAACATTTGTTTTCAAGAGGGCCTGGGGTATCTTGGATGATGGGAATTCTCTTGAAACGTTAATCTCTGACGTTAGCTTCTCACACAGCACACCAGAGTTTCTGGAGTGGTGGGAAAAGTATCCATATACTTTAGAGGCAATCTTAAGCTTCTTATCAGAGCACTTATACCAAGGGGAAAATAGACCCCGTAATATTTTAAAAGCCATTTACTGCAGTGCCTCAAATTATTCTCAGAAGTAATACTCCAGTAACAACAACAGGATCATCTTACTCTAATATAGTGTCGTTCATCCCAAAGTGCTTAAAAACCCAGACATACAAAAAAATCACTTCACCCCTCACTGGAACACAGCACAGCTGGGGAAATTAAATAGGAAGAATGTAACTATTCTGACGGGCACACGGCCAAGACACTAGGGTTAGCATTAGAACTGGTCAAATAACAGGGAACTGGTTTGCAAACCTAACAGCTTGACATAAATTCTCTGCTATTCGGGAGGTGCTGTTATTCATTATTCAGAAGCATTCAGTGGTTAGTGAGAATTCCAGAAAACGTTTGTGAATCCTGAAAAGTTTCACAAGCTCATTGGCTTGTGATTATTTGTTATTCTCCAATTTAAGCGTTTCATCCATCCTATCTGGAAGCTGAAACGATCCCGGCACGCTACAAAAATAAGTAAGTCGAAGTGAATTTTTTTTTGAATGACCCAGAGTCTGAAAGTTTCTCATCCAAACCATTTGTGCTCTGCTTCTACAAGGTATTTAAGCACAGGACTAGCTTTAAGAACCTGAGTTGTCCCATTCAGCGTGCTTGCAGAATGGTGCAAGTGACGTTCAAGGTATTACAGCTGTGGTTTGTATTCTGCATTAGCTTGCTACTGAATTTGTTTCCAAGTGTAATTCTGTGAGTAGTGTTCATTACTTGAATATCCTTTGTACCATGGCAACAGCTGAGGCGAGCCAAGGCACTTACTGGTCTGTGGGATTGGGGGGGGTGGCACCTTGGATGGAGAGCCTTTGAATTTGCAATGCACTTTTCTCTTTAGGTCACCAGAGTCTAATTTTTCAGGGCTCAGTGCAAGGAGCATCTGTTTACTGAGGCTTTTGCTAGAGATGGATTTGGTGTGAGCAGAGTCTTATCCAAAGGATTTGGCAGGGCAACTGACTGATGAGCGTGTCTGGGTTTTGCTCTCCTGTCTGGTGGCTGAATTCTAAACTTGGGATTGTCTTTGGCTGCTATCAATTGCAGGAAGTAGGCTACAAAATGTTTTATATCTGATTATGTTAGGCACATGCTTCTGAAAACTGAAAAGCAAAATGCTACAAGTAAATGAATAAATCTGTATTTTGTTGGTATTTAAATATCAAAATATGCCATGCTGTACTCTGAAAATGAACCCATATATACATACATATATACACACACACACACAATCTGCAAATATATAAAAGCACTTATGTTGTACTCACTTATCAACAAAATCCCTCGTTAAAACTAGAGCCATCATCACGTCTTAAGTGATGATCTCTTTGTGTTTTACAGTACCTAACTGCATGCATCTCCTGCCTTGATACAAGTAATACTTCAACTCTGCTATACTTGTATTTACGGTCTTGAATACGTATGGTACAATATGTACTTTGATTTGGAACATGAGATTAATTATTATTTGAAGATTTGCTACACTTGTGTGAATTTGCTAGAGGGTAGTAGTTGTGCTTTTCCTCAGAGTAAAGCTTTGGGATCTTTTTGTTGTTAGTGTCTTACTGTGTATCTTAAATGACCACTAACGGAAGGCATGTGTTGGTTACTAAATTATTATTATAAGGAACACATGAGGATAGAATTACCCATTAATGTTATGTTTTTCTGGTGCAGAATGAACCCTATGGAATTGTGAAAGATCTGGCCTGGGTTTTATTTGTGTGCAGCCATGGAATAGACGGCTTAGAGGCTACTATGAAATGGACACAAGGATGCCAGCCACATAAATATCTGAGAATTTTCTGATCTATCTGCATGAATGACATTTTATGTCATGAAAGTGGTTTAAAACCACTTCTATTTTTTGCAGAGTTCCATTGTAATTGACACAAATCCAAGCCATCTTTCTCCCTTCTCTCCCAGGGTTTTAAAATTAGTAATAACAAAAATACAAGACAAATTGAATCCAGAAGTTAACCCATACATCTCCTTCTATTCTGCCATGTTAAGAAAAAAATTACTGTAGGAACAGAAGGCTATTAAGAAGATGCAGACACTGAGTTAGGGCTTGAACCAAAACCCATTGAAGTGGGCTTTGGATCAAACCCTTCGTATCCCAACTCATTCCCTTAGCAGGGTTTTATTGGTAACTCAGACACAAACAATTGCCCAACTGGAATATGTCCACGACGACTGTGTGAACAGTCTAATCCTTGAGAAAAGCTCTTTGATATCTCAATGACCATGGGTGATTAGGATCTCAGCCTTATGGGTCATCCAAGGAAGATCACCTCCAGCATCAGCATGCTCTAATGCCACTGGAGCACTGATTCAGTACCCATACAGAGGGAAGAATGCCACCTGAGGTGCTCATCAGGCAGCCCCCATCTACTTATAGCATTCTCAGAGTATTTGGTTACTCATCCAAATGCTGCCCAGGTCCAACATTACTTGGTAGGTTTTTTCAAACTGAGATTGCACAAGGTCTAAATGAACAAGGTCAGACTATCCTTGTTAGAGATTCAATACTCAGAAGAATCAAAAGAACATTCTGCGAGGGACAGGTGGGCAACAGGATGGCGTGCCACCTTCCTGAAGCCAAGACACAAGAGGTCATGCAGATTGGACAGGTTTCTGAAATCAACAGGCAAGAATCCATTGGTGATGGCTCCTATCTGCACGAATGACACTGCATTGAAGGATATCTTGCAGATAGTAGATCACTTCAGGGAACTCAAGAAGCATGTCCAAGTGATCTTCCCCGTCCCATGAGCAGAGGAAGATAGAAGGCAGAAGATTCTGGAAGTGAATCGCTGGCTAGCTAAGTGGTGTAGGGCAGGGGTTTTGGTTTTGTGGAACATTGGTGCATCTCCGAGGGGGAGAAGTGGCTGTACAGTTTGGATGGCCTACACCTGAGTAGAAGGGGGACTGTAGCGGGGACCTCAGGAGGTCATCTAGTCCAACCCCTGAAAGCAGCCCTGAAAGAGGGCTGCAGGGGTAAAAGCAGCCCTGGCAAGGGCTGCAGCTCTAAAAGCTGGGCTGATTGGGGAAGCGGCCGCAGCTGGGCCACACCCCAATCAGGCCACAGCTGGCCTGTATAAAAAGGCGGGGAGCCAGGAGCTCAGCAGTCTCTCTCTGTTTGTAGAGGGAGATGGGGCTGGCTGCAGGGAGCTAGAGACTGGGTACCTAAGTGGAGCAGGGCTGGGGACAGGCTGAGGAGCTCCAGCCTGGAAAGCCCTAGGCTGCGGCCTAGCAGAAGGCCAGGGGGTACTGGGGGTTGCAGAGGGCAGCCCAGGGGTAGGCCAAGGCAGCAGGTCCAAACCAAACCTGGCCAGTGATGAGTAGGCTGATACTGCAGTCTGCCCCAGGGTGTGGGGCTAGATGATGACTGGCAGTAGCCTTATACTGAGGCGAGGTGGGAATAGTGGGTGGGGGTTCCCTGGGGAGGGGAGACTCTAAGACTGAAGGGTTACTGTTAGGGGGCAGCACCCCAGGTACAAAGGCACCGGGGTCCAGGGAGGGACACGGGGGCCAGAG
Organism: Platysternon megacephalum; assembly: GCA_003942145.1. NCBI lineage: Eukaryota > Metazoa > Chordata > Testudines > Platysternidae > Platysternon > Platysternon megacephalum. Next base: position 11,493,950 of record QXTE01000005.1, on the reverse strand, counting down.
GACAGGCGGATCACCGGCCTGCAGAGGGCGCTCCGGAGCTGGAACGAGCTAATTCCCTGAGTCACCAGCAGGAGGCGCCACAGGGGTGAGTCCTTGCACCTCTACAGGGACCAATCTCCTTGGGGACAGGCTGGCTAAAGTCATCAGGAGAGGGTTAAACGAATAGCAAAATGGAAGAGTAAAAAGAGGGGGGAAATATAAGAACCCCAAATTGAGATGTTGAGAACAGAATTAATCAAGGGACCAAAGGACATGAGGAGAAGAAGTTTGTGAATTGTCTATACACCAGTGCAAGGAATTGCACCTGGGTAATGAGGAACTGGAATTGCTCATTTATGAGCATAAATTCAATTTAGTTGGCATTACTGAAGCCTGGTGAGATGATTCACATGCTTGGCATGTTAAAACCAATGGTATAGCCTATCTAGGAAGGATTGAGGGGGCAGAAGGGGCGGAGGAGTGGCACTCTGTCAGACATGGCATTACCTGTTTCTGAGTCACCAATAACTCAGAAGAAAGTTATCTTGAATGCTTATAGATCAGTGTCCTAACAGATAAAGCGGAAGATAAGGGTACTGGTTGGTGTTTGCTACATCCCACCAAATCACACCTTCTGTGCCTATCTACAATGTGTAGGAAAAAGGCTGTGTGATCATGGGGGACTTTCAGCTGGAGGTCTCATGCTGCTAGTACTAAAACATCCTTAAAATTTCTAAACATTATAGATGATAATTTCCTGTCTCAAGAAGTGTTACATTGAGCATGGGGGAATTCTTTATTAGACCTTAGACATGGATCACAGAACTAAAAATGTAATGGTTTAAATTTTAGGTACAACTTGATCAAATTTATTATGTACAAGCAGAATAAAGTCCAGACTAGTAATATATATACTTGGAGCTTTAACAGGGCCAATTTCAAAGTTGAAAACAGTTATCAGCCAAATCAGCCGTGAGGAAGAATTTAAATCAGAAAAATGAGCATTGGAAATTTAAGAACACCTTACTAGGTGCCCAAAAAGCCACAATCCAGGAAGAAGGCCATACTGGTTGAAAAACTGACCTGGTTTAGGGGGAAGTGAAGGCAGATGAAACAGAGATAACAAATGGAAGAAAGGGGAAGTTGATAGTAATGAATATAAATCAGAAATTTGGAATTGTAGAAAGTTGATAAGGGAAGCCAAGGGACACAAGGAGAAATCTATGGCTAGCAGAATTAAGGACAATAAGACGCAGTTTTCTAAATATACTAGAAACAAACAAACAAAAAACTGACAATGCAGGACTATGACAAAGGCAGAAGTGTTCAATAAATATTTCTGTTCTGTTTTGGGGGAGGGGCGGAAAACAGGTGATGCAGTCTCATCATATGGTGATAACACTCATTACATTCACTTGTATCTCTGTAAGATGTTAAACAGAAGCTACTACAAAGTTAGACATTTTTAAATCAGCAGCTCCAGAGAACTTGTATCCAAGAGTTTTAAAAGAGCCAGCCAAGAAGCTTGCTAGACCATTAATGTTGATTTTCAATACGTTTTGGAGCACTGGGGAAGTTCCAGAAGACTGGAAGAAAGCTAATGTTGTGACAATTTTTTAAGAGGATAAATGGAATGGGCTTAGGCAATTATAAGCCTGTGAGCCTGACATCAGTCCCAGGCAAGATAATGGAGTGGCTGATATGGAATAAAGAATTAAAGGAGGGTAATGTAATTAATGCAAATCAACATGGGTTTATGGAAAATAGATCCTAACTTGATATTTTTTTTAATGTGATTACAAGTTTGGCTGATAAAGGTAATAGTGTTGACGTAGTATACTTAGGCTTATGTAAGGTGTTTGACTTGGTACTGCACGACATTTTGGTTAAAAAAAATAGAAGGATATAAAAAGTAAATGGACTAAAAACTGGCTAAGTCTCAAAAGTGTAAGTATAAATAGGGAAGAATCATCATTGAGTAGGTGTGTTTCCAGTGTGGTCCTGCAGGGATCAGTTCTTGGCCCTATGCTATTTAATGTTTTTATCAATGAACTGGAAGAAAACAAAAATCACTGCTAAAGTTTGTAAATGACAAGAGTTGGAGGAGTGTTAAATAATTAAGAGGACAGGTCACTGATTCAGAGTGATTTGGATGTCCTGGTAAACTGGGTACAAAGCAAACAACGTGTTTTAATACGGCTAAATGTATACATCTAGGAACAAAGAATGTAGGCCATACTTACAAAATGGTAGACTACCCTGGGAAGCAGTAACTGTGAAAGAGATGGGAGGGCATGTGTTGGTGGATGATCAGTTGAACATGACCTCCCGATGCGATGCTGTGGCCAAGACAGCTAATGTAATCTCAGGCTTGCATAGACAAGGGAATCTGTTTTGCACTAGTGTGACCTCCGCTGGAGTACGGTGTCCTGTTCTGCTGCCCACAATTCAAGAAGGGTGTTGATAAATTGGAGAGGGTTCAGAGAAGAGTGATTACAGATTGGAAAATATGCCTTGCAGGACTGAGCTCCTTGAGCCAATCTATGTACCTTAACAAAAAGAATGTTAAGGGGTGATGGTTACAGTCTGTAAGAATCTAGATAGGGATCAAATATTTAGCAATGGGCTCTTCAGTCTAGTATAGAAATGTATAATAGATAGAGGATGGATGATAGAGGATGGATAGCTGATAGTATAATGTTGAAGCTAAACAAATTCAGACGGGAAATAAGGCATACATTTTTTACAGTGAGGGTAAATAACCAATGGAACAATTTACTAAGGGTCATGGTGGATTCTCCGTCACTCCATTTTTAAAACAAGATTGGATGTTTTCCTAAAAGATCTGCTCTAGGAATTATTTTGGGGAAGTTCTATGGCCTATGTCATACAGGAGGTCAGACTAGATGATCACAATATTCCCTTCCGGCCTTGGAATCTACGAATTTTCTGGATCTCTACAGTTCTGTGTCAGACTAGTGTGCTGCCCCCCCTTTGGGGAGTGGGGGAAGGGGGCACACAGAGTTGATAATCAAACCTACTTTCCAGAATGGCAAACACACAAAAAGGTTACATTCCTGCAAGCTCCCCTCCCCCTTTGGGCAAATCACTGTTATATTTCTAGTTGCTTCACACTCCGACACATCTTACAGACGTGGGGAGGGGAGGGGGGTTGAGAGTGGGGGAAAAGAGCAATAAATAACTCTGCGGTTTATTTCCCCAGCTGGAGAAAAAGTGTAGAAAATACACAATTAAAATTTGCCCAGAGCCATACTATCAAGTTCTGTCATACAGAGACATCAGGATGATCACCTGTTGCTGGTCTTTGTGCTGTCTAGTACTTAAAAATCCTAGTTTAATTAGGCAACATTTCCCACAAATCCCGGGCTAATGGCACATGAAATAATAAAAACAGTATCTAAGGATTTTTGCTGTCAACGTAACTTTATTCTTTCTTAGGGCAGTGTTTGCTGGTGATTGCAAGTAATGCTCTATACATTGGTGTTACATTATTATTTGCTAGCAGCCTGTGTTAATTTTGCAGTACAGGAGGAGATAAATGCTGCAGCTTTGAATTTGCAGGCAAGTATTTTCAGATCTTTTCTTAGCATCTGTTTTTGTTAATATTAATGCATGATCATATACAAATATGATCATTTAAAAAGGTACTTCTCATGATTTCCCTCAAGCGTTAAATATTGAAGCAGAGTATTTAGAAAGCTAACGTATTTATATGAGAATCTGATTGCAGAAAGAACTTGTGGCACCTTAGAGACTAACAAATATCTCTTGTTATAGATGCCTCAGAACAATTTAGTGGCAGTCAGGTGGAGAGGTTTAGTCTGATGCCTGTATGGTATTCAGCTCTTATTGTATGGTATTAACACTAGGATAGATTAAATAAATACTTTCCTTGTGAGGCACTCATCTGAATAGCTATGCTGCTGCATTACAATGGCAAGTGTTTCAAACTTGTCAACACATCAAAGGCACAGTTAAAGTACTTGCTGCGGAAGCGCTATCAAAGATGCTGGGTCAACCATCTGCTTGGAGACAGAGTCCTCCGTCTCCATAACACGTAGAGTGCAAGACACAGAAATACAAGCTTCTCCTTCAACATGTCTCCATCCTTTCCTGGGAGTCAGAGCAGCTTCTTTCCCTCTGATAAGGCTTCCAATAGAAATACCACTTTTGGGTGGGAGTGCTTAATAATGGGACAGATTGGCTTTATTCAACAAAAGGGTCTGGTTGTGCTCATCTCTTGTAAAGCTTTTTGGATTGGGTATGTAACTGGTACGTGTTTGGCCAAGCCTTAGAAAGGCAATACTGATTCAGCTAATGCTTAGTATTACATATCGGCTACTGTAGAAGAGTGGGCAAGAAAGTCTTATGTCAAAGACAGCTCCTTAAGAAGGAGTTTAACTATTGCAGGAGGGACAGTATTTATTCATACTCGGCACTTATGCTGCTTTTCATCTATAGATCCTAAAGCACTCTATGAAGCAAAGTATCATCAGTTCCATCATTTTACAAATGGGAGAGATAGTAATAAAGACAGTTTTGTTGTCAGGCTTCCTTGAATATATTTGGCCGGATTCTCATCTCATTTATACCTGCTTATAAGCCAATGACTTCAAACAAGTGTCTTCTGATTTTCCCTGAGAAGAACTAAGTCCTCTGAGTACTAAAAATACCTGAAATAGGCCAATACATAAAGCTGAAGCCTTTAAAGAACAGAAGGCTTCCTGGTTTCATTTGGCAGTTTTGCATTCATGGATGCATGTGTTAACACCACCAAGCAATGACTGGAGCCAAGGGCCAGATTTGTGGCGTTCATGGCTGGAGGCAGAGAGCACAACATATCTAGGTGTGGTTGGGGATCACACACAGGAATGGTGATTGCTACATCTTATCAGAGTCCCGTACTGGGTCTACACCACGGGCTGGCACAGAGGGAGGGGAGAGAAGGAGTGTGGTGTCGTGCTATCCTGCTGCATTCAGGGAGCCTAGCACCTTGGCAGACTTCTAACGCCCATGCTATTCTTGTTCAGGAAAAGGCCCAAGATTCCATATGCCCTGTGCAAGATGCCCCAAGTGCTCTCCTCCAAATCTTGGGACCTGGATTAGCGGTGTCACAATCTGTGGTGCTTTCAAACAAACACCAGCAAGAACATATTTACGTCGCTGTTTGGAGTGCAGGTGGTGTGTCCTTGTAATGGTCCTGCCTTTATTGAGGACAGTTCAGGGAAGCTAGCTTTGTGCTTTCTCCCATAATGCCTGAGAGGTCATACTCCTCCAACAGCTGCAGAGCTCTCTCATTATCCTCCTTTGCCATGATGCCCACAGAAGCCTTGACAACACAGTTAGGCCATTAGTATGCTGAGCCCACTGTCTAGCATGCTAATATCTCATGGTTTCCTTGTACTCCTCAGTTTGTCTATATGCATCTGTCTCTTGTTTTTTATTTCGATTGTAGGCTCCTTTGGGGGCAGAGACTGTTTTTTTGTGTTCTGTGTTTGTACAGCATCTAGCACAATGGGATCCTGGCCCATGATAAGGGTGCTATGGTCATACAAAGAGTTATATCAGAAAAATATACCCTTATGCACGCTGAGCAAAGTTTTTGGACAACAGAGGGATCAAGCAACTGCAGTCGACTCTATAGCCATTTCCAGATGTTCTAATTTAGAGTCTTTATTACTGAGACACAATGCACTTTTCTAGCACCTTCACTCTCAAAGCACTTTACAACTACTAGTTAAACTTTACAACACCCCCTACTTTGCAAAGAGGAAAGCTGAAGGACAGAAGAGTTAAGGATTTTGTTTCAGATCAGATAGCAAGTGGCAGAGTCAGGAATAAACCCCAGATCTGTTGGCCCCTCGCTCATATTATTTAACCAATAAACCTTACTCTGTAGGACGATGAAGAGAGGTGAACAGAATGCAGCCTGGAATTCATTTATATTTATGGACTAATTCAGTTAGAAAAATCATCTGACAAAACTCTTCACTCCCCACCACCATCTGCTTATAATTGCCATCTGTTTAAAAGTTTGGGGGAATTTACAAGTGACTGACGTCCGCACCACAAAAATAACTGATCGAGGTAGTTCTTTTTACATTCACATGCTTTCCCCAGTGCATGCCATAATGTAAGCCCATGTGACCGAGCTGTCCTCAGTGGCTTCATCCTCCTTGTCTGCTTGGGGGATTAGCACACAGTACTTTTACCCAATGTATTACCATAGTGCCTAGCAGCCCTGTTCATGGACCACGATCCTCTTCTGTTAGGCTCTGTACAAACAGAACAAAAAGGCAGGTCACCTCTTGGCTCAGTTTCTTTTATAAATTCCTTTCTTTATGAAGAGGCTGCACTAGCCAAAGACCGAAGCAGGCTCATATCAGATCACAGCTCTGCTATCCTATCTTCTATGCTTACTGGCTCCAGATGCTTTAGAAGAAGTTGCAAGTCCCTGTAATGGGCGGGCTCCATCCACGCCCTCCGATGCCCAGAAGCCTCTGACTCTGCAGTGAGTGGCACCTCCACATTCTTTATTTATATTCCTGGCACCAACCCCTATACAATCTTGTGCAGCGAAGTATTTACAGGGGTTGCTTGCCCCACAGGGCCAGAGAGGAACAGAGAACTCCCTCCCTTGGGATCTCAGAGCATACTGAACTCAGCTAACCCAATCCTCTCCCCCCTTCCTTCCTTCCTTTTTATAGCCATCAACTGATGCCTAATTGGTTCATCAGCTAATATTCCCCAATCAGCCTTCTCCAAGGGAACTAACTGGTGCATAAGTGATCAGAAAGCTGGCTCACTTGTTAGCCTCCAGCACTCTGTCGCAGTCCCCTTCCTTAATACACATAGACAACTATTAAAAGCATGTTTCCAGTGGAGGCAAGTTTCCTCCGACCCCCAGACAGTTGGAATGTCGCCTTATGTCCTGACGCATGAGGGTTGGTATCCCAGATACACTTTTATCCTTTAATATTTTTGTGTCTAATCCATTTTGGAATCCTATTAAATTCTTTTCCTCAATACCTTCTGTGGTGAATTTTTTTTTTTAAATTTGTCTGTTACGAGGCAGGGTAAAATAGGAGCAATCACAGGCTTCAGCTGGGGGCAGCAGAGGTAGTGGAGGATGAGGAAAAATATTGGTTACGTTTATTTAAATATTTTTTAATCTCCCATTGGAATGTCCTGTCTGAGTCGCTCTTTTGCTGCATGCCAAGGAGTTGCAATTTACAGAATAATTTTGAACAGCTGTTCAGCACTCAAACGGCACTGGGTGGCTTTCAGTGTCAGGCCCCAGGAAGACAGGAGGAAGAAAGACACCTCTAGATTCCAAAGGTACCAACTGTGGTTTCTGCTTACCCCCAGGCACCTCTAGCCTTGTTCCAACTAAGCTGCTGCGCTCCAGAACTCAACATTAACCCAGTAGCTGCTGGATGAAAGGCTTGTCCAAAGCATATGAGGGTGCACCGTCCAGTAGCTGTGTCAAGCAAGGAATTGGCCACAGCTCTCAAGCAGCGCAAGGAACGGTCTCCAAATGCAATCAGCTTTATTTCAGCAAGTGTTGGAACCCGTCTAGTGCAGGAAGAATAATCAGAATGAAAATTTGGTTCAAATCCTACTTAGCTCACAATTGACACTGTATTTTAATGTGTCTTTCTTTTTTTTAAAGACCTACATATCCAAACCCACCACATGGTACAACACAATGCAGCAACAGATCGCTGCGTAAGGGCAGAGGAGTCCAGAATTGGAATAGCCGGGGTGTTAGACTCAGATGCCCTGGCAGAGCTAGGATGGGGGAAAAGCATGGCCTGCGATTGCTCATGCTGTACCTGGTTTAAAATTAATCCAGTTTGTTGTTCTTCTCTGAGCACCACATTGACTCCATTTTAAAAACATATGCATGAGGCGCCACAGGTGGAAATGCACCATCTGAGCGCTTTTAAAGTGTTTTCACTATTGTCCACACACACACTGTCCTCAGTGCCTGTGAGACAAGCCACTCACTTGTCATTACAGCTCTTCCACCAGAGAGAATGGCCTCCCACGTGCTTTCGGCTATAGGCGTGCCAGTCTCAGTGCTGCTTTCAAAGTGTCAGGCCAGATTGGGACACCGCTGAACTTGTGCCAAGGAGTAAAGGGGCACAGAAAGTCCCCTTACGCCCAGGCGGCTGCTGCCTGTATGGTGGGTGGGCATGGGAGCGAAGCCACACTGGGATGCTCCCACTCCCTTGCTGGTGGGTGGGGAATGGAGCCTGCCTGTATCTTCCCCCAACATGCCAGCAGGTGCGGCTGAGCCAGTGGAGAGGAGGGAGTACATATTGGGTCTCCGTTGGAGAGGAGGGAGTAGGCTGCTCCAGAAAGAGGACTGGTGCAGCTTACTTAGAGAAAGCAGGCTCAAAAAAGAGGCCCGGACATATTGTGACCCTAAACTTACCCCCCTTCTCTCCCCCAACTGATTTGTTTGTTTTAAAGAAACACACTGTAAGGAAAAGCAACATGACAAACTGACATAGTTAGACTCACCTCCCATTCATCTAAGTCCTGATTGCAGCTCATAAATAACACCCCCTGCCAGTGGAAAACGTACAAAAGCATCCAGCAACAATTTATTGTAACACATTCAAAGGCTATTTTATCCCTGCAGGAGCTGATAATTTGGTACGATATTTACTTTCCGACAAGCCCTAACCCGAATCCCCTTAAATAACCCTTTGGATTCGACATCTTATCTAATAGCAGAGATGATTTCAACCACATTCACAAGCCTTGCCTGCACAAGTATGAAGAAAGACTCTTTGCATGCATATGCACCCCCTTCTCTCCATGCAATGGTCACCAGGAGTGAGTCAGCATTTACCAAAGTTTGCCACATAGTGATTTGTGGGATCCCACCCTTACTTTTCTCCAGTGAATAGAAAAGAAATACTCCTTTTGTGATCATTTATGATTAGTGGCAACTACTGTAACTAAAAGAATTAATCCCTTTAAAAATAGTTGGAGGTAGAAATGCAAGTGCTTTTCATTAGTCTTATCACCAAGGCTCAGAAGAAAAGTATCACAGGTCCCTCAATCTTGCAGTTATTGCCACTTCCTGTTGAACATGAGCTTTTATTGAATTAAAAGCAAGTGAAGTTTCTAGTGGCTTTGATGGAATTCCAAGTGTACTGTTGCTCTTGCAAACTCCTCTTGCAGAAAGTTGCCTCCAGACTGAAAAGTAGCTCCAGCAGCATAAATCTACATCCCTGTTCCCCTGGCGAGCTATTGACTTAGGTCACCTCCCTGTGACAGGTAAGCCTGGCCCATGGATAAGGTCAGGGGGAAATGGTATGTGACTTCTGAGTTCCAGGAAGTGAAGGTAGAAGAGCGTCTCAAGTTCAACGAAATGGAATCGAAAGGATAGAGTCTCATCATGACCCCTGGTGGATGTGATTTATCAGTCAGCCCAAACCAGAGAGACCTCCTGTGACGGGGACTGTACTCACCACGGGTATGGCGCCTCCTCCTGGCCGTTCTAGGGAATAGCTCACCAGCTCAACGCCTCTCCCCATGGTTGCAAGCCATCCAGCACTTTGTCTGCAGCCCCTCTCTCACTCCAGGACACATCCCTCCAGCTAGGTGATTATTGTGGTTTCCCCTTCCAGGGGTCAGAGGGTTTCTTCTCTCAAACAGGCTCAGGCAGTCTTCCTATGTGCTGCCCTGCCAATGCCATTTCCCCAGTGGCTGGTTGGGAAACCCAGGCCCACCCTCTACTTTGGGTGGATTCTGGCTCAGGGACCCTCTAGTCAGCAGTCTAGGTCTGCGCCACCCTGTATCTTGCTAATAATATAATATAATATATGATAATATAATATATGGAGATATACCTATCTCATAGAACTGGAAGGGACCCTGAAAGGTCATCAAGTCCAGCCCCCTGCCTTCACTAGCAGGACCAAGTACTGATTTTGCCCCAGATCCTTAAGTGGCCCCCTCCAGGATTGAACTCACAACCCTGGGTTTAGCAGGCCAATGCTCAAACCACTGAGCTGTCCCTCCCCCCCCTGCATTTCCGTGACCCCTTTTCCTAACCTTTGGCTCTCTCTTCCTTCTCTGGGTCTGCCAGCTACACCGCTCCCTCCTCTCAGAGAGCAATTGTAGACTATGCATCTCAACAGCCTCTTAACACTCCCTCCTCTTCCCAGGGAGTGACTGCATTCCTTATAGTCTTCCCTGCTAGAGTGATTAGTACTCAAGTACTCCTATTCCTTTTTGCAGATACAGACTAACACGGCTATTACTCTGAAATAGGTCAGGTCATCTGATCTATGTTTCCCTTATTGCTGAATCTGCTCAGGAAGAAAACATTCACCCTCTCCCTGCCAGCCACTGGACAACTTCACCTTCAGACGCAGCCATCAATATAATTCACCCGCGTTGTTAACACTGGGAACACAGGCAGCCAGAGACAAACAATGGTCTGTGTTCAGGTAAGCTGGGTTCTTTCTTGGCTTTGCAATTGGCCTGCTGGGTGACCTTGGAAAGCGTCTTTACCCCTCTGTCTCAGTTTCCCCATCTCACAGATGGGGATAATGATGCTGACCTCCTTTGTAAAGCACCTTGAGAGCTACTGATGACAAGGGCCACGTATTATTAATCAACTAACAAGTTTATTACATTTACTGAAGTCTATATATTCCCTGCCCAAACTTGTCTGGCATGACTCCCTTGCCCACCTGCCTCCTTAGCAGGACATCTTCTAGCAGGACACATCTGCCATGCTATCTGGGTCAAGAAGAGACTGGAGTTTCCCCTTTGCCATTATTTCCAAGGTGTTTTCTTCTATCCCTGAAGTGGATTCTTACATCCAGTTTGGTGGATAGACAAGAGGCTTTGTCATTGAGCTTCTGTCCCAGGCTCAGCAGAGAGTATTGTCTCTTCAGTGCTAAAGCCTCCAACTGACTTTTGGGAGTTCAGCGGAAGCCCTAATGAATATCTTTTGAAGGCCTGCAAAGAGGATGCCCAGATCTGCACATTATCTTTTGCTTTCTACATACTGATGGACCATTTGAATTACTGCATAAAGACTTATTCAACTTAAGTTTCAAATCTGGTGTTTCTAATGGATCCATAGTTATGACCTGTTTGGCGTCCATATCTATCTTAGATACTTACATAACTCCAATGCCATAGTGTCTGAGCACCTCACAGTCTTGAGAGGTGTGTTGTAAGGATAAATACATTCCTCTTAGGTAGGGCAGTGCTATTGTTCCCATTAGACAGAAGTGGAACTGAGGCCCAAGGAGACTAAGGGACTTGCCCAGGCTCACACAGGAAATTGGTGGTGGAGCAGGGAATTGAACCTGGCTCTCCTAGTCACTCAAACCTCCTTTTAGGCTCTACCTTGGGGAGGGTGATGGGGGCACGGGAGAGAATTTGCAAAATAGGTAAAAGGTCCAAATGTTCTGTATAACTCATGACCGTAGATAGAAAATGGCACGCTTCCTTGCAGCTTTCAGTCATATTTACAGCAATTTTCAGTTAGACCTATCATCAGGATCATCACAACGGCACGACTCTTTCCAGCTCTGACCCTAAAACATGACTTTGGAGTTTAACACCATCCTTTTTCCCCCCGACAATTGTTCTTACAAACCAGTGGGTTGAAACCTCCCCACTGAAATGGTTAGTGCTTTGGAAAACTCCTTTTCTTTAAAGAGTCCAAAGCATCCTCTCTTTGCATATCAGAATAAAAAGTAGCTACAAAATGAGTGGACACACTTTAAGCTCTTTTCTACTTCATAAGGGAGTTACGATTACTCTTGACTAAAAAAAAAAAAAAAAAAAAAATGTGCTTCCTAGACAGTGAAACTTCAGAAGCCACCTAGGTAACATAAAAGAAATAAAGGTATAATACAATGAAAAAGGAAAATTATGTTTTTCTACCCCATATTACTTTGTTCTTAGCTGTAATTCAGCTGTATTATGTGGGAACAATGCTCCATCACGCTTTTCACTTTAACTAGAGTTATCTTATAGAAAACTATTTGAAGAAGGGAAGAGGTGGAAGGTGAGGGAGTCACAAAAACTGTGCGTCCAGTAAGCTACATTTTGGAAAACCACTTTCCTCATCTTCTTTCTCCCATCCCTTCTTTTTCGACGTTTTTAGCAGAACAAAGAAAATAATTGTTTGAATAAAATGTTCGCAGGCAAATCTGGCTCTCCATCACCGCAGTGCAACCCATTAGCTGGGGCAGCCAAATGGGACTTGAGATGTGATTGAGAGTGTATTTGTACCTTTGTGTTTAAAAACTCTTCAACTGAATCCATTCTATCATATCTCAAGGAAGGACCCACTGGCTTCTTCTCTCTTCATCGGGTAGTAGCCTCCCTTCTTCTTTCCCNGCGTCCAGTAAGCTACATTTTGGAAAACCACTTTCCTCATCTTCTTTCTTCCATCCCTTCTTTTTCGACGTTTTTAGCAGAACAAAGAAAATAATTGTTTGAATAAAATGTTCGCAGGCAAATCTGGCTCTCCATCACCGCAGTGCAACCCATTAGCTGGGGCAGCCAAATGGGACTTGAGATGTGATTGAGAGTGTATTTGTACCTTTGTGTTTAAAAACTCTTCAACTGAATCCATTCTATCATATCTCAAGGAAGGACCCACTGGCTTATTCTCTCTTCATCGGGTAGTAGCCTCCCTTCTTCTTTCCCCTGCCCCTCCTCCCTTGCCTATACCTCTTAGCTGGTCTCTCCTTCCGCTATTATTTACTAATTCCTAATACTGAACATACACAAGAAGTTTATTCTGTTGGCACATGTTGCAAATCAATTGTGTGGCTAGACTATTCACATAACTTCCTCCGGAATTTAGGGTTTCAAACGTGGACATCTGAATCAGAGAATAAGAGAAGAAAAGAACCGGCTGGGAAATAGCTGATTTTATTTTTATGTGAGCCAAAGTGGAGAAAGATATATGTTTGGACAGCTGCGGATGAAGGCTAGCCCGGAACCAAACAAGGAATTATTTTCAGTTTTCCTTGCTGTGCCATTCAAACCTTTGCCTCTTTTAATCCATATCAGGAAACTCTCTCCTTGCAAAGCCATTTTAAGTCCATGTGTTTGTTTATGTAGGACTGTCTGTCTTCTCCCTCCTACAGCTGAGCCTATGCCTTAGTCAGAAAACGAATGGTTCTAAAGCACATAGGCCAGCCCGATATTAATACTTCAGAACTTGTGTCCGGTACTTTAGTGCCCCGGCTAGCCTGGGCTCCCTTTGGAATTCTTCCCTCTCTCCCCTGACAATAGGAGCTAGAGTGCCTGCCTTAATTGTTCAATTCTTTGGGCTCTTGATAATCTTTCTTTCATGATGTAATCTCCTCAAAGCTAAACACCCTGATGCATCACTACCAGCATGTGACATCCTCCTGCCCAGCCCGGCAGTCACAAGGGTGTCAAATCCCTGTGCTATGTGGGTGATGCTGAGGCTGCACACTGCTTACATTATGGTAAGGACTTTGTGCAAGAGAAAAGAGAACTGTTCGTGTTCTGCACACAGTCTACTTCAGCAACCATTCCGAAGTAGAGGAGATACAGGTACTGCAATAAGACTTACCTCACTACAGCCCTGCAATCCTCCCTCAGTACTTACTCTGCAGAAGGAATACCAGGGGCAATGGACGTTTCACCTCAGGAAGCAGTTCATTCCTGATACAGTAAAAAGACCCCAGGGTACTGCCTGAAAGCTTCTGAGTTTTAACTCAAGGAATTTCCTGTTCATCATTCTATTGTGAGGGGAGGGGGGCATTGGCCATTGTCAATCAGCCACTGAAGAGCTGAACTATCCGGTGTCTAAGTACTGCCAACTAAGCTTACTGGAGACACTGCCTCCTCAGGGTGGAAAGTCCACGGGGCTGCTCACAGCATTGCAAAGCACTTGCAAGCCCTGCTGCACCAGGGGCCCAGAGCTAGTCAGCTCAGCCCCCAAAGTAGGTGGCACCGGTTGGGAAGAGGGCATGCCCAGCGTTCCTGATATAGCACATCCCTAAGGGAACCAAGGCTCCTCTGGGGATGGTGCCCTCCCTTTTGCTTGCCCGCAAATCCCTGGAGCTAGGTCTGACATTTGCACACCTCTCCAGCAGCAGGGCGGAATCGATCTGTGGAATTGTTTCTCCTCTCGCTCACTGAATATACAAAGTATTGTCATCAGGTTGATAGATGTTTTCAAATGGGCCTTATTTGAAAAAAATAGCTCCCCTCAGTGTTCTTTCTGCCTTTGCATAACACCAACACATGTGCAGGTACTTATGTTCTGTGGCTTTCCAGCAGTGCCCCAAGCTCTTAAACTATTTAGGGGGGGTCCAGTAAGTGACAGACTTGCGGCTTTCCCCATCTACCTTCCTATCCCATTTTCTTAGGTTTTTGCTCACCTTAGAGGTCTAAACAAATGGGATTTCTTTTTTCCCCCTGTGCCTGGATCCTATGGATTTCCAGCCACACTTTGCACAGTAAATTTAAGGGAAGTTTGCAGATCAGATGAGTTTCTGATCTCCTACCCCTCTTTGCTATTCATATCACGTTCAGTCCTCCGTTCTGCTTGCTTGTCTCCATTCTGGGTCAGCTGTGTTAATTGATTTGTTCCGCAGCTGGAGTTGTAGGTATCGGCTTTTGTAAGCTTAGCTGATGTTTATTATGCTGCCCCATCAGTATAAACTGCTACTTGCATGCCGTGGTGAGACTTTAAAAGTTGGATGGACGAGGACAATGTTCTAATGTCGCTAGAAGTTCCAAATGAGGACACACATCTTTTCCATTGCTGCAGTCCTAAACATTGTATTCCTTGCGTTGTTTTTGTTCATGGCATAGTTCTTAGCCTTCTAGATGAGCAATGTCTCCACCCATTAGAAAAATGAAGAAATAGCTGAAACGAAAGCACTGAGGTTTGCCTACTCTATTCTTGGAAGTTTTCACTGTTGCAACATTACTGGGGGTATGTGTGTGGGGAGGGGGAGGTGATCAGGCTTGCCATCTTTTGCTGGGGGACTCCACTGCAGAGGCTGAGGGCAGCTTGTGCTTCCCCTAACTTGGNTGTGGAATTGTTTCTCCTCTCGCTCACTGAATATACAAAGTATTGTCATCAGGTTGATAGATGTTTTCAAATGGGCCTTATTTGAAAAAAATAGCTCCCCTCAGTGTTCTTTCTGCCTTTGCATAACACCAACACATGTGCAGGTACTTATGTTCTGTGGCTTTCCAGCAGTGCCCCAAGCTCTTAAACTATTTAGGGGGGGTCCAGTAAGTGACAGACTTGCGGCTTTCCCCATCTACCTTCCTATCCCATTTTCTTAGGTTTTTGCTCACCTTAGAGGTCTAAACAAATGGGATTTATTTTTTCCCCCTGTGCCTGGATCCTATGGATTTCCAGCCACACTTTGCACAGTAAATTTAAGGGAAGTTTGCAGATCAGATGAGTTTCTGATCTCCTACCCCTCTTTGCTATTCATATCATGTTCAGTCCTCCGTTCTGCTTGCTTGTCTCCATTCTGGGTCAGCTGTGTTAATTGATTTGTTCCGCAGCTGGAGTTGTAGGTATCGGCTTTTGTAAGCTTAGCTGATGTTTATTATGCTGCCCCATCAGTATAAACTGCTACTTGCATGCCGTGGTGAGACTTTAAAAGTTGGATGGACGAGGACAATGTTCTAATGTCGCTAGAAGTTCCAAATGAGGACACACATCTTTTCCATTGCTGCAGTCCTAAACATTGTATTCCTTGCGTTGTTTTTGTTCATGGCATAGTTCTTAGCCTTCTAGATGAGCAATGTCTCCCATTAGAAAAATGAAGAAATAGCTGAAACGAAAGCACTGAGGTTTGCCTACTCTATTCTTGGAAGTTTTCACTGTTGCAACATTACTGGGGGTATGTGTGTGGGGAGGGGGAGGTGATCAGGCTTGCCATCTTTTGCTGGGGGACTCCACTGCAGAGGCTGAGGGCAGCTTGTGCTTCCCCTAACTTGGACTTGCCAGGCATAGTTGAGCCCCTGATCCAGGATAGAGCAGACCTGAGGCCTATCCTGTGACTCAGCTACAATGTCCCCTCTGGGCCCCTGTACTACCAGAGAAATGTCTGGGTGTAGGAACACTCCAATGGTGCCCTCTTACATCTTCAGTGGGCCACTTATGGGGGGGGGGGGGGAAGGGAAACATGGCTCCTGCAGAGAGGGATGTTATGCCTCTCGGGGAGGTTCTATATGTTGGGACTACTCTTGGGGAAAGGGGAGGGGGCACTTACAGCTGTGTTGTGACCACTTCCACTAATGTAAAGTGGCCAGTATATAACCCTGAATAGCACCTTCCTGTTCTCTTTGGCATCTGCTGCTTTACTGAGCAGAGGTGGTAACAGAAGTGAAGCCAGTTTGTTCTCCATACCTGAGGGCAGTGAAAAAAAACCCCAAGAGGGCTGATTTGCATGAGGCCACGTAAGGCATGATCCTCCAGCCCAGAGTAGTTCCACCATCTTCCCCTTGCATGAGTGTACTCCAGCTGTAATCAATGAAGGAGGGAATGTTACTTATTTTGAAGGTGCGACAAAAAGGAATCATAGGACGATACGAGATGGATGGAGAGGGAAGGATTGTGATTCATGAAGCCAGGAGGGATGGAAGTGAGGAAGAATGGAATCGGGATTATGAGCTAGCACTGAACGGCTCGTATTTTTTCAGGTGGTGGATAAAGCATGGCGGATAAGAGGAAGGCCAACAGAGATCCAAAGTAAATGTTAGAGCAGAAAATCATTATGAGAAATAAAGCAGCAGCTGGAAAGAATCATGTGATAAAAAATAGAAAAGATATAGATACAACAGTCTGTATTCAGAACTTTGGACAAGTAGGCCTGATATTCTGTAGGATATTGAAATACCAAGCTCTTCTGAGAAGTAAGCAGCACTTGTCTATAGTAAACAAATGGGTCAAGGCTAGGTCAGCTGTGTGCTTGAACTAACCCTGATCTTTCAGCGCGGATACATTACACTTTGCCTTGACTGAGGTGCACCCATGACTCCCACTCAGCACAAAAGGAAAAAAGTTGAGGTCAGGATGAGCGCAAATCCAACCTAGCTTCTGCCCATTTTCTCTACTTTAGACAAATCTTGTAGGGACAAGGTTTAGCTTTAAGAAAACGTGTATCTTTAAATTAGTAAAAGTGCTGTCACTCATTATGTCTCAATTTGGCAGCAACTGCCTGAGCCAATGGTGCAGACTTGCTAAACATCTCATGCTATTCGCATAGGTAAAAAATTGCTCAAGATGCTGCACATCTGAGTGGCTTAGTCTGAGCTGCTCAAAAAAAGCCACAGAGGGTTTGGAGTCATTGATGAGTCAGTCACCTGATATTTACAAATAGAGGGGACGAACATGAAAATAGGAGCACTGGTCAACATGGCAGGACCTGACACAGAAGCCACTCAGATGCTAAGGTAACAGGACAGCATGAGTAAGTACATAGCCATGGACTTCCATGAGACTGTGTGGAGCTTAGGGTCAGAATACGTGGATTTGATTGAACTAACAAATTTTGTAGGAGGTTTCCATTCTGGCCTGCCAGACATAGGGTAGATTTCATTAAAAAAAGTTTATCAAATGAAGCATAAAGGTCTTTGAAGTCACACATCATGTTAGCTACTAAAGGCAAATTACAAAAAGAACCATGTATGGATCCAGGAACTGGTCAAGAGTTATAGAGTCTTTAACCTCAAGGACACCATTTCAAATCCAGCCTTGGCTAGGTTCATCATCTGATGGCTGGTCCTGGACGTATCTGAGATGATTTGGTATCCTTTGTATTTAGCAAGTGTGTATGCCACAAAATCCACCTCTTACCATTCAGGTCAAGGAGTGAATGCACTTGGAGCTTGAACTTCGCTTCCATATCTAAAAGGTGGCCCCCAGGATGTGACAGTCTTGTCAAGTTTTTACTCCATGTTCACACCTGTTCTGTGGCTAACGGATTTCACTCTCTATGGGTGACACCTATAGTACACACTATCTTTAAAAACAAAAAAAGGACCCTAACGTAAATGAGGCAACATTGTTCCACAGAGGCAAATCCATCCAAGCACAACTGAAAATCCATGCAGGACCTCTAAGCTTACCAGATTCTAAATAATAGCACGATGCAAACATCGTTTTTCATCTTTAAAGAGACCTGAGAAGTCAAACACATCGGAGGTGGGCTTTACCTAAACCCAACCTCTACAACTTCTGTAACCATTTCAGCAATAGGGTGAGTGGGCCAGATCTTCAGCTGGGATAATCAGAATTGCTCCACTGGAGTAAATGAAGCTACACTGATTTACACCAGTTGAGGATCTAGCCCATTAAATTGAAGACACTGTTCCAAGGAGAACTAGACATTATGGACCTAGTTCTCCCCTCATTTAATCTGTGTAATTCCATGGATTTCTGTGCAGTTATTTACACCAGTGTGTGTGTGTGGGGGGGGGGGGAGGAGGGAATAAGGATTGTCATTTGTTTCCCTTTTGCTACATGGCTACAATGGCCAGCCAGGCGTATTTTGGCAAGGCAGACTAAACAGATCAGTACTAGAAACTTCATTCAGCTGCACAATGATAAATCCTATTAAAAAAAAATCAGAGCTGACACTATATGACCTGTCACTTTACTGGATAGAAACCAGTCATTGGCCCTGGTTCACGTCCACCTGCGCATCCACCCGCTACCCCATAAAATCCTTTTCCTGGTCTGTAACACAGCAAACAAGTCTACCTCATGCCTACTTAGCACCCATATCACAGGTGCCAGACTGAATCAGGGATTCACATGCCTAGACCTTGATGCTCACTCATCCCTGCTCACACAGCTGGGATGTTCTGAGGGCAGAAGCTATTTTTGCTTCCTTTTTCCTCCTCCCTGCTTTTCTTCCATGTATCGAATCCAAAATGCATGAGGGTTGTCGGAGAATAACAGAGTTCTCACTATTTGTTTGGGTACAGCAAGTCAGATACTTTATTTTCTCTAGCAATTGAGTAGAGGGAGAGAGCTAAACAGGTCTCTCAACAGGTAAACAATTGCAGCAAGCATTTATACCTTTTGTTACAGACAATAATGAGCAACAGCTGCATTTTGTTTATACATAGGTCATTCTGATATCTTGTTTTGCTCACTAATGTAGACTCTCAGTCTACATTCTATATTATCTACACAAGGTCGCAACAACTTCTCACCCAGTTCTTTCCCACTCGCCTCACACATTCCTCGCTTCTACAAATCTCGCGTTATTAGGGTTACAGTTAGCCTCACTCTTGCTAACGAACTGTCATGCATTGCCTTCCCTTCCTGTCAGTTCTTCCTCTGCTTCCACAGGGTGAAATCTCCATTCTAGAGAAGACGCTATTTCTTTCGCAGCTACTGGCAGCCTCACCATGCATCTGCACTGTCACGGCACTTAGTAGGACGGTTCTGTGTTCTGGAAGGAGAACAAAGCATGAAGGGGGTGTGGAGGGCTCTTGTTGATTTCTAAGCTGTTTTTTACTTTGTCCCAACAGGCAAGCGGATTTGATGGACATGATCTCATCAATCCTCAATTAATCCCCTGAATTAAGCCAGACATTCTCTAGGTGCTCCTGCTGATTTTTACATATTCAGATGAATAGAACCTAAAGGATTCATGGGAGTTTGCTTCAATGGGAGAAAGACCAATGATCCCCTCCACCTATATGGACAGAAAGGGGTACAAGCACATGGACTGTGGGGGCAAGCAGCAGCAACATCTCCACTGCGTGCTGCCACCCAGGAGCCTTTGGTAGCCTATCCACACCAACCCAGCAGTGTTGTCCTGGAAAGACGGGCTGGGGAATAACCACTCTCTGAGGCAGGCTGCCATCAGAAGCCAGTGGCTATCCAGGCGGAAGTCAGTGTGCCATGGCTGTATCACCCCTTGAGGAAGAGGAGCCAATGGTAGCACAGCTTCTATTGGAGTCATGGCACTCTGGGGGACGGGCAAGCCAGGCAGCGTCCCTGAATGGTCAGCACATTGAGAGGCAGGATCTTTCGTTCCAGGTGCCTGGAATTTGGAGGCTGCATTCCCTGCCTCCTTCACAACCTCCCAAATAAACTCCAGCCCTCCTCCAAGAGAAGCCTTTGTTGAAAAGTGAGTATGTGCCCTCTTTTGCACCCAAAGCCTGCTTCATTAGCCTGCACGCGTATCACGTATCAGTCCAGACGTATAGGCACACATCAGCCACAAAGACATGCATGCACTCTGGCATGCTCAGTTTAAATGAGTGTCTCTGACTCAGATTCACAGTCCTTTATGACCTATACAAAAAAAAATAACGCTGAAATGGAAGAAAAATACAATACCACACCAATGTGAAGACAACTAATCAGTCAATAAGTCTGCACTTCTAGTCTCAAAACACAATCAAGCGCCAGCTGTAACCCTCCTTAACTCAAGAGTCCACAGATGTTTAGATTATTGGCTTTAATACAAAACTACATTTCTCTTTAATTTTATCATCATAATTATACAGTCATATGAAGGGAATCCAGGCATATTTAATTTGAGATGAAAGTAAGCAATTCTTGTTGTTCTTAATATAAATGGTTCCATTATTTCTTTTAAGATACAGCTGCTCTCAATTTAGTGTGTATTTTTTTTTTAAATAAAAAGAAATATTTTGAATGTCAAAGATTAATGTGAAAGAGGCTGTGAATTTGTTCTGTGCATTTTTTCTCCTTGCTTTTTCTTTCACATTTGGATATTGCTGTAAGCTAACGCTTAACTGTGGATATGATTTAAAGTGCTGCTGTGTAGGCCTTTGGACACTAACTCTTCCTGGAGAGTTTTTCTACAGTTATTGCACAAATCGGGCAGTTTATCACTCCTCATTTAATGGTTCTTGGGACTCCTAGGTTGGCTAAATATCTCCCCTCCCCCCCGCTTTAAATTGTTTAAGCAAATGTGCTTCTGAAACATGCCAGATTGAGCCCTATAGACTAAGATGCACTTTATCTGAACAACAGATTGAGCACAGGCAGCACCAAGCTTCCACGCATCACCCAGTCTCAAAAGAGGCATTAGCAGAAATAGAGGGAGTTCAGAGACGGGGATGGAAATTGTTCAGCTTCTCGATGCACAGAGACTAGAAAAAAGGGACATGTTTAATTGAGAGAGGAGCCAGATGAGAGAGAATATGACAGAGGTATACAAAATAATGAATGTTATAGAGGCAATAATTCAGTAATCCTATTTATCATCTCATAATACAGGAATAAGGGGGCTTTTGAATGAAATTGAGAGGTGAGCAATTTACCTAGGACGCTAAATAGTACTCTGTTTTTTTAAACAATATATAATTAACTGCCATAATGATTAAAGGGGCCTTTATATAAATGAGAATTAGGCACTACTGTCTCCCCACAGTATCTAATGTATAGGCTTTTCTTTTACAGCATATTTTAAGAATGCTAGTCTGATCACACCAGTTATGCTGCTGCATAATACAATGGGTGCTAAGTCAGCATATCAAATGACTTCATCAGCAGCCGTTATTAAAATATTTCTTTGATGCAGGTAGGCAAGCATCTAATCACTAGATGGTTTAGCTAAAAAAATATTTATTTATGCAACCAAAAACTAGTCCAAATGTGGTCTCCCACAGCAGATGAGTGTGACACTCCAGCCCTAAAGCTGTTTGGTACTTACTGATCTGCAAAGTAAAATTCATAATGGCTTTTAAAATGTTACTCAGATTAATGCCTAATTATCTGCCCTCCTTTTGGAGGTCACATTGCCTGTTTGTTTAAATCATTCCTTTCACAAAGCTTTAAAACAGACCAGTGATCTGTGCTCCTGAGGTCAGTGGGAATTTTGCCTGAGAAAAGAATGCAGACTAGGCTGGGATGGGATTTGTAACTGGAGTTAAAGGTAGTATGAACCTTTGGGCTGAGTCTTGAATGCTCCCCAATAAAAAGGCAACTAATTTCTCAATACGCCAAGTTGGATGTTCATTTACTGAGGAAAGGAAGGGCTCTGAGTTGGTCCAACACAAGATATTACACTTCCTACATTGACAGAAGGGTTTTTCCTGCCATTGTAGTAAATCCACCTCTCCAGGAGGTGGCAGCTCGGTTGATGGGAAGAATCTTTCCATTGAACTAGCTGCATCTACATGGGGGGTTAGTTCAACCTAACGACAGCGCTTAGGACACTACATTGTTCACAGCTCTGAAAGACGTAGGGAGGTCAACCTAAGTTTTAGGTGTAGCCCAGGCCAAATTAAGTACAAAGGTCCAGATCCTCAAAGATATTTAGGCTCCTAACGTCCACTGATTTCAATGGAAGTTAGAAACCTCAATGCCTTTGAGGTCCTGGAGCAACATCAGTGGGAATTTTGCCTGAGACAACTACATTTTTAGAGGCTCAGGGACTTATTGTGCATTGAACCCCTCACCACGTATTTTTTGGCCCTTTACACTCCTGTTGGATCAACTTCAACAGACTAAACTTGGGACTTACGCCTTTGAAATTGAAGCAGATCAAAATTATTTTTTACTGCCTCAGTGAAATCTACACTAGGTAATGCATGCCCCTAAGAGAGAGGTTGAAAGAACATATTTCAGTTCCCTAAAGAACGAACGCTGCTCAAGCACAGTCTTAAGCTGTTTGCGTATAACATCAATTCATATTAGATGTTCTCTAATAGCTCATTACCAAGCTATTGCCTTAATAGCCCTCTCCCACTTTGCTGTAAGAAGAGTGAGACCGTGTTTGGCACTGTTGGACTATGAAACAGCTTGAAATAATTTGCTTTATCAGAGCCCTGACAAGGGGAATTTGCTTGGTATTTGGAACCATCTTTTGCAATTAATTGTTCTGTGCACAGATTAAAGTCAAGGGGGTTTTTATGCAAAATCCAGAAGTGGAGGACACAAACCTTGGGAAAAGTCACTTAAGCTCTATCTACCTCAGTTTCCCCTCTGTAAAATAGGGATAATTCCTCTACTTACCTCACAGAGGTGTTGTGATGAGAGATACATTACAGCTTGTGAGATGACATGGCTATGGAGGCCATTTAAATAGATGGCGCCTTTTTTGGAAGTTCTGTGAAATGGAATCCCTGAAATATTCTTTTAAGAAGTGTTCCGGGTTCATTATTAGGCAATTAGCGGCCGGCATTATTTTAACTGGATAGGACCGTAATAAACAAAGCAGGTAAAGTAAAGCCAAACGTACGAATGGTACAAAAGAACTTTCATTTAATATATTTTACATTCTGCACAACCTTTGTTTCCCTTTGTAGTCAGGTTTCTCTAGAAGCCTTAAAACATTCAGATCAACTTTGGAAATCCTTGACTGACTGTTGTCTAAATCCAGCAATCTGCTAACTTATTTTGTTGTTGTTGGAGTGGTTGGGGATGGTAGCTCCCTTCCGAGAGAGATGACTGTGGATGGGGCAGAGCAGACATCACCGTGAGATTCCCCTCAGAAGAATTCAGAGGAAACTTCATATCAGTTGGTAGTGGTGTGGGCCCTCATTTCCCCCCATTCCCTCCTCTCAGAGAAGCAGAGTTGGGCTACAGATTTGTGGATGCCCCAAGATTTCAGGGACCTGGTGGAGGTAGACGGCCTTCTTAAACACCGGTCTTTTGCTTCCACACCAGCTGTGAACCCTGTGCTTCCCCTCTGCACTGACTATCAGCTCCATGCGAGGCCCATACTGACATCAATTTCCTCCAACTGCTGCTGCCCCCAGCACTTGCTTCTTGAAAAGGCATGCTCCATGGCCCAGGAGGCGGCAAGGGAAAGCTAATGCAGCCTTCAGTGACATTAACTTTTCTACCAAAGAAGTGCTGTCTCCTGGGTAGGACAGTTCACGTGGCATACCCATCCCTGGCCTTTGCCCACGTATGGATCCCTGGACCTACAACAGGCCCCTAAAGGTGGGGGACAGGGAGCAATGGTGCCATGGATGTGGTTGAACCCCATTTTTATACCCCTCTCAAAAGGGGAGAGAAGTCCTAAAGAGCTGGAGAGGAGGAGGAACCTTTCATGTGCTGATCCATGGGAGATGGTCCCCCAACACATTTGTGAAGTTCGTCTATAATTGATTATTCCTTGGAACCAGGGTACAATTTATATCCTTATTTTACATTGTGACTATGTCAGTGTCTAGAAGGTCTTTGTTCTAACTCCAGTGACTATCCTATACACTGGTTACAGAACATTTACGCTACCAATTCCTTAATATAAATCTCCAAAATGTTCAAGATGACCCAGTGGAGGAATCTGCTTGATATACCAGAGTGAACTTTGGACAAAGATTTATTCCAAGTAAATGTAGAAGTAAACTCAGAACAGTATTCTAAAGCATATTTAGTTGACTCTCCATGATGAGATGATTAACCAACGTGTTGACAGAGCCAAACATGCGTATTAATCTTTTAACTGGTTCATTAATTTCTCTTGGCATGAATTAATTTATGAACCTCTGGGTGACCTTGACATTTGAAAAATGTGAATTTTGATGATAGCTTGGAAAGCTTTCATTGCTCAAATGTTTCTTCTCTTTGTTACAGAATATTTGGAGCAGAGATTCATAAATTGGTTTTCTTAAATTGCAAGGCAGTCCATAAAAAGCACTCTTATCCACATAAACTACATGCAGAGTTACAAAATGAAGCTGCTATGAATTAACACAGGACATGTAATTCAAAGTCCCAAATCAATTTTCTTTAGCAGAACTGCGAATTAATCTCAAATAATTTTGTTATGAAATTTCACTGAGATACAACAAAGTAAATAGGCATTTGCATAAAACTCTTAATATTAGAGCTGAGGGAATAAAATGCAAACAATGTATTCTTTGTTCATGAACAGAAAAAAGTGAATTTCAGTTTGTAAGATGATTGTAAACTTTTTGAATGTGTCCACTATTTAAAACAATTTGTGAATTTCTTCATGATCTTTCCCTGTTTGAATAGCGCATGAAAATTCATTGTGAAAATTCAATATTTAAGTTTTGGTGAAATGTTCTGCACTGGCAATTTACACAAGTCACAGGACATTGATTCCATTCCTTGACTGGATGACATCCATACCTAATCAGTGCAAACTTACGACTGAATACACAACTCACAATTTGCTTTTAGCAAACATTGAAAAATTCAAGCTTAACAAGTATTCATAGTAGTGGAGCTTGAAAGTTTGAGTGGCACACACAACTGGACACAGTACTCCACCTGGAGGCCTCACCACTTGCAAGCAAAACAGGACAATGACCTCCCATATTTTACATACAACACTCCTGTGAATATACGTGTAACAGGGCTAGCTGCCNACGACTGAATACACAACTCACAATTTGCTTTTAGCAAACATTGAAAAATTCAAGCTTAACAAGTATTCATAGTAGTGGAGCTTGAAAGTTTGAGTGGCACACACAACTGGACACAGTACTCCACCTGGAGGCCTCACCACTTGCAAGCAAAACAGGACAATGACCTCCCATATTTTACATACAACACTCCTGTGAATATACCTGTAACAGGGCTAGCTGCCTCCTGACTGCCCCCTCATGGCCAGAGGTCACTCTGCAGTGCTCTGCTACCAATTTCTCCCCTCTTCAGGGCCCCTTAACTCACAGTCGCACAGGTAATTACAACATCCTCTCCTGCAATCCCATTTATTAAGTCTTTACATACTGGTCCTTGAGGCCCCAACCCCAGTTCAGTCACTCATTCCCTTTAGACAGGGATTCACCAGCCCTTCTTCCCGGATCTACATTCCAATTCCAAGTCTCTCCGGCTTTACCTAGCTGGAGGTCAGCCCTCTGGCTTCCAGGCCTCCAAACCCTTCTCACAGGCAGGGTCTCTAACAAGAGCCCCCAGCGAACCGCAGCTCCTCTCTATCATAGTTACCTTGGTCTCAGGGTCTTCCCTACACGAACCTTTCACATGCTCTGCAGTCTCTCCATTATTTCTTGAGCGTCTGCCCTTCATTGCGTTTGCATCCTTCTGCTGCTCTTTGTAAAGCTGTCACCTTGATCTCTGCAGCACTACGCCCTAGCCAGTTATTCCCCATTTTGTATTTGTGCATTTGATTTTTTCCTTCCCAAGGGTAGTTCTTTGCACTTGTCTTTACTGAATTTCATCTTGTTGATTTCAGAACAATTCTCCAATGTATCAAGGTCCTTGTGAATTCTAAGATTCCTATACTACTGTTACTTCTATCAATAGATCTATATTTACCTTGAAAAACACTAATGACTGTGACATATTCACCTTGCTCAGCAAACTGATTGGAAGCACAGAAAGGCATTTAGGATTTCCAGAACTCCCTATGAGTTAGGCCAGGGGTCGGCAACCTCTGGCACGCGGCTCGCCAGGGTAAGCACCCTGGCGGGCCGGGCCAGTTTATTTACCTGCCGCGTCGGCAGGTTCGGCCGATCGCGGCTCCCACTGGCCGCGGTTCGCCGCTCCGGGCCAATGGGGGCAGCGGGAAGCGGCGCGGGCGAGGGATGTGCTGGCCGCGGCTTCCCGTCGCCCCCGTTGGCCCGGAGCGGCGAACCGCGGCCAGTGGGAGCCGCGATCGGCCGAACCTGCCGACGCGGCAGGTAAATAAACTGGCCCGGCCCGCCAGGGTGCTTACCCTGGCGAGCCGCGTGCCAGAGGTTGCCGATCCCTGAGTTAGGCTTTCAACTGCCATTGAAAAATCAATGGGAATTGGTTGCCCAACTCCCCTACGCATATTGGAAAATCTTCCCTTTAGGTCTTATGGTGTTGGGAGCTATGGAATAACAAGGTAAATTAGACAGACAGAACAAGTTCAAAGCAGAATTCTCAGGGTGTCCTACTGAGACAGCAAAATGAACTGTTTTTTACAGGACATATAAAAACAGTGTGAGCAACTATTTATTATTATTATTGTTTGTATTCCAGAAGCCTCAACCAAGATCAGGGACCCATTGTTCTAGGTGCTGTACAGAGTGAGAGCTAGCTTCTGCCCACAAGAGCTTAAATGTAATGTTACAGATTAGACACCTCGGGCAGTTTGTCCCAAATATACATTTTTCAATAGCGTTTGAGGATTAACTCCAAGATCAGACAACATTTAACTAATTGCAGAAACCTCAAACAAAATTGTCCACTACTGAACTAGAGCTAACAGTCCTAATACAGACAAGACTTCCTACCTATTGTATTTGTGTATCTGTAACATGCCCATCACCATGGCATCTGAATGTTCTGATTCCAGCTGGCTCCTGTTGGTGACAATGAAAGCTTGGTCTGTGGGATCAGTACTATTATCTTTTGACAGGCTATTTTCCTGCACAGAGTTAGAAAAGGTGCAGAATAAGAGAGCAGAAAGCCTACTATTAAAACTGTGCACACTGAAAAATGGGCCTCCCACAGGCAACCATCATACATTATGAAAACTAAGTTCTGTTCTTCCACTGACTCCCACAAGAATAATGATTTTGNACATGATGAGATGTTGTAACTCAAGGTAACACGACACGAGCCTGGCTGAATCCGGAGGAGATCCTGGCTGAAAGGGTGATCAGGCCTTCCAGCTAACACGCGGACACTCCTGCTGATTCAGGCGAGGGACATAGTTTTATTCGAAGCCAGCATTCAATTGGTTCCCCGCTCCTGCACCAACCAGGTTCCGAGCTGGTGCCCCCTACGTAACAGATACTGCACACGGCACACTGGGGTTATGCACACGGCACGCCGGTACTGTAGCACACGGCACCAATATGGTCTGCACACGGTACCAATATGGCCTGAAGTTGACCAGGTGGAAGGTTCAAGAATGGTCACACGGCACTAATGTGTTGCACACGACACGCTGGGACTCTGCACACGACACCGATGTGACCTTCTGACCGACAATTGGCCATACAGACACCATGACAGGGCATAGGGCTGCGACATAAGCAAGTAGCCAAGTGCAGCTTTGACAATACAAGAGCTTATTAAAAATGAGGGGCAGGCGACAGTATAAACCAGCCTATTTAAAATAATGACCAGGTCTTTTTCTGTGCCTGTCACTCTTACTGGTTCTTTTGTGCAGCAGAGATATCCTAGAACAGACACTGGCCCAGCATACAGACATTCAGCCCCTACTTTAGCAGGATGCTATTAAAAAAACAGAATGGCAAAGAGTAGCTTGATTGATTAGACAAAATGGCAAATCAGTTTGTTACACTCAATTTAATGGAGTTTTATTAATATTAAATTAACAGAATGAATCTCAGAGGAAAATTGCTGCCTGACCCCATGTAACCCACCAAGAGACAAATAGCGCCACGTACAGATGCCATCTTGCATGTGGCACGAATACAGCCACAGAAAGGATAGGGTTTGACAGATACCTCCCCCCGGCAACACCAGCCTAGACTCCAGCCAAGATCTCATCCCACTGTTTTAATGCATAGCTAGAGCAATACTGAACTTGTTCAGAATTGTGCAATGAATGCAGATAGAAAAAAAAAAAAGCAAATGGCAAGTAGGCACCAGCTGATAAGCTGGCCTTCTCTGCAGCAGGGTACCACAGATGTTTCTGAAACTAGATCATGCAGCAAGCCAGCCTTCCCACGTTCAGAAAAGCCTTCAGAGCAGTCTTATATGACAGCACGTGGTAAACCAGCCTTACCTTAGAAACCACATATAAAATATCCAAACGTCTGGGTGCTTAGTCAACCTAGCCCAAGCTGGGGAGACCTCACACAATCCTCCTCACCCCGGATGGCCCTGCAACAGAGCAAATGACCTTCTGGTCCCACCTTTTGGCATCTTATGTGGGAGAGACCGGCCATCCTCTGTGGAGGCTTTGGTGAATGGCAGGCCTCATTCTGGTATGTCTCCTCCTTACTTCCCCCACACAAGCCNCAGGTTCCGAGCTGGTGCCCCCTACGTAACAGATACTGCACACGGCACACTGGGGTTATGCACACGGCACGCCGGTACTGTAGCACACGGCACCAATATGGTCTGCACACGGTACCAATATGGCCTGAAGTTGACCAGGTGGAAGGTTCAAGAATGGTCACACGGCACTAATGTGTTGCACACGACACGCTGGGACTCTGCACACGACACCGATGTGACCTTCTGACCGACAATTGGCCATACAGACACCATGACAGGGCATAGGGCTGCGACATAAGCAAGTAGCCAAGTGCAGCTTTGACAATACAAGAGCTTATTAAAAATGAGGGGCAGGCGACAGTATAAACCAGCCTATTTAAAATAATGACCAGGTCTTTTTCTGTGCCTGTCACTCTTACTGGTTCTTTTGTGCAGCAGAGATATCCTAGAACAGACACTGGCCCAGCATACAGACATTCAGCCCCTACTTTAGCAGGATGCTATTAAAAAAACAGAATGGCAAAGAGTAGCTTGATTGATTAGACAAAATGGCAAATCAGTTTGTTACACTCAATTTAATGGAGTTTTATTAATATTAAATTAACAGAATGAATCTCAGAGGAAAATTGCTGCCTGACCCCATGTAACCCACCAAGAGACAAATAGCGCCACGTACAGATGCCATCTTGCATGTGGCACGAATACAGCCACAGAAAGGATAGGGTTTGACAGATACCTCCCCCCGGCAACACCAGCCTAGACTCCAGCCAAGATCTCATCTCACTGTTTTAATGCATAGCTAGAGCAATACTGAACTTGTTCAGAATTGTGCAATGAATGCAGATAGAAAAAAAAAAAAAGCAAATGGCAAGTAGGCACCAGCTGATAAGCTGGCCTTCTCTGCAGCAGGGTACCACAGATGTTTCTGAAACTAGATCATGCAGCAAGCCAGCCTTCCCACGTTCAGAAAAGCCTTCAGAGCAGTCTTATATGACAGCACGTGGTAAACCAGCCTTACCTTAGAAACCACATATAAAATATCCAAACGTCTGGGTGCTTAGTCAACCTAGCACAAGCTANGTGGTAAACCAGCCTTACCTTAGAAACCACATATAAAATATCCAAACGTCTGGGTGCTTAGACAACCTAGCCCAAGCTGGGGAGACCTCACACAATCCTCCTCACCCCGGATGGCCCTGCAACAGAGCAAATGACCTTCTGGTCCCACCTTTTGGCATCTTATGTGGGAGAGACCGGCCATCCTCTGTGGAGGCTTTGGTGAATGGCAGGCCTCATTCTGGTATGTCTCCTCCTTACTTCCCCCACACAAGCCTGAGAAAAGTTAGTTAAAACAGATTCTGTTAACCCCATTCAACAGCACCTAGGGTTGGTGCAGACAATCAATGATCCAGAAGAAATACCATGTGACTGTAGCCGTGTGACAAAACACAGTCAGGCCATCCTGAAACTTGAACGGATTCAATGTAAAGCTGCAGTGAAGTTTTCACTAATGACCACATAGTGAAAATTAACATCGATTGCCCAACTTCAGTAACCTTACTGCTGTTGTGAAAATTAGCATGAAAAACTGCATGTTCTCTGAAAACCTCCCAGACTCCTTAATTAAAAAAAAACAAAAAAACAAAAAGCCAAATCTGAGCATTTAAAATCTCATAGTGAATGTTTCACACACATTCAATATGTGCAGGAAATCTTCTGATGTACAGTCAACATTTTCCTTTCCTTCTATTCTATTAGAGAGCATAGTCACACGCTGGATTTCAATTAACCACGGGTTATGTGGGACAGTCAAGGATTGCTTCTCAATTCTAGATCTCTCTTTTGGTACAGAACTCTTGGGTGCAGTCTGCTTATTTCCTGGGTTTGATCTGTTGCCTTACGACATACTCAAAGAACATTACTGGTACTGTGAAATACGTGTTCTGTAAACCCACTTAACTAGGGTGATTTCAATGTGCATTTAAGCTGCAGCGTCTGACACTTTGTTACATCATTTGTCTTCACTTCTGCTCTCCGGGAGCCTGACACTGCATTTCCACACCTGCTCACAAAGCCCACACACTCAGTTTGATTATTTCATCAGGGCTGTTACTTACCGTTCTTACTTTGATGGCTCAACTTTTTTACTGACTGCTTTTTGATAACTTCAGTTTAATCATTTCCCTCTGAGCCTACAATGGATTTTATTATGTCTTTCTATTCTCTTAAACTACTGCAGGTTAAGTATTGCCCAGCCCAGCTAGGTCATATATCATTGCAACTAAAGTTATCAGATCTATTAGATACTGCACTTGATCCTCTGAACACCACTTTAATATGTGCCCCCAGTGGATTAATCTCTAT
The DNA here is from genome assembly GCA_003942145.1 of Platysternon megacephalum. NCBI lineage: Eukaryota > Metazoa > Chordata > Testudines > Platysternidae > Platysternon > Platysternon megacephalum. The sequence continues at coordinate 11,462,710 of QXTE01000005.1, read as the reverse complement.
CAGATATAATCAATCAGAATTACTAAAATGGTAGGTTGGCTTTCAACCGTTGGTAGCAGTGAAGTTCATCCGAGTGCTGAAGGCTAGCATTAAAATAGGGATTAAGTGGGTGTGCGTCTTGCAATCCTCTGAATGGGTGAATTTTACCCTAAAACAAGTTAACAAGGCTGTTTGCCAGCCAAAAAGGTATTAGACAGGTATTACTATTAAAAATGTACTTTAGGAAACAAAGTCATAATCACAATTGATTTAAGCAGAAATTCCCAGGGTAAACAATGGAGAGTTTAGATTAAAAAACCATTGGCACAATGTAGCTCCAGCACATTAACTCAAACGACGGTACTAATCTGAAAGGTTTGTCCTCACTGCCATTATCTCCCAGTAGATGGAGTCAAGCCCCAATCAACCCAACTTTCTCTCCCTCTCTGCTACTTTAAATTACATCTTTTATTCAAATAAAGCTACAGTACATGGCGGCTTTCAGCCCCTTGTTCCGCCAATTTAACAGGCTATTTTCTGCACAAAGTCATTTTCAATTAAAGTGCACTGGGGCAGTTCCAGAGTCTTTTAAGTAGTGCTAATAACTTAAGGCTAATATTGGAAAAACAGGTTTCAGAGTAGCAGCCGTATTAGTCTGTATCAGCAAAAAGAACAGGAGTACTTGTGGCACCTTAGAGACTAACACATTTATTTGAGCATAAGCTTTCGTGGGCTACAGCCCACTTCTTCGGAAAAACAAACACCCCTCTTGCCCCAAAGGACAATGGTATTTTAAACTTGAGAGCACAGCTGTTAGATAAGTACAGTGCACTATAACTGCTGACTTCTGTTTAACATTGTTGCCTCCTTGATACCAAGAGAACACCTAGATACACCATAGCAAATGCTCCTCTTTAAGACAGAATGCAGGTTACACCATAACACAAATACATTTGGAGACAAGCGTAGTTGCCAAATAACATATAGGACCATGTAAGTACGTTGGCCATGTTATACAGTTGATTAATTGGTGTAACTCACACTGGCACCCATGGGAACCGCATGTGAAGACTTGAGCCAATTGTATTTACCAAGTAGTTATGATGTAACGGAGAGTACTTGTACTGCAGCTAGACCCTTGAATTCAAAGTCCTGCTTACCCAGACAACTTTTCAACTAATTTCTAACCTTTAAACTCTTCTAATAAGAATGCAAATTGTTGACTAAAGTGAAAATCCCGAAAATTCCAGCTGGTTTATTCTTAAATGCTATGACTTTGAATAGAAAAGATCCGTCTGTGGTTACTTTATAGTACTGTTGCCTTGGGTTAATAGGAGTCTCTGACAATTGACCCTGCCATTTTTCTCCAATGCCTTATATACAAAAATCAGTCTTTCTGGCACAGTGTTCTTTTGCCTCGCATCTTATTCCACCAGTATAAGGAGTTAGTTATTTGTTCCATTTGCTTCTTGTTGTCACTGATTGTATTTGAGGTTTCCTAGGGTTCAGTTTAAGGCCCACCATTTTTACAGATCTACACGAGCAGTAGTTATGCTTGAGAGGAATTTTGAGAAGACACCATGTTAACATATATTCTCTCTCTTTAGCATTCAGATATATTCAGCCTTCTGAAAAGAGCCTCCCGTGTTCATCTTAGTACATTCTATTATGTTTTTCAGAGGCCTTTGGGTTCAGTTAGAATAGCAGTCGTCCAGATACATACAGGCCAACACAATTCTAATTCAGAATATAAAATCAGGAGGGGCGTCAAAATAGGGGTCTACCATAAACCACCAAATCAGGGGGAGAAGGTGGTTTCTAGAACAACAAATATCTAAAACATAAGACCTGGCAGTAATGGTGGATTTAACTACCCAGACATCTACTGGAAAAAGAAAATACAGCAACACACAAATGTCCAATAAGTACCTGGAATGAATTGGGGACAACTTTTTGTTTCAGAATGTGGAGGACATACCCACGGGGACAGCCATTTTAGACCTGATTCTGGCTAACAGGGAGGAATTGGTTGCGAATCTGATGGTTGAAGGCAATTTAGGTAAATGTGATCACAAAATTATAGAAGTCATTATTCTAAGAAAAAAGTGAGAGTCGCAGAATAAGGAAAATGGAATTTCAAAAAGCAGGCTTTAACAAACTCAGAGAACTAGTCCCAAGGGAAGAAAATCTAAGGGAAAACGGAATTCAAGGACAGTTGGCAGTTTCTCAAAGACACAGTATTAAAGGTGCAACAGCAAACTATCCTGAGGCAAAGGAAAGATAGGAAGAGTAATAAGAAGCCAATATGGCTAAATCAAGGGTTCTTTAATGACCTGAAAATCAAAAAAGAACCCTACAAAGAGTGGAAATATGGAAAAATTAGAAGAGTAATTTAGAGAATTAAAGAAGAGTATAAAAGAATATCACAAACATGCAGGCATAAAATCAGAAAGGCTAAGGCACAAAATGAGTTACACCCAGAAAGGGACATAAAAGGCAATAAGAAGAGGTTCTATAGATACATTAGTAGCAAGAGAAAGACGAAGAAAAGTACAGGTCCTCTACTTAGCAGGAAGGAGGGCTAATAATGGACGACATCAAACAGACTGAAGTGTTTAATGCCTGTTGCTTCAGTTTTCACTAAAAAGGTAAATTGGGACCAGATACTTAATACAATTTATACACCTCTACCTCGATATAACGCTGTCCTTGGGAGCCAAAAAATCTTACCGCGTTATAGGTGAAACCGTGTTATATTAAACTTGCTTTGATCCACCGGAGTGCACAGCCCCGCCCCCCCAGAGCACTGCTTTACCGCGTTATATCCAAATTTGTGTTATATCGGGTGGCGTTATATTGAGGTAGCAGTGTATTAACAAAGGGGAAGAAACATTAGCCACAATAGGGGAAAAAACAAGTCAAAGAATAGTTAGATAAGTTAGATGTATTCAGGTTGTCAGGGCCTGATGAAATTTACCCTAGAGCACTTAAGGAACTAGCTGAAGCAATCTTGGAACCATTAAGAACTCATGGAGGACAGGTGAGGTTCCAGAGGACTGGAGAAAGGCTAACACAGTACCTAACTTTTAAAAGGGAAACAAAGAAGGCCCAGGGAATTATAGACTGGAGAGCCTAACTTTGATACCTGGAAAGATACTGGAACAAATTATTAAACAATCAGGTTGTAAGCACCAGAGGATAATGGGGTTATAAGTAATAGCCAATATGGATCTGTCAAGAACAAATCATGCCAAACCAACCTTCTTTGGAATTTCCTTCTTTGACAGGGTTACTGGGTTAGTGGATTGGGGGAAGCTGTAGATGTGACATATTGATTTTAGTACGGCTTTTGACACATGACATTCTCATAAGCAAACTAGTGGTCTAGATGAAAATACTATAAGGTGGGTGCAAAACTGATCCATACTGCTGAAAAGGATTGATATTCTGCTCAACTCAGCACTAGTGAAGCCTCTGCTGGAGTACTATGTCCAGTTCTGGGCACCACACTTTAAAAAAGTGCAGCGAATCCAGAGGATGATAAAAGGTTTAGAAAGCCTGACCTATCAAGAAAGGTTAAAAAGGCTCCTCAGATTGGGGACTGCTCAACTCCTTCACTGTCTCTCTGGCTGTTACTCAGCCAGTGAGATCATGCCCCTCCCATCCCCTGATGTCACTTCTAATACCTAGTTTCAGGTACGTCACTGGGGATGGTGTCACTGACTGCCTTTTTGAAACAGTAGGCAGGGTCCAGGAGCTGCATAACAGCCCATCAGCATTTGTTGTATGGGATGGAGGATACAGGCAAGTCTCATCTTATGCGGGGGTTCCGTTCCGCGGTTAGCACGTAAAGCAAAAACCGCGTATAGTGAAACACTCATTGAGTTGAATGGCGGGCGGAATCGCCTGCACTACAGATGCAGTTTTAAAATTGTTATTTTTCTTTTTTTTCCCCTGTTTTTGCCGACCACGCAAAGCTGAATTTGCACATGTTAAATGCGCCTAAGATGCGACTCGCCTGTACTAGGATTCCACTTCTCCATGTCTGCAATATGGCCAGACCACAGAGTTCGGAGGGCTCTTTGACGCAGGGGAGCTATGAGTCAAGATTGGTACTGAATACCATAACATTTTGAGTTATCCAAGATTCATTTTTTCCATACTCTGACTTTGAAACAACCAGCGCCTTGTCACCCATCCACTGGATTATTTGAACACATTATGTATTAGGCCTTATTCAATTTATCTTACATCATATACTTGGCAGCTACCAGTGCTGATTAAAAAGCAAGCAAACACGATGTTTGGCTGTATTGAAAAAGAGAGAGAAAATAGTACTGGCAATGTTAGGATGCCATTATAAACACAGGCAGCTCACCCTCACCTTGAATACAGCATTGAGGCAGGCACCATGGCTTAGCTGGCTAAAGCACCTGCCTAGTAAACAGAAGATCCTGGGTTCAACTCCCAGTGGTGCATTGTGGTATGGCTTTATCCTTCCCATGGAGAGGAGGGATGGCCCAGGGGTTAAGGGACTGACTTGGGAGACTTAGGTTCAAATCCCAACTCCACCACAGACTTCCTGTGTGACTTTGGGGGTGAGGGATAGCTCAGTGGTTTGAGCATTGGCCTGCTAAACCCAGGGTTGTGAGTTCAATCCTTGAGGGGGCCATTTGGGGATTTAGTTGGGATTGGTCCCCCTTTGAGCAGGGGGCTGAACTAGAAGACCTCCTGAGGTCCCTTCCAATCCTGATAGTCTATGATTCAGTTTGGCATTAACTATACAGATATTATTGATCTTTGTAAATAAATTTGAACATGTGCCTAGAGCTCTGGCTATGCATATTCCAAATAATCTACAAATGAATAATTTGCAGGCATATAAAACCACAGGTTTCTTCAAGCAGCTATCCAAAAAAAGGTACAATAATGAGTCAATTTCCATGGGGTCTGTAAAAGATGGAGTGTTTTTTAACACTTCATTTCCTTTGCACATTACTCCATGTGTGGGAAATGATTTAATATTGCTATGCCAATATCACACATATCTGAGCAAAGATTTCTCCAGTTAGAATTTAATAGGTTTCTAGCTTATAATGTTTAGGTTTTTTCTTTCTTTTTAAATATATTAATGTGGTGACTATCATTTGTTTCATAAGATACTAAATACAGAATGGACTTCAACTGAATTTTAACAAAATGAGGCTAAGAAAGTGCACAAGGAAGATAAGGAAAATTAGAGTAGCTGGCTGTAGAGCATTGAGGTTGTGACGGTACCTCCCATAAGGCATTGTGGGAATATGACATAACTGGAATATGTTTTGCGTTGCCCGTGCCAGGTACATATCTCTGTAAAGGTTATGGTCTACTATATCTATTCATCCCTTTTGTACACATATATCATTTTGTACTTGAGGTTAAGAATATGGATTGTATACTTGCTTGCTTAAGGTTTGTGAGGCATTTGGTCAGCCTCTTTAGGAAGGAATTCACTAGGTTAAGTACCCGGTCGGGGAACAATGCATCTTGGAATGCTCCAATCCACATAAGAAGTCTTCCTGGAGACATGCAAGATACCATGTGGGTAATGGCTGCTACCTGCAAGTCCTGTGTCATGCATGGGCATGTGACCTGCCCATGTGATTCCGAATCTCCCTTCTGTGACTGGATTCTACAGAGGGTGAGGAGGGGGTCTCCACCCACAAGAGACAGTCTATTTAAACCCGTGGGAGACCCCTCCATTTTGTCTTCAGCTGGCTAAAGAAGAAGCCTCTCCACCCCCCCAGGATACTTGAAGGAAAGGACTGTAACTACAGGGGGTGTGAGTGATTGCTGGACCCAGGCTAAAAGAAGATTAGCCTGTAAAAGGGAACATTTTGGAACTGGTGAGGATCTTATCTATATTTAGTGTAATTAGACATAGATTTGCGTATTTTATTTTATTTTGCTGGGTAACTTACTTTGTTCTGTCTGTTACTACTTGAAATCACTTAAATCCTACTATCTGTATTTAATAAAATCACTTTCTACTTATTAATTAACTCAGAGTATGTATTAATACCTGGGGGAGCAAACAGCTGTGCATATCTCTCTATCAGTGTTATAGAGGGCGAACAATTTATGAGTTTACCCTGTATAAAGCTTATACAGGGTAAAACGGATTTATTTGGGTTTAGACCCCATTGGGAATTGGGCATCTGAGTGCTAAGGGCAAGCAGACTTCTGTGAGCTGTTCTCAGGTAAACCTGCAGCTTTGGGACAGGTTATTCAGACTCTGTGTCTGTGTCTGGAGCAGACGGGTGTGTCTGGCTTCACCACAACAGGGTGCTGGAGCCACCGGTAGCTGGCAGGGAGAACACGAACAGAAGTAGTCTTTGCACATCAGCTGGCAGCTCCCAAGTGGGTTTCTGTGATCCAACCCGTCACAGAGGTGAAAGATGACAAGTAAACTGCTAGTAAATAAACACAACTGTGACATAGTTGGCATCACAGAGACTTGGTGGGATAATACACATGACTGGAATATTGGTATAGAAGGGTACAGCCAGTAGCGCCGCCAGCTTTTTCGGCGCCCTAGGCGGCGGAAGGTCCCGCCCCCGAAATAGGCGGCGGAAGGTCCCGCCCCCGAAATTCCGCTGACGACCGGGGTGCCGGCACCCCCCAAATGTTAGTGCCCTAGGCGACCGCCTAGGTCGCCTAATGGGTTGCGCCGGCCCTGGGTACAGCTTGCTCACGAAGGCAGGGGAAAAATAGAGGAGATGTTGCCTTATATATTAAAAATGTATACACTTAGACTGAGGTTGAGATGGAAATAGGAGACAGACTGGTTGAAAGTCTCTGGGTAAGGATAAAAGGGGTAAAAAACAAGGATGATGTCATGGTAGGGCCTACTACAGACCACCAGGAAGAAGAGGTGGATGAGGCTTTTTTTAAACAACTAACAAAATCATCCAGAGCACAGGACTTGGTGGTGATGGGGGACTTCAACTACTCAGACATGTGTTGGGAAAATAACACAGCAGGGCACAGATTATCCAACAAGTTCTTGGAATGAACTGGAGCCAATTTTTTATTTCAGAAAGTGGAGAAAGCTACTAGGGGAGAGGCTGTTCTAGATTTGATTTTGACAAATATGGAGGAGCTGGTTGAGAATTTGAAAGTGGAAGGTAGCTTGGGTGAAAGTGATCATGAAATGGTAGAGTTCATGATTCTAAGGAAGGGTAGGAGGGAGAACAGCAACATAAAAACAATGGATTTCAACAAGGCAGACGTTAGCAAACTCAGGGAGTTGATAGGTAAGATCCCATGGGAAGCAAGTCTAAGGGGAAAAACAATTGACAATTGGCAGTTTTTCAAAGAGACATTATTAAGGGCACAAAATCAAACTATCCCACTGTGTAGGAAAGAAGCATGGCAAGAGACCACCCTGGCTTAACCAGGAGATCTTCAATGATCTTAAAAAAAAAATCCTACAAAAAAATAAGTCAAATTACAAAGGATGAATATAAACAAATAGCACAAGTATGTAGGGACAAAATTAGAAAGGCCCAGGCACAAAACGAGATCAAACTAGCTAGAGACATAAAGGGTAACAAGAAAATATTCTACAAATACATTAGAAGCAAGAGAAAGACAAAGGACAGGGTAGAAAACCACTCAATGAGGGGGGAAAACCAATACCAGGAAATGTGGAAATGGCAGAGGTGCTTAATGACTTCTTTGTTTCGGTTTTCACCAAGAAGGGTGGTGGTGATTGGACATCGAACATAGTGAATGTCAGTGAAAATGAGGTAGGATCAGAGGCTAAAATCGGGAAAGAACAAGTTAAATGTGGTGCCTATTAATTTAATCAGGTGACCCCTAGTTCTTGTGTCATGTGAATGGGTAAATAACACTTCCTTATTTACTTTCTCCACACCAGTCATGATTTTATAGACCTCTATCATTTCCCTCTTGGTCATCTCTTTTCTAAGCTGAACAGTCTCCGTTTTTTTTAATTTCACCTTGGATGGAAGCTGTTCTATACCCCTAATCATTTTAATTGTTCTTCTTCCGTACCTTTTCCAATTCTAATATATCATCTTTGAGATGAGGCAACCAGAACCGCATGCAGTGTTCAAAGTGTGGGCACACCATGGATTTATATAGGGGCATTATGATATTTTCTGTTGTATTATCGATCCCTTTCCTAATGGTTCCTAACATTGATAGCTTTTTTGGCTGCTGCTTCACACTGAGCGGATGTTTTCAGGGAACTATGCAATGTGTTACTCAAGTACGAATCAGCAAGAATCAGGGTGAAAGATGAGACACTTTTGTGATATTTCCTTTCCGCTTTGGTCCCTATCAGAGTCTAAAAATGAATTGGCTCTGATACGCTAACCATTTTGGAACAGACTCCCCATCTGCATATTTGGAATTAGTGCAAATACAGAAATGTAGCCCCATATGGATGCTTGTTGTCACTTGCCAGAGTTAACATATTTATTGTTAAAACACGGGAAAGCAAAACAGGCCTTATGAAATCCACACGTGACTGTTCTGATTAATGATCCACAATACAGGTCTGTCGCATCTTAGAAATAATTAACATGTGCGATTTCAGCTTTATGCGGTCGGCAAAAACAAGAAAAAAAACAAAACAAAAAAGAGAAAAATAACAATTTAAATACTGTTTCTGTAGTGCTGGCGATTCTGCCCGCCATTACACTCAATGTAATTTTGACTATACGCGGTTTTCGCTTTACGCGCTGACCGCGGAACGTAACCCCAGCGTAAGATGAGACAGATCTGTATTATTTCTCGTTCTGTGCCTGTTTCATTTGGTTTCTGAATGTGACAATACTAGTTACTGTAATTTCAGCAGATTGTAGAGACCACAAGATCACCACACACGTCATGTAGGCCGAGTGTCAGAGGGTAGTTGGCCCTCCGAGGGAGTCGGGGTCTAGCCTATCTCTGACAGGCTCCACAAAGGGGAATGAGACATATCAGGTTCACCTGGGAGTAGTTAAACTCACTGAGTAACTGAGAGGCGGTTAACTAGGCAGGGAAGCACCTCGGCATGACAAAAGGTTAAGACTGCAGAGGGGGAACTCCTGAGAAGAAAAGAAGCTGCCAGAGAGGATTCCTCCAGCAGACTGGGAAAAAGCTGCCAGAGAAGCCAGCACTTCAAAGAGGGGAAGGCAGGGCAAGAGGCTGGCGGGAAGCCTACAGCAGGGGAGCGCTAGGAAGCAGCGTGAGACTGAGAAGGATTGGTTCTGGCCAAGAGCCCTAAATTGAAACCCAGCGGAGGCAGCCCTGGATTCCCCTAGCTACTGCAGCCTACGACTTCGGAGAAGGCGGCTCTAAAACCAGGAGACCTAGGGCTGTCTAGCCCCCACTAAAGCCAGGGAACTTCTGACTCGCCATTACCCTGAAGGAGGCAGAGACTATCAAGGGCTGGGTCGTAACAAGGACTTGACGAACACAAAATCAAGTGCGGTGGCATAAGGGGGAGGGAGTCAGGTTGGCGTTACTCCCCTTCCTGCTGCAAAGGGGCACTAAGGGACAAAGGCCCCATCTTACACAGGGTTTGCCTACTTTTTCCTCACTGTTCATCTGTTTTTATCTGCATCCCACATGATAACTAAATAGTTATTGCTTCTCAGAGCCTCCTGTGAGAGTTTTTCTCTAACAGCCGAGCGCTTTTCTATTGTGGGTGACAGCCTTCAGCCGGACACACACCTTGCCCTACAGAAAACAAATTTAACCACCTGCAGCTGGTTTTCATTAGAAAATGGGAAACGCCTCAGATGTACCAAGGTATTTTATGTTTACTCTTTGGCTAGTATGACTGGAGGCAGGAGCGTCGCCAGCTTTTCCGGCGCCCTAGGCGGCGGAAGGTCCCGCCCCCGAAATGCCGCCCCTGACAGCGGCGGCGGAAGGTCCCGCCCCCAAAATTCAACGGACTGCCGGGGCGCCGGCGCCCCCCAAATAGCAGCACCCTAGGCGACCGCCTAGGTCGCCTAATGGGTTGCGCCGGCCCTGACTGGAGGGAAGGATCCTCTACACAATAGGATTTTCTAATGCCCTGTGAACTCTAGAGTGTTTTCTGCATTTTTCAGTGGTGATAAAGTTGTCATTGGGGCCTGTGACACCAGTTAAAGAGGCAGAATTCAGGGAGTGGGTTGCAAGGTACCCCTGAAGAAAAGGCTCCCATAGAAGAAGAAGAGCATGTGGGCAAGCAGTCAAGAACATGTGGTCAACAAGTTCCCAGCCCTGTGTTCCTTCCACTAGGCCAAAGGGATGTGAGTCTGTTACAGACCCAGACTACAGAGCCTCACTCTTCAGCTCAAGTTCTAGAGCCTTATGCTTTCAGCTGGTTCAGTCCCCAGAGTTGGTCAAGATGGCAGATGCCACACAAGCTTCATATAAACAAGTTCTACTACACATAGAATCATAGAATCATAGAATCTCAGGGTTGGAAGGGACCTCAGGAGGTCATCTAGTCCAACCCCCTGCTCAAAGCAGGACCAAACCCAACTAAATCAGCCCAGCCAGGGCTTTGTCAAGCCTCACTGTAAAAACCTCTAAGGAAGGAGATTCCACTACCTCCCTAGGTAACCCATTCCAGTTCTTCCCCACCCTACTAGTGAAAAAGTTTTTCCTAATGTCCAACCTAAACCACCCCCTCTGCAACTTGAGACCATTACTCCTTGTTCTGTCATCTTCTATCACTGAGAACATCTTCTATCACTTCTATCACTGAGAAAATGGCCATTTTCTGTGGTTTTAATATTCAGCTAAATTGAATAGATTTTCATGAGGACAGCAAGTCATCACTCTGACTTTATGACTATCTACACCAGGGGTCGGCAACCTATGGCACACGTGCCAAAGGCGGCACGCGAGCTGATTTTCAGTGGCACTCACACTGCCCGGGTCCTGGCCACCGGTCTGGGGGGCTCTGTGTTTTAATTTAATTTTAAATGAAGCTTCTTAAACATTTTAAAAACCTTATTTACTTTACATACAACAATAGTTTAGTTATATATTATAGACTTATAGAAAGAGACCTTCTAAAAATGTTAAAATGTATTACTGGCATGCGAAACTTTAAATTAGAGTGAATAAATAAAGACTTGGCACACCACTTCTGAAAGGTTGCCGACCCCTGATCTACACCCATTAATCTTATAGCTCCAAGCCACAGATACGCTAACGCTGCTCTAAACAATGATTGGAATTATATTTTTAACACTGACAAACTATGTATAAAAAAATCCAGCCTGAGAGGTATGGAATTTCAGCCCAAACAGTTGCAAAGTTATAAGGATCTGAAATCAGAGGGTTATCATGGAAAGTACTAGTTATCTTTAGCTTTAAGTGTCACTATTAGCTCTGCCTATAATAATAATAATAATACAGATAACTAGAGCCGGGCAGGTTCCCCTGTCCTGTGAGAAAATGTTCAAGATTACAGACATTTTGTCCTGATTCAGGGCAGGGTAAAAAAAGTCAATCTCAAATTTTTGATTACTTTTCAAGTTAACAGAATTTCAGATTTGGTTAATGGAAATGCTTCAGTTCAATCATTTCTACATTTAAATTTTTTACATTTTACTGTAAATGAACCTACATTTCTAAACAAGTCATTTTGAACAGAAAACTAGAACTTAATTTTTAAAATGTCAAAACAGGCCATTTTGACAATTTTCCAACTTTTTCAAAAAAAATTCAATATGGGAAATTAGTCAAAATTGACTCTTTCCCACAAACAGTTTCGGTGTCAACAAATTGGCACTTTCTGACAGAAAAATGTTTAGTCAAGCAATTCCTGACCAGCTCTACTAATATCTACTTTATCATTCAGATACTAATAATCTGTATAGATAAATCATGAAACTCGCTTTTAGTTTGTAAAGATTAAACAGCTTTCAGATTAATGGATCCACTAATGTTTTTACTGCAATTCATTCATTTTCTTCACTTAGTAAATAATATATTAGACCATTCAGAAAACAACAACTTGTTAGAAAGACAAAATGCCTGTTAAATTATCAAGTACATTGTTCATTGGTCTGCTGCTATGATACTCTAGGAAGAAGAACTATAACTTAATTGACTTCCTAGCAAAAGCAATGTTTTAGACAGGTGGTATCAGGAGACATCTGACTTTCTTAGTCATTAAACTGACATTTTAAAATGACTCTGTTTAAAACAATGAAGAGGGCAACAGCTGGAGATCCCCTGACTTATACTAGGTCAAGATTTTGCTCGTTCTGGCAAAACACCTTGTTAAAACTGTTTCAGAGAGGTAGCCGTGTTAAAACTCTGTCAGGCAGGCACCATTTCCAGCTGTGCCTTCTGTCAGGAACCTGCTGGTTCCAGGGGACAGAATGGTCCCTCATGGATTCCTGAAGACCTCAGGGGGGTTGACAATTGAGAGAGCAGGAGGAGGCAAGCTAGCAGGTCCTACAGAAGATTTTGCACTCAGACTAACGAAGTGCTCAACAAAGGGGCTGAGACGCTTGTGGGCACAATATAAAACCTAGGTGACACACAAGCAGATGGATATGACAACAAAAGATAAGGTGTGTGTCCTGGGGGAGGGGATAGATGCAAGGATAGAGAATTGTGCAAACTAACATGTTTACCATTGTTTTGTAGAGCTGGCTTAAATTCTTTTAATGAATAGCTTTTTGTGGGAAACTGGGGTTTTGTCAAAAATTAATTGTTTTGTGAAAAAAATGGACTAAATGTTTTGTTTGGAAGTTGTGGAACAATAGCCACTTTCTCGTAGCTTTTAACTCAGACCATTCTTTCCCCTACACTTTCATCAAATAACAGATTCCTTCTCTCAACAAATTTTTCTGTTTTCATTTCCCCCCCAACTGGTTCTTTCTTGCTCCCATTTATCTCTGTTGCAAGTATTTAGCTCTATCACATCTATGCCACACTGATCCCTCTATCTTACCTTTCACAATTAACCTTTTAATAGACACTTGACCTTTTTGATCCTTTTCTGTTTAACCCCTAGTTTTTTATTCCTGAACAATTGCTCCATGTAATCAGATTCTTGTGCAAACATTTTACAAACAGGCCTTCTTCTCCTCCAGTTTGGTCTCTCTTCAACTTTTTGCACATATACCCCCGAAAGGTTTCAGAGTAGCAGCCGTGTTAGTCAGTATCCGCAAAAAGAACAGGAGTACTTGTGGCACCTTAGAGACTAACAAATGTATTTGAGCATAAGCTTTCGTGGGCTACAGCCCACTTCATCAGATGCATAGAATGGAACTTTTCATTCAAACATGGTGTATTTTTCTCTGAAGCCAGAGAAAAGTTCTTCTGCTGAAATCTCTCTGCTATCAGACTCACTTTCCATGTCTAGCATATACTAACACCTCTCCCTCCCCGTGGCCCTACACACACTATGTACATACTTTGCTTCCCATTACAGTGGATAGTAACCATCTTCTAAGCTTTTCCTTTGCGGTAAGGAAACAGGAGGGTGGAAAAGGAAGAAAAATAAATGTACCATAGTAAGCGCTTCAGGGCAGGGACTCTCTTACGATATGCTTGTACAGCACCTAGCACAATGTGGCCTTAATCTTGGTTGGGACTTCTGGGCACTTTGCAGATCCACTACCTTCCTGAGCTAGTATTGAGACCATGAAGTTTAACTTTAGAGTCATAAAATGAATGGTTACTTATTTCCTCAAGCACTTGGATGCAGAAGCAGCTAGAAGAGTGTGGTGCATGTCGAGCCAGCTGCTTAGCGTTGGCACCCACGCAAAATCTATTACCAGAGTGGAATTCTTGTAGACAAGTTCTTAAGGACAGTTGAAGAGTCAGACTGCGGCCCCTGAAACATTTTTCAGGTTATGTGAATGTTTCGTGAACGTCAGGCCAGGTACCCATAGTGCAGATGAATTTGAACTAGGCAATAACGTTACAGCATCCTTCCTGAAGGACTGGTTCAGTCTATTATCCCAACGAGCGAGCAAACTTGCTTTTGCCTTGCCAACAAAACACATTGCACAACTCCACTTTCCAACAGCATTTCTTATAGCAGTTTAAGTCACATGGGCTTTTAAGTTGATCCTTCTGTATTGTTACTGTGACAGGTATGTCAATTTTCTGCAATATCCTGGACAAACCTTATTGAATTAAGGTAAAGCTTATTGAATTAAGTGTAAGTATTTTACGAGGTCATTGTATTAAAAATGCCAATGTTTGTGTGTTATTGTGGGATTTTATGTAACCTCTCTAGTGGGAAGACATGACTAATATAAATCCTGGGAAGTGTTATGAGCTTCAAAAGGAGTCTTTTAAACAATGTAACTCCACCTCCTGGAATTATACGAAGCCAAGCCTCTTGACTCTTCTCCCTGAGGAGGGGACCATTGTCTGGCTGTTTATCTATTAGTGGTTTCTGCAGATCAAAGACCCAGGCTGGATAAAGGAGTGACTCAGATTCATGGGGGTTCTGATAAAAAGATGTTATGCACTTGTAACCATGGAAGACTCCCTGTGTGTGGTATGAAGAATATTCACCTGCCAGAGAGCTTGCTGGAATTGGGGTGATCTCTGGTGAACCTATTCACATGCTAATAAGCTTTTCTATTGTTTTTAATATGTTTTTTCTATAATGCTTTCACCTTCTGGCCTTGTCTACACCAGCAAGTTTCTACGCAGTAAAGCAGCTTTCTCCGGTGTAACTCCTGAGGTGTACACACAGCCAAACCACTTAGTGCGCAGAAACCGCACAGTTGCAGCACTGTAAAAAAACCACCCTGACGAGAGGCGTACAGCTTTCTGCGCTGGAGCTACAGCACTGCGGTGCCAGTGCAGACACCCTGGTCGATTACAGCGCTGCGATTGGCCTCCGGAGCAGTGTCCCACAATGCCTGTTCTGGCCTCTCTGGTCATCGGTTTGAACTCTACTGCCCTGCCCTCAGGTGACCAACCGTGAGCCCCACCCCTTAAATTCCTTGGGAATTTTGAAAGTCCCCTTCCTGTTTGCTCGGTGAGCAGTGGTCTCAGCGCATCTTTCCAGGTGACCATGCCTGCTCCACGCACCAGGCGATCCCCTGCTTGGAGCAATGCCGAGCTGCTGGACCTCATCAGCATTTGGGGAGAGGAGGCTCTGCAGTCCCAGCTGTGCTCCAGCCGTAGGAATTATGATACCTATGGACAGATTTCACGATGCATGACAGAAAGGGGCCATGACCGGGGCACAATGCAGTGCAGGATCAAAGTGAAGGAGCTGCAGAATGCCTACCACAGGGTTCTTTTCTACCATGGAGGAAGCTAGCCAGTCACAGCTGTTGGAGCTTGGCGAAGCACAAACCGGAGAGGAGGCCCCTGGTAAGTGTTTTTTAATAAAAGAATTGTTTTGGTTTGAAAGCAATCTTTATTCCATTAATCAAAAGCAAACAGAGCCCTGCCAAGCAACCGGCAATTTTCTTAAACCTTCATAGTGCATTGTCTGCACCAATCACTTCCTATTATTGGATTTCAGCTTCAAATTTCTGCCTCAAGACATCCCTGATCCTTATGGCCCCACGCTGCACCCCTCTAATAGCCCTCGTCTCTGGCTGTTCAAATTCAGCCTCCAGGCACTGAGCCTCAACCGTCCAGCCCTGAGTGAAGCTTTCACCCTTCCCTTCACAAATATTACGGAGCGTACAACACACGGCTATAAGCATAGGAATATTGTCATTGGCCAGTTCCAGCCTCCCATATAGGCAGCACCAGCGAGCCTTAAAATGGCCAAAAGCACACTCAACAGTCATTCTGCACTTGCTCAGTCTGTTGTTAAACCACTCCTTGCTGCTGTCAAGGTGCCCCGTGTATGGCTTCATAGGCCACGGCATTAAGGGGTAGGCAGGGTCTCCCAGGATCACAACAGGCATTTCAACTTCCCCTACGGTGATCTTCTGGTCTGGGAAGAAAGTCCCTGCTTGCAGCTTCCTGAACAGGCCAGTGTTCCGAAAGATGCGTGCGTCATGCACCTTTCCAGACCAGCCTGCGTTAATGTCCATGAAATGTCCACAGTGATCCACAAGTGCCTGGAGAACCATAGAAAAATACCCCTTAATGTGCTCGGTGGCTAGGTGGTCTGGTGCCAGAATTGGAATGTGTGTGCCATATATGGCCCCTCCGCAGTTAGGGAAGCCCATTTGTGCAAAGCCATCCACAATGTCACGCACGTTGCCCAGAGTCAGTGTCTTTCGGAGCTGGATGTGATTAATGGCCCTGCACACTTCTGTCAATCTGAGTCCAACGGTCAACTTTCCCACTCCGAACTGGTTAGCGACCGATCGGTAGCAGTCTGGAGTAGCCAGCTTCCATAGTGCAATCGTCACGCATTTCTCCAATGACAGGGCAGCTCTCATTCTCGTATCCTTGTGCCACCCGGCTGGGGCAAGCTCATCACACAGTCCCATGAATGTGGCTTTCCTCATCTGAAAGTTCTGCAGCCATTGCTTGTCATCCCAGACGTGCATCACGATGTGATCCCACCACTCAGTGCTTGTTTCCCGAGCCAAAAAACAGTGTTTCACTGTGGTCAGCACCTCCGTGAATGCCACAAGCAATCTCGTGTCGTAGCTACTTCTCATGGCGAGATCAACGTTGAATTCCTCTTGCCTTTGTAGTTTAAGAAATAACTCCATTGCCACTCATGATGTGTTAGTGAGAGTGAGCAGCATATTGGTCACCAGTGCCGGATCCATTCCTGCAGATCCAAGAGGCAGAGTGCGCAGTACACAAACTGTTGAAAGATGGCGCCAAATGCGGACCGAAGCACAGGGATTGCTGGGATGCGAAGCAATGCATCATGGGGCATTGGGACAGGACCCAGGATGCCCCGTGACCCCCTCCGCCTTCCCACAACTCTTCGCGGCAGAAGCGGAAGAGATGCTCTGTGGGATAGCTGCCCAGAGTGCACCGCTCTGAATACTGCTGCAAGTGTGAACACGCTATTGCGCAGGCAGCTGACAGTGTGAACGCACAACAGCGGTTTCCCTTCAGCGCTTTCTGAGTGGCGATGTAACTGCCAGCGACGTAACTCTGCCAGTGTAGACGCACCCTAAGACTAAATGTGCTGTGTGGTAACTTATAACTGTGACAATTACACTGTTTATGGCTTCCGAGGAGAAGGCAAAGCAGGCTTGCTTAGGCAGTCTGACTTGCTGGGGCATTCAGAGGGTAGACTAGGAACTGTGCAGCATGGAAATACCCCAGTCAGGAGGGAGAGAGATGCGTGTCTCCACCCAAGAGAGGTGAGGGCTGCAGAGCCAGACACCTGAGAGTAGGTGACCTTGCTGGACTGTGACAATTATTATTTGTGTTACCGTAGCACGTAGGAGCCTCATTCATAGGCCAGGGTCCCACTGTACTAGGTGCTGTACAAACAAAAAGGCTGTCCTTGCCCCAAGGAGTTTGCAATCTAAGTACACGGATTTAAATTCAAAAACGGAACAATTTTCTGTGACAGGCTGGAAGCAATGACCTAGATTTAGTGGAGGGCATGGCTGTCTAGCTGGTGTAGCATGTCACACAACTTGGCAAATACTGCAAGCTATTTTCAACGCACACTTGCTCAAATTTTAAACTAATCGCCTTTGACCAGCCTCTCACCCTTTTGTTCACTTCTGTGCCCATCTGGTGAGCCAGTTTTACAGGCATCAATGTCTGACAATAGGTCATGCCATCGCCACATACACAGCATTTGAAGATACCAAACTGTAAATTCACATGCACAACGGTTTGCAAGCTCATCCAGTCAGGAAACAGAAAGATTACCCTGATTTATCTGGCCAATCACAACTAATCAACATAGCTTGACTATCAAATGTTCTCATAATGTTTTGATTAAGCCACAGAATGAAGAGATTCATCAACTTTGCTGAATTATTTGGAACACCATGTGAATTGGGCTGTGCCCGCAGATATTTCAGATGTAGAAAAGGCTAAATCCATTGAGTAAGTGTGAATTACTCATTCAGCTCTTGGAAATAATACCAGCCTTACACAAAGTATTTTCAAATGGAATGAAGGGAGTTAGGCACCCAAGTCCCAGTGAAAGTCAACAGGAGATAGGTTTCAGAGTGATAGCCATGTTAGTCTGTATCAGATAAAAGAACAAGGAGTACTTGTGGCACCTTAGAGACTAACAAATTTATTTGAGCATAAGCTTTCGTGGGCTAAAACCCACTTCATCGGATACATGCAGTGGAAAATACAGTAGGAAGATATATATACACACAGAACATGAAAAAATGGGTGTTGCCAAACCAACTATAACAAGAGTAATCAATTAAGGTGGGCTATTATCAGGAGAAGAAAAAAAACTTTTGTAGTGATAATCAAGATGGCCCATTTCCAACAGTTGACAAGAGGGTGTGAGTAACAGTAGGGGGAAAATTTAGCATGGGGAAATAGTTTTTACTTTGTGTAATGACCCATCCACCCCCAGTCTTTATTTAAGCCTAATTTAATGGTGTTCAGATTGCAAATTAATTCCAGTTCTGCAGTTTCTCGTTGGAGTCTGTTTTTGAAGTTTTTTTGTTAGAGCATTGTGACTTTGAAGTCTGTAATTGAGTGACCAGGGAGGTTGAAGTGTTCTCCGACTGGTTTTTGAATGTTATAATTCTTGACATCTGATTTGTGTCCATTTATTCTTTCGCATAGAGACTGTCCGGTTTGGCCAATGTACATGGCAGAGGGGCATTGCTGGCACATGATGGCATATATCACATTGGTAGATGTGCAGGTGAACGAGCCTCTGATAGTGTGGCTGATGTGATTAGGTCCTATGATGGTGTCCCCTGAATAGATATGTGGACAGACTCCCCTAGGCTCCTGTGAGGAATGCAGGGGTACTAGGCAAGGATTATTTATCTCTGTCCCAAATTGGTGTTTGGTGCATTAGACTTTTAGGATGGTGCAGTTGTGGTAGGGGAACAAACAGTTTCAACACCTTCACCCACAGGTGAGACATAGTGATAATGTCAGTGATTACAACTCATTGAAATCGAAAGTCATTAGGAGGCCACACTAGAGCAGCTTTAATGGTTCTAGCCGGCTCTCCCGGGAGGGCCCCCAAACCAGTTTGAACAGGGTGAGTCGGAGTGGGAGAGAACCTCTGGTCCTACACCGTAGTGAGACCTGGGCTCAGTCCCATACCGTTGGGTGAGTCACCAGGCCCTTGTCTTGAGATGCTTCTGGTGAGTGTCAAAGGCTTTATGTGTGGATGGTACGGGGGTTTGGGCTTAAAGCTGAGTTTAAATCTGAGTTTACTATGCAGTGTTGACATAGCCTCAGGCTCTGGCTGGGAGAACATAAGTTACAGGAAGAACAGACTTAAGGGGAAAGCCTATCTAGTTTAGCTTATAGTCAAGTGTAAGTTTATATAAGACTGAATACGTGTCAAATGTTTGTTTTAAAATTCCCTTTTCTCTGTTTTGTTCTGCTAAATAAAAATAAATAAAAATTTTTGTATCTGCTAAATAAAAATACTGTTTTAAGAAGGCCGAGGGTCACTACAGCATTGGTCACAGGTTCCTGAAGGGAGGAAACACAGTTGCAAAACACCCAGATTGTTTTCCTTATTACAAACCCAGTGGAGTCTCTGGGCCCAACATCTGCAGGAAAGTGTTTGTATATTTTCACCCTGAAATGCTCTCTCCCTATTACGGACAACAGTAACAATACACATTAGAAGCACCATCTGTTCATCTTGACTGACGTCAGCTGTACTATCCAGGATATAGTTTTTGTAGCTTCTAATAAAGCTAAATTCTTGCTATTAAATGTTTCTAGATAACGGATATGCTCCAGGAAACACTTACTATCAGGCATAGCATCGTTGTCTTCTGTAGGACTATTGTTTGTAGTGCAGTCATATCTAGGACAGAGCCCCATTGGACTATGCCTGGTAGCAAGCGCCACAGCCAGTGGTAACAGTCTGCAAGACAGTGTTGAACTAACCTGTTGCATGGCCTTAACCCTCCCCCTTCTGCTTCCTTCTCCACCCACAGTGCCCAGCTTTGACACAGGGGAAGCACTGCTTCCAAAGGAAGTGGAACCCAACTTCCACATCCTCTTAAAGTGGTACTTCAAGTCTTAACCACAGGGCACAACCAGAATTTTTGCTAAGGAGGGGGCTTAGGTTACTTGCCTGGCCGCCCCATATGCGAGTAGCATTGCAACCTGTCATTCAAAGTTGGCCCAGCCACCCCTCTGTTATGCCTAAGTGACCCGTAGGCCCCTGCTGAAAATTGCCCCGCCCCTTGTGCTCAATTTAAAATGCTTGATTCTAGCAATTTGCTGTTGTCCAATATATTTCTTTTGTAAGTGACGTTAGTGCTGATACAAGGTGGCAGATTGCCAGTCCTGAACCAAAGTCCCCAATCTGTGCACAGTACAAGTACCAGTCAATATTATGGTTTATAACTGAATGCCTTTACAATCATGTCAGTGGTGGTGGACAACACTATAATCCATTGATATATGGGTTAATATCTCTTGAATCAAAAACTCACTTATAAAATCATTTAAAGAGGAAGAAAAGCTTTTGGTTCTATCAAAAGCCAGCTTCTGAGGAGTACATTGCAAGCCTTTGATATGAGATAATGCTACTCTCTAGTGCAGGCATAAATAGTAGCCTAAAAGACGTCTTCTCTCTTATGCCTGCTGAATGGCCAGTTGATCGTATAATTAATATGACAGGCTATGCATCTTATCGAACGAGCCTATTACTGAATTTCAACAAATATACATTATAAGCTCACATTTATCATGGCCTCCTGAAATGTGCTTCTTTATCACTCTCTTTAGTTTCTATTTAATGTATGTTCTTTTGGTTTTATCATCTGTGCAAATGTGAAACAAGCATTATCTGTATAATTCTAGCTGTTATCGAATTGGATTACCCTTCTCCCAGAGTAAGATTAGGGATTGTGACATTTCTCATAACAACAATATTGTTATCTTCATGTGCTTTTCTTATCATATTAGACCCTTCCTGCAATCTCATACTGCATTAAGTCACGTTAACCTCTTTTTCTTTCTTCAGTGACTCAGTTCTCTGACTGC
Source organism: Platysternon megacephalum (assembly GCA_003942145.1). Classification (NCBI taxonomy): domain Eukaryota; kingdom Metazoa; phylum Chordata; order Testudines; family Platysternidae; genus Platysternon; species Platysternon megacephalum. The sequence goes on along the minus strand of QXTE01000005.1, from coordinate 11,441,644 downwards.
AGGATACAAGTAATTCCCTTTAAATCAATCAAGGGCATTTCATTGAATCAATGGAAGTTACTCATGCTTTGCAGTGGAACAAGCAGGTCCCAGTAGCTTGGTCTAAATTGAGTTCATGAGTGTAAAACACTATACAGTATATGTCTGCAGTAGAGAGCGCTGACTAATTCACAGCTATATTGTTTGTTCTTAACATACAAGTTTCTTTTCCCTATGATATTTTGGCTTCATCTAGTCCTCTAAAAATAATTATGCAACAGTAAAGTCCCTGAATTTCCATCCTGCTAATAAAAAAGGATGGAGATTGTGCCATCTGGCAGAAACCAAATAAACCCAAATATCTCGGTAATTGTACTAGTTTATTTTTTCTTTTTTGGTAACCTCAGAGAGTAAATCAGGCCAACTAATGTAAAATTAGGTCTTCTTGCCATTTTCCCACCATCCATGAAATGAAAAAATAGATATGAATAGTATTGGCCTGATTATTGGTTTCCTGAGGCATTAAAAATCCCTTTAAAAGAAAAACGAAAAAAGCACAAATAGATGAAATCCCCATACTAGAACCTCCACAAACACACCCTAGTAAGAAGTGTTCATATAGTGAAAGCCTTTTACCACTAAGAAAGGCAACTATTTAGACAAAGTAAACCATTCTTCTTCTCTACAAAATGAACTGCCTTTTTTTTTTTGGCGCACATTTCTCACAGCAATAATCCTTTGGACTATGTTTCATCTAGATCAATGACAAAGAATGTTCATGAGAGAGCCAACAGAATTGAACTCAACCTGATGAGCGTGGCAATGTTCAGCAGTGAAAGCTCATTTGACTGGAGCTGTTATGTAGAAGAGAGGAAGACAACTGATGTTAGTGGTTTTAGGAGTCATCAGAAAAGGTGATGCTATCAAGTTTTACATAAACTTTGGCCTGGTCCACACTAGGGGCGGGGATCGAAATAAGATACGCGACTTCAGCTACGAGAATAGCGTAGCTGAAGTCGAAGTATCCTATTTCGAATTACCCGCGCTTACCTCGCGTCCTCGCAGCGCGGGATCGACGGCCGCGGCTCCCCCGTCGACTCCGCTAACTCCGCTCGCCCTGCTGGAGTTCCGGAGTCGATGGGAGCGCGTTCGGGGATCGATGTATCGCGTCCAGACGAGACGCGATACATCGATCCCCGCTACATCGATTTCTACCCGCCGATCCGGGCGGGTAGTGTAGACGTACCCTATGACTTGGAAGAAAGGAGGAAAGAGAGAGAGAGAGAGAGAGAGAGAGAGAGAAAGAGGGAAGGAAGAGAAAGAGAGAGAGAAAGAGGGAAGGGAAAGGGAAAGAGAGAGGGGAGGAAAGAAGGAAAGAAAAAGAGAAAGAAGGAAGGAAGGAAGAAAGGAAGAGAGAGAACGAAAGAAAAAGAAGGAAAGAAAAGTTGAGGGACTACATATAGTGAGCGTATAATTGGCAGTTGTTGGAATTATGTGAAACTGCTGGGAAGAAATCTAAACTGCAATACATAGAACAAAGGAACTTGCCATAATTTTAGTTCATTTTATTTCTGAAAGTCAGGCTATCTTGCAACACACACAAATATTAATTTACTTTGCTCAGTTGCCTGATCCTACAATGCAGCCCCACTGGTTTCATACATTTGGAGAGTGTGCAGTGATTCTCCAGTTATAGTCACCATCTGTTACAGCAGCATTACTAAGGCATAAGATATGCCTTCAAAAATTCATTGCACGCACCTTATTTCGCAGCAGCCCAATAGGGAACACAATGTTAGCAAAAAGATATAGACAGTTAAAACACCACCACATTTCAGAGTCTAAAAATTCATTTTATTTTTAAGTTAGTCCCAGGGATCAGAACATGTTGTGAAAGAGAAATGAAAGTCTTCGCTTCATTTATTTTTATAGATACTAAAAAGGAGAGTTTCCTTGCTGTAAGATTTGGGGGGAGGGGGGAATTACCTCTGAAGAAAATGTTATGTCCACACAGTACAGCTTAATGAAAGGCATCTTAATTTCTAACAAGTTGTACCTTTATTTATTACACAAGTATTGCAATAATGGCCCTACATTAACATGAAGGTGAACTCCCTCTGGGGCACCCCCGCAGCGGATGTAAACTGTCCCAGTCCTCGCTTACAGACAGCCCCCCACCCTGAAGCAAATACTCACCAGCAACCACACACCACACAACAAAAACACCAACCCAGGAACCAAACCCTGCAACAAACCCCGGTGCCAACTCTGTCTACATATCTATTCAACGGACACCATCATAGGACCTAATCACATCAGCCGATCAGGGGCTCGTTCACCTGCACATCTACCAATGTGATATATACCATCATGTGCCAGCAATGCCCCTCTGCTATGTACATTGGCCAAACCGGACAGTCTCTATGCAAAAGAATAAATGGACACAAATCTGACATCAGGAATCATAACATTCAAAAACCAGTAGGAGAACATGTCAACCTCTCTGGTCACTCAGTAACAGACTTAAAGGTGGCAATTTTGCAACAGAAAAGCTTCAAAAACAGACTCCAACGAGAAACTGCTGAGCTTGAATTAATATGCAAACTAGATACCATTAACTTGGGTTTGAATAGAGACTGGGAGTGGCTGGGTCATTACACATATTGAATCTATTTCCCCATGTTAAGTATCCTCACACCTTGTCAACTGTCTAAAATGGGCCATCTTGATTATCACTACAAACGTGTTTTTTTTCTCCTGCTGATAATACCTCATTTTAATTAATTAGCCTCTTACAGTTGGTATGGCTACTTCCACCTTTTCATGTTCTCTGTATGTGTGTGTGTATATATATATATATGTATATATCATAGAATCATAGAACTTAAGATCAGAAGGGACCAGTATGATCATCTAGTCTGACCTCCCGCATGATGCAGGCCACAAAAGCTGACCCACCCACTCCTGAAATAATTCTCACCCTTGACTCAGCTGTTGAAGTCCCCAAATCTTGATTTAAAGACGTCAAGTAGCAGATAATCCTCCAGCAAGCGACCCCTGCCCCATCTGATGAAGTGGGCTGTAGCCCACGAAAGCTTATGCTCAAATAAATGTGTTAGTCTCTGGGGTGCCACAAGTGCTCCTGTCCTAGAAAAGCATCTTGGTTCTTAGGCCTGGTCTACACTTGAAACATTTGCTGGCATAGCTATGTTAGGTAGGAATGTGAAGGAAAAAAAAATCACCCTCCTAATCAACATCACTGTCCATTTTACTGGCTGAGATGCCAGAGGCCTAGCTAACAAAATTCAAATACCAATTGCCTCCCCCTCGTATTGAATTGGCATTATTACTAAAAGTGTGCAAAATATTTCATATGGAACCTCTAACCTCTCAAGCTTAGCTCTACGTTCAAGGCTCAATGCATTTGCAAACCTCAGCCCTGGTGTTCAAAAGTTCATGGGATAAGGTTATTTCAACAGTCACATGATGCTAATTAACCTATCCCTTTAAATAGCCACTTCATCCCCTCTTCCCAGCCCTATGATACCTCCTTCCCCAAGACATCTGAGGTAAGAAGGCACGTCTTGGGTGTGGCTGGGGTGATGGAAGGATCAATCTGGACACTATGGGAGACGAGATACTGAACATAAAACCTCACAGGAGCCTGCAGATGTTGACTCATTGCCATCATCTGTGACCCAAATGGCAAAGTTCTGTTTGTGAACCCCTCTCTACACGGAATCCTACAGGGTTTTTCCCCGCTCTACCCTTGAGACTCAATCTCACCTAGGATATCATCAACTAAAGACTTTGCGTTGGCATAGTTACCATGATCAAATTACCAACCATGGCACACTATCTATTCATTCACTCTGTACCATGATGGAAAACTAACAATATTTGATTTTCTGATCCAAATTAATCACTCTGGCTGAGTAGAATTTGTTTAGTTCATTATAGCTGTGCAAGCACTAAAGCAGACCCTCTCAGCAAGGCACTAAGTGTAACATGTCGTACAGTCTCTGTTAATTAAATCTCATCCATGTTGCTGGCTCCTTGGCTCCCATACACTCTTCTGTTTTCCTCCCCCTCACATTGTCTAGCTCTGATACTTTACTTCCTTGCAGCTGCATTCTCCAGTCCCTCAAGATTTCCTTCCCTCTCTCCCCCAATGTTTTATTCTCTTTTGTACAGCCTCCACCCCCTCTGTATTCCTTGCCCATTCCATTATTTTCCCACTGGCAAAACGCCATAATACAAAATATGCTGGGAACAAGCTGTCTGCAGGGTAGGTCACTGCAAATGCCAGAAGAATTTTCTTCCTTCCCCACCGAATCCAGGAAGCCTGCACATTTCCCTCGAAAGACATGGGAGATATTAAATGGACCAGAAGTGAAATAAGAAACAGTTGTGCTTGGGTCCAGGCCAAACAAACTTCCTTGGAATGAGGCATCCTAATTCCAAAAGATAAATATTTTCTCATCCACAAATTACACTGACAACCTGAGCAGGATGGTGATTATGAAATTAGAGAGATTAGAGAGGCTATAAATATAGAAAACTCAATAATAATGGAGGATTTTAACTATCCCCATATTGACTGGATACATGTCACCTTAGGATGGGATGCAAAGATAAAAATTCCTAGACCCCATTAACCACGGCTCCTGGAGCAGAAAGTCCTGGAACCCACAAGGGCGGAGGCAATTTTTTATTTAGTTCTAAGTGGCACATAAGATCTGGTCCAAGAGGTGAATATAGCTTAACCACTGGGTAATAGCAACCACAATGTAATTAAATTTAACCTCCTTATGGGCGGGAAAATACCAAAGATGCTCTCCATAGTAGCATTTAACTTCAAAAAGGGGAAGTACACAAAAATGAGGAAGCTACTTAAATAGATATTAAAAGGAAAAGTCACAAGAGTGAAATGCCTGCAAGTTGCATGGAAACTTAAAAAAAACCCCACCATTATAGAGGCTAAAATTAAATGTATACCCCAAACAAAAAAAATAATAAGAGGACCAAAAAATGCCACCACAACTAAACAAAGAAAAAGAGGCAATTGAGGCAAAAAATTGGAAATCAAATCAAATCCTGCTGAGAAAAATAGAAAGGAGCATATACTCTGGCAAGTCAAGTGTAAAATCATAATTATGTGGTTCAAAAAAGAATGTGAAGAGCAACTAGCAAAAGAGAAAAAAAACTAAGAGGAAAAAAAAAAAATTAAGTGCATCAGAAGTAGAAAGCCTGCCAAACCATCAGTGGAGCCACTGGACGATCGAGGTGCTAAAGGAACACTCAAAGACAACATAGCTGTTGCAGAGAAGCTAAATGAATTCTTTACATTGGTCTTCACTGCAGAGGATTTGAAGGAGACTCCCACATGAGCCATTCTTTTTGGGTGACAGATCTGAGGAACTATGCCAGACTAAAGTGTCAATACAGGAGGTTTTGGAACAAATTGATAAATTAAACAATAAGAAGTTACCAGGACCAGAGGCATGGGTGACGGATGAACCCCTGCTTTGGGGAGGCTAGTCCGGTGGTCGCGCCCCTTCTGCCCGAGGCCCTGCGCCAAGCTGCTGGCCCCCCTGCGCCGCGCATGCCGGGCCAAGCCGCTGGCCCCCCCGGACGGGCCGCGCGCTGCGCCGAGCAGCCATCCCTGGCCACGCTGGGCTGAGATGCCCCCCTGCACGGGCCGAGCACTGGCCTGAGCCACCGGCCCCGCCAAGCACCGGACCCCACCTCCCCCAGGACAGGATGGGCCCCGGCCCTGCCGAGCACCAGGCCAAGCTGCTGGCTCCCCCAAGCGGGATGCTGGGCTGAGCCGCCAGCCACACTGGGCTGAGCCGCCACCACCTCTCCCCACTGCCTGGCCAGCTGCGCCCAGCCAGACTCCGCCCCTGTGCCTGGCCAGCCCCAGCGCATGGCAGAGCGAACCGCCTCATTCCCTCGCCAGACCCTCCTGCCCACCGCTGGCTCGCCGCTTTCCCTCCTCACTCCCCCGCCCCAAAGAGGAGGGATGAAGCGAGCAGCGGCAGGCGACAGCGCCACCACGGACCAGGCTTAGCCTTCCCTGGCCTATTATACCTGCCGCCCGTGACCAGAGGGTATTCAGCCAAGAATTCTGAAGGAACTCAAATATGAAATTGCAGAACTACTAACTGTGGTATGTAGCCTATCACTCAAATCAGCCTCTGTACCAGATGCCTGGAGGATAGCTAATGTAATGCTCATTTTTAAACAGGACTCCAAAGGCTATCCTGATAATTACAGGCCAGTAAGCCTAGCTTCAGTACCAGGCAAATTGGTTGAAACTTTCGTAAAGAACAGAATAATCAGACACACAGATGAACATGATTTGTTGGGGAAGAATCAATCTGGCTTTTGTAAAGGGAAATCATGCCTCACCAATCTATTAGAGTTTTTTGAAGGGGTTAACAAACATGTGGACAAGGGTGATCCAGTGGATATAGTGTACTTGGACTTTCAGAAAGCCTTTGACAAGGTCCCTCACAAAGGGTAGGAATAAATTATCAGTTTTCACAATGGAGAGAGGTAAATAGCGGGGTCCCACAGTGATCTGTACTGGGAACAGTGCTGCTCAGCATATTCATTGATTATTTGGAAAAAGGGGTAAACAGTGAGATAGCAAAATTTACAGATGATACTTAAGTTTGCAGAAGACAGTTAAGTCCAAAGCAGACTGAGAAGAGTGGGTGTCTGAGCAAGAAAATGGCAGGCAAAATTCAATGTTGATAAATGCAAAGTAATGCACATTGGAAAATAATCTCAGCTATACGTACAAAAATGATGAGGTCTAAATTAGCTGTTACTACTCAAGAAAGATCTTTGAGTCATTGTGGATAGTTCTCTGAAAACATCGAATCAATGTACAGCAGCAGTCAAAAAAGCTATTAGAACGTTAGGAACTATTAGAAAAGGGATAGATAAGATGACAGTAAATATCCTGATGACACTATATCAATTCATGGTACTCCCACACCTTGAATACTGCATGCCCTATCTTTAAAAAGATGTATTAGAATTGTAAGAGGTACAGAGAAAGGCAACAAAAGTGATTAGAGGCCTGGAACAGCTTCCATATGAGGAACGATTTAAAAGACTGGGATTGTTCAGCTTGGAAAAGAGACGACCTGAGGGAGGATATGATAGAGCTCTATAAAATCATGAATGGTGTGGAGAAAGTGAATAAGAAAGTCACATAACACAAGAACCAGGGGTCACCCAATGAAATTAATTGGGTGTATAAAGCTTATACAGGGTAAACTCATAAATTGTTCGCCCTCTATAACACAGCTGTTTGATCCCCCAGGTATTAATACATACTCTGAGTTAATTAATAAGTAAAAAGTGGTTTTATTAAATACAGAAAGTAGGATTTAAGTGGTTCCAAGTAGTAACAGACAGAACAAAGTAAGTCACCAAGCAAAATAAAATAAAATGCGCAAATCTATGTCTAATCAAACTGAATACTGATAATCTCACCCTCAGAGATGCTTCAGTAAGTTTTTTCCTCGGACTGGACCCCTTCCAGGCCTGGGCACAATTCTTTCCCGTGGTACAGCTCTTGTTTCAGCTCAGGTGGTAGCTAGGGGATTCTTCATGATGGCTCCTCCCTTTTTTGTTCTGTTCCACCCCTTTATATATCTTTTGCATAAGGCGGGAATCCTTTGTCCCTCTCTGGTTCCCACCCCCTCCTTCTCAATGGAAAGACACCAGGTTAAAGATAGATTCCAGTTCAGGTGACATGATCACATGTCACTGCAAGACTTCATTGCCCACTTGCCAGCACACACGTATACAGGAAGACTTATAGGTAAAACACATAGGCAGCAGGCATAGGCAGCAGGCAAACATGAGGAAGTACTTCTTCACACAACATCCTCGTGGAACTCATGGCGAGGAGAAATTGTGAAGGCCAAAAGTGTAATCGGATTCAAACAAGAATTAGATAAATTCATGGAGAATAGGTCCATCAATGACTATTAGCCAAGATGGTCAGGGATGCAACTCCTATGCTCTGGGTGTCCCTAAGCCTCTGACTGCCAGATGCTGGGTCTGGACAATGGGGGAAGGATCACTCAATAATTGCCCTGTTTTTTTTTCATTTCCTTTGAAGCATCTGGCACTGGCCACTGTCAGAAGACAGGATACTGGCTAGATGGACCATTAGTCTGACCCAGTATAGCTGTTCTTTTGTTCTTATGTTCAAGTTCATTCTCTAACTAGAGGTCTCCAATAAAGATAACCTTACAAGGGAGTGCACGGGGCTTCTTGCAGCCCAGATGGAGACTTACTATAGGAGAATGAGGTGTCTCTCCATTACTGCATTAGGGCTATCATTGTGGCGAAGGTTTCACAGCTGCTGACACCGATTAAGGGGAGGAGGTGCAGCACTTAGTACAAATGGTTTTGACTTGCAGCCATGAAAGAACCTGTCCTTACCTTTTACCATTGACACTATCAAGATGGTAGCCCTATTCTCTCCAGGATTAGCACTACGGAAGGTCTGAATACATGCAGATCCCCCTCTGTCTCTTCACATTAGCTTCTAACTGGTGAAGCAGCTTTTGACTAGGGCCTAGATCTTCAAAGTTATTTAGGTACCTATGTCCCACTGATTTCAACCTTGAAGTCAGTGAGGGTCCTGTGTGGGTACGTCTACGCAGCAAAACAGATCAGCGAATCTCAGAGCCCGGGTCAAATGATTTGGACTCATGCTGTGGGNCAGCCCTTATGGAAGGGTTGGAAGAGACGTTGGCCTACTAGGGCCTCACAAAGGAGATGTTTGTTAGTAAGCATGGAGGAACTGTTGTTTTTTTATGTTGTCTCTGTGATGCTTTTGTCCTTAAATAAATGTATGCTGCCGAGGAAGGGCTGTGTGGTAACTTGTAACAGCTGGCAGTACGCTGTTCATAGCCCTGACAGAGAGAGCAAAGCCCAGCTGTTAGCCATTAGGCTGACTGGCTTGCTGGGGATATCACACTATATGGCAGGGGGCTGTGCAGCCTTAAAAACCCCAGTCAGAAGGGATTGGGACAAGGGTCCCTGCCCAGACACAGGTGACAGCTGGAGTCCTGAGACCTGACTGGGCACTCCTGGAGTGGAGCACGCGCGGGGGGAAGGAAATACAGGTGGTGTGACCCTGAAACTGTGGCACTGATGTGAGCAAGAGCAGAAGACGACAGATTGTCTTTACATTCAAAAATCTCTCTTTCCTCTTATTTTGGTGGATTCTGAGGCCGTCGTACATACGGTGCCACTCCTTGTAAACATCACTAGTACTACATAGACTCCACTTTGCTACTGTGGAGTAAATGCAGAGACACTCCACTGCAGTCAGTGCAGCTACTCCAGATGTATGCCGGTGGAACAGTGAGCGGAATGTGGCTCCCAGCCAAACCTCCGGCACTCTGGACTCTACTTCAGCATAGGTTGCCGTGATAAAAGATCACAAGACGCGTGATGAGGAGGACATCTGGTTAGATAGCTCATGAGAGACAGGCCAACTTTCAAGTCTTGCATCCGAAGAAGTGGGTATTCACCCACGAAAGCTCATGCTGCAAAACGTCTGTTAGTCTATAAGGTGCCACAGGATTCTTTGCTGCTTTTACAGATCCAGACTAACACAGCGACCCCTCTGATACTTGAAAGTTGTCAAGTGACACTCACCAGAGATTTGTTTCTATAGTCATTGTCCCCAGTCCTGCAAAGACACTCACACATGCTTAACCTTGTGCATATGAGTGTCCCTTTGACAGGGGTTCTACTCACCGCTCGGATGGTGCCTCTTCCTGGACACGCTGGGGAATAGCTTGAGAGGTCGAAACTTCTTCCCACAGTTGCACGCCATCTCTCCGCCTCTCTCTCTGGGTCTCCAGTCCTTCTCTCGTTCCACAAGTTGCTGCTGCCTCTGTGACTCAGCCCGCCAGCCAGGTCACTATATGCATTTTCCCTTTCCAGGGTATCGAAGTCTTTCGTCACCAACAGTTCTAGGCAGTCTTCCCGTTCCCTGCCTTGTAGTGTCACTCCCTCAGTGGCTGGCAGGGGAACCTGGGCCCGCCTTCTACTCTGGGTTCCGGCTCAGGGACCCTTTAGCCATCAGTCAGGGTATGTTCCCTTCTAGACCTTACTGTCTTTCCCTGAGCCCTGTCCTACCTTCCCCTCCTCTGGGTTTGCCAGCCCAAACTCCCCTCCCTTCTCTCAGGAAATGACTGCAGACTTTCCCAGCAGCCCCTTCTGCTATCAGCTTCCTGCCTCTATAAATCCAGCCCAGCTCCCTCCTCCCGAGCTGGGCTCCTTCCCTCAGTCAGGGGGTTGCTTAGCCACCTGATTCCTCTCAGCTGTGGCCTGTTGGGTTAATTGGCTCCCTTTTTAGCCTACATTAACCCTTTCCGGACAAGTGTGGGGTCGAACACCCCCATCACGTGTGCATAAAGTTAAATAGGTGCATAAGTCTCTGCAGAATTGCAAATAAAACAAATTAACTGTCAGAAGTGTGTGTGTGTGTGTGTGTGTGTGTGTGTGTGTGTGTGTGTGTGTGTGTG
>QXTE01000005.1:11368286-11430715 GCA_003942145.1 Platysternon megacephalum | reverse complement strand
GTGGGGGGGGGGGGGGGAGGAGGGGGAGGCTTCTGAATTACACTGGATGGAGCCGATTTAAGGCCAGATAGCAGCTGGCCTCTGCATGGGTGCATGAGGTAGAGGACAATGCTATGACTTTTCCCATCTTCTCCAGCTGCCAGCCACACTCACCCTCCTGCTCTGTCCTGAGTGCAGGGACTAGTTCCTGCTAGCAAGCCGGGGGTGAGAAAGGGGCACAATCAGAAGTGACAGAGGGCTGTGGGGGGAGTAGGCCCAAGACACCACTCCTCTTTGCACCAGTCAGCAGAGCTGCTGCACAAGGGAGCATCAAGCGGTGCCCTGCGATGTCTAGAATAGCAGGCTGCTCCAGCTGTATGTCAGGGAGCTCTGGGAGGCACTGTACCTCCTTGTGTTCCTCAGAGTGCTACTCCTGCGTACCCCCCACCCCTTACTTAGGGCTGTGGCCAAAAGCCATTGCAGAGCCCATAGGAACGTATGGCCTTCATTGTAATTTGGAACTTGCTGTTCACGTCTTTGTGCCTGAGGGCAAATACCCAGCAAAACAGAGGTTCTGTAAAGTCTCTCTGAATTGAAGTATAAAACCTTCGGCATGTGCTCATCGCTATTAAAGCAGATTTGGGGATGAGATCACCTCCCCAAAGGATTCTGTCTAATCAGGACTTTTCAGAGCAAACCTATTATTTCTAGATACGCTCTGCCTGATTCAACCTGCTCTCACTATTCCAGGACACCGGGGTGGGGTGGGGGGACGCTGGTGCTGTTTTTTCATTTCAGTACACACAAACCATGGGAGAGCAATGCAATGGCAAAAGAGAGAAGTTCTGCTGTGAGACCTGGGCCCAGCTATTGTAAACTGGCTTCCAATGCAGTGTGGACGCTCAAGTGTGGGCTTGGAAACACTGAGTCCACAAGCCCAGCTCCCACAAGGCCAAGCTTAGTGTGCTGTATAGACAGACCCAGTGATAACACTGAGCCTGTATTGTACAGCTTCCCAAACTGTCTTGAGCCCTGTACATCGTAGCAATTGTTCCTTCACTATCAGAACGGTTCTACCCATTATAAAGGAAGATTTGATAGTGAATGTTCATAAATATCTGAAGATGTAAAGAGCCCTATCATTGCTACATATTTATTAGTAATTATTTTAGTTGTGCCTTTATGTTGCTACATTAAGGCACCTGCGCATGACAACATCAGTTTGATTTTTAATCATCCTTCCTTTCCTTCAAAAACACTTCAGCCCCCTGCAGTTGATCTTTCTGACCTCTGGACAGTTTGTGACGGGTTGGATCACAGAAACCCCCTTGGGAGCTGCCCCCCGATGTGCCACGACTACCTTTGCTCCTGCTTTCCTTGCCAGCTCAGGACTCCAGCACCCTGTCTTGCTGAGCCAGACACTCCCATCTGCTCCAACAAAGACCCAGGGTCTGAATTACTTGCCCCAAAGCTGCAGGTTTACCTGAAAGCAGCTAACAGAAGTGTTCCTGTCTTTAGCACTCAGATGCCCAACTCCCAATGGGGTCTAAACCCAAATAAATCCATTTTACCCTGTATAAAGCTTATACAGGGTAAACTCATAAATTGTTCGCCCTCTATAACACAGCTGTTTGATCCCCCAGGTATTAATACATACTCTGAGTTAATTAATAAGTAAAAAGTGGTTTTATTAANACAGCCATCTGCAGACAATTGTCCTGGTTAATGGGAGTCATCAAGATTCCAAACCACCATTAATGGCCCACACTTTGCATAATTACAATAGGCCCTCAGAGTTATATTTCATATTTCTAGTTTCAGATACAAGAGTGGTACATTTATACAAATAGGATGATCACACTCAGTAGATTATAAGCTTTGTAATGATACCTTACAAGAGACCTTTTGCATGAAGCATATTCCAGTTACATTATATTCACTCATTAGCATATTTTTATAAAACCATATAGACTGCAATGTCACACAGTTCTTATATGCCTCAGGCTGATTTACTAAATTAGGTCCCAACCCTGCAAGTGCTGGGGCATAGGCAAACTTCTGCCCCCATGCAGAACCCCACTGGCTTCTCTCTGTGTGGGAAACAGTTTCCTATCCTATGAGAATTTTCAAGATTTTGAAATTTTTTCCTGTCCTGAACTGGGACAAAGTCAAAAATCTCAAAAATGTTCATAAACCACAAATCTGACTTCATCTCCATTGGTCCTCCCAAGTGGACCCAGGATCGGGGCCTTAGTGATGTCATCAGTTCTGTAAACCCAGGAACCTTGTTTGTTTTCAAATTGCCTACCTCACAGCCTCAGGCCATCCGCCTTTTCTTTGGGGAGAACACCAACACCATGGCATTGCTCTTCTGGAAGGAAGAAGTGCTTCTATGGATAGTCATGTTCCCTCATAGAATAATGATAACATTATTCCCTACATGCTGCTCAGTGAACCATCTAGAATACTCAAGACCTGATCCTGTGACGTGCCACACACCCTCAGCCACTAGGCTCCTGTGGCAGGACATGAGTAACTTCTATAGGGTTCTATGGAAGCAAAGGTGCTCAGCACGTCCCAGGATTGGGTCCTTAGCAACCTGAAACCAATTAAAAGTCAAATGTGCCCATCTGAATAACAGAAAATTTAAAAAACTCTGCATGACAAGTGATCCCTTTAAAAGGAGCATTGGAAGCCTGGCAGACATTCAGTTGGCATACTCGCACAGAGTGGGGAAAAACACCACTTAGCTAGTGATGCGTAAAGGACATACCTCAACAATTTCCTTCTTGGAAAAAATCCTCTTTTAGGATCATCTAAGTACTGTTTTACTAATAAATCCATCCAAATCAGCTGTGTACAACACATAGCTCCTAGTCCCAGGTTTTGAATGAATTCAGCATCTGAGCCTCCAGCCAGAGATTTTGTTGGTAAGGTCAGGCTCAGAATGATAACAGTTTGGCACTTCATTGGTTGATTTGCTTCCTCTCCCGATCCACACAGGTTGTCGGTTGACCAAAGTCTTCCTAAACAACTCATGACCCATTTTGTGCTCCAGAATTATTTTAGTTGTCATAAGCCTTTTCTACCCAGCACCCAAAACTCCATTCACAATTCCCATCCATATCTTCTGAGACATATGAACCTTCCCTCCACAGGAATAATATATCTGCCACAACAGATGTCCCTCAGTGTGTCAAACCTCGAAGCCTGCCATGCAGCACGGAGAACGAATGACACACCGAGATGGAAGACCACATGGACTTTACTTGCAGGAAGATGTGCTTTGGGCATGTCATGTTCACTTCACAGCCCAGTTTGATATTATTTGTAGGTAGATGAGGGGAAAGCAGAGGTGGGAGTGGAGAAAAGAGTTCTGACAATGTAAAACTTGACCAAAGCAGCGGCACTCATCCTCCCAGCCAACCACTCATCATTTAATTACTAGCCACGTGACTAGTTCAGTTTAAAATTCCTCCAATGGGCTTCCCCACTGGATAGAAATCTTACCCTCACATGCCACTACTAATGCCTTCATCATGCCTGGAAAGTCAACACATTCAGGGCACTTTTGATCCTAGGGGCTGAGCATTTCAAAGGACAAGGGTGGTAGAAAATGGATGACATGAGACACCTGGGACTAGAGGCTATATAACTGACACACAGCCTGCCTAGAGGGTCAGGGAGAAAGGGACAAACAGGACAGAAAGGATACATTCCCAACAAGTAGGATTTCTTATTCCCTGCAGTGACGTAGATTGGCAAAACCCAAGCCAGATTGGTACAATTGCAGACTTGATGCATTACACAACCCATTTCTTTGGTTTCAGTCTGATTTTCTCTCTTTATTCTCACGATGCCTCGTTTTGCTTCTTCAACTCCTGTTTTTGCAGACACGTTATTTTACCCCTTCAGGCTGTGAAGTTCCCAGTTTTCAACTTCTGCAAAGAAGCAGTGAAGGAACAACATTTAGAGCCCGCTCCACTCCAACTCTGTCCAAAGGGCACAGACCGGGGTCCCGCATAGCCTGCAGGGGAGTCCTGAGAAATGCCCAATGACTACAGATGCAAATGCAGCCTAAGAAGCCAAACATGACACATTATAAGCCATGGCTTTGCTGTGAGCTGGATTGTGCCACCCTCGCTCCCATTGATAATAACATACACCAGGAATAGTCCCATTGAGTTCAATGGGGCTGTTTGCAGAGTAATCTGCTACTGCACATGGTTAAAGGAATAGAATTTGCCTGTAGCGTTTGTTGTTTGCTGCGTTCTTTCTGTTTGCAGGGATCTGTTTCATTCCTCAGTTAGACTTATCTCATTACTTCTGTTCTGAATCCCATTATTTTTACTGCTGGCACACAGCCATCCTGATTGCAGTCAATTTGCAAGATTCAAAATAAAATGTAAATGAAAAAACAAAACCATTGACACGGATGCAATCTCAATGGAGAAGTATAATTAAGGAATTGGATGCAAATAAATGGCTTGCTCAGGTATCAGAAGTCGGGAGGAAATAATAAGAGGGAAAACACAGTTAGGAGAAAAGATACCTCCATCATTTAATTATGACAATGGGAAACATTTTGTCTGACAAATATTTAATTTTAAAGCCTGTCAGCAGGAGAGATTCTGGAAATCACTGATCAGATGAGGGGCCCAATCCTGTTGTCCTTACTTAGGTGTGTAACAAATCCTTAATGATTTGACATTGAAGACTGACTCATGTTGTAAATAAAAGGTGTCTCTCACGAGTCTTATAATTAACATAGCCGTCTGTGGAAAAGGGGCAGAAGGAGCAAACTACAGCTTTGGGATTTGAAACTCAGTTTCTCCTTCCCTGGGCAGGGAGAGGGAATCAATGATGCTTGACTTTAATAAAAGAGAAGAAAGGTTTTCAAGGAACCATGGGCCTGATCCTGCAAGGTGCCGAGTGCCCTCCTGGGATCATGTCACTATGTCGAGCCTGCTCCTGCAAACCCTTCCCCACATGAGGTTCCCAATGGCTTCAGTGGGACAGTTTGTGTGAATAAGGGTTTGCAGGACCAAGGCCTGAAGTCAACACAGAAGCAAATTAAAATATTAGTTGTATTGATGTACCATGTAGAGACAGTTTCCAGGTACATTTATCGAGCAGGCTGATGGTGTTCTAGTTAACTTACGTGCAAAGCAATGGAATCCTTTAGTTGCTGAATAAAATATTGCACAAAGCTGATCTATAAGATCCTCCACTGTTAGGGTGACCAGATGTCCCGATTTTATAAGGACAGTCCTGATATTTGGGGCTGTGTCTTATATAGGCACCTATTACACCTCACCCCCGTCTCAATTTTTCACACTTGCTGTCTGGTCACCCTATCCACTGCACAAGCTCCATTGTTTTTATCTGAATTGGAACAGTGCATGCCAATGCTATTGGTGCTGCGTTACTCTTTATTTGTTGAGTTAAAAATATAAAATCCATATTGAATTTAAGCCAACTCTTTAAGTACCTTATTATGTAGGCCAGGCCCAGTTTAAAGAGCTGGAGGTGAGTTCTGATTAGTGAGACAAGTACATGTTTTTTTCCTAGCCATTCAAACACACACATGGAGTTTGATGGAAGAATGGTTCTGGAGTTGGGGTTGGAAGGCAGAGAGAAAGAAGTGATTGGTGGTGGTAGGGATGAGAGGAAGTGCATAAATAGCTCTGGAGTCTCCCAGAGCTTCAAAGCATAAGCCATCCTCATATACTCAGGAGAGCTGTATGTACAGTCAATTGTCTCCTGTGACACCAACTTCTGAGGTTGGATTTTCTCCTCTGTATATTTTAGCTCATTTAGTTAAGTAGGAAACAGCTCACATCAAAGAAAGAAACAGACACAAGGATCAAGAAAAGGAAGATAAACCCTATCTGATGGGTGCATTATAAACGCCTAGGATAACAGTAGCCAACCCATGGAACATTTTCAAAGAATTCGGGCTTTGATGCCTTTAGAGCCCAAGGATTTCAGTTCTTTGCATCATCTCCCACCATTGTACTTCATGGTTTCTCAAAGGAAATAAAGAGGCACCAAAAAAAAAAAAAATCAAAAAAAAATATCCCTCACTTTTAAATGTGCCGCAGTAATTTCCGAGACAAGTCACTTTCACACAGAAGCAAACAAAAAGTAGCAAGTATGGGAATTAAAATACCCACCGGCACTTTGCTGAACTCTTGAGAGTCCTGAACCAATTTTATCTAGCACACAAAAGCGGGCTTACAGCTTGGTTTTCCTGCAGCGCAGAAGCGCAATAGAGGTATTCAATTATTCACGTTCCCTAATCTGACTCAAGTGACAAAACAATTCTGACGTGCACTTTTTCAGAGACGGCTTGTCTGCTTTACTACAGGTGTTGTGACAGAAGTGTGGTTAAAATCCTGGCCCCATTGAAGTCAATGGGAGTTTTGATGCTGGATGTGTCTACACTTCGAGCTGGGGGTGTGATTCTCTGCTCGAGGAGACATACCCACGTTAGCTCTCATCAAGCTAATGTGCTAAAAACAGAACATACCCACCGCAGTGCAAGCAGCGGCTGCCCCGAGTGCAAATTTAGCATCTCAGACGAGCAGACTTGGGGCGGCTAGCCCCTCCCACTGCTTACTGTTGTGGCTACATTCTATTTTTAGCACACTAGCTTGATTAGAGCTAGCATGGGTACCTCTGCTCGAGCTGGGAACCCCCAGCTCGAGGTGCAGACATATCCATGGACTTCAGTGGGGCCAGAATTGCATCATGTATTTTTAAGAGCTTAGAGAACTAGTGCTCATGTTAGCCACACAGCTGATCCACGGCCACATGAACTCTCAGCCTTCATGGACACGGAATCCACAGAAAATGCCCCTTTCCACTAAAAGTGAAGGATAATGAAAGTTGCTGTATAAGTGCAACATATTATTAATAGCTGTAATAGTATTAAGCCTTATGGATACTCCAGACCATCCACACACACTAGAGGAGGTCTGATATGCCAACCAGTAAAGACTACATATACACTAGTATCATCAACTCTTCCTGGTCCCACCTGCTCAGCACCAGCTAAACAAGCAAACGCTCTAGAACAGAGGAAATCACGGGAAACTGCTTGCCAGAGACTATGAAGTAAGTTAGTTCCCATTTTGCTTGCATAATAATTAGAGCTGGGTGGGAAACAGTTTCCCATCCTATGAGAATTTTCAAGATTTTGTGTACTAATGACTCCCCATAATACTCCCATAAAACAGTAACTTATTAAGATATGGGCCAGGTGGGTGAAATCCCAGAGCGATAGTGTGCAAGGGATAACATCCAGCATTTAAAAGCTAGGGTGAAAGGATACACTGGCAATGTTTCATTCATCTGATCAGGGAAAAGACACAATTTAATGTGACTAAGGCAGTCAGGTACCAGCAAGAGGTATATGAATAGTTTGCAAACAAGCTCATGCAGGTGACAGCCCATTCAAAACAAGCACTACACAGGAGAAAACCAAAATCCATTCACGAAAGTGAGAATCTGCCACCAAGACACCCAAAAACAAAAGGGGAAAAGAATAAGGTGCTAAAAATACTCACTAGTTGTCAGGGAGGAGCGTGAAACCTGCAGAAGTCAGCTACAAAATGGCCACCTAAAGGGAACAGCTGCTCATTTCTCCTGGATTTAAAGGCCCAGCTGTGAGACGAGCATGATGGGAATTGGGGAAAGGCTCTTCTAAGAGGGTGAAGCCATTCTGGACAGCCTGGTTGGTATCCAGTCACTCTCAGCTACCAGAAAAGGGGCTGAATTCTCACCTTACGGAGGGCCAGGAAGCCAATGGAAGTTTTTCCCAGCTGCAGGCTGTCGTGTTTGACACAGTGATGTCCTTTGATATTTTGTTTCTGTAATACAAAATCCAGCTGTTTTCTGCACATCAGCTGCTTCCGGATAAAGTCTCCCCCTCCCCCCATCACAACTATGAACAGTTCCCCCAGCACTAGCAAATATATATAATTGGCTCTATCTCTGGTAAACAGGCAGTGTGTTAAGGACAGTGATGTCATTATAAATTGGATATCTATATTTATCTATTTATATCCCATTTGTAATGATACCACTGTCCTGGACACGTTGGCTGTTTACCAGAGATACAGCCAAGTTCAAGGGTGGGGCAAGCTTTTTATTTCTTTCTGCTAAGCAGAGCAGGTTAGAGAGGCAACATTTATAATCTCTGCCTAGGACAACAGAAAGGGTTAATCTGTTCTTGCAATCAGTTAGTGGGAAGAACTGTTTGAAACGGGACTACATTAATGGGCGGTAGGTAACTTTTAGTGCATGCTAGCAGGGTCCACATAGGCCAGTTAGTGTGTGACATGCTAGTGCCAACTACAGTGTACACCCTTCTAAGCCACTGTGTAGATAAGACTTAAGTGTTATTTTCCTCCTTTGACAGATGGAGGAAGTAAAGCAAATAATGGTTAAGTGAGTTATCCAAGGCCACAAAGGGAGTAAGTGTCAGAGTGAGGATTAGAATTCTGGAGTACTGTGGCCAAGGCATGGGCCCAAACTTGTTCCCATTGAAGACAATGGGAGAAGGAGCAAGACCCTACTGCCTCCCATCTTAATAGCATTGGTCATAGTAATTTAATGGCAGATGAAAAATTCTTCAGTTCAAACATCACAGATAAAATAACACAGCCTGCTTCTGAGTAATGTAGGGAGGAGATGAGTTCTCACCTCTCTCCACATAAGGGAGGATCACACTGGTAAATGCTATTGGTGGCTCAGAAACACTCACTTTAATTTAATAAAACTTTATTTTATTTGAAATTCATGGTTCACACATGCAGAGAATATGAAGAACACTGACCTCAGCAAAATGGCTCAGATCCTTGGCTGTGACAAGGAGTGAACAGCACAACTCAGGAGGGGGACTCAGAGGTGGCTCTCTCAATCCTGGGCTGGCTGAGCACTGGGCCAGGCCTCTGGCATGTTAGAGTAGCCCTGAGGTTGCTCTAGTTTACATGACTGTTAGCCCCAACAGAAACCTAATTGTGTCTTCTCTCCCCCACCCTCCCAACCACATGAAGGGAGGAGACACTATGCTGTGTCTACCCCACTAGATGTCCCCCTGCACTGGGTGATCTTCCTGGAATGCCCACACTGTCTTTATGGCCACTTTGTACTAGAGACATTGTGCAAAGGGGCCTTAACACAGAGGAGAATCTGGCCAATGAGTGCAGTTGTCTTTGAAATAACAACCCACCTGTGTTGCCTGCCAAGAAATTACAAATGGAGAAAGACAGACAGACTGGTCTTTAAATACTTTTTAATGAGACTGTTATGAAAATATAGCAACATGCTCCCTAAAGCTTTGTAAAACTGCCTAGCAGAATGATTCATGAAAAGTTAGGAGGGAGAAAGAGGCTTTTAAAACATAAATTTTCTAAGCCTATTGTTCCTTGCTGGTAACAATCAATGCCCCTGAAGTGGTGCTGGAAATGATTTAACTGCTAATGGAGACAGGGCAAAACTCTGCTCAGCCCCCATTACAGGAAGCATGCTTGAGCCCAGCAGTTAAACAGTTCTCAGCCCCAGTTCCTGACTGCAGTTATCAGCAACAGATCAGCTGCCTAGTGCAGTCAGGGTCTTAGAGACCAGTCCTCCTCCATGATCTAGCAGGCCTCCGTTTTCTTTGTACCACTACCTCCAACGGTGACCAGGGTTCCCGGCTGGTTCACGCGTCATTCTTGCTGCCAATACATTTATCTGAAATTAAAATTAAACCCTTCACTTGGTTTCAAAGTTTCCATACTCTTTTGTTCTTAGTTTCTGGGGCAATGATTTATAGGTTGCCATTTCCGGACCCTGGTGGAACGCCCATTTCACCTAGCATTACTCCAGTGTTTCCAGTTAACACCATGCTTTCCATTTCTCCATGTCCAACTCACTTATTTGGGTCCACCTGTGTAGTTCTCACTGCAGGATCTGACTGAACCTCAGAGCATAACATCCTCAGGACAGTGACCTTTGTCACAGTTTAGGCCTTTGGAGTGCAATGCAAAGGTATTGGCATTCATAAATAATAACCATTCTCTATATTTCTAACACTTTGGGTTTATAGGTCCCCAAGAAGGTAATCTCTACCTTGAACATTTCTCTCTTATTCTGCAGCTGTCTTATTTTTACCCTGCCCACGTGATTCAGACAAGACATAACTCAAATGGGATAGAAGGAAATGAGATTCACCCTCTGGAAATAACCCAAGTTTTTACTTAATCTAGATAAATATGGGAGAATGTGTTTTATGGACTAGTAGCCTGGCCACAGGACTCCTTAATTCTAATCTTGGCTCTAACAGTGGCTCCCTCTGGGGACTTGATTCTCTGCCTCAGTTTCCCCATTCATTAAATGGCATAATAATTTTTCACCTCTTACAGGAGTGCTCAGGTGATTAACTAGCTAATGATTATAGGACATATGGGAACACTTATCATTGCTAAAGTAAGGATCAGAGCTTGAAGATGTAATACTAAACACCCACCATATGAATCCATTAGCAAGAGTTTGGAAACAACAAACAGCATTGTGCAATGAACTTAAATCAGGACGGCAATAAAATAAAACAATGTGAGATTGTGCCGCTCATGCTAAATTTTGTCATATCACTAACTGAAGTACCGTCTGTTTAGTTTTTTGATTTTTTTAACTGGAAAATAAAAGTCAAAGTCTATCTCAGTCTGATGTACCTGAAATCTAGACATAAGAAGCAGTTATCTCAGGAAACGATCACTGAAAAGCAATAGATTTTCTAGAAGACCTTACTTCCTTTCATTCAAAGAGAAATCTATATTTTAAGGAGACTTAAGTTTTAATCAAAGCTCTTCTTTAGGTTTGCCAAAGGCAGGAAAAGTGACAAGAACTTCAGCAAAGCAATTGCTTGTTGGCTGTTGATTCTTGATGAGTAATACTATTTGAATATTATTATGGCTGATTAAATTTGCATTGCTAATAGGGAACATGCCATATGCCTCACACACCTGTAGAATGTAGCTCCTAGTTGTGAAAGGTTATTAGCTTTTATGTTCTGGCAAGAAAGAATTTATGAGAAACCCTCTGGCAAATGGTGAGGTACAGGAATGCATTAGGTTTTGTGCTTGCAAAGTGGGCACTCTGCTTCTTTAGCCACAGAAGACCTGGAACACACAAACTGCTTGCCAAGATAATTATAGCATCAGTGGAAAGAGGAAACCTTGTATTGGTGCAGGACAATACATCTTAACACACAGCTCTGGCATTGGAGTTGCTGCTAAATCAGCCCAAAGCCTCATTTGGGAGGGCGGGGGAAAGAGAGATAATTATGTCTCTGTCTCCACTGAAAGCTTTAAAAAAAATATCTAATTGCTGTTCTCTAGATGGCTTCTTCTGAATTCTAAATGGTTTGAGGGGGAAAAAACTTGCTAATGGGAAAAATAAAACCCTGATTTAAGAGTTTTGTCATCATTACGGATTGCTGAAATGACCTGCTTCTCCTTTCACATACTTTCTAAAAATTAAACAGATTCCCCCGCCCCCTATAATAGTGTGCAGGGATTTTATCCTGATTAAAAGCATTTAAAAATTAATGCCACAAAGACAAGTCCCTCCTGATTCTAAAGAGTACAGCAACTATATGTCTCCTCTGGTATTTAAATCTACGTACCTGTAATTAACCACACACTTCTTACACACTGGCTTTCCTTCAGGGAATTTTAAACAATGCCAACTGTGGGCTTTCACAACCTGTTCTAAAACAAAGCTCACAATCTGGGCACACTTAAAAACTCACCCTCTTCCTGGGATGTGGCTTTATTAATAGAGAAACAAACAGTATGTTAAGAAAATTCAGCTCAAACCTTCTCTCCAGACTTGCATCTCATCTCTTGCAAATTCCACTCCCACCTCTCTGATATCCAAAGAAGCTACTGAGCCACATGCGGTAGGTTAACCCATTAACACAGGGGTCGGCAACCTTTCAGAAGTGGTGTGCCGAGTCTTCATTTATTCACTCTCATTTAAGGTTTCGCGTGCCAGTAATACATTGTAACATTTTTAGACGGTCTCTTTCTAATGTCTATAATATATAACTAAACTATTGTTGTATGTAAAGTAAATAAGGTTTTTAAAATGTTTAAGAAGCTTCATTTAAAATTAAATTAAAATGCAGAGCCCCCAGGACCAGTGGCCAAGACCCAGGCAGTGTGAGTGCCACTGAAAATCAGCTCGCGTACCGCCTTCGGCACACGTGCCATAGGTTGCCTACCCCTGCATTAACACTTTCCATAGAAGGGTCAATACCTGAAAACAGAGTGGTGGCGTTTCAGGCAAACCCTGCCAGTCTATTACTATATGAGAGACACATTTTGCGGCCAGGGAGGATAGTTGGCTGGCAATTGTAAAGATTTCAACCAGGAGAATCCATAAAGGATAACTTGATGTGCCGTGAAAAGAAACGTAGACCAACCAAAGTTGTAAATACTGCCACTACCAAGAACTAATCAAACACTATGGAAACAGCATATGTGAATAGTCATTCAACTTCCAAAGCCTAATCTATTTCAAAATGCTCATACAGCCTATTGGTTTTAAGGGGAGTTAGGCACCAAAATACCTTTGAGGCTCTGGGCCTAAACCCACATACTCAGAGCACTCATGGTAAAATTAGCCATGTGTAGATATTAAAGTATCTGCTACCTACTTTTACTAGCTTCCAAGTAACTTGACTTTTAAGCAGGGGGCATCTTCCCACAGAAGGGTAATAAATAGCCAGCACATCTACAGGATGTAATAAGTGTAGGGTGACCAGACAGCAAATGTGAAAAATCGGGACAGGGGGTGGGGGGTATTAGGAACCTAGATAAGAAAAAGACCCCAAAATCGGGACTGTCCCTATAAAATCGGGACATCTGGTCACCCTAAATAAGTGTAATGTACAACAGGTGCCTAAGGCTCATTAATGTAGGAGCCCCAGAGTCAGAAGGGAATCTAGGGTTGTGAAAACATAACTAATAGAATGAAGAAGAAGAATGGCCTTTTGCAGTTTACAAGCAAAAGCGACCACTTTCTATGAGCTATCTAGGCACCTTGAACATAGCGATGGGCAGGGTCATAAACCACAAGAACATTGTTTCTTCCTATAGGTTTTCTTTACCCTTCCCTGACATATATTCCTTCCTAGGAAGCTAGTAACAGAGGGACATGAAAATTGCCAAGTAATCGAGAGATTCCAGTGGATAATGAACACCGGTAGGTAGAGCAGCATGTTACTAATATAAACCAATCAGACCTATATTAAAACAAACCAGGGGGTAATGAAACACATGCAAGGACTTAAAAATTAATTTCGCACAAAATACTAGAGGTGCCTCACTGGTTTGGTGTTGACATTGCCACGTACTGGGACATCTCATTAGAGAATGTTCCTAGTAATGAGTATGCAGTGTAGCTGTAGCCATGTCAGTCCCAGGATATTAGAGAGACAAGGTGAGTGAGGTAATATCTTCTATTGGACCAACTTCTGTTGGTGTAGGCATAGCCTAGTACAAATTAAACACTTTCTTGTCACTGTAGATAATCCACCCAGAGGCAGCAGGTAGGTCAATAGAAGAATTCTTCCATTGACTTAGTGCTGTCTACATCAGGGGTTAGGTTGGATTATTAGTCTCTCGGGCTGTAGATTTTTCACACTCCTGAGACACATAGCTATGCTGATGTAACTTTTCAGCGTAGACCGGCCCTTAAAATACCTTCCTTCCTCCCCCCCAAAAAACAACCATGAGACACTGCCAGGTTGAGATATGTTTGAGTTATTTATTTTTCTGCAGATGACATGTTTTGAATGAAAAGAACATCCAAAGATTTCACAATTCAGGGATGGAGGGAGGAGGTAATTGAAAAGATTTAAGGGAGATTTAGCTGTGTGTTTCTGATCAATTTATGACAGGACTCTACTGGCTTAAACCCATCTTGAAATTTGCAGAATTAGGGCCTGGGTCCACCACTTCCCAGAAGTCAACAGCTAGAGTCCTCATTGACTTCAACAGGCATAGGGTTGAACCTGTAAAATATCATGTTGCGGTCTATTCCTGCTACTTACATTGAGAGGTACCCTGGGACTGGATCCTGCACCAATTAAGGGAGGGATTTTTGAAATGCTTATGTGAGTTGGATCAATTGGACTTGTGTTCCTAAGTGGCCTAGACACTTTTGAAACCCCCCCCCCCCGTAAATGAATGGAAAGATTGCAATTGATTTAAGTGGGCGCAGGACTAAATGCAAGTATTACTCGTTATGAGTAATAGTAATAAGAATCAGGCTCTTTGTTTTCAGAGTCGCTAAAGACATGATTCTGTCTCTCTAACTCCTGATGAGTAGTTGCAACTTACTCGCTGATTAGTCCCATTGATTTTAGTGGGACTCCATGTGCTACTCTGGGAGACTAATGGTGGCAGAACAGGGCCTACATACTTTTGCACAGCCCTGACCGCAGGGCCGGTGCAACCCATTAGGCGACCTAGGCGATCGCCTAGGGCGCTAACATTTGGAGGGCGGCGACCGCAGCAGCCGGATCTTCGGCCGCCCCGGTCGTCGTCAGTATTTCGGGGGCGGGACCTTCTGCCGCCTCTGTCGGGGGCGGCATTTCGGGGGCGGGAACTTCCGCTGCCTGGGGCGGCAAAAAAGCTGGCGGCGCTCCTGCCTGACCTTCATGCTGCAAAAGCCATCTAGCACTTTACGTTCCTGTAAACATCCTTGTTGCCTTCTCCCCCCACTCCTGCAGTGTAACTGACGCAGATTCCCATTCACAAGACAAAAATTAACAAGAAAGGGTTTCTCACTCTAGCAATTAACACACACCATCTGAATCAATGCAGGTCTACACAGTGCTCATTGCATATGGTGCCCCACTGCCACGAACAGTAGCAGGATGAAGGCACTGGAAGCAAATACCAACCTAAAGAGATTGTTACACTTATGGGTGATTGTCACTGCTCAACTGACACTTCCTGTGGGTCAGGTGGCAGACTGGGGCATTTATAAATTCTCTTTCAATATAATGCACACGGGAAAGGATATGAGCCAGGATTACTGGTACGGATGAAAGACCAATCTCTGCCTGGATTTATGGGACGCAGAATGCAGGGGGGATGAGAGAAAGGAAACAGCCTTTCTTCCCTCCTTCCCCTATCAGCCCCCGGCAAAATTCTAGTCCCTGAGGAGGGCCAAAGGAGGCAGGGAGGAAGAGGGTGGAGCCCTGGCTGTTCCACTCTGTGCTGCCCAGCAGAGCGGGCTGGATATGCAGGATGATGAGGGGGGCGTGAGACTGTGCGGCACCCCATGCAGGGGTATAGCAGCATGCACCCTCCCCCTGTGCACCAGGCCTTCTACCTCCCCGAGACACAATGCTTCCCGGTGATCCCTCTGTGGCAGTACGACGCTACACTGTCGCCCTAACATTGCCTTACCCTAGTGAATCCCCCAATGGAGGCCAGCTCACTGCCTGAGGGGGCTTATTGCTGGACCCCCGCATGTGGGAAAGAGGGTGCCATTTACAACTCTCTGCACTGTCGAGTGAAATTCAGGTTGCTCTTGCTGCGCCTTCTGTCACGGTTGCCCTTGTATCTAGCTTTGCCATAAGGCTAAGAGAAGCTAATGAAACCTACTTAAAATCTTAATGACACACTCATCTCCTTCCCCAACCTTAGGAAACTGTAATGTCAGCCCTTCTCTTCCCTAATGTACAGTAAGCTCAAGGGCAGGTAGCGTTTCATCATGTAAATCCTTGCCCCCTACACGCTAAATTGGGAAGGACCTTGAATGTTCTGTTCAAATTTAATTTATAAACAAGAAACGTGAAGTTTCTTAAAAGAGCACGTCAGTAAATTAGCATCAATTTTTGCAGCCTTGTCAAGGATTAGCAGTTTTAATCAATTTCAAGCATGAATTAGGAATTAGAAAATAGAGCTGAGATATTAATAACAAGTAGCTCAATACGTGCCCTTAATTTGCTTAAATTTAAGGGGGTGGTAGGAATGTTTATGCACATGGTAGAATGTGCTGAGTAGGTAAAGCAAAAATGAGTTTACTGGTATTATAAACCTAATGGGATGTTTGGGATAAAGCCGTTTTCCTCCTGGTTTCCGCATCTGTCTTCCAGTGCTCTCTGATTGTGCTCTCATTAACCTGGCTGTACCACACAAGTAATTCCACTTACATCTCTGGAGTAACACAGGTGTAAAGCTGTGCCGGTGACTGGGCACAGGCCTCAGGCCTCGGGATTGCCATAGAATGTGCAGTCTGGTGACAATGTGCAGATATGCAGTTCAACTTTTAACTTTAAAACAATCCTAGCGATTACCGTGAGCCTGCTTTATATTCCCATCCATTAATTTCACCTGATAATGTGGGCTCCTAATCCTCAAGAACGAGGACTCATCTGATATAATGAAACATAGGCACCGACTCTGTGGGTGCTCCAGCCCTGAGCACCCATGGGAAAAAATAGTGGGTGCAGAGCACCCACCAGCCACCCACCCACCGATCAGCTGTTCGGTGGGTCCTGGGAGAAGGGGCGGCGTGGGGGCAGGAAGAGGCAGAGCGAGGACAGGGCATGCTTGGGGGCGGGGAGTGGAGCTGGGGCCTTGGGGGCAGGGTGGGAAGAGGAAGAGCGAGTGTGGGGCCTTAGGGGAAGGGGCGGCGTGGGGGCGTGGCCTCGGGGCAGAGAGGGGGTGGAGCACCCACCCGGAAAGAATAAAGTCGGTGTCTGTGTAATGAAAGTTTTTAACCTAGGAAGAGACAAAGCACCTTTCTCAAGCGGAGGCTGGATTTCAGTCCTTGCTTTCATCCTGTAGTGAAATAGGCACCTGAGTTCTCCTCCTTTAAAATGAGAAGTATTTTTTTCACTACAAAGCTGAAAAACAAGAAATAGTTTACAAGCATGCACCACAACCTCTGGGGGAAAGGTTACATTTAAACCGTTACATATAATATACTAATTGTTATGATTAACTTGTTATCTAGGGGTTTGCATAAACAAACACAATATTATCAATGTTGAAAAGAGAACCGCCAAACCAAAAATCCCTCTTGACACAGCAATCCATATGTATAATACTGGCCTACAGAGATTATCCAATGCATTTCAAAGCAGAAAAATTCCCACGTGTAAATCCACTGAGAGAGAGGTGGGATGATCCAGTAGCTAGGGGCAAGGCTAGGACTTGAAAGTCCTGGCTTCAAGACTCTGCTCTGCCACCGCCTTCCTGTGTGACCTTGGACGAGTCACTTAGGCCTTGATCCTCAAAGGTATTGAGGCTCCAACCTTCTGTTTCCATTGAAATCAATGGAAGTTAGGAGCCTAAATACCTTTGAGGACCTGGCCTGCTGGGCATCAGTTCCCCACCGGTAAACTGGAGACACGAGCACTTCCCTAGCTCACAGGGGGTGCTGTGAGGATAAATTAAAGATTGTAATATGCTCAGATATTATGAAAAAGTGGGCCAGAGAAGTACCTTAGGTAGATAAAGCCCCGATCCCACTTTGTCAGAAATAAAGGACAGTGTCCATTAAAATTCTGGGAAGTAAGCAGCCTTTGGATCTCAATGTCATCTTCAACCTCAGCAATTTGATCACCATGATTATATATAATAGATTGTTACAGAGGAGGGGTTCTCAAACTTTCTCCACTCAGGAACTCTGCACCAGCCCTGATTTCTCCTTATGATCGACAATCCGGCAATCCTTTGCCGACATTCACAGTACAAATCATTTTTTGCATTGAAGTCAGTAAGTAAATGCTTCCTTCCCTTCTAAATGAACATGCCATTTTGCTGAAAAGGTAATTGATACTTTGGCACCTTCAAAAATGTAAATGCATGTCTCAGTCTAGCGCTAAATAACCCTTATGTGAACTAGGAACTATCATACACATATGCGAACAATTAAGATGCACGGTTAGGAGATACTTCTTGTGACAAACATGGTAATTTCCTACAATATCCTGGCTTAATGAATTATGTTTAAGGATTTTTGTATCACTGTATTAAAAATGCAAATACACATGTTATGTATTATAGTGGGATTGTATGTAATGTCTCCAGGGGGCAGACGTGACTAATGTAACCACTGGGAAGTGTTAAGAACTTCAAAGGACTGTTTGAAACCATGGGCCAGACGAGAATGAACTTTAAAGTTAAGTGAGTTTCCCAAGAAATCTCTAGAAGAAGGTGTATGCAAATGTACCCTCTTCTGGTTACGCAAGAACTCAGCCTTTTGAAGCTTCACCCTGTGGCGGAAACCTGATCACCTGTTAAATGAGGACAAGATCAGAGACCCAAACTATATAAAGGAGTGACTCCCAGAGTCATGGGGGCTCTTGTTCTGAGCAAAAGGTGTTATGAACTTGTAACTGCAGAAAACCCCCTTTGGGTTTGGGGACTGACCACCTGCCAGAGTCCTTGCTGGAGTTGGGGCTGATCTCTGGTAAGCTTATTAGCATGTGTGTAGTTTGGTATTTTTTTTAAATGTTTTCACCTTAAGAACAAATGCGCTTGCTTAGAAAGGGCTGCGTGGTAACTTACCTATGGGTAATTATGCTGTTTGTAGCCTCCGAGGAGAAGGCAGAGCAGACTGGCTGAGACAGTCTGACTTGCAGTGGAATTCACAGTGTAGGCAGGGAACAGCGCAGCCTGGAAATAACCCTCTCAGGAGGGAGAGAGAGGCATGTGTCCGCCCAAGAGAGGTGATGGCTAAGGAGCCGGGATCCTAAAAGTGGGTGCCCTGTGGCACCACAGAGGGGGAATGGAGGTGCAGTTGCCCTGAACTGTGACACTTCTAATTTATGCTCTGCTTCTCATTTGTCCCTATGGACAGTAGAAAGTAAAGATAGCCACAGTGCAGTGCACTCTGACCCATCCACTTCCTATTTTTCCCAGCCTCCATCCCACCCTGAGCATGCCCACTCTGCTAGCCTGGCTCCCAGATTACAGCAAAGAGCTCTTATGCTAGTTTCACACCAGTTGGGAGACACCCTGCACGTGGTACTGTCAAGGGGCCATTTCTGTCCACTTTAAGGTCCCTTTATGCTGCCAGAGTGGCATTAAAGGGCCTTAGTGTACATAAGAAGCATGTCGTCACTTTCGTATTTAAAATTGCCTGACTGGAAATTAAATTTGCATACATATGGCTTTGAACCTTTTTTGGCGGGGGAGTGGGGGAAAGCCTAGATTCAGTTTTTAGCTTCACTCCCTGTTTGCAATGTACTCAGTCACGCAACACTACACACATGGATTAGCAATAGCGACCTATTTCAGGATATACGCCACACTGTATTCCTGGCATGTCCCCTGAAACATGCATACACGCCTGGCACAAGCTTTTTAAATAACTGCCACTGTTTGTCTCTATAGACAGGATGTACCATTTAAATGTATTGTATGGGCTAGATTGCGACTCAGACTACACCCCTCTGCAAGGGAGTAACAATGCTCCCCAACACTGTGGCCTACTCAGACCTGTGGAGCATGTGCCCTGAAGACAGCAGGGATACCCTCCCCGCCAAAGTGGGTGGGCAGAGAGTAGAGAGGGAGGGTCAGAGAATGGATCGAGTTTTGGCTCCAAGCAGCTCCCTTTCATTGGCCTGGGTAACTGAGCCAGCACAGGTAATAATTTAGCGCTAGTATAGACCAACAGTGAATGATCACAGCAGCAAGGATGGAATCATGACTCCAAGGTCTTACTCCAGGTTACTCCTGAGGTGGTCCAGTTTATCCACCAGCCTTTGCCCACAACTCTGACTCAAGACACATTCTGCCCCGACGTCCATGTGCACGCGATTGTCGTTATACCGGGTGTCATTCTTCACTGTGAAAAAAGAAAATAAAGACACACTTGTGTCGTTGGTTCCTCTACCCCCGGAATAGAATTCTAAAGAACCGATACACTTAAGGGCTTTTAAGCTGATCTTTAATGTGTTAGGGAGAAAAATAACATGGCTTGTAGTCCTAGAGATCACCCAGAAAGAATGCTTCTCCATAATGAGGCACCATACATCACTGATTTAATGAGGCTGAATAGGTTGGCACTTTTCATGCTTTTCTATCAGCACAAAATGTTCACCCTTTGATAAACTATCTTGATTATTTAATCTACTAATTATTTAACTCTAATTATTTTTAACTCTCAAGATGTTATATGGACTGTCTAAAAGCGGGCCTGGTGATGTAGCATGGTGGTATCAATCAGAGTTCTCTAAACGTCTGCCAGGCAACTCGCAAAAGTTTGTCCACAGCTGTAATAATAAAGTATGATCAATATGGATTAAGTTTCTGTTTAAGATCCCCACCTCCTCCTCCAAGATTATCATAGATGAAATTTAGATAAGTCAGCACAGAGGACTCGACAAGAGAAGAACATCGAGGTTGTAAATCAGAATGTCTTGACATAATGACCTCCTGTCTATGTCCATTTTCCACTCTTATTACATTCATCATCAATACTCCTTCCCTGGGACAAATGCGGCAGCTCATTAGTCCCCTTCATCATGAATGGGCTTGGGAAAGACAACCACTAAAAGGAAGGAAAGGAAGTTTTCCCCACCAATAAAACTATACCATGCATTCCTCTATACCAGTATAGAAACCCTCCCAAAAGTTAGCAAAACTTTAAAAAAAAATTTTTTAACTAAAGACAAGATTATCTGAAACTGTATTTATGCTGTTTCAAATTAATCTAATTACACCTAGTGATGCTGGGATGAAGCACTAATTCTGGGCTGGAATAGAGGAAGACAGTGGAACCCAAACCAGTATATAGGAAAGAAGTTATTTTCTATGTTTAAGAAGAGATTCATTTCTTTCCCCTCAGTTTTATCTTGTATTTTGGAGATGTTGGAGATATTCATAACAGAGTGGAAGCATGTCAACCAAAATAAAGGCATTAGCTTGTGTCATCCCTAACTGAGAAACAATCATTAAAGCACATTGAGTAGAAATTGTTATTCCGCTTTGCTATATTTCTAGGACACACTTTCAAAAAAGAACTAGATAAGTTCATGGAGGATAGGTCCATCAATGGCTATTAGCCAGAATGGGCAGGGATGGTGTCTCTAGCCTCTGTTTGCCAGAAGCTGGGAATGGGCGACAGGGGATGGATCACTTGATGATTACTTGTTCTGTTCATTCCCTCTGGAGCACCTGGCATTGGCCACTGTCGGAAGACAGGATACTGGGCTAGATGGACCTTTGGTCTGACACAGTACGGTCGTTCTTATGTTCTTCATTAACTTTATAACAGGCCACATCAGCTTTCAGTTCTTCAACGTTGTTACTACTGTTCCAAAAAGTAATCATGTTTCTGTCTAGAAGAGGCAGATTGATGGGTATCTATGTTGACGGACATATGATGCCTCTAACCTCAAGTTTCCAAGGTTATGGTTTGATAGTCATTTTAAAAATGACAAGTTTTTGATCCTCACAGAAAAACATCTTATTTTATAAAACAAATTGTTTTGAGCTGCAACACCACAGTGGTTTTATTAGCAGACCTTTGTAGTAACCTTCTCTTGTGCAGTGGGTTGGATTTGGCAAGGACATGCTGTTCCATAACATGAGAGAAATGTATGGAATATTTCATAACTCGTGGGGAAAGATTTTTCTTTTCTGATACACTTTGTGCTGAATGACATGGGCACATCCAGGGCCGGCGCAACCCATTAGGTGACCTAGGCAGTCGCCTAGGGCGCTACTATTTGGGGGGTGCCGGCGCCCCGGTCGTCAGCGGAATTTTGGGGGTGGGACCTTCCGCCGCCGCTGCCGGGGGCCGCATTTCGGGGGCGGGAGCTTCCACCACCTAGGGCGCCGAAAAAGCTGGCGGCGCTCCTGGGCACATCCAGGAAAGCTTCTAGAGAGGAGAGTAGCGTGATGTGTGCCAGAACATTGGGTTAAGTGGAGCCATGAGGCTCACTCCCTAGAAAGGGGTGCTGCATAGCTCTGCCAACCCAGAAAGACACCTGATGTAGAGTCACAGCTGATCCCTTCTGGCCCTTTGGGGGAAATAAGCTGCAACACCCCTTTACAGGAGGGCAGCTTTCAGCATGTTGCTGGGAAAGGACACTATGCACTTCTCAGGGTTGGGCCCTAGTTTTCTGAGATAGGTGAAGGAAGGGTTTCAGGACCTGAGCTCCAGGCTGATCAGGAACATCTACACTGGTATTTTTAGCCCCATTGCGCACACCCCACGAGCCTGAGTCAGCTGACCAGGCTCTGAGACTCACTGTGGCGGGTCGGTTTGGTTTTTTGCGGTGTAGACCTACCCAAAGGCACAAAGGCCAGGCAGGCACCTAACTGCTATTGAAAGTCAATGGCAGTTGAGTGTCTAACTCACATATGATGAAGATCCCACCCCTAGAGGGCCATTTTAGCCTGGGTGTAGCAGAGCAAGTTTATATTTATAAAACTCCAGGTTTATTTAATCTAGGATTAATCCCAGAGATCAATGTGTTTCTTATTCCTCTGCTCTCATTTTTCAGTAGATTTCTATGGCCTACATCCAAGTGCAATGCATGGACCCTCTGTGCTTCCATATTAGTCACTGTTCTTTACCAACATCTCAAAGACAGACTTGTAGCAAGTGCAGCACTTTATCATTATTAAAGAGAAAACATATTGGACTGGATTAGAGCCAGGTAAACTACAGATCACCAGCTTTGTATTTCTACTTGTAGAGAACATGAGAATACCTCCCTCTTTCGAACAAGTATAAACCTGAACTCATTCATTTAATAAGTAAATTATAAGCTCAAAAGCTTGTCTCTCTCACCAACAGAAGTTGGTCCAATAAAAGATATTACCGCACCCACCTTGTTTCTTTAATAGGCAGCATTATATGTATTTTTGAATATAAAGTGGCCGGGGGGTATAGTTAACTCCCATCAAATGACATCATGTGATGAGTCAACTATATATTATATTTACATAAAGCATTAAAGATTTTACATGTGGAAAATATCCATTCAGATAAGTTACAACCATAGGGCACAATCTTTCATTCCTGGCACACCCCAACTGCTCTCTGATTTCAATAATGTCTTAATCAAGTAAAGATTTCTTGTGGTCATTTGGGGTATGCAAGGCGTGCAGGGAAAATAAACCTCCAAAGCTACAACCAAATAAGGTTTATAGAAAACACAAACGGGAATCCCATCAGTATGTAATGAATGGAGATTTGGGACCTGATCATTCAAACCTTTGCTCACTGGAAAACCCCTAATGGACTTTAAACTGACTGAAGTCAATGGGACAAGATGCATGAGGACTTTTCCGAGGAGGAAAGGTTTGAAGAATTAGGCCTATAGGGTGAAGTTCGTAAATACACGTAAATGATTTAGGGCCACATCTACAAAGGGACTTGGGTGCCTAATGGAATTTACGAAAGTATTTCAGTAGGCTAGAAGCCTAACTCCCACTGACGCCAATGGGAATTAGGCCCCTAAACACTTTTGTAAATTCCACTAGGTACCTATCTGCCTCCTTGGGCACTCAAATACACCTTTGTAAATCTGGCCCTTTGCAGCTTACGTCTTTTTGGTGCTTTTGAAAATGTTAACCATAATCCTTAACTGGAAAATGCCCTGCCTTTGCCCAATTGCAAATAGGTAGAATAAAAAGCAAACATGACCTGTACCTTTAATGGTGAGCATGTTTTCATTGCAGTGTTTGTAAACTCTTACAATACAGGTTTAAAATGGGAACAAACAGACCCTCAGAGACACTGGTTGTGGGCAGGAATTCTAAAACTATTTTAAATGCATTGCTTATCTCACTTCTCTTTATGCTCCATTAAGATGCAATTTAGGCACCATTCCTGCAAAGACTTATGCATGTGCTTAACTTCACACACAGTCCCATTGAATTTTACTCACAGTACATAAAATGAAGCATGTGTGAGAGTCTTTGCAGGGTCAAGGGCTGAATATGGAGTGGATATTACTTCAGTGTGCAGTTACCAGGATCACCATTATACAGGGCAGCTTTTGCCAACAGTCTCTACACTGAGACCCTGCAATTTTCCTCTGTACGAACAGTAAATAACTTTGGACCCCTGCTTCCAGGAGCAGTCCTTCCTCATGCAAGTAGTCTTGCTAAAGCCAACAGAACTACTCATCTGAGTGGTGACGACTTGCTGAAGGTGATAGCATCTGTATTATTATTTGACGTATACAGTGCTCAAGTTGTGCTTGTCACTGCACAGCACTCTCTCAGCCCTGAAGAATTTAAAACATGAACAGAGTTGGTACAAGAAACATGCACACAAGTCAAAGGAGGCAAGTAGGGGAAGGAAGGACAAGAGTTGAAACAATACGACTGTGGGGTTTATTAGAAGTGTGGGGGAGGGTTAGTTTCATGACACGGTTTTTGTTAATTTTATACATTTTTAAATTTGGGGGCAGGCACTGAGGTTAAAAAAATGACAGATTTTCTGTACGCAAAAGATGCCATTGTAATAATGGCCACTGTACTTTGAAAATACGACTAAGTCATTACTTTTGACGGTATTCCTTTTTCCTCTTGCGTTGTGGCTTAGTCTTTCTCGGGAGAATATATTCCACCTGGAGTCATAAAAATTCTGAATGACTCAGGGTAAGAACCTCTGCCACGTATATTTATCCTTAAAGAAAGATAGATGAAATGAAGTAACTGGAAATTAAATGGGATATTCTCGTCTTGGTGCATGAGAATTTATGAGGTGAACTCCCTTTGGTGTGCATAAAAATTACGTGCATTAATTCTTGTGCATCAATAATCTGTTTCTAATTATTTTTTTAAACACTAGATTGATGGGTTGCAAAATAAATTAGATTTTAGGCCCTGGCACAGCAAAAATTTAGGTTTATGTTTAACTTTACACACTGAGTAATCCCTTTGAACCCAAGTTAAACACATGCATAAGTCTTAGCTGGAAGACGGCCTTAATACTTCTGCAAATATTTAAGAGCATTCATGATTTTACATGTGTGAGTAATTTATAAGTAGACCTGGGTGACATTTATTTTTATCAATAAATCTTTTTAATGAAAAATGGCTTTTCAACCAAAGCGGTTTCATGGAAAATGTTTGTGTTTGAAATTTTGCAGGTTTTCATTTAAAAACAAACAAAAAAACTGAACATTTTGTACTGAAAAACCAAACTTTATTGTTTTTGAAAGGGTTTTCAGTTTATTTTTGTTTTCTTGTAAAAAAAATAAAAATAAACTAAAATGTGGGAAATAGGTGAAAAGTGAATATTTTTCAAAATTTCCAATGAAAAATAATTGCCATTTTTGACCAGCTCTACCAGTAAGGGCTAATTCCATGGAACAAATCATATGATTCAAGTTACACATGTACATAAGTATTGACAGAACCAGACCATACTGTAAATAGATTTCCCTTTTTTATTATACTGCCTATTGTTTTATGAGGTAGTTAGCATTTATTTTTATTCAGTATTTTGTTACCCAGCACATAGTAACACAATACTTTGACTCCTTATATTGGAGAAACAACAGTGTACAAATATATACTACAGGGGTAGGCAACCTATGGCACGGGTGCCGAAGGCGGCACGCGAGCTGATTTTCAGTGGCACTCACACTGCCCAGGTCCTGGCCACCAGTCCAGAGGACTATGCATTTTAATTTAATTTTAAATGAAGCTTCTTAAACATTCTGAAACCTTATTTACTTTACATAAAACAATAGTTTAGTTATATATTATAGACTTATAGAAAGAGACCTTCTAAAAAGGTTAACATGTATTACTGGCACGCAAAACCTTAAATTAGAGTGAATAAATGAAGACTCGGCACACCACTTCTGAAAGGTTGCCAACCCCTGATATACTATATTGTATATCTTAGCATATTTATTGTATATCTCCTCCCTTAATTCTTTTTTAGGCTAATTACATTAAAAAGTAGTTAAGAGGGAAAAGTCAAAGTACAAATTAAAATAGGCTGTCGCTCTGTGGTCTTCAATTTGTAAAATCACTCTATTTTACCCAGTTTGGAAGGAATGCCCCTCCCACTATGGCCCCTGTATGCTGCTCCGCTAGTATGCTGAGGTAAAAGAACCTTTGCTGGCCTTGAGAGAATTCCTCCAGTGCCCCTGTGTTAATCAGTCTATGGATGGCTTGTGCAGAGCACCCCTTGCAAACCTTGGCATAGAGGGCTTGCTAGGGGCTATGGAGACCGGGGCAGCTCTAGGTTGTGACTCCTGGATGCTGTTGTAACTTACATCCGAAATCTCCTGGTTCCAGGAGGCTAAACTACTAAACGACAATGCTTCCTTTCACAATGAACGTTCTCTGGTTAGTGAGTGTGTCTTTAAAAAAAAAAAATAAGACAAGCTTCAGCTTGCTGGAGAGAATTGAACACTGAGGTAAAAGCCCTGGATGCTCCCCAAATTGTAACATGGCCCAAGATTTTAGCTTCCAGTTCAATGGAGTTTAAAATTAGAAAGTTCCAGAATATGGCAAGTGCGTTTGGAGAATTTGAGGCCCCAGTTCAGCAAAGCACCTAAATGTGTTCTTAAGGCTGAATCGGGGCCTTAGTTAATAACTTTAAAAGATACTGACCCAATTTTCTTCAGACTTAGCTCATTTTGTAGACCTCATTTGAACTTAATCAAGCCAAGCTGGCACTGCCTTGTAACTCACTGTATGAAAGGTTACATAACTTTCCTGCTTGTATTATATTATATATAATAATTATATTATTAAATATATAATAATTATTATATTATTAAATGATAAGTAACTTACGAGATAAAGAGAATCTCTTATTTTAAAGGTCTAAGTGTTGAAGGAAAGAACTAAGGTAGAGCTTTCAACCATACCTCTGCATTTTTGAGTGCTTGACTTCTCAACCTCAGCTAAGCGGGCAAATGCAATCCTTAGATGTATAATCAGGAGAATATTAAGTAATAGCGAAGCGGTATTATCTCTGTACATGGCATTATGAGGCCAATACTGGAATGCTGTGTCTATTTCTGGTACGCACTCTTCAAAAAGGCTGTTGAAAAACTGGAAAAGGTTCAGAAAAGAGTTAGAAGAATGATTACACGACCTCATAATGCCTCTAGAAAACATGCCTTATAGTGAGACTAAAAAAATTCATCCTATTTAGTTTATCCAAAAGACGGTTAACAGGTGACTTGATCAAGGTCTACAAGTACCTACACAGTGAAGAGATTTCTGATGATTAAAAAGGCATAAGGAGATCCAATGTTGGAAGCTGAAGCTAGACACATGACCAGAAATTATGCAAAAATTTATAATTCTGGTGGTAATTAACTGTTGGAACCTACCTAAGGATGTGGTGGATTCTCTATATGATATGACATCATGTGGAAGTTCACATCTTATTGAAAACTTCAGGAATCTTGGAAGGGAGCTGAAGAAGAGGAAAGTCCAAGTTATCTTCTCGCAGAGCCTTCTGGTCCCATGAGCAAGAGAAGGCAGAAAACACCAGAGGCGAACCTTTGGCTACACAACTGGCATAAAGCTGAAGATTCTGGTTTTGTGAAACACTGGGCTACATTCCAGTGGGGAGGGGGGACTGTACAGATGGGACAGCCTGTGTCTCACAGGTGAGGGGCCATTCTTCTTGGCTGGAGACTAGCTGGAGTAACCAGGAGTGCTTTAAACTAAAAACACAAGGGGAAGTAACTAAGGGTGCAAACGCAGTACAAACTCAAACTCAGGGTGTCGTGAACAAATTGAACTCAGGTGGCAAAGAATGAAGAGAAGACATTTTCCCGTTGATTATGCACAAATGCAAGGAGTCTGGGTAATAAGCAAGAGGAATCGGAAATTCTTATAGATAAGAAATGTGATGTAACTGGAACCTGGTGGGATGAGTCCCACGACTGGAATGTTAAAATCACTGGTTACAACCTGTTTAGGATAGTGTGGGTAAAACAGTGGGAGTGGCATTCTACATCAAAGCACCATTACCCGCTTTGTAGTTGTTGCTCATTTGTAGTTATAGGATCTCGAATACATAAGGATCAATGTGCTAACTTTTTATTATCCGGGTTTTTTTTCATTTAACGAAAAATGTTGATAACCATTTGATGATTATTTTGATATTTTTTTCACACTCCACACTACCTCCTTTCTCAATCACTGTGGATAACACCATCATCCCGCTGGCCAGTCAGGCCTATAACTTGGGCATCGTCTTCAACTTGGACCTCTCTCTTGGTCATCACATCTAGATCTACATTTTGCAGGTTCTTTTTCTGCAGACCATCTCTGATATGGCCTTCCCTATCCATCCACACCGCTAAAACTCTCGCCCGGGCTCTCAGCATCTTACAGCTTGACTACTGCAATATCCTTCTTTCTGGCCTTGACAGATGCAACCTTACCGTACTCCTCTCTTTGCATCTCCTGCACTGGCACCCCCTTCTCTCACATCAAACATAAGCTTATAGTGAGACTCAAGAAACCTCACTTTCAAGGCCCTGTCCCCCACCCCGGTCATCTTTCATTCACTATTGTGATGTGGACTCCCACCTCCAATCAGCTCATGGCGTCAATTTCCATCGCCCACTTGATACATTTTCAAACCAGCATCTTTGTGCTTTCTCTCATGCTGTCCCCCATGCTTGGGAGGAGCTCCCTAGAAACACCCACAAAACAACACAATATTTTCCTTCAAAACCCTCCTTTGCCATGATGCCTACAAAAAAACTTGACAATGGTTAGGCTGCTGGTGCGATAGGACCACTGCCTGTCATGCTGACCAATATTGTCTCATTGTTTTCTTTGTATTCCTCCATCCGTCTGCATTCATCTGTTGTCTCTGGTCTTATACTTCGTTGTAAGCTTTTGGGGGCAGGGACCATCTTTTTGTTCGGTGTTTGTACAGGGCCAACCACAATGAGATCCTGGTCAATGACTGGGTGTGATCAGTCATGCCTGAGCTGGGGAGTCATCTGAGATAATTACCTGTGAGTCCTACGATAGGCACGTCCCAGTTAACCAGGGCCCAGCCACTCCACAAGCAAGGGCCTGACCAGGTGACCCCAATGCAGGTATATAGGCTCCTAATGTAAGCAGCCACTCCAATCTGCTGAATGTCACTACTGGGGAGGAAGAATTCCCAGCTGCATAGTAGTTCTAACAGATTGCACCAGCTTGTGCTTGCGCCAGCTTCAGCCGGCCACCCCCAGCTATCCTGATGCTGGGGCTCCTACAATAACACAAATAAATAAATACATATACACATCATGAAAATAGCCTATTTCCTTCCCATCTGAAATAATTCATATTGTCAGAACATTTTTCTAGGCATAAATTGGAAAGATTAAAGGTAACATCTAATTTTCCAGCTACATCTGGAGGCTTAAACTTAGCATCTATAACAGCATCTTGATCCTTGTGAATTTTAATTCTTATAGACATGAGTGTGAGCCCAGTAACAATCATGTGCCCAACATTATTCAAATGTTGCCCAGATGGACAAGGACTAGTGGGCCTAACTGAAATCCTTATATAAGTAAATATAGCCTCCGGATTGTTAGATCTGCTCAGTATGTTCCCCCTGGAGGTTTCAGAAAATCTCTCTAAAAGGATTGTCACAGCTTCCATTTGGCTTGACAAACAAGCCTCCAATCTCTATCATTGAAGTGCAGACTCCCTGAAGCATGGAAAGCCATGTGTCTTTCTGACCTTCATCTTTATTAGCAAGCTTATCTCATGGAGCCCTTAAGCAGATGGTTCTCTTCCTCCTCTCAGCGCTATCTCCCCTCCCCACCCCACCCATGCCTATATAGGTTTGCGAATAACGCGCGTGTCTGTTGTGTTCATTAGATCCACCACCCTGCCGGGAGATTCCTCTGCTAGTCAATAAAATCCTGTTTTAAATTCATCTCAAGAGCCTCTTTGTGTGGGGCCCCTGGGAAAAATCCTGGGTCGTTAGAATATGCAAAAACACTATTTGACTCCATTCAGGAACTGCAAAGTGTCAGAGCTTGGGACAGGTCTGCTCAGGCCATGTCTACACCATAGGGACTAAAGCAGCTGTGGCACCATAGCTACACTGGCATAACCCCGTAGTATAGATGCACCCTATGGAGATGAAAAGGGCTTTTCCAGCACTGTAGGAACACCACCTCCCCAAGTGACAGTAACTAGGTCAATGGAACCATACACTGGGTGGTAAGTTGGCATAGCTACAGCACTCAGGGGTGGGAACTTTTCACACACCTGAGCAATGTCGACCTACATTTTAAGTGTACACCATGACTCACACAGGGGAACTTAATGTGCTCGAGTAAGGCCAGCAGGATTTGGGTGCTGGTGAGTCATCACAAGGCTTTGCCATTGACTCCATTCTACAACCCCTACTCAAGCTGATTCAATGGGACTGCTCACATGAGTCAGTACTAATCAGCAAGAGGGAGGATGGTAGAATCAGGCCCATTGAGAGGCGGGCTCAGGCTTCAAAACTCCTACCATTTTACTGGGATGGCAGATTTGCTCCAAACACAGCCCTCAGGGACCTCAGTCCTGTCCTTTAAAAACCCTGATCCCCACCACCAGCCCTACCCCAGAATAACCAATCTTACTCCCATTAAAATCAACAGGACCTTTGCTAACTAATCCAGTGGGAACAGGATCTGGACTTTAGAAAAGAGAGGGGAAATAAGAGGTTTAGGAAAAGAGAAAAGTCACACACCTCGTTAAAACGTAGCTGAGTTTGGAAGAGAAAACTCAGTGACTCCATTTCTGCCCCACGCTGGAGACATAGGGCCATGGTCAGAAGGAAACCGGTCTAAAAAAAGAAAAACTGTTATTCAATAAGTAATGTTGAACACACATTGAAATTAAACAATCCTGCACTTGCAGGGAGACAGGGTTCAAAAATCACTGTGTCCTAATACATTTTTCTCTATAAAACACATCGATTTTTATTTACATTAGACACCAACTGACTCTAAAAACCGGTGCTCTGATACCTAGCTTCTCCCTTTCCCTCCAAAACCATTCATTCAAAATATTCATTCCTGTTGCGATTGCCCTGATGCACAGCAAACCTACTAATTCTTCTATTAAATAGCAGCGCCCAGTGTAAACTGGGATTCTCTCCAGCCGGCTAGCTCCAGGCTTAAAAGCGTACGCTTTTCTTCTGGGCAGCACCTGTATAAACAAAGTCCAGCTCTTTCCCCTACAACGATAAAGATCAAATTCAGGGTTATTATCGCAAAGGGATGTGAACTAAAGGGCACGGTTTCAGCAGTGAATGTGGTGGATGGATTAGCCAGCCAGTTTCAATTAGTGCTAATAGGATTTATGGATCTATTCCTCTGAGCATTGTGCTGAAAATCTACACCAAACTGACATCACCTTTGGGTTTGTTTCTTAAATGTAGCTGAGAACTCCCTGCTTTATAGGTATACGCATTTAAAAGTGTGGCGTGTACAGACCACAGCCTGGGTTTTGGACCAGTGGCAGCTCCTCTGCTTCTACAGAAGGTAAGCTTTCCTGTAGAAGCTCCTAACCCCTACAGTGGTGAAGCAAACCCTCTGAATGCAAACTGCTGGGTCCTGTCTTCCTGCCTTCTCACCTAACAGCTTTAGGAGAGGTGCGAATTAGGCCCACTTGTCTCAGGAGGGGGGCTGAGAGTGAGGTCATTTGAAACCTTAACATTGTTAACTATTTCCTGGCTGATCATTTTAGCAGAAGTATCCAGCTACCCTGCTTATCTAATTAGGTTAGATTTCCTAAGTGCTAAAGGAGATCAATGGAAAAGGGCCCAGGGGCTGACCTTGGCTTCAGTGGAGGAAGAAACTAGCAGTGGGAGTTGGGAAGGTGCTTAGGGAGCGATAGATAGGCTGAGCAGCTGGGGAGGGAGGACCACCTCCAGCAGAAGCAGCTAGCTGGCGAAGCTTGCGGAAGGCTCCCTCTGCAATG
This sequence comes from Platysternon megacephalum, assembly GCA_003942145.1. Classification (NCBI taxonomy): domain Eukaryota; kingdom Metazoa; phylum Chordata; order Testudines; family Platysternidae; genus Platysternon; species Platysternon megacephalum. The sequence goes on along the minus strand of QXTE01000005.1, from coordinate 11,398,772 downwards.
CTCAAACAACTCCTCTGTGATTTGCAGCAGCTGACAAAAGGACATGCAAAGATTAGACTCCAGAGGGAGTGGAGATCTTTGTTTACAGCTGCAGACAGCAGATACCTTTTCCTGTAGCTGCCAAAGAAGCAGAAGGGCGTGGAGGCCATCGATTGCTTCTGCTGACCGAGCGGTAGCAAGCGTGGGGGTTGGGATCCAAGCTGCAAGGATGGACAAACTTCAGCTGAGTTATCTGTCTCCACTTTCCTGCTCAGCATACTTGAGACTTTCAAAGGGATACAACAAATCATACAGGTTCTTTGCAGACCAATTTTCAGGTGAGGCCAAAGATCACCTTGAACTGATGGAGTCTCACTCCTGTCGAAGTTTCAAAAACATTTACAGAGGCCATATCTATACGAATGGGCACTCAGCTGTGGAGCTGTTGCCGCATCCTACAATTGATGGAAGGAGTTTTTCCTTTGATGTAGGTAATCCACCTCCCCGATCGGTCGATACTAGGTCAACGGAAGAATTCTTCCATTGACATAGCCGCGGCTACACCCAGGGTTAGGTGTTCAGGGGTGTGAATTTTTCACACCCCTGAACAACATAACTAGGTGAATCTAAATTTTAAGTGTAGACCTCACCTGAGTTTCTATGACTACCAAGTGAGCAACAGCTCTCCAGAGCTACCTCTGAGGTTGTCTATTTGTGAAAACCTCTTTGGAAGTACTTATACTTTGTAAAGACCCATTTTCTATCATGAATCTGAGCTAACTACCAAATCTGCATTCAGGAGGTCATGTGGAAACCTCAGAGATAACCCAGCCTTTATCCTACACTTCAGTTTAGAGTTTGGGAGCATGGATCAGTGTTCCCATTGCACTCCCCATCAGTATCCGACCTGGGCCAGGGAAGCTAATGATCCAACCAGCAGAGCAAATTCAGTGATGAATCGTGGTCATAGGCCAGCTGAAGCACGTTGCACACATGCTAAGAAGAAGTAGTTCAGAGATTCTTGGTTATTCTATTAGGATGCTGTTGTCAAGTGTGAGTAAAGGTAAAATTTTCAAAAGTGTCTAACGGCCAGATATTTAAAGGTATTTAGTCACATGATTTCAATGGGAGTTAGGCACTGAGGTGCTTTTGAATAAAACATACTGGGCACCTATCTACATCTTTATGTGCTTAAATATGGCCCTACCTGATTTAGGAGCCTACATCCCATTCTCAAATTGAGACTTAGGCACTTAGGAAAGTGACTTGGAAAGTGGTTAGGATGTGTAGACTCCTATGTGACGTAGGCTTTTAAAAATTTATCCTAAGTTTTTGCGAGCTTTACCAGTCATCTTCAGGATTCTGGTTTTAGACCCTTTTTCAGACTTTAGATCCAGGTTTAGTCCCAGGTAGCATTTTCTTGTGATGTAACAATCCCTTTAAAGCATCTGCATGCTGGACACTATACAAATACAAGTGACTGATTAATTGATTGAGACTTTCCTTTTAACTCCTGGAGTAGAACCTGTGAATGGTGATTTTCCAATGTACCCTACGGTTAAACTGTTGCAAAAATAGCCAGAATGATTTGTTCTGAGAGCCCGTGTCTTATATTCAGTTAATTCTTCTTGAAAATGTAGCCTATTTGCCAGAATACACATTGCGTCAGAGCCCAGAACACTTAATCCACTCTGGCAATATTGTTTCAGTGTAATATGCATTCAAAGGGAAGATTCACACAGCTAGGACTGGACTATGTAAAGCTGTATTAACTCAGATGGGAAGGAAGAAGCATTCTATGAAATAAAGAGAGAGAGAGAGAATATTCTACAGAGGGAAAATAAATGGATGGTTTATACTGAGACCCAGGGCAAACTTCTGTTCTGAAGAACCATGAACCCCTTTGAATCTCAGGCATATGTGCATTTCACATTTGAAACCCTGCATCCAAACACCTCCCCCATCATTTTTATTCCAGGTTGGATCCAAATCAAGAAGGGACCTATTTTCCAGTTCAGGTTTGGCTACAGCTAAAATCTTGAGCTGTCAGTCACATCAGAACCCTGGATTCTGGCCTTGATTTGAACCCATAGCCTAAACCTACCCCTGATCCAGCTCTGAGCACAGTAACTCTTTGGAGCCCATCTCTATTCCGCTCGGAATGGAATACAGTGTCTAAGCAGAGTATTTGTCGAGACATGCCTGTGTTCACTATATTGATAAAGCCAGCTGGCAACTTTAGGAAGGCTGATAAGCTAAGATCCATTTTAATCCACCTTTGAACATATGCTGCCTCTTATCCCAGTCTGTTAGGATTGTCAAGCCCGGACAGGAGATCATTCACTATGAAAACTGTACCTCTTATAGCTTTCTTCTCTGGCAAAATATACAGTGCTGCCTCATTTGCTTATCCCCAATATTCATGCTGTAATGATACAGTACAGAGATCACACGATGGTGTGAAACAGTAAATATAGAGATGACACCAAAAAGCCATTTGACTGGTAGGTGGAAGAGACATTATCAGACAGGTAGGCATTGCAATGTGTCATGAACATTCTGGAGGTGAATAAATCTTTTATAACAACCTTCCTGGCTGTTTGGACTGCTTTTTACTTCCTCTATTTTTCAAATTTTAGCAACTTACCCCTCACCTATTTTAAAATCTTTTCTTTTAAAGCTTTAGCCGGCTGACTTTTCCCAGTCTGCATGCCGTTTATTGGATGTGCTAGGAAGGCTGTTGGAATTATTATGTATGCAGGATATTATCATGACACTAATGTAACCATAAATTCCTTTATTAAATCCAAAGGCCAAATGGTATTTACATAATTGCTCAAACATGCCTAAAAAGCCTAAATAATAAGCAATTTACTACATCAAACATTGATAAACATTTGATCAAGATACTTACAAATGGGCAGAGGTGAAAGTAAGCCGGTCCGGTCTGGTACGGTCAGCCGGTACGCCATGCTGGATTGGACCGGCTTCTCCGGCAGTGACTTAAAGGGCCCGGTGCTCCTGCCACTGCGGGGAGCCCCGGGCCCTTTAAATCACCACCGGAGCTCCAGCAGCCAGGCTCGGGCAGCGCTTTAAAGGACCCGGGGCTCCCTGCAGCAGCCGGAGCCCCGGGCCCTTTAAATCCCCGCCCGAGCGCCGGCAGGGCTCCGGCAGCAATTTAAAGGCCCTGGGGCTCCCAGCCTTGAAAGGCCCCGCCTCTTCCGGTTGAGGCCACGCCCCCGCTCAGGACTCCGGTGTACCGATAAGTCCTTTAAGTTACTTTCACCCCTGCAAATGGGCTAAACCTAGGTGTGCTTAGACCCAGTGGTTGGCTCCAGCGTGGCCAGGCAGGGATTAGTAATGAATCCTTTAGGAGTTCACTTTTTTTATACCCTTAAACTAACAAGTGATGGCATTGCCAAGTACTGACTTCAGCTAAAAACCAATTTGAGACAATTCACTCTTATTTCTAGTCTTACTCCAGATATGATTTACAACCCTCTTTCTCCACATGGCCTTTCCTCCCTATCTCTTCCTCCTCCTTTCCGCAGACCAAGAGCTTTTCCTTTGCACCTGGGTTCACCTAAGCCCTAATTTTTGAGTTAACACTGGTATGTGGGGTGGAAGGACCAGGTTGGCCCTTTTTAAAGACAGATTCTCTTTGTCTTATTTAAAACCATCTGGAGTCACCCCCTATCGGTCAGCGCCTCCTTTTTAGAAACTTGCCCTTCATTAGTTAATCTTTGAACCAGACATCCTCCCGACTTCATTCCTTCTGGCCACATAACTCACCTTCCAGGCCTTCCTTTTCAGCACATATTTCTTGAACCAAATTTAAGCCAATTTTGATTCTCTAATTTCCCATTTATTCTACAAAGGCTGATCCAGGCTGTGTTTTCTCACACGCAGGGCCGGCTCCAGAATTTTTGCCGCCCCAAGCAGCACGCAAAAAAAAAAAGAAAAGCCGCGATCGCGATCTGCGGCAGCTCTACCGCCGCCGCTTCAGTCTTCGGCAGCAATTCGGCGGAAAGGTCCTTTCCTCTGAGAGGGAGCGAGGGACCCGCCGCAGAATTGCCGCTGAAGAGCCGGACTTGCCGCCCCCTCTCCGTTGGGCGCCCCAAGCACCTGTTTGCTGGGCTGGTGCCTGGAGCCGGCCCTGCTCACACGTGAGAGAGGAAAGGGGTTTACGTGGCCTTTCTACAAATCTCAGGACCATTCCAGCCACCATCGTAGCTTGGAGCCGATGAAAGATGTGGGGGGTGGCCCTGAAATACATACCGAGGTAGCCCCGGCCATTGCAGTTCAGCAGCTACATCATCACGCTAGCCGCTAGTGACAACGTTGTCTCCCTGGCCCATCACTCAGCCTAGCTCCTCAAGAACGCCACATCCCCGACACCACAGCGGAGGAACTATGAAAATAAAGAGCTGGTACGGAGGAGAGGCAGAGGTGAGGNAAGCCGCGATCGCGATCTGCGGCAGCTCTACCGCCGCCGCTTCAGTCTTCGGCGGCAATTCAGCGGCAGGTCCTTCCCTCCGAGAGGGAGCGAGGGACCCGCCGCAGAATTGCCGCTGAAGAGCCGGACTTGCCGCCCCTCTCCGTTGGGCGCCCCAAGCACCTGCTTGCTGGGCTGGTGCCTGGAGCCGGCCCTGCTCACACGTGAGAGAGGAAAGGGGTTTACGTGGCCTTTCTACAAATCTCAGGACCATTCCAGCCACCATCGTAGCTTGGAGCCGATGAAAGACGTGGGGGGTGGCCCTGAAATACATACCGAGGTAGCCACGGCCATTGCAGTTCAGCAGCTACACCATCACGCTAGCCGCTAGTGACAACATTGTCTCCCTGGCCCATCACTCAGCCTAGCTCCTCAAGAACGCCACATCCCCGACACCACAGCGGAGGAACTATGGTACGGAGGAGAGGCAGAGGTGAGACACATGGGTGTCCCAGACCTGGTTAGTCCAAGCACTGCCCTCATAGAATTATAGTCACANGTGTAGGCCATACTTCCAGGATGGGGGACTCCCTCCTGGGAAACAGTGTGCAGCTGTCAGTCTCTCTCTCCAGATTACTACACAGATTCTCTTGTCTCAAGTCCCCCCAGTCCCTCTCCCATTAAAAAGCTTATCCAGTATGGAGTATCCACAACAGAGAGACGGTGTGTTCATTTCCTCTGGGCCCCATTCTATCACACTCTCCCCTTACTTTGTGAGTAGAGCCATTGATTTCAATGGAACTACTTGCAGAGTAAGTTACTTACTACTCAGCATCAGCAAGGGTGGCAGAAATGCTTTGAGCGTGTCTGATTTATTGGGTGATAAATGCTAGCTCATCACTGAAAGAGGTGAAAGAGAAAGTCTAGTGTGTATGCTCCGTGAAATCCACTGCTCTACATTCAGATAGGTCCAGCAAAACAAACCCAGCAGGTTCAGTTCATACCACCTGCTTGGTTCCTTTGCAGGTTTCAGAGTCATGCAACAATACATGCGAGTCTCAATGTCAATTCCAGGGAAACCAGTGAGTTTAGCAGAAACAAATATGGTGACTTTGGCTACCTGCTGTGCTCCTTGGGCCGCCACTACTCCTTGTGTCCTATGGGGAAAAAAATAGCCTTTCTGAATGGACTGTGGATAAGTAAAGGCAGAAACTTCGCCTTGTTTGAGCTTCTGTCTTACATGACATTTTTACTGATTGAATTGTTTCAACCTTCTTCCATAGCTTTTATGTCCTGTAGATATGTCCTTTGTTCCACAAAGACATTATTCTAGTCCTTACAGAACAATAGCTAGATCTAAAAACAGATCTAAGAGCATTTTTAGCTGATTCCAGCATGTGGATCATGTAAGATCATACTGAAAAAGTACTTATAACTCAGTCATGCTGCTTTAGCCAGACGCTGCCACGTATATCATTAAGCCCAAACTCTGATTATCCACTGGGAAACAAACATTCAAACTGATCCTCATGGAAAATATTACTAAGTTGACAATTATCAAGTCCCATTTTAGCACTGCTGATGGGTTCTGCATCAAGTTCTATAATAAATCATTATAAAGGCAATTTCACCAGGGTTCTTATTTTTATGAGTATTTTCTCCTCCTCATCACTATTCAATGCAATGCTGAAATTTAGCAGTGAACATTTAAAGAGTCATAAATGCAAATATATTATTCTTTCCTACAGCAACCAGGACTTCATTTTTTATTCTTTATATTGCAGTAGAGTGCCTAGACGGCCCATCCCAAATTGGGATGCCCCGGTGCTAGGCATGAGGAAAGACTATGGAGGAACTTATGCCCAGATCTCAAGAATTAGGCACCTATATACTTTGAGGATCTGGGCCCTAGGGTTTACCTAGACCAGCTAACTCATGTGAAAACTACAAACTGCTGTGCCTTCACTAGGTGTCACCCCATGATAGCTAAATTGAGTTAAGAACACAACCTTGCCCCTGGGGAAGAGACGGTCCCTGAGGCTTGTTTGTGGAACAAATGGACTGTTGGCTGAGAGAGATGTTTTCCCGCCTGCCAAAACTTGGAGTGTGAACACGGAGCAGCACTGCCTGCCATGATGAAGACGAACACTGAAGAGGAAGGAAGCAGAACTTGCACACTAAGTTAACTTTTTACTTTTATTTTAAATTTTCTCACTGGAATCCCCAGTCACGGGGGAGTTCGGTGCCAGCCCTGGTTAAACGAGCAGAAGCCACCGAGCACATTATCTGAGGCTCCCACATTGGTGGATGCCAACCAAGCTACAGCTGCCAAACTGATCATTTGTCCGAATAGCTGGGGCCAGCTGGCCTCTGTAACACTAAATGCCAGATGGGACCTAGTGTGTCTAGTGACCCTAGCTAGCAACAACAGCGCTGCCTGCAAGCTGCAGCGGACTCATTTGGCTTAGGAAAGAAGTGAAAGTGACCGAGTATAAGAAGAGGAGGATGGGAGTTTGTGAGGATTGCTCTGGGCCCGGCAGGGAAGCTCTATCCCCACGTATGCCCAGACCACTGTCAAGTGAATTCCAACCCCTGCAGACCAACAGCCTGTATGGTACTGCTGGAATTACAGTCAGCTACTCTGCCATCACAACCAGCCCAGTCTAGCTTTGACCTCCCAACCCTGCAGGTCTTAGAGGGGAACAGCCTTCAGTTCTGCTGTCATTTACACTGGTGAATGTGGGGAGTAACTCCCCTGAAATCAGCTCCCAGGGTTAGACGAAAGCTACCGACTAAGCAACTGTTACACCCGAGTTGGGCTTTAATTATTTTAAAAGGAGTAGTGCTGACGTGATACTTGTTAACACAATAATACCGTCTAACTCAGTGGTTCTCAGCCTTTCTGGGATGAAGGCCCATTTGTAAACCTTGAAGGCCTGTCTCAACCCAGAGCTACCCCCACTCCGCCCCCGTCCCACACAGGGGTCCATGGGCTAGAGCCTCAGAGCTAAGATTCCAGCCACTACGGCCAGACATGAATAATTAGAGCACCGCCCTCCCCCCCAACAACAACAACTACTGCGGGAGGGGCAGTGAGCAAAGACACCACCCAAAAACACAGTCCCCCCTCCACCTCCCTGCCACAGCCCCTGGTGGGGAGAGGATAAGGGGGGGGAGGGATTTAGAGGCCTGGAGGGGAAGTGGGGGATGTAGTGAGGAAGGATATAGGGGCACCAGTGTGTGCAGGAGGCCTGGCGAGCTGATAGTGCTCTAAAAACACACACAGCCTCCACACACAGCCCATTGGAGGCAGAGGGTAAAGGGATGGGGGAGGGGGAGGGGGGGAGAAGAAGATGGAAGAGCAGTGAAGGAAGATCTGGGGGGCTGGGGGCCAGGATGGGTGGTCTGACAGAGGGGAAGTCACCCATCTTTGAAAGAGAGGTAGATTGGGAGGCCCAGGCTGAGGGGCAGGTCATCCTCCAGTCATCATGACCAAAGGCCAGCTGGGCTAAACCTGGGCAGCACTGTGACCCCACACGGCCCCAGAGCGGGGAGCTGAGCCCACTCAGCCCCGTGACCCTGTAACGCATTCTGGCCACCCAATTTTGGGTCATGATCCGTGGGTTGAGAACTTTTACTTCCTTTTTATGTCACAATCTAACTTCCTTTTTATGTCACGTTGCCATTATTGTGGAGACCAGGATCTGAGCCTGATTCTGTTCTCATTTTATGCGGTCATTAACCAGTTAAGCCCAGATCGTGAAAGGTATTTAGGCACCTAAAAACTCTAATGGGGCAGTTAGGTTCCTAAATACCTTTGAGGATTGGGGCCATAATGCCATAGCCCATGAGAAAGAAGCCTAAAGCTTTAACGTCATCTGTGGGGTGATACACAGGACCAGTCAACCACCACACAACCACCTCTTTACACAGGTTTAGACGATGCCTCCTTGTAACCTTTGTATTTCACTTTTCTTAGATGGTAAACTCTTTGGGGACAGGGACCATTCCTCCCTTTGTTTTTGTACAGCTCCTAGCACAACAGGGCTCTATCTAGGGGCACTCTTGTAATAAAAAGATCAAACTCGCACTAAGAAAGGAGTGATCTGTATATTTAAGTCAAGAATGCATCTATCCAGAAAAGTATTCCTAAAAGTTTTAGCACATGACAGTGAACTAGATTACAGAGAAACTTCTAGGCATGCTGAACTTCTGAAGCTTGCTCAGTCTGGTCGCATTTTAAGCAGAACGAGATACTTTAGAGCAGAGCTCTTTTTATAAATAGATCCCCCCAAACTGCTTCAGATGGATGGTGTTGACAACCTGGAAAAAAAGAATTCAGTAAATATAATTGGAGATGAATTTAAGGGAGTGCAGTTTCACAAGCAACGCTGATGTTATGCAAGTAAACGGAACTACACAAGAGATCAACACAAAAACCAGAACTGCTGGAAGTAGTCTAAATGCTTTAAAATTCTCCTGTCCTTCCCATCTAGCTTGACTTGTGGTACTGATGCCAGACTCCAGGCTTGCCTACACTAAAGAGATGGTCATTCTGAGAACCGCTTGTCCCCTAGATCAGGGGTTCTCAACCTTTTTCTTTCTGCGGTCCCCCCAATATGCTATAAAAACTGCACGGCCCGTCTGTGCCACAACAACTGTTTCCTACATATAAAAGCCAGGGCTGGCGTTAGGGGGTAGCAAGCAGGGCAATTGCCCAGGGCCGCACGCCACAGGGTGCCCCACGAAGCTAAGTTGCTCAGGCTTCTGCTTCAGCCCCGGGTGGCAGGCTCAGGGTCCCAGACTTTCTGCCCTGGGCCCCAGCGAGTCTAACACTGGTCCTGCTTGGCAGACCCCCTGAAACCTGCTTGCGGCCCCCCAGGGGGCCCCGGACAACTGGTTGAGAACCACCTCCATAGATCTCCTGCAGAACATCTCATCTCCACAGATGGAACTGCCTCTAATGGTTTACATGCAGATCAAATGCTATCTGCATTAGAGGACTTAAATACCAATCCAGTCTGAACTACATTAATGCCAGTGTGGATGGAGGTCGCTGGCCTATAGTACAAATGGCTCAAAGATTCCTCCTATTACTGTCCCACAGTAGCCATTTGAAATCTCCCAAAATCCACCGCTTCTGGGGCCCATGCGATAGGTACCCAGACACCAGTGCCACTGAGGGCCAAATTCTCAACTGGGTGTAAATTGGCACCAATGGAATGTTTGCGCCACCTGAGCGTTTAGCTCTGAAACGGTTTAAAAGCGCCCTATTACCGTTACAGAACAGCCAGGCCACTTCAGAACAAGACTCAGCAATGGCCAACGTGGAAAAACCTGAAACGTTTGTGCTTACATCCTGCCACTTCCATCAGAAACAGTTCAATTCTTAGATTAGACATGGCAACAACAACAACAACAACAACAAAAGTGGATAAATACAATTTCTTGGTGAAATCAGAAAAAAAATCAAATAGGCTTCCATCCATCTCTTATACAATACTACTAATGCATTTGGAGCATAATTATTTCAGTTCCTAAGGAATCCCATTCCTAGGGACATGGAATATCATTACTGTACTTTCTTTTTTCATTAAACTTTTCACTATGTTGCAAAATGCCAGGAAGCCTTATCAAAATTATTTGTAAAACAGTGTGCGGGTAACCTACGCGGCCTGACAGGAGTAGAGAGGACAGTTTAAAACCATTTTACGATAGGCTTTGAGTTGCATGAATACACAATTATTAGTTTAGCAGGTGTGCTGAAACCTCTCTTTTCCTAGTAATTTCATGATGGGATGCTAAATGCAAGCAAAACAAGATAATTACGAGCCCAACACTGAAAACCATGCACCCTTGCAATACTTTTTAGTGAAGGATGCTTGCAATTCTCTATTCGTTTAATAAAACCAGTGGTCTTTAGACAGAGCAAGTGATTCACAGTAGCTTGTAACTTTTATGTGAACAGAAACTGTGATAGGAGAGAAAGGTTCTCAAAGAATCCTGTCACTCTTTTGCCAAGTGGTAGCAGAGTTGGGGGCCTTGCAGATTGCTTTCCCATAGGACAAGATATGAGTGGCCTTGCAGCTGGGTATTTTGGGGGCCTTGCAGATTGCTTTCTCATGGGACAAGATATGAGTGGCCTTGCAGCTGGGTATTTTGGGGGCCTTGCAGATTGCTTTCCCATGGGACAAGATATGAGTGGGTGTGGCAGCTGGGTATTTTCATAGCGTGACTTGTTTTATTTACACCACTCCTTTAACAGAGGTGGTTACGCACACAAGCAGTCCCCGCTATCAGAAATCCCAGGCGACACAGCAATGCCCACTTCCCAAGGAAGCAACACTGTCCCAACAACTGACTCTAGTTAGAGAGCGGAAGAAGGATTTGGAGGAAAGATTAAGACAATTAATTACCCTATGGATAGTTGGGCTAAGCTATGGCTAAGGGGTGTGTGCTAGCAGTCTACAAATAGACGAAGCGTGTTAAGAGAGAGGAATTAGAAGGGAATATACAGAGAAGCATCATGGACTAGTCATTCAGGCATCAGAAAACCAATAGTCCCAGCTCTGTCATTGGCCTTCTGGGTGAGTGTGGGCCAGTCATTTCAATACTCTATGTCTCCTTGTCTATTTACATTGTAAGCTACTCAGAGCAGGGACAGCGTCTTACTATGCGCCTGTGCGAACCCTAGCACCATGAGACCCTGATCATGACTGGGACCGCCAGGCACGGCAGCAATACACATCCTAACATACTAAGGAGGAATGGGATGTAATTATAATTTAACCTACAGCACATGAAATGTCCTCAGAGGGGATACAGTCACCGGTGGAACTATGTTCAGAGAACCACCAATACAGCCATGGCAACAGAAATCCACCCAAACTGAGGAGGGCAGGAGCAAGTTAAGGGAAAATTGCGACTTGGCAGATAAACAGAAGTGAACAGCAGAAACACCATGGAAATAAACACACCAGTTACAATGGAAACAGTTCATCACCGTCAGAAGGAAAATAAGCGTTCATCAGGGTAATGCAGGCACAGAGGAAGAATCAATAAAGGTAAACAGACTAGTTACAGTAGGCTGAGAACAGCTGACAAATAAACAAAAACAAACCAGACCGGCTTCTGTCAGTAAACTCATCGGCCCCATAAAATCCCCAGCCATGCTATGTATCGCAATAGAAATTTCCCTAGGAAGTGTACAGACAGGAGTGTGCTCTGGTGGTTAGAACAGGGACTCCAAGTCGGACTTCTCAGGTTACATTCCCAGCTCCACCACGAATTCATTGAGTTTGACTTTAAGAAAATTATTGAATCCCTCTGTGTCCCAGGGTTCCCATTTACATAGGGGGCATAACAACACCTGACCTATTTTGGAGGGTATTCTGAACATGAATTAATTAATTACGAGAGAGGTGCTCCAGAAGGATAAAGTGTTATTTTTATTGTGATATTCATTAGAACTAACTCCATGGCACGGCACATATCAACAGCAGTAGTGGGAGTTGCCTGGAGCGTCTCTTGTCATCCTCGGAAGCACATCACATTCTCGTTAAACTATACTCCACGCATGCCCCGTGGAATCTGGGGTATTATAATGAACCTGGTGTACAAACAAAAATAAATGCCAGATTAAAAAAAATCCTGCAATAAAGTGAATTTCAAGTTTTAGTTCCTAGTCCTGGCAGGTGCTGCATCCATGCTTTCTATGTGGTGCTGAGTACTTTCAATTTGTATCGACCTCAAAGGGAGTCAAGCTAGCAGGAGGAAATCCACACGTGGTAGGACCAACCATGGAAGCAACTGGAGTTTTGAAAATTGGTGATTTCAAAGGACGCATCAGTGTACCTATATTTAAGCCTAGGACTGGCAAATGGGAACTACACTCTGTCGTCTGATAACAGCCCATGTCCGGTGCCTAGTGGGGATTAGCCGTTACCAAAACTTGAATATGGAGCTTTTATAAAATGCCCTGCTGATGAGCCGTTCAGCTCTGAAAACTGCTGTACAAAGATGGAAGGGAATGAGGTGGCCTGGGTATTACAGTCTGGCCTGCAAGTTCTTTATCTTGCGAATGGGAAGGAAAGAACTCAGACTGACTGTCAGATCCCAGGCTGAGGCTGCAGGGCAGATAGTTGAGGGTGGAGGGGAAAAAATCATTTTTATACTTGTAAATTGAGTACCTTTGACATGGATTATGCCGAGAAACAGTAAATAGAGTTTCATTAGTATGCCATTTTTACAGTCATGTTTCAGAGAATAAATACACTTTTAAACCTTCACAACTATTCTTATTCCTACTTCACGCCAACTCTCAGCCTACTTGAAAAGACAAGAAGATACATTACAAACAAAGTGGCTGGAGCAGTAAAATATTAGGGTCTCACAGTAGCTATTATACATAATCCTCACCATTCTTCATTGAACGAGGAACCTCAGGCAGAGTTAGCTGGTGAGCTAGAGTGCCTATTTCATACAAAAAAGGACGTCTGGGGCTTTCCTGAGTCAGTCACCATAAGTACAGTTGAAGTCTTCTTATTTGCAATTCCTAGTGAGATACCCCTGCAAATTCAAAGGATTGATGGCAACCAGCAGCCTATCATTCTAAGTGATGAGGGAAGCAATTGCTACTGATCTCTGGAGGATAGAAAGGAAGAAGCCAGTCAACATCCATCCTCTGCTTTTCCTTCAGAGACAAGCAGTATCTGACAAAAAAAGAGAAACTCATTGATATCGTTATCTCTAGGACAGACAGAGAAGGCACAATGCAAAGATTCCTGCTATTACATAACAAGTGGTTAGAGGTCTCTTCTGATAAGAGGTGTAAATTAAAGGAATTAATAGCACTTCTGTTTCCCCGCTAGTGTCCCTGCTTGACATTGTCGAGCTCCAGTGTTAAAGAATAAAATATGAACAATGTTTCACAGAAGAGGCATTGGAGATTCTTAACCTCTGCAGCACTACTGTAGGGTGGATGAGGCTCATGTCACTAGAGGACAAGCAGGGCTGTGCTGCTGAAGACTTTAAGTGGCAGAGCACTGAAGGCAGCAGGTAATAATGGTGACAGAACAGTCACCATTTAAGTCTTTATAAGTGCCTTGGCAAGTAGTTCATAGTCTCACAGCATTCCCCAGACCTCCCCAATATGAATAACCTGTAGTGAAGTACAAGGACTATGGCAGTAATGTTATGGACTTGCAAAGGAAAAGCAGTAAAGATGTTAATGGAAACCACTGGACTGAGGATCCCATTAGCCTATCCTGAAACAACACATAATGCGGTGGTCTGAAGTCAGCTGGCTATCACAGGCCCCCAGACTTCAGGGTCAGGTTCAGACCTGTGTGTTCTGATCTAGGGTTTTGTTTGAATCTGGGCGCAGGTGCTGTTTCCAGTCTGCTCTCAAACAGTCCATACACAGTGTCAAGCAAACATGCTCCTTTCCTGGGATTTGGCTTTACTTGTCACAAAATAAGCAATGATACAAAAAAAGTTCAGCTCGGATCTTTTCCCCAAGCTTGGCTGCTCCCAAGGATCGGGACCGTTCAGTCCATACTCTAGATCCTCTCTCTAGAGAGTCACTGCTACCTCTTATCTCCAAGTAGGTTGGTAAGTCATCTACCTCTGTGAGTCAATAGAACCCATTTAACTTTCCCGAGCACAATCAACAACTGCTAATGTAACCCACACACCTCTGGAGTGTGGTGCTCTGTCCCCTCTAGTGGCACCGAGACCACTGCGTCTGCTACAGCCTTAGCTAACGGCCATGTGGCTTTTAAATCATGCAGTAGAGGCTCATGCACTAAGCTCCAGAGGGTCCAGGTTCAATCCTGCCCGTCGACGACCGGGGTCTGTCTACCAGGGTTGGGTGTTTCAGGCTCATTTTTTGACTCTTTACTGAAGAACACAATGCAGCACCTGTCAAAAGGTGGGGAATGAACTAGAATAGTGGTTGGCACCACAAAATGCCTGAAAAAACGTTCCAGGACCCAAATCTCATTCACAAAGGGTTGTGGATCTTAGGTCGCAGGACAATTTTTCAGCCATTTTGTGGCGTATGGACCAAAAAAGTCTAAGAGTCAATGGTGTAAGTACATACCCCACTCTTCTTTTTCTCAGTCCGTGTGGTGAGAGGGGAGCATTGGCAAAACACGATTACTTCCAAAAAATGGCACAATGTGATGCACTTTACTGGAAGCCAGTCACAGAATATTGTTCCTATTAATCATAACAGAGTTCTGTTTCCCAGGTTACAGAGGAGACTGAGTCACGCTCTGTCCTCTTACCTGGTGTTTTATGACATGCTGTTACTGTGAATATTGACTACCGGGCCATGAATCATGTTTGTGCCCAACACACACTCAGCCACATTGCTGCCAAAGGGATTGGAATTGGAGGAGAGTGACTGGGGCAGTGATTATAAATCCCTCTGACTGGCAAATACATTCAGCCTCTGTTCTCTGGGCATGACATGCTCCAAAATGAGAGCCAGAAAGGCTCTCGCGAGTAAATGTAATATCCTTCCCCTGAGAAAAATAGTCCTTACCTCCTCCACAATCACCCAAATGAGTATTTACTGAATAGCTAGGACAAATTGCCAGTATTGATTTTTTGTTTTGTTTTGTTATTAGCCTTCTGCAGATGTTACAGATTTAGCCCCCAACCCCGCAACTGACTTCAGTTCAGGATGACTTCAGTATGGCTTGATTCTGCACACGGAACTCCTTGTGGATGAGGCCTTTCGGTCACAAGAAATCCATTTCAAAAGGAAGACTTTGTCATCTTCGGAACAGTTCAATGGGGCATGCCTGACTGCTGACAGCAAGACTGAAGGCACCCTCCAGCCACAGCGGAATGATAAATCCTATTATTGGCGTGGATTGCCACATGGATTGCTTGCTCATAGATTAGTGCAATGGCACGGATCCTCTATTGAGAGAATGTAAAGAGGACAAATGGGGTGGAGTTAAAGAAGGGGCTTTATTGGCTCAAACACTTATGATATTTATCCATCAGTCACTGAGGGGGGAAATAAAAGCTTAATTCCAAGAATAAATATGGAAACAGAGAGCTGTGAAGCTTACCAAAATTAAATCAGGAAAAGAGGGGATTCTAAATATGCATACATGAAAGTGTGAGTTTCTCACCCTCTTCCTTTCTCAGTACTCCCAGACCCCTAGGAATATGAATATATTGTCTCTGAGTTTTTAATTACAGGAGTGTGTTTTCATTTTAACAGGCGGGATTCCGAAGCATAACTCCCTTGAGCATTATCTAGTAATAATGGGAGTAAGTCTCGGGTCTTCAGAGGAGGGTAGAAAAAATGTGCAATGGGGAGCAGACCCATTGTGGATGGAGGGGGCCTTTGCTTTTTTAATTTACCACCCAAGGTTTTGTACTATGGTGTCCCTCCTCATGGTGGGGGAAGTCAGAAGCAACTCCCTGACAATCCTATCAATAGTGACATGAAATAATAACTGAGAGCTCGCACTCTGATACTGCCTTCAGCCTAACAACCTCAAAATGCTTTACAAACATCCAAGTGCGACAACACCCCTCTATGAACAATCACCATACCAATTGTGCAGGTGGGGAAACGGAGGTACAGAGAGGTTAAGTGACTTGCCCAAAGTCAAACTTAGAAAATCTGTAGGGAAGTGGAGTCTAGAACCCAGACCTTTTACACCCATTCCTGTGCTTTAACCTCTAAGTAGTACTTTTTCTCTTCAGTTAGCTACACCACGCTCCTGCGCCCATCTAGAGAGGGTAGTTCTAGATCACCTGTAGATACTCCAACCCACCCCCCCAGAGCTGCCATTTCAGCACTCTCCAACTCTTCTGACCAAAGAACTGAGGTCACGGTTCCAGTTTTGGTCCCACACATGACAGGGGCGTCAGGTCCTGTGTAATTAACAAGTACATTAGCACATCACAACAGGGAATGGCAGGAAGTGAGTCCAGTGCCAAAGGGCAGTGTTACGAGCTGAATGTAAAGAGCTGCACAAAGGAAGCCATTTGCAGTGCACAACACCAAGTTTTATTGGGTCTTCAAAACCCAGGCGCTATGCTACATATTCTTGAGTGCCATCTACTGGCACCTTAGCTATTGACGTATCTACAGTCATCTTATTTCTAGAGCACTCCTGTAACAGGCAGTTAGATGCCCAAACTCCTATTGACACTCAATTGCCCTCAAAGCAATTGCAGAAAGCCAAGAACCCGACTGAGGGTGTGTCTACATGGTATAGCAATGCGCACTATGGGGGTGTGAGTTCTAAAACACACTAATATGTGCTACATTAATTTGTCTGCATAACTAAAGTGCGCCAGTGAACCTTGAGTGGGCAACACCCAGTTCTTGACGTAACTTTAGCTGCAGAAGGCAGGGGTGGCTAACATGAAGATTCCTGCCATCACCCAGACACACACACACACTCGTGATGTATGATGAGTTAGTTAGATCTGGGTATTTACCAACCCCTGATTTGGTTAAACCTCCCAGAAATCCTCAGGCCCCCTTTACACCTAGGGTGTGATCTTAGTGAACAGTCATCCATAGCAGTTAACCTAATACAAGACCAACACCTGGGAAAAAGCGACAATACTACATTGTCGTATGGCTCAATACTGAAAGGTGCTAAGCACTCTGGGCCTGATCCAGCAAAGCCTGTAAGCACATTATGGGACTGCTCATGTGCTTAAAGTTAAGCATGTGCTTAAGTGCTTTGCAGCATTGGAGCCAGAATGCTCAGCACCTTTTGAGAGGGAGCCTCGAATCATTCTACTGGCTGTAATTTTTGTCTGAGTATATTTATTTTTTTACATACCGCCATACCAATTTTCATTTTTGTTTTGTTTTGTTTTGTTCTCTCTCTCCTTTTATGGACCAATAAACAATGAAGTAAATTCAGCTGGATTTTCATCAAGGCTCATGGGCATGTGGAGCCAGGTCTTTGCTTCTGCTGAAACCATTCCACTGAAATGCTTCATATTGGCATGATCTTGTCAATGGGAATCTGCAACATTCAAGTGATGCCATGGGCTCCCTCTGGTGGCTAGTAGAACAGATCTTCCTTTCAGCCCAAGGCTCTGTGAAGCTGGTTTTTATGGGGACATTTGTGAACCTAACTGTTGCTGAGGTCACGTTGTCAAAGCATGATCTGTTTTTCTCCCAGCTTGATACTGGTATCTCAACACTTCCTTTTTTCTAAACACATAATAAAAATAAAACAAAAGTTTAAGCAATAAGAACAAAAACTTCCAAACCAGCCATTCTGTTAATTTCTGTTTATTATATATGACACCCAGGATGGTACTTTTGCTATGGGTGCTTTGCAAACAAAGACACAAAACCAGCCCTATTAGAAACAGATGATATCATCTATGTAGAGTGTCATTGCCAACTGAAGAGAGTAATCTTCCTGAGCAACTTCAAAAGGCTTGAATTCAGCCACCAGGCACTGGTTGAGTTAGATTTCCCTCTAAATAAGAGATTTTTTCTTTTAAAACACCACCACAACACTGCAAATTTACTAAGTGGTTAAAGTCCATGCAAGAAGAATCCATTCAATATGTGAATATATAACTCGGAGTAGAAACTTTAAAGGATAAGTTGCAATTTGGCCATTGTTTAGATTTAAAAAAGGAAAACAATCAAATAGGGCAGGGTTTCTCAAACTGGGGTCGCCGCTTGTGCAGGGAAAGCCCCTGGCGGGCCAGGTCGGTTTGTTTACCTGCCCCGTCCGCAGGTCCAGCCAATCGCGGCTCCCACTGGCCATGGTTCGCTGCTCCGGGCCAATGGGAGCTGCTGGAAGCGGTGCGGGCTGAGGGACGTACTGGCCGCCGCTTCCANTGGCCAGTGGGAGCCGCGATCGGCCGGACCTGCGGACGGGGCAGGTAAACAAACTGGCCTGGCCCACCAGGGGCTTTCCCTGCACAAGCGGCGACCCCTGTTTGAGAAACCCTGAAATAGGGCTAGTTCAGCCCCTGGCATAAATGGACAGTCCGGCATCAACAGCTCTACGCTCATTTGCACCAGCTGAGGATATGGCACATCAATTTATGAGAGCAGCCCCTTATTGAAGTGGAGATTTGGGATAATCAATCCACACCTTATGGACTTGTATTGCATGAAAACGTAAAATGAGGAAGGTTAGCTGGAAAACCTAAAGACAAGATTGTGGCAGCTAGGGAAAAAAGAAAAAAAATGGAGAATGAGACAGAGCGAGGAGGAGAAGGAGGGGAAATTCATTGGCCCATGAGATGTGGTCTGATAAAGATATTAAACAGATGCATCTGAATACCAGTCAGATGACAGGCGCTGCTGGAAATGCAACTCACATGCCTCAATATCACATGTGTTTTGGTCCTGCCCACTGGATAACTATTCCTGCTCTAGTCAACCTTCTGAAGCACACACACTAAACTAATCTTTCTGATACTAATATATGGAGATATATACCTATCTCATAGAACTGGAAGGGACCCTGAAAGGTCATTGAGTCCAGCCCCCTGCCTTCACTAGCAGGACCAAGTACTGATTTTGCCCCAGAGCCCTAAATGACCCCCTCAAGGATTGAACTCACAATGCTGGGTTTAGCAGGCCAATGCTCAAATCACTGAGTTATCTCTCCCCCCCTTCTGATACACCCAGGTTCCTTCACCTTTCTGAGGATGACACTATAATATCCTATCTTTTAAAGAGTTGCATCTCCTAAAGGCTGCTATAAGTTTGAGATTCCTTCTGGAGATGGGCCTGAAACAGAACCCGCGATCTGAATATCCCATCCTCTGGAACTTGCAAGGTGTTTGAAGTCCAAACCCTAGTGGTGGTAATCCCACTCTCCTCTATGGCTGAGAGACTTGGGTGACCTATAGAAAACACCTGAAAAACCTGGAACGCCAGCACCAGCACTTTCTTCGGAAGATCCTCAATATAAAGTGGGAGAATCGTCGTACTAATGTCAGTGTCCTCACAGAGCATGCCTGATGTACGCTTACCAAAACAACTGCTGTACACCCAGCTCACCAAAGGAGAAAGGAAACGGGGAGGCCAAAAGAAACAGTTTAAAGACACCCTCAAGATAAACATCACGAGATGTGGCATCGACACCACACACTGGGAGACAGCAGCCCAGGATAGGGATAACTGGCGAAGACTTGCCAGAGAAGGAACGTTCACTTTTGAGGAAAATCACCTTGCCCTGGTCGGAGAAAAACACCAGAAAAGAAATGAAAGACAACGGTCACGCAGCAACCGCAGCCCAACCCTGTCTTCCAACACCACCTGGAATGTCTGCCAACGAGCCTGTGGCTCAAGGATCGGACTCCTCAGTCACCCATGAAAAATAAAACCTGTGAAAGAGATCATCCTCGGCCCCGAGGGATCGCCGACGATCAGACCCAGATTTTGCAGATGGCCTCTGTCTTTATAATAGTCAAATTAAATCCTTCTATCCATCCACCTACGGGTCTAAGGGAGTTGGAAACCTATGTCCAGACTCTACCCCTTGAACTCCTCTAATTTCCCAACAGGCCCATACACCTATAAGATTTTATTTATGGTTTAATTATTATAAATCAAATGAAACACTGATTATTTTTTCATGCTCATAAGGAATAAGAGTAACCGTGAGTTCTGATTATTGCACGAGACTACAACTAGGCTCCTGTGTGTCCTGTGCAATTACACAGTATACTGTAGAGTGAATGGTGTGTTCAGTGAAATATTTTAAAGACTACAGTAGTGCTTAGTGTTGGAATTTTTGCATTTAAACGATCGAATAGAGTGTCATACAATCAGGCATGCTTCTCTAAACAGCTATACAGCTTGTAGGTCTCAGTTTACTGGCTAAGTGGATCAGATGTTGCCCCAGACTGAGCTAGCATTCTACCTATTTGTGATTAGCATAACAAGATAGCAAGAGGATTCAGAATGTCGGATGGGGATAGCTCTGGGTAGGGTAGGGTGACCAGACAGCAAGTGTGAAAAATCGGGACAGGGGGTGGNTCGGATGGGGATAGCTCTGGGTAGGGTAGGGTGACCAGACAGCAAGTGTGAAAAATCGGGACAGGGGGTGGGGGAGTAAAAGGAGCCTATATAAGAAAAAGACCCAAAAATCGGGACTGTCCCTATAAAACCAGGACATCTGGTCACCCTAGCTCCGGGAGAGAAGAGAGAGAGAGGAGAGAGAAAAGAGCAAAAACTGCAGGCAGACAGTATGTCTCCAGGGTTCTTCTAGCCTAGGAACAAAAGTGCAGTATTTAAAAAGGAGAGCAAACGGGAAAGAAAATAGAGCATGATTCTTCTTTTCTGCAGCCTGCCAGTTTGGAATCAGACAGCCTCCTTGTGGTGCAATGGTCTTTGCGGGAATAAGGAGGCTTATGTTGAGGAAACAGTATTTCTGTGGCAGCAAAAAGGGAGGCTTGGTCATATCAAAAGTGGGACAAGTAGCTACAGCATGGGGCATCCAACAAACAGGCCATTCGCTATGGAGCACTGAATGAAGCTGGGGTTATTGTTCATTGCTATTCATGACATTAAAAAGTGATTTGATATCCCTGTGAGAGATAGGGGGTCAAGGTTAAATGCAAACGTGTATATTAATGCAACATTCATGTTGCACAATTATGCAGTCCAAAGAGAGATTTCATGCTGAAGGTATATG
This sequence comes from Platysternon megacephalum, assembly GCA_003942145.1. NCBI lineage: Eukaryota > Metazoa > Chordata > Testudines > Platysternidae > Platysternon > Platysternon megacephalum. The sequence continues at coordinate 11,377,688 of QXTE01000005.1, read as the reverse complement.
GTAACACAGCCTCCTACGTATATGGCACTTTAATTATGTAATCACATTGAAAAATTAAGGTATTTTTAAAAAACCCTAAACTACTAGAACAGGAGTCGGCAACCTTTGGCACACGGCTTGCCAGGGTAAGCCCTCTGGGGGGCCGGGCCGGTTTGTTTACCTGCCACGTCCACAGGTTCGGCCGATCGCGGCTCCCACTGGCCGCGGTTCGCTGCTCCAGGCCAATGGGGGCAGCAGGAAGCAGCGCGGGCCGAAGGATGCCAAAGGTTGCCGACCCCTGCACTAGAACTATCACATGATCACTGCCTACGGAAAGCTAATCTTGAGTTGACACAACTTACACATTATCCTGGGCTGCACTTAAAATCAGAATCTAGCCCTTACCTATAGGTGTATCTATATAACTCACAAATATCATTGAAGACCATATTCTGTACATGCAAAGGGGAACATTCAACCTTAACTTTCATATTTCCTGACTTCTGAGTTTCCATCTGTGCAACTTTAATGCTCTGAATTTAATTTTCTACATTTGTTAAGGAAAAAAGAGAGCGTGACAGAAAAGCCAGAAAAAAGTGTCCCGTACCGTTCTATAACAAATGTGCTCTAGTGTCTACCACTATCATTAGTAAACAGAACATTAAGAGACTTAATAAGCAGCAGTGAGCCAAACATTGCCTAGAATCTATTAATAGTGTAGCAAAGTTTGCATTTCCATGATGTGCTTGTCCTCGAATATAACATTAAAAGCACAGCGTTCAGATGATCCCAGGACTTGCTGTAATTCTCTGGGTCACTATGGTTAAAACATTTTAAAACTTGAAAGGTGTCATTTCTTTCCCATCTTTGTCAAATAAAAAATAACCCAGGCAGAGGCCAGGCCCAGAACATTTCAGCCCAAAAGCTGAACCCGGCAGATACTCGTATCTTTCCAAGCATGTTAGTTGATCACGGACATTGTTCTAGAGCCAGGGCCGGCTCTATGCATCAGCAAAGCAAGCAGGTGCTTGGGGCGGCACATTTGCAGGGACGGCATTCGGGTCTGTCTGTGTCTGTGTGTGGCCCTGCGGGCGCTGACCCAGGTAGACACTGTCCTGGCCCCCAAGCTGACACCGAAGTCCAGGTGGCCGAGCTGCAGCAGGTGGCCAAAGCTGGCCCCGGGACTGGGGTCCAGCAGCAGCAGCGCGTAGGGGGCGCCCTGGGGCCGCTGTGGTTCGTGCAGCCGGCCACGGCCGAGCCATCCGGCGGGCTCCAACACATGGAGCGTGGGACACTTGGGCTGGGGGCCGCCCCGCGGGGCACACGGAGCAGCCTGCAAGTGCCGCAGAGTGGCCGCCCCCCAGCGCTGCAGCCGGGGCTGGGTGAAGCGGCCCGAGCTGCCCAGGGGCTGCGGCAGGGTGGCCAGGAGCAGCAGCAGGGCCATAGAGGGGACCGGTGCCCGGGGCGCTGCTGTGCAGGGCCCACGTCCCACTCTCCGGGGCTCCATTCCCCGCCAGCCACTCCCTCTGAGGCTGCCCTGCCCCGGCTCCTCAGCCAGTCCCCCCGGCTCTGCCCTCCCACTTCCCGGCCGGTCCTGGAGGCAGGAGTCCTGGCTGGAGGGACGCCGGGCTGAGGCACGGCCCGGGAGCCCCGCTGTTTACCCCGACCCTGCCAGCGCCAGACCGGCTGGAGGTGAGGGGGGAGCGGGCGGAGTCAGGGCCCCCCTGGGTGCCGGGAAGGAGTCGGGTAGATGCAGCCTTCGCCCCTGCTAGTGTCATGAGCAGAATGCTGATGACCCGCCCTGGGAGCGAGTTACCAGTGACCCAGGGCTGGGGCGGAAGGAGGGTGCAGGTGGGGGGTGAGAGCCCAGGGCTGGAGCAACAGGGGGGTGCGGGTGGGGGGGGAGGGTACTGGTGGGGGAGGAGGGGGGAACCCAGAGCTGGGGTGGCATGGGGGGAAGAGCCCAGGACTGGGGCAGCAGGAGGGTGCGGCGGAGGGGAGAACCCAGGGCTGGGGGGGGGGGGGCAGGGGGCAGCCAAAAATTTTTTTGCTTGGGGCAGCAAAAAACCTAGAGCCGGCCCTGTCTAGAGCTGAGGTTGCAGTAGGCTGTGTAAGAGATTTACTTTTCAACAGAATTCTTCCGAGTCCATTACCCGGTGGTATCCCCATTTCAGTGGCTTGACTTTGTTTGAGTATGTCACAGATTGAAGAGGAGTAAATTAAAGGAAGGATTCATCATTTCCTAGAACACCTGTAACATTAAAGACTGCACGGGGATAGTAGACCAAGCGCTTTGGAATCGAAGCAACCAGACAGCATGTTAAATTGACAGCTTGACCATATCAGCAAGAACCACATGTTTTTCTTGCCAAAGCTCAAACAGTTCAAGGCCTTTTAACATCATGTGGGCTTTATCTGTGTCCTTAGAGAAGACAAAAGTGTTAGCCTAGGCCAGCGACATCATCACAGAGCATAACACCACTTCAATATTCCAAAGATGATGTTTTGATTGACATCACGTTATCAGTAGAGAGTCACCCTGCTGGAATACTGCAGGCAGATGTACTGTGCATTAGAATTGTGGCACCATAGCACTAACACACAGTACCACACTGATTATCATCTATCAAACCCAGAATGGACAAGGAAGAATTATCACAGACAGGTTATGATACAAGAACACAAAGATCTCTAGTAGCTAACAAACACTCGTGTTTAAAAATGATCTTTTCTGAGGCTCAGTGAATTGGCTAGGGTCGATTAGCCAGGAGGAAGACAAGCTGATTAAAAAAAGCCTTGACAAGCTAAACACCTCTGGGAAGAATAGTTAATCAGGAGAAGGGAAAGGATTGAGCGAAAATGTAAAAACACATTGTTTGATATCGTATGAGATTCTTAGGACCATAACATGAAGATTTTGCACAGAAAAAAGTGGGAGAGAGAACCAAGAGAAATATTTTAATGAAACATTAATAAAAATATCAGAGAGAACAATTTGGTTTTAAATTTAAAACATTTCTCTACAATTCTGGAAGCCCTAACACAATAGTATTGTGCCAGGAGCACATAAGAATCAGAAAGTAAAACGGACTATAAACAAAAAGTGAAAAAGGCCAGCCTAGTTTTGCTGTCCAGTCTCAGTGAAATGAAGAGCATGTAGCATGAGGACACAAACACAAAAACGAAGAGAGGGAAGGCCCTATCTTGGTTACGCTCCCCCTACAACACATCGTCTCTGGTAACTGTGGAGGACCAGTAACTCTATAACCACTCCACAGAGTGAATTAAAATTTTTAGATGTGTAGTTTCACTTATTTCTGAAATAACAGAAATAAGGGGGGAGGGGGGGTTAAATAGATCACTTTTGTCTTGACAAGTGTTCCTAAAAATAATTGACTTTTTAGGGCCTGTCTAGACTTGGGAAATTTTAAAGCCATTTCCAATTGAATTATTTAAGACGGGTTAGAGCCGTAGTATAGATTTTTGGCAGTTTAAGATGATCTGATCCATTTTTACCAAACTAGTTTCACAATCACTTTGAAGACTATCTTGAGGCCAGTTCAGCGAAAGTGCATTGTGCCATTTTAAACCACCCCAAGCAGGGTCTGCCTTATGGCTGTCAATACTTTTAAAATGAATTTAGCTGACCCAGTTTTAAAACCAGTTAGAAAATTTCTCAAGTATATACAGGCTCCTAGGGAACCCATGAAGGCCAGAATTCAAATAAACAGGTGGCTTTCTGTAGCAGTGGCAGCTCAACCATGGGTTTAAATGCTTTATGCACAGTTCCATAGACTTTACATTTTCAAAACACAGATCAATTAACATCATGTAGTTTCCAATTTGATTTTTTTTTTTTTAATGAAAGTTGAAATGAAGTTAAACCTACCAAAGGCCCTATCCATCTTTTACAGTGGGAAAGTTGGGCAAATGAAGCAGCTGATGTCATCGACTTATCAACATGGATTTATTTGTTTGGTTTACTCTAAAGACTGCTTGAGTGTCTACTGATCATTTTATTAGAGGTGGGTGGAAAACAGTTTTCCTGACTTGCAAGAATTTGAGATTTCAGATTTTCCCATCCCAAAAATCGGTACAAAAAGCTGAAATCTCAAATTCCCACAAACCAAAAAATATTTCAGATCAGGTCAACAGAAACACTGTTCCAATAATTTTGAAATGTTTTGTTTCAATTTTGATCTTTAATTTTTTTCCCCTATAATTTAAATTTCAAAATGAAGTCATTTTGTACTGAAATACAGAACTTTTATTTCAAAAATGTCAAAATGTCCCAGTCTCAACAAATTTCAAAAAAAATGTCGAAGTGTCCCATTTTGATAATTTCAAGGGTTTTGTTTAAAAAAAAAATAATAATTGGAGGAAATTTGTTGAAACCAACCCTTTCCTGTGAACGCTTTCAGTTTCAACAAATGAACATTTTCTGACACAAAAAAACATTTTGCCAAAAAATTCACGACCAGCTCTAGAATTAATCTCACGTCTTAACCCTGCCTAATTACAATGTATTACAGCCATTTTACCTTTGAAGGATTCATCTGAGCTTTAAATTTGACCATGGTATTGTGCTGGGATTGCAGAGGGTCTTCATAGATCTCTTTTGTGTTACTGATTGAGGAGTTTTTTCTGTTTTCTTTTATTAGACCTTATGGCAACGTTCCATACAGTTGATCAAGGCTGGGATTCTATTCCATTAGACCCGAAAGAGAATTTTGTATATCCAAGGGCTGCATGTGTTCATTGTACAATTTGATTTATGTCTTTCCACGCACATTGTCTGTTTGGCCCGTAAATGTTCCCCAAATCCCATGCCAGCTAATTAAGAGGTTCTGGTTTTGGGCTAGCTATGTGCTTTCTTTGGCATCTGATTTTCAGTAAAAACATAATTGGCATGCCAATCACACCCAGATCCATTTCAGCGCTCTTCAGTCTCATCCAACCCAGCCAAGGCAATCTCTCTCTTCTGTCATCATGCCTGGCAGAGAAGCAAAATATGTCGTCACAGAATTTCTTTCAAGGAATGATTGTTGATAAAAGGAAACAATAAAAAATGATGAGTGCTGGCTGCCTGGACAAAGTGTGCTTCTAGTCCTTAATTTTATTTGATAGTGTATGCAATTTGTCTCTGTCAATACCACCAAGAATTAAAAATGCAGTAAACAATCCAACTCTGTTTTTTGAGGCACCTCTATTATTGTTTCATTATCTGTTTGCTGTCCTAGAACCATTATTTATTTATGCAACACCGATGTGATGCAATGGCATGTGTTTCACCAAGTGTTGGGACTGAGACATTATTAAGGGCACAAGAGGAAACTATCCCACTGCGTAGGAAAGATTGGTCTCTTGCCATACATCCTCCCTGGTTTAACCAGGAGATCTTCAATGATCTAAAAATCAAAAAAGAGTCCTACAAAAAGTGGAAACTAGGTCAAATTACAAAGAATGAATATAAACAAATAACACAAGTATGTAGGGACAAAACTAGAAAGGCCAAGGCACAAAACAAGATCAAACTAGCTAGAGACATAAAGAGTAACAAGAAAACATTCTACGAATATATTAGAAGCAAGAGGAAGACCAAGGACAGGGTAGGCCCATTACTCAATGAGGGGGGGAAAATAACAGAAAATGTGGAAACGCCAGAGGTGCTTAATGACTTCTTTCTTTCGGTTTTCACCAAGAAGTTGGTGGTGATTGGACGTCTAACGTAGTGAATGCCAGTGAAAATGAGGTAGGATCAGAAGAGACTAAAACAGGGAAAGAAGTAGTTAAAAATTACTTGGACAAATTAGATGTTTTCAAGTCACTGGGGCCTGATGAAATGCATCCTAGAATACTCAAGGAGCTGACTGAGGAGATATCTGAGCCACTAGTGATTAACTTTGAGAAGTCATGGAAGATGGGAGAGATTCCAGAAGACTGGAAAAGGGCAAATAGTGCCCATCTATAAAAAGGGAAATAAGGACAATAATAAGGAAATAAGCTTTCTTTGACAGGATAACAAGCCTTGTGGATGGGGGGGGGAAATCAGTAGACATGGTATATCTTGACTTTAGTAAGGCTTTTGATACTGTCTCGCATGACCTTCTCATAAATAATCTAGGGAAATGCAACCTAGATGGAGCTACTATAAGGTGGGAGCAAAACTGGTTGGAAAACTATTCCCAGAGAGTAGTGATCAGTGGTTCACATTCATGCTGGAAGGGCATAACGAATGGGGTCCCGCAGGGATCAGTTCGGGGTCCGGTTCTGTTCAATATCTTTATCAATGATTTAGATAATGGCATACAGAGTACACTTATAAAGTTTGCGGATGATACCAAGCTGGGAGGGGTTGCAAGTGCTTTGGAGGATAGGATTAAAATTCAAAATGATCTGGACAAACTGGAGAAATGGTCTGAAGTAAATAGGATGAAATTCAATAAAGGACAAATGCAAAGTACTCCACTTAGGAAGGAACAATCAATCAATTGCAAACATACAAAATGGGAAATGGCTGCCTAGGAAGGAGTACCACAGAAAGGGATCTGGGGGTCATAGTGGACCACAAGCTAAATATGAGTCAACAGTGTAACGCCGTTGAAAAAAAGCGAACATCCTTCTGAGATGTATTAGCAGGAGTGTTGTAAGCAAGACACGAGAAGTAATTCTTCCACTCTGATTAGGCCTCAACTGGAGTATTGTGTCCAGTTCTGGGCGCCACATTTCAGGAAGGATGTGGACAAATTGGAGAGAGTCCACAGAAGAGCAACAAAAATGATTAAAGGTCTAGAAAACATGAGCTATGAGGGAAGATTGAAAAAATTGGGTTTGTTTAGTCTGGAAAAGAGAAGACTGAGCGGAGACATGCTAACAGTTTTCAAGTATGTAAAAGGTTGTTAACAAGGAGGAGGAAGAAAAATTGTTTTTTCTTAACCTCTGAGGATAGGACAAGAAGCAATGGACTTCAATTGCAGCAAGGGAGGTTTAGGTTGGACATTAGGAAAAACTTCCTAACTGTTGGGGTGGTTAAGCACTGTAATAAATTGCCTAGGGAGGTTGTGGAATCTCCATCATTGGAGATTTTTAAGAGCAGGTTGGATAAACACCTGTCAGGAATGGTCTAGATTAGTGGTTCTCAAAGCCAGTCTGCTGCTTGTTCAGGGAAAGCCCCTGGCGGTCTGGGCCGGTTTGTTTACCTGCCGCGTCCAAAGGTTCGGCCGATTGCGGCTCCCACTGCACATCCCTCGGCCCGCACCACTTCCTGCAGCCCCCATTGGCCTGGAGCAGTGAACCATGGCCAGTGGGAGCCGCGATCGGCTGAACCTGTGGACGCGGCAGGGAAACAAACCGGCCTGGCCCACCAGGGGCTTTCCCTGAACAAGCGGTGGCCCGACTTTGAGAAGCACTGGTCTAGATAATTAGTCCTGCCACGAGTGCAGGGGACTGGACTAGATGACCTCTCGAGGTCCCTTCCAGTTCTATGATTCTATGATCATTGAAACACATTTCTGTATGGGTTTCCTGTTTGGCCCTGAAGTGCCTGCAGATGGCTCAGATTGGTTCAACTAGGATACTCAACCAGACTGGATGATCTGATTATTACTTCCATTTTGCAACTGCTTCATTGGCTTTCTGTCAAGTAGTATGTGGCTGATAAAATTGCCTGCCTAACTTATTGTATAACCCAATGACATGCCTTGTTCCTTCCTGTTTAATGGATTCGCTTTTCCATATGTTGCAGTCTCGTGAGTTAGCCCATCCCCCCAGATTATACGTACCTTTCTGTTACTGACGGATGAACTCATCCAGGTCACTCAGACCCCCTTACTCTCCTCGGTCAAACCTTAACCTTTGAGCTGTAGGAAAGTTTTAGTTGAGGAGCTCCGCAGTTCCTGCTCCCACCCTCTACCCAATCTCTGTCCCTTGCTGTAGGCTTCCTCCCACTCCAATCCCCACCCTGCAGAATTCTTCCCCAAACACAACCCCCCCCCCAATTCAGTGATCCTAAATCCATCCTCAACTGCAACTTGGCCCCTCACCCACTCTGAGATGAGGGCCCATCAGGCCTGCTTGCCCCCAGTACATCTCTCTGTACTCTGGGCCTTCTTTATTAGGTCCATACCATGGGCCAGATCCTGGGATTCCTCTGAGCTACACTTAACACATCCCAGGGCAGAATGCAAAGGTGGCTTCAAGCCAAATGTATGTCCCACTTCCCAGTCATCCCAGAGATCACCAGAGCACAGGAATCCCCCATGGATGCCCCTTTCCCTGGGTTGACACTCCTGCTCCATGTGATTATACAGACATGTCTTTTAGATAAGAATGCGACAACAGGGGGAAAAAAACCAAAATTTAAACTTCAGATTAAAAACGGTCCATATTTCACATAGCATATGGAATGTTTGCTTTCCTTAATGTCGAATTTCCTGGCTTCCACCCTTTACATTTAAATAAACTGACAGGTCAAATAACTACAGCAACAAAACCTTAAGTAAATATTTAATCATTCTGTATTTTTTCAGGCATGGCTCCCAGACCCTGTGTTGTTTTAGCATTTCTAACTATTAATTCCTGGTTCACAAAGTCAGGGGATAATTTTTATGTGTTTTTCTTTAGCCTCAATGGACGCAGAAGTCATTGAAATAATCAAGATAAAAGAGCTTGCCCCTAAGTAATAAAGGACAGTTTTCTTATTTGTTCCAAAAGGCTCTCATAGTAATCCTTCAAATGTTGTTGCCCATAGTTTAGAGAGAAGCCAGAAAAAGAAATCCTCACATAAAGTCATATGTCTGAGAGCGTCTAACTGACGTATGGAGGCTACATGCAATTCAGAAAGCCACAGAAATCCCAAAGACTGAGAAATATTGGAAATTAAACGATAAGGAAAAAGCCATACTGTACTTTTAACTCAGCCATGAGCTATCCATAAAACAAACTCATAACTAAAACACAACGTGTTATAAATAGGCCCCGATCCTGCAAGCACCTATGTACATGTTTACATTTTACACACACAAATAGTCCCATTGAGTTAAATGAGGATTTATTGAACTAAAGGGGACTTAAGCACTTGCTTCAATGCTTTGCTGAGTAGGGATGAGATTACTTAGGCTACGTCTACACTACCCGCCCGGATCGGCGGGTAGAAATCGATGTAGCGGGGATCGATGTATCGCGTCTCGTCTGGACGCGATACATCGATCCCCGAACGCGCTCCCATCGACTCCGGAACTCCAGCAGGGCGAGCGGAGTTAGCGGAGTCGACGGGGGAGCCGCGGCCGTCGATCCCGCGCTGCGAGGACGCGAGGTAAGCGCGGGTAATTCGAAATAGGATACTTCGACTTCAGCTACGCTATTCTCGTAGCTGAAGTCGCGTATCTTATTTCGATCCCCGCCCCTAGTGTGGACCAGCCCTTA
>QXTE01000005.1:11309080-11367967 GCA_003942145.1 Platysternon megacephalum | reverse complement strand
GAAACCTTTAAACAGCTCTCATTCAAAAGCTACTACTTAAATGTATAACAGACACACAAATCCACTATGGCATAAATGCATTATGGATACAGAACTGACATCTCACCTCTGACAACCACATGTTCACCTACCCCTGGGATGTGCATATGTGAAGTATTTTGGGAACATTTTTCAAAGGCCTTTTAAATGGGCTTTTCTTGCAGCCGTGGTGACCAACACCTAGATCCTCAAAGTCATTTAGGCACCTAGCTGCCATTGAAATCAAAGGTTTAACTCACCAAAAATATGTTTGACAAACCCTGGCACCCCAATATTCACCACTGTCATGTAATTAGGATATGTTTACTACAAAGTATGTCTTGTGGGGTATCATTCTAAATGTCTTGATCTGCTAGACATTAATATCTCGCTGGATTGTGTGTGCTATTGTTGTATGTGAAGTTATGAAGTTTGGCTATGTATGTGTTACTGAAACATGTTGTGAGGTTGAAAACACCCACAAACAGCCTTTTAGGTACAACAGTAAAAAGGCCAAACAATGTTAATGGCTTATTGAGGAAAGGCACACAGGCCAGGGACTGTGTACAACAGAAACCTCTCAGAGATAGCACTACCCAATGGGAACTGTTTGACCCAGGTCACAGCAAAAGAACTTTCCAGCAAGTGGGAAGATATAAAAGAGGGGGAAAGACATCATGATAGGACTNAACTGTTTGACCCAGGTCACAGCAAAAGAACTTTCCAGCAAGTGGGAAGAAGATATAAAAGAGGGGGAAAGACATCATGATAGGACTTCACTCTCCCTACACAACACCACACCTGGAAACACCTGAGGAATAAAGACTGAACAGGGGGGAAGTGATGGTCCCAGGCTAAAGTGATTTCCAGCCTCTGTATGAAGACCTGAGAAACCCAAGCTGCAAAGCCAAGGCAGCTTGTGCCTTAAGAATCTGGCAGCCTGTTTATCACTCAGGGTGAGAATTTGCTCTTTCATATCCTACCTATCTAGTATATTAAGCTTAGTTTGCATGTTTTGTTTATTTGCTCGGTAATCTGCTTTGATCTGTTTGCTATCTCTTATAATCACTTAAAATCTATCTTTTGTAGTTAATAAATTTGTTCTTGCTTTGTCTAAAACCAGTATGTGTGGAAGTCATAACTTGGGACAGAAAGCTGTTGTATATTTCCTCTCCACATTGAGGGAGGGGGCGAATTTCATGAGGTTATGCTGTACAGTTCTCCGTGCAGCGCAAGATGGTATACGTTTGGGTTTACACTCCAGAGAGGAGGTGCGTGCCTTAGGAATTGGGAGCTGATCACAGCACAGTATGTAACTGAAGCTGGGTGTGTCCCCACCTGTATGTGTGCTGGTAAAGTGCAGGCTGGAGTCTGGGAGAGGGCTTGGCAGGCTGGTCACAGCAGTACAGTGTAAAGGGAGCCCAAGCTGGTGGGTGAGGGAGGCTCAGTGGTACCCCAATTCCAGCGGGCACCCTGGGAGGAACCCGTCATAATGTTATTTTAAAATGCTTACAACAGATTTACAGTCTAAAAATAAAAATTCTGTTCTTAAATCATAAACGTGCTGTAAGTGCTTGGGTAGGACAAGAAGCAAGGGCTTAAATTGCAGCAAGGGCAGTTTAGGTTGGACTTTAGGAAAAAATTCTTAACTTTCAGGATGGTTAAGCACTTGGAATACATTGCCTAGGAAGTTGTGGAATCTTTGTCATTGGAGATTTTTAAGAGCAGATTAGACAAACACCTGTCAGGGATGGTCCAGATAATACTTAGTCCTTCCATGAGTGCAGGGGACTGGACTAGAAGACCTCAAGGTCCCTTCCAATTCCTATTGTGATGCATGACCAGAAAGGGTTAAGCATCCTACAGGACGAATGACTCAAATTCAACCCTTAAAAACATATGGGGAGATGATGTTTGTGTTTTTGCATATATACTGGTAGTGGTCAACAATGTAATCAACAGTCCATGACTGCTGTATTCTGTTAATTCAGAGATCAAAAGAACATCTTAGCATTTAAATGAACTGTAAAAATAGGATGTCGCTGTATTCATCTCTCTTCTAAATGTATAGCCAATCAGCTGTGAATGGTGGAAAAACAGGCAATTGCCTTATGTTAATTCATGTAGCTAAGTACTGGTGAGGGACCTACTTCAAAGTCACCCTGATTATCTACTGTACGACAAAGGACTCCAACCTGTCAAAGAAGGCCTGAAATTGTATAAAAGATCCTTGGGTCCCAATCCTTTTTATCTCCGATCTGCTTAAGCTTTATCAGGGGAAGTTTGAGTCACAAGATTGAGATCCCAGTTAAGCTGGTACATCCTGAATAGAATATTGGACTATAACCTATGGACTAAATTCTAAACAAACTCTTTGCAACTACAAAGCTCACCATCTCTGCTATAAGCAACAGAGAGTCCTGTGGCAGCTTTAAGACTAACAGATGTATTGGAGCATAAGTTTTCGTGGGTGAATACCCACTTCGTCAGACCCACATGCGTCTGACGAAGTGGGTATTCACCCACGAAAGCTTATGCTCCAATATATCTGTTAGTCTTAAAGGTGCCACAGGACTCTGTTGCTTTTTACAGATCCAGACTAACACGGCTACCCCTCTGATACATCTCTGCTATGAATCTGAACCTCAAGAATTGAACTCATGTCTGTATGTATATTGATCTTTTAACCATACTCTCTTTTCTTTTTTAATAAAATTTAGTTTAGATAATAAGAACTGGCTGTAAGTGTGTATTTGGGTAAGCTCTGGAATATTCATTAACCTGGGAGGTAGTGTGTCCAATCCTTTGGCATTGGTAGAACTTTTTTATATGATGAAATAAGATATTCATTAATCCTCATCATATCTGACTTGGGTAACTTGGTGGAGGCCTGAGGCTGGGTTACTTTAAGGGAACTGTGTTTTGGACTTCTGAGTAACCAGTAAGGTACAACAGAAGCTGTTTAGCGCTGGCTTGGTAAATCTAAGTATTGGAATATCCACCAGATCTGGGGATTGTCTGCCCCATTCTTTGCAGTTCACCCTAATTGAGTGACCTCAGCTGGCTCCCCCAGGACCCCGGTCACATTTATGATTCTATAAGTTTAGGGAGGACACATCATAACAGAGAAGCGTATTCCCTGCTTTAAGTGCAAATCTCAAGTATGCACCACTATGGTGCCACTACAATATAGAAATTCTCATCCCTTAGGAATTGACTAAGGACATTTCAGAATGATATTCTTTCACAGGCAGGAGACTTTAAAATGCTGGCAAAGAACTCTTTCCAATGCAATTTTTATAAACTTCCAACTGATGTTGCATTTTGATTTGAGCTGTCATGTCGGAGTACACCAGTCATGTTGGGTTACATTACATCACATAACTCAATGCGCCTCACAAAATGCAACATGAGGTTTTCACATTTCACTGTCAGAGCGTGATGCAGGTATTCCTGTGCATTGCCAGAGGGGAGGTGTACAGAAATCTGCACGGGAACACTGGCAGCTGACAAGACACACCAGTAACTGGGACAGCTAGTACATGTAGCTGTGGTGTGCCATTTCGCTGGGCTACAGCAGGCAATATACTACACAGCGAAGGATATATTTGGACTCATGATGCAAGACAGTCTTGGGTGTTAAACAGAATCATACATTCAACATATTCCAGGAGCAGCCCTGCAACAATGCCAGACTTGGTGTTGCTTATGTTTCATAAAGTTTAAGACCAGAAGGGACTATTAGAACATTTTGCCTGACCTCCTGTATACCACGAGCCATTACAGTTCACCCCAATACCTCTAAATTGAGCTCAATGGCTTTAGTTAGACCAAAGAATATCACTCCTCAAGAGAATGAACTGTTGTGGGCCACAGGCAGAGAACAGAAGAGACCGAGGTGCACCAATGCCAGAGGCCCATGCAATGGCAGGGGATTGATTTGAGATACCCAGATGATCCCGGCAAGCAATCCATGTCCCATGCTGCACAGGAAAGCAAAACATTCCAAGATCCCTGCCAAACGGGACCCTGAGCACATGAGCACCAGCCTAGCATCTAGGAGGATTTTCTGTCCCACCTCAGAGCACTGGTCCACCAGTGTCCCATCTCCAGCTGTGGCCAATCCCTGATTACGTCACAGGAAGATGAAAAGATCCAGAATACATCTGGCCAATTTGGAATTGGGGTAAAATTTCCTGCCTGACCCCTACAGGCAACCAGCTGAAGCCCTGGAACATGAGATTTGATTATAGTCATTGCCTTAATGCAGAACTCTAAGTGTTATGAACATGCTGAAGGCACTGTAGGCAATCCTTTTTTTCCCATGGCTTCTGGAGGAAGAGGATGAGAAGGGGGATATATAGATTCACAGATACCAAGGGACCACTAGAACCATACAGCCTGACCGCCTGCGCACACAGGCCAAAGAATTTCTCCCACAAGATGGATTAAAGCATCTTTTTAGAAAAATATCTAGTCTCATTTTAAAGACTCCAGGTGATGGTGAGTCCACTCCTCCCCTGGTAAGCTGTTCCAATTCTTAATTCCCCTTGCTGCTAGGAAATTGCATCTTATTCAAATTCAGCCAAACATCTAACCACATTGTCTACCGAGAGGACAATATTTTAGGTGGAGGAGGAGATGTTAACATGCATAAGCAGCTGTTAATAAAGCTCCAAAGAAGCTAAAAGTTGTTGTTTAGCTCACGTTGTGGAGAATTAGAATATACAGCTGTACTTCGATCAGCTCTGTAAAAACCAAATAACCTGAGCGCTCCTTTTCTGTATTTACATGCTAGCATGACCGTAAGCCCTTCAATATTCAGGGTGTCCAGTGAAGGTCTGCTGCTCCCCTCATACACTCAATCCATTAACTCTCACTCACTCTATGAAATCACCGGGATTCCATGTTCCTCCTGTTCTCTCTTAAAGTGTCGCTCTGGTGTCATTGAGCACAGCTGACAATGGAGCAGTTAGTGCTCCCATTGAAAGCAAAGGCGGGAGTCCCATTAGCTTTAGTGGGAGCAGAACTCGGGGCTCAGTGCATACAAGACGGATCTCAAAATTAAGTGTAGACCGGGCCTTATCCTCTTGTGTGGACAAAAACATAATAAGCGAATCTGCTCCTGGAGTGACTTCCACCCCTCCTCTTGATTCCAGCAGACATTGGCTGCATCAAAGCCATTTTCTCTTCACTCATTCCAAAGTCAATTCTCTACAGCAATGGATTCTTTTGTTCTCTGGCCATTTATCATAGAGAGAAGTAGCTGAAGTGCAAAGTGTCTGGTTTTTCCTCCTTGATGGCTCAATTACACTCGCTTTCAAAAAAAAAAAAATGCAGTTTCCAGGGTAACACATGTAAGGTTCATTCTTAAAAGAAAAATCCTCGGTGATTGCTAAGGTCTTCTTTAGTGTGAAGCTGGAGCCCCAGCACGACAGGATGAGGCTGATTTCAGAGATGGCATTGATGTTTCTGGGTGGACTGAAAAGCAGTTCCCCAGACTAAGAACACTGGGTTCTTAACCCTGAACTTTTGGTCTAATTCTGTAGTAGTCAGAGCTCTATAAGAGAGAGTGCACCTGTTCTCCTTGGTATGCTGACAAGGACTGATCTGTTTGTTTTTTCTAGTTTATTTTCCTTGGGAATTTTATTGTATGTCTCATACTGGAGTGTGATTATGAACAATTTTCAGTAAACTAACTTTTAAGAAGAGCACGTTGTAGTGCAGACAATGCTTAAGAGAAGAGAGGAGAAAGTACCGAAGACCAAGCTGGATTTATATTGTACAAGGATAAAACATGATGATGCAAATTGATCAGAAGAGCCGTGTGTGATGGTGGGGAGAAGGGACAAATTGCGATGAGTAATGGAAAGCATTCTGCATTGTAACCATGCCACTCTAGCTGGCTGCTGTAAAGAGGAAAAGGAAAGTCGAGAAGAACACTATTAATCTGGAGACTAGTTAATGATGTTGGCCTTAATTAGGCTAAAGCAGCATTCTAAAGTTTCTCACACAGTAAGTCATTAGATACTTTACATGTATCGTCCAAAAGCAAACTCTCTCAGTCATAGCTGTCAGCTGTACTTTACTGATAGCTATGATACTCACTTTAAGTCCACACAAACCTGCTTTTCTCTTGCTCTTTATTACCATCAAGAATTGACGTCACATATGCTGAATATTAAAAATCAGTGAAAACTTATTTCAAGGCTCCTACTGCATCAATGTGTGCGTCTTTCATTATGAGATTAAATCACATTGCAGGGTGTTTAAACCAAGATCCTTGGGGCAGGGATTCCTTTTTTATTGTTGTGTTAGGCACTGCACGCACACACACGCACCCACCCCACCCCGCATCCTGATCCCTGGCTGGGGAATCTTATTGCTACCACAATACAAATAAAATTAGTAAATAAATAATAATGAAGTATAATACAATTGAGACTGATCAGGCAACACACAACTCCAGACCCTTAGTCATTAAGAGGTTGAGATTTGGTGTAAGCTTAGACCACAAAATATTTTTTTAAATATAATAACGTTTTTATGAGTTATACTTTGCACAGTCCTCGAATAAAGTAACGGAGGCAGAAAACCAGCCTGGCACTAGTGCATAAGAAGGATAACCGGATACTGGTACTTTTTGCTAATGTTTTCACTAACATTTTCAGAAGTGCCTAAGTGAATTAGGAGCTAGAGTCCAATTGCTATTCACAGAGACTTTTGCTAAGTGATTTAGGGGCTTTTAAAAGTTGTACCTTTGTTATCAATGTGCCCGATAAATTGCCACTGAAGTCCACAGGACCCTTCCTGTGGACTTCACTGAGTGCTGGATCAGGCCCCACACCCGTATCATCTTGTAGTAAAGTTCTCTCTGCCATGGACTCACCCTCTGCGATACTGTTGAGGGAGAAGAGAGATGGAGGGTTACTTCAGTAACAGCCCATTTCCTGTTTAAGGCTGAAATTTTCAAAGCTGGATAAGGGTTTTGGTCACTTGATTCTCATCGAAATTATTGGGAACAGGGCATCCAAATCCCCTAGGCATTTAGCATCCCACCCTAAATGTTTCTTATGAGGCACATTTTGCTCATTAGATTAAAGGATTATTCCGTGAACTACCAAATAAATTACACTTTCACCGTTTAATTGTCACAAGCCTCTTCAAAATCATGTAAAATTGAAGAAGAGACTCAGTGCTGGCACGCCCTCTCCTGGCTTGGTGTGGTGTAGCAGGTTCTCTCCTCCTTAGCACCCCTACTGACAGTTATGCTACAAGCCCGTGGTGGTCTGCCTCCTCTCCTGACTCAGCCCTCTGCCAGGTCACGTTTAGTTCCATCCCTTCTGGGGCAACAAAATCCATCAAAAACAAAATATCGAATCCCTCCATCTGGCCTGCCACCCTCAATTCTGGGCCCCGTGAGTCATACATCCTAAGACCATTAGTCCATATCTTCTTCTCAGGGGCTTCACGCATCCTTACCAGTGGCTAGTAGGGGAAGCCAAGGCTGCCCTCTACACTGGGTTCTAGTCCAGGGACCCTAGGACAAGCGGTCAAGGTTCATTCCACCAGACTCCTTGCCACTGTCTCCCGGGACTATCTTCCAACCCAGCATTTCTCTGGCTCTCTCCTTGCCCTTTATGAGCCTTCCGGTTCCTTACAGGTCTCGTCATTCCCTACTAGCCGGAGAGAGATTGCGGTTCCTCCCTGCAGCCTCCTTCTTTTTGTTTGTTTTTTGGCACAGTGGCCTCATCACAGACTACTATGAGCGCTATTTTCTTCATTTGTTTTTAGCCAGTGTTGGTTTTTGGGGTTTTTTTTTTATATTGCCTTTCATTCAGCTTGCTATCCTTAAGAAAACTTGACAAGGTTCTTTTTGCACTACTGCATTTTCACAAGTCCCTTGAGAGGGAAAAAAAAAATCTTGGATTCCAAGCGGACTCAATTTTTCATAAAGGAACTTTCTTTCCTTAGAATAGTGCCCACTGTGATGGGTTTCACTCACCACTCTGGCTCCTCCTGCTGGCTGTCATGGGAATTACTTCTGCTTGCCAGAGTGCCCTCCTCTGGTGGTGCCCCGTCACCGTCACTTTTGTTCCAGGACCCCACCACTCCCAGTGACACTGCCCTGTGGCTGTGCCACACTCTGTGTTCCTCCCTTCTGGGGGACCTGCAATCTCTATCCAGCCACTCCCTCAGTGCCAACTGCAGTCCATTGTCCCAGGGCCGCTTCCTATGTGGCTCCAGCACCCTCTTCTGCCCCTACCTCAGGGCTGCAGCCTGCAGGCCCTAGAAGCCACCCAGGAGCTCTCTCTAGCTCCCCTGGTTCCTGCTTGCAGCACTGCTCTGTCCCAAGTGCTGGCGCTCCTTCCTCCTGCTAGGAACCTGGGCTTCTCCCCTCGAGCTCCAGTCAGCTACTGAACTCTGCTCTGCCCTGCAGTCCTTCTTATATGAGCCTGCCGGGCCATGCTTGGCTGCCGCTCTCAGCCCCTTTCTAATTAACTGCCTCCAGCGCAGCCTCCCTAGGGCTGCTTTTAACCCTTTTACTGCCAGGGAGGGGCAGCCACCCCATCACACCCACAATGCCATAGAGCACGATCAACAGTGTCTTTAGTTTTGCACACATTACAAAGCCCATCTGCATATATTTTAATAAGTTTAATTGATCACTTAAGGCTTAATGACTGGTTAACACTCTAACAATGACTACTTTACTTTTTCTAGCATGGCTATGGAGTATAGCATTCGCTTTGATTTGAGCATACATCATAAAATTTTCATCCTTTTGTTTCCTTAGTCCATAGTTCTTGCCATTTCTTCGCAAGTTCTTTCGAGACCACACTTTTAAATTCTTGACTACATACGGGTATGTTAATATCTACCACCTCATTTTTTTAGAGCTTGTTTGCTGCTTTGTCAGTCTTTTCATTCCCAGGTATTCTTCTATGTGCTGGAATCAGTGCTATTGTTACGCATATCTGCTTGCATTATTTCCACAGTTAGGAACACTATTTCACTTATGTCATTTCTGTTTTCCAAAGTCCCTGTTCTGATCATCAGAATGCCTGACAAGGAATCAGATAAAATTACAGCTGCAGCCAGTCAAACATCTCTAATCCATGTTAGTGACAACATTATCTCCATTAGGAGAGCCATCAGAATGGTCACATCATTTGATAGCCTTTTAGATCACAAGACTAGAAACACAGACAGCTGTTCCCACTTTACCCATGTGGTCATCTTTTGATCCATCTGTGTAGACTTATTTTTCCATAAATAAATTCAGAAATGTCATTGGTCATAATGTGTGGGCTTTTTTCCTTCCCTTAGGTTCTTCATATAGTTCCAAATCCACAAATGGAGGAATAACTGTCCAGCTGTAATTTGACTTCCCATGACTAAAAAAAGTTTAGTTTTCTCTGTTTTTCTTTTTTACATATCTCTTTTATCCATTTGTTGACCCTGATATTATGAAGAAGTCTGTGGCAATCCATATAGTTTTATTTACTAAGCTCCCAGCAATTCTCATAAACCTGTTGTGTATTTCTAGTTTCATGATTCCCTTTTACCTTTGCCCCAAAGGTTAGATCGAATAGTTGCATCCTTAGATTTATACGTGGTTCTCCGGCTGCTATTTGCAGCACACACACTGGGGTTATCATTGCACCACATGCCAATCACAGAGCTTGGGCCTGGAGCCGTTCCAAGTTTCTAAGAGTTGTTTTTGAGACTGACCCAAAAGGTTGGCATCCATAGTCTACAACTGGTCTTATCAATGCTCTACACATCATCATCCTCAACACCTTCTTATCTGCACTCCATTTGTTTCCAGCTACACATCTCAAGAAGTCAATCCTACTTTTACACTTTTGTATGATGTTACCTGTGTGACCCTTCCACGCTAATTCATTATCAAACGCTACTCCTAGGAACACACTTTTGATCTGAATTTTTTCACCATAAAGAAATCAGCCCCCTTCTGTTCCAAACTTCCTCTGTTTATTGCACACCCAGTCCCTCCCCAGCTGGGCTTCATCATTAATTAGGTCTGGCCCACTCTCCAAGAGCAACCAGTGGGTTAATTGGCCTCAGGCCCACATTAACCCTTTTACCACCCATTAGGGTAGGCACACAAACAGGCAACTCCACCATGCTAGGCAGACAATGAAAATGTCCTTTTCAGCAGTGCAATACATTTTACTACCTTCTAAATCTCTCAAATACATTTTTCATTAATGAACAGGCTTTAACCTTCCCTTATTGATTCATCAAGCAATTCACTGCACTGATTCATCAAATCAGATGAACTTAAACTCTTGGTTACTGTACATGTAGAGCATATAACTTCAATTTGTTATTGGTTCCTTCCACCCATTATATCCAGCAGGCTAAAACAAACTGGATGGGGGTCTGGGTAAATTGCGATCTTACTTTAAATTGCTGTAGCAAGGCGGGAACACTGGGCTTGGGCATTACAACTCGTGGTGAGGCCCAACCAACAGAGGTCCTGGCTATGGGGACTCTGCTATCATAGCAGCTTTGTCAGAAGTTGAGAGTTGTGCAAATCCACCTTAGATGGGCATCAATAAAAGAATCTGGGGAGATGGAAGTAGAGCTGGGTAAGACTACTAAAATTTCTCTTTGTATGTTTTGCCCAACTACTGCTTTTCCATTTTGCACATTTCCCCCAGGCAAGGCAAAAAACATTGCCAAGCTCACCATCCTAGGATGGCTTTAATAATGTCTCTAAGGCAGGCAGCAGGGCAGAAGGAATTGGTGCACAAGATTTAGAGGAACATCACCCTCCATTGTTAATTTGATCGATACGATCTGAAAACAACCCCTTATGCATCAAATCCCTCTGATGCTCAGGAAATAACATCCTCCACGGCGCGCTCAGAACTATACTCTCCTCCTTCCCCTAGCACTCAGGTCTCAATTTTGCCCCCAATGAATTCTCTAGGATTTTCCCCTTGATTTCAGTGGCAGCAGGAATAGGCCCTGGCTTGCCTAGATCCTCAATCTTCAAGTTTCTGAGAGGCCCAATCCCACTGAAATCAAGGGAAATTGTGGGCGCTATCAGAGAGTTGTTAGAGTCACCACATTCTTCGTGCTAAATTAGAGATGGAACCACATCAAAACCCCACCTCCAAAGCTTTTGTAAAGTGCAACAAAAAGAAAAAACTCTACTCACAGGACTCCAACTGAGGAAGTTGCTGCTTTATCCACCTGCAACAAACCGAAGCCTGGTCTACACCAAAAACTTAGGTCAACCTAGCTACATCGCTCAGGGGTGTGAAAAACCTCACACCCCTGAGCCTGACCTAAGCCGTGGTATAGACCCTGCTAGGAAAGAATTCAAGAGAAAAATGTTCCCTCCTAGGGAAAAATTCAACCTAGCTACCGCCTCTTGGGCGGGGGATGGATTTACTACAGCAGAAAAACTGTTCCATAGTTGTAGCAAGTGTTTACTCTACAGCGGCATAGCTACAGCTGTGCCATGGAAGCATTTGTAGTGTAGACATAGCCTTCTGGTGGGTACGGGGGAGGGGAAGTGTAAGGGGGAAGGACTCCCACTGAGAAACAGGAAGTAGGGAGGAATGAAGCATGGCTCCATCCTGTAATACTCTGGGGTAACCCAGTTAACCCCATGGTGGCCACTTGACTATATCCTCGACCTTTGGAGGGAGAGAAGTGGGGTGAAGAATCAAAAGCTGGACACGGATTTGAATTTGGCAAATGGTCCCTATCTTTATAATCGTTTCAACCAAAAGCCTGGATACAAACACTGGCATTTTCTAGATCGGCGTCCCAATCACAATTCTGCAGCTTGAGTCCAGCTCTAACCAACACGCTTGTTTTTCTCTTTACCATTTTAGACCAAGAAACTTTCATAGAATTATGCATTCTGAGCATGAGGGCTTGAAATAAACATCGGTCCGGGGGATCAAGACCATTTCAGTCATCTTCTCTATTATTTTCCCCAGCAATCGCTATTTTCCTATATGGTGTAAGAATGTGGATCACCCAAACTACAAGCTTGACTGGGGAGATAAGTAATAAGTGTCTGGTTTTGCCCGCAAATTAAAATTAACGTTTTATGCCACGGATGGAACATTTTTGCTTAAAACATATTTGGGGGAGTCCCAATACATGCGTGCGCACACATACGGCATGCCACGTTCAAGTTCAGATCTAAAGGCCTTTAAAGCATTTCAGATCCAATGAGAACCGACCCAAAGGGCCATAAAAGCATTTCAGTTCAAATAAGCACAGATTGCGGTGGCTTGTTCCAATGTGTCAGAGCTACATGGAGCCTCACTTCCTTATTAGCAGATAAGAATGCATTGAGTTTCAGAGTTATTATAGTTATAATGTTCCCAGTGCAGAAGTATCCAGTACTTTATAAATAATACATTGAGTCTTCGGAGACAGCTGGGAAAGCCAATTAGCTGAGCTAAATCTGCATATCAATCATGGAAAGAGTATCCCTTGTTCAGCTACCAGGCAAAAAGCCTCTCAGAAATCCAAGGTGTACATTTATAATGTTCTCATCCTCCCCCACCAGATTAGTCGTCGGGTGGAATTAATGTCTGGAATAAAATAGAAAGAGATGGGCTAATGTGTGGCAGATCTACAGTGCACATCCAGCACTTCCGAGCACTAAATTCACCCCCAGTTATTTGCAGCTGGCCAGTATGAGGCTTTCTGTGCCATGTTAATCCTGCAGGGCTCCCGGGCACAGATGGCATGCATAGGGAGTAGGGGTGTCAAGCAATTAAAAAAATTAATCACGATTAATCGCTCTGTTAATCAATAATAGAATACCATTTATTTAAATATTTGTGGATTTTTTCTACATTTTCAAATATTTTGACTTCAATTACGACACAGAATACAAAGTGTACAGTGCTCACTTTATATTTATTTTTATTACAAATATTTGCAATGTAAAAAACAAAGGAAATAGTATTTTTCAATTCACCTAATACAAGTCCTCTAGTGCAATCTTTTTGTCATGAAAGTGCAACTTACAAATGTATAATTATGTACAAAAAAATAACGGCATTCAAAAATAAAACAAAGTAGAACTTTAGCGCCTACATATCCACTCAGTCCTACTTCTTGTGCAGCCAATCTCTCAGACAAACAAGTTTGGTTACAATTTGCAATAGATAATGCTGCCCACTTGTTTACAATGTCACCTGAAAGTGAGAACAGGTGTTCACATGACAATTGTAACCGGCATCGCAAGATATTTATATGCCAGATGCGCTAAAGACTCATATGTACCTTCATGTGTCAACCACCATTCCAGAGGACATGCCTCCATGTTGATGACAGGTTCTGCTCGATAACAATCCAAAGCAGAGCAGATCGACGAATGTTCATTTTCATTATCTGAGTCAGAATGTTCATTTTCATAACCACCAGCAGAAGGTTGAGATTCTTTTTTGTTGGTTCAGATTCTGTAGTTTCCGCATCTGAGTGTTGCTCTTTTAAGACTTCTGAAAGCATCTCCACACCTCAGCCCTCTCAGATTTTGGAAGACACTTCAGATTCTTAAACCTTGGGTAGAGTGCTGTACTATCTTTAGAAATCTCACATTGGTACCTTCTTTGCATTTTGTCAAATCTGCTGTGAAAATGTTCTTAAAACAAACATGTGCTGGGTCATCATCTGAGACTGCTATAACATGAAATATATGTCAGAATGTGGGTAAAACAGAACAGGAGACATACAATTCTCCCCCCAAGTAGTTCAGTCACAAATGTAATTAATGCATTATTTTTTTAATGAGCATCATCAGCATGTAAGTATGTCCTCTAGAATGGTGGCCGAAGCATGAAGGGGCATATGAATGTTTTGCATATCTGGCATGTAAATACCTTGCAACACTGGCTACAAAAGTGCCATGTGAGTGCCTGTTCTCACTTTCAGGTGACATTGTAAATAAGAAACAGGCAGCATTATCTCTTGTAAATGTAAACAAACATGTTCGTCTTAGCGATTGGCTTAACAAGTAGGAGGACTGAGTGGACTTGTAGGCTCTAAAGTTTTACATTGTTTTGTTTTTGAGTGCAGTTATGTAACAAAAAAAATCTACATTTGTAAGCTTCACTTTCACGATAAAGAGATTGCACTACAGTACTTGCATGAAGTGAATTGAAAAATACTGTTTCTTTTGTCATTTTTACAGTGCAAATATTTGTAATAAAAAAATATAAAGTGAGCACTGTGCACTTTGAATTCTGTGTTGTAATAGAAATCAATATATTTGAAAAGGTAGAAAAACATCCACATTTTTAATACATTTCAATTGGTATTCTATTGTTTAACAGTGCAATTAATCACAATTAATTTTTTTAACCACGATTAATTTGAGTTAATCATGTGAGTTAACTGCGATTCATCGACAGCCCTAATAGGGAGGGATCACTCCAGCCCAGAGTGCGCCACATGGGCTCTGTGGGGTGAGCATGTGGAGGGGCAACAATGGGTTTACATGAACTCAGCAGCCTGAAAACCCCACCGAAGCAGGGGCCATGATTTCCGAACAAAGACTGGAAGAGCAACTGCAGCATCTGTGGGCTGAGAAGGTGAGTTTATTGCACTCCAGCCCCTGCAGAATTCTCCTCACAACGCCTGCTGGTGACTCAGAGTTCATGGGGGGAGAGCTGGACATCACCAAGAGAGGGGAAAAACCCACCTAAACACCACCATGGATTCAGCGGTATTGCTCCACATTCACATTGGTCTCACTGAGATCAGAATCTAACACCCTAGTATAACTGTTTCCCTTCAGCATGTATGCTGATCTCTAGCCGTATGGGTCATCTTTACTTAGTATTTAAACTTCTTATGCTTCGAGCTGCTGCTTTCTTCTCCCCAGTCCTGGTGTCATCTGGAACCTGTAAATACTCCATGTTACCCAGGCACTTCTATACAAGATGGGTCATAGTCGTCGTATGCAGGTCTTTTCCTATTCTCATTGACTTCAGTAGAAGCAGGATTGGACCCCGAGCTCTACTGAGCACGTGCCATTAAGATAAATGCAAACGGAAGTTTTTCCATGGCAATATCTGATGTATAACAAATCTATACTGAAAGCACAAAAATCTCCTCTTTCTTTTTTTAATCTGGCCTTATCTTAGCCAGTTTCAACCTGTTCTTTCTTTAATCCATATCCATCTCCTCTCTGTTCTGCATTTATGGTTTTAGTTCAGATGACCTCATCTTACTGCAATGACAAAAAAAACCCAAAAGAGCCCATGTGAATATCTTGCAACTTCCTATATCTTTATGATAGGAAATAACTATGTTTTATTTACCAGCTGAGTGATCTGAACATCCTGTATCCCAACATCTAAGTGTGGTTGGTGACATATGGGCTGATGCAATACTATGTTTAGGGCATGACATCCCAATATTATTACTTCTGACAATCAGCCAGAGGAAAATTAACAATTCTATAAAAACATAGAAATGGAGCAAGGGATGTGTTAGGATAATTGTCAACACCATCTCTGAGAAAGGTTGTAACTGGCACCAGCATTCGTGCTTATATTGATACAATGTCTGCCGGCACATCAACCTATTGCCAACATTTAATGACTTGAATGCTTAGAAATGAGCCTGAACAGATCATGCAAATTATCTGATTATATGAGAGTCACACATGAAAGAGGCAATATTAAAGGAATAAGGACTTGCCCTAAAGCTTTTGTAGCATCTCTGCAGTGTTCTACCTAAGGTTCGCTGAATAATGCCATTAGACGGCTTTACTTTCCAGGTTTTATTACTCGTTCTCAGATATTCACTTGGACAAACAAAAGCTACAGCTGAGATTCACTTTTTTTTTTAAATTTCACTTTGTCTATTTTTAAATTAAGACTGTACAATTTTTTTTGCCAGGTTGTGATGGCTGATTCTGCTTATAAGCTTCCAAAATGGCTCTGATTTGAAAGACAGTTTGCAAGCAAATAGCCCATTTCATGGTCCAATGATTTTTACCCTTTTGGGAAAAAAAAAAAAGAAAACAAGGAACAGAGCTGTTGCAATTTAAAAGTCGGCTGCCCTGTTTAACCAGTAAACAACTCCAATGAAATTACGCAAGTGATTTGATTATGTGCTTAAATACATATTTAAATTTTAGAGCTGTTCCAATCTGTTGAGTAAATAAGGACTTACAAACGTCTTCTAAAATACAGAGTTCATTAGGTACTCTGGAACGTATCTATATATTAAGAGATAGTGTAGGGCATTGGCCTGGGTCTTAAAAGATCTGGGTTCTATCCTCAGCTTTGCCTCTGACCTGCTGCATGACTTCCTTTCTCTGTGCTTTGGTTTCCCTTCTGGCTTGTCTCTTAGACTGCAAGTTCTTTAGGGCAGGCACTGTCTATTACTATGACTAGACACAGCATCTAGCGCAATGGGTGAAGCACATACCTAAAGTAAGAGCTGCTTCTGTAATACCAGTAATAATCTGCAGGCTATCCCATGCACAAAAAGCCCAACCCTGCAAACCCTTGCACATGAGAAGTTCTATTGCGCCCAATTGGATTACATCTGTTAGGAAGGGTTGCAGGATGGGGCTTCTTAAAGGCTGGGAAAAGACACTGAATTAAAAAAAAAAAAAAAAAATTACTGGCATGATCCTGCTCCCTGCAAAACTCAGCTTGACTTGTATGGGAGCAGGCTTGGGATCCCTACTAGTGTGAGCTTGGTTTCTCAGAAACTAGACTATCAAGCCAGGACTTGACTCAGTAAACTGAACGACAAAGGCTGCACCGCAGTCCTGATCCTAGTAAAGTCCATGGGAGTTAGCAGCAGATAAGCCCCAAGCCTCATTCTGCTGGTGCAGTGGTACAAAATACCCACTCCTAGGCAGCTTTGGCAAGAAACTTTTGAAAACCTCTGTCCTTGTCAGCTGAAGAGGAGCAAGCACACTGGTAAAATTNTAGAGTGAATAAATGAAGACTCGGCACACCACTTCTGAGAGGTTGCCGACCCCTGATCTAGCGCAATGGGTGAAGCACATACAGAAGCAGCTCTTACTTTAGGTAATACCAGTAATAATCTGCAGGCTATCCCATGCACAAAAAGCCCAACCCTGCAAACCCTTGCGCATGAGAAGTTCTATTGCACCCAATCGGATTACATCTGTTAGGAAGGGTTGCAGGATGGGGCTTCTTAAAGGCTGGGAAAAGACACTGAATTAAAAAAAAAAAAAAAAAATTACTGGCATGATCCTGCTCCCTGCAAAACTCAGCTTGACTTGTATGGGAGCAGGCTTGGGATCCCTACTAGGGTGAGCTTGGTTTCTCAGAAACTAGACTCTATCAAGCCAGGACTTGACTCAGTAAACTGAACGACAAAGGCTGCACCGCAGTCCTGATCCTAGTAAAGTCCATGGGAGTTAGCAGCAGATAAGCCCCAAGCCTCATTCTGCTGGTGCAGTGGTACAAAATACCCACTCCTAGGCAGCTTTGGCGAGAAACTTTTGAAAACCTCTGTCCTTGTCAGCTGAAGAGGAGCAAGCACACTGGTAAAAACCACAACACAGAAAAAGCTAAAGAACAAAGCTGATTTTGTCCATGCTGTTTATATATCCCTGCTGGCGATTAAAAAAACAAACAACAGTGCCTGGAACATCACTACATTGTATGCAAGATCCCCAGGTCCCATTAACATCAATCCCTGCACCCATGCACAGCACAGGAGTCCATGCTATCTGATCCTGTTATAGGATCAAGACCTAAAAATTGCATTTTCCCCCCATCTCAAAGACCACGAGCAAGACTGAAGTAAGAGGGGACATTTTAGGTCAAGTCCTACAAACCTCAGATCTCAAAGCACTGCAAGCAAACGAGAGTGCAGAACTACACAAGAATCAGCAGGAACATTTTTCACAATTAGTTTAGTCATACGTTGCCTGAAATGTACAAACACTGGGACTTAACTGGTACCTAGGAGTTGGGCTGGCTTTCTGCATAGCGGTGAATTTCACCCTAAGGAGAAACATAACTATGTATGTACAGAGAAAAAATGTTTTTGTGGTTAAGACAGCAGAACAGGAATCAGGGAAAGTGTTCAGATTAGAGAATCCAAACCCCACTTCTCATTGGGAGTTTCACTTGTTGGGGGGAAACGGGTCTCAAACATTTTCCCACTAAAATTTCTCATCAATAAAAAAAGAAACATATGATTGTGGCAATTCAGATAGTCGCTTAGAACAAACATGGCTCATTTTCAAGTCCCATAAGACAAGCTAACCTACTGCCCCAAGAATTATAGAAATGTAGGGCTGGAAGGGACTTTGAGAGGTCCATTCCCCCCCGCACTGAAGCAGGACCATCCCTGACAGGTGTTTGTCTAATCTGTTCTTTAAAACCTCCATTGATGGGGATTCCACAACCTCCATTGGGAGCCCGTTCCAGTGCTTAACAACCCGTATAGTTAGAAACTTTTTCCTAATATTTAACTTAAATCTCCTTTGCTGCAGAGTAAGCCCATTACTTCTTTGTCCTACCTTCAGCGTACATGGAGAACAATTGACCACCATCCTCTTTATAACAAGGAAGACGAGCTTTTAGCAGAACTGGGGAAGCTGTATCTCCCACCCACACCACAGTCCTCCTTACTGTTGATCAATGAAAGCTACACAAGCTCAGCGCTTTGAAAAATCCAGCCCTTAATTCAGGTATATTTCAAACGCTGCAGGCCCAGTTCTTCCCTCAGGCATACAGAACCATGCCTGTCTCTCCAAGAGGCAGCCTGGACCCTGTATACCTATCTTAATCCACATTGAAAAAGTAGATTTAATCTCCCTGGGCATTTTAGGTCTCCAAAGACATTTGGAGTTTAGAGGAATGTTTTGCTTGCTCACAACCCATTCCCTCCCTCCCCCTCATCTACTTCATCCTGCACTAATAACTGTTATAATTTGTGACATTAGAGCCGTTCCCCCAGGAAAAGAGCAATGTCAGCAACCCAAGGCTGAGACTTCACTGCTTACGAAGCAGAGACTTTGTCCAAACACAGTAATAATGACAAAGTGAACAGAAAATTAGCAGCAAAGAAATAGCTTTGTAGTTTTGGGAAGGTTCCATTAAAGTAATTGTTCTACAGTGACATTCGAATACATTTGGAGCAGTTTGTGAATTTTATTTTTAGATCAAGTTTCCAAGATGAAGTGCTAACACATAGGGGCAGATTAATTTCTTAATGAGTATTGATAAGCAGTTGGACGGGGCTGTAACTTTTTCATAAATAATAATGTAAATATGTGACATAGCCAATGTGCATTTAACAGGGCTGTTTTGCAGCTCAGGATCCGCTACTAACAATTACCTGGCCAAATTTTGCTCTTGAGTTTTACATCAGAGTTAAACTAAGACTTACTCCAGTATTAGACAAGTGCAAGGGACAGCAGAATTTATCCCAAAGTGATCACAAAGGTGACTATTGCTTTGGCTCTATATCCAAGTTTCCCTTTATTTCTGCTGCAACTTTTCCATGCTTTACTCCCCAGCAATCTAGAGTTGGCCTGGTATCCCCACTTGCTCTGCTGTTTTGTTGAGCTGAACAGTTGTCATTAATCCCCACCAGTGCGCCATCATGGCTCATCCTTTGCCGGAGCCTTTAACTGAAAGCACAATTATTTGTACTGCAGTAGCACCTGGAGGCTTTAGTCGAGAATCTGGGTTCCACGGTGCTAGATGCTGTACACACATTAACATAAAGCTAGTCCCTGCCCTAAACAATTCACAATCTAGTGTTGAATTTGCAGCATCACGTAGGTTTGCAGGCTCAGGCCATTAGGCAAATAATAGAGAAGCTGAAGGGAAGACGACGCAGCCATTCTACGGGTATGTCTACATTGCAGCCAGAGGTGTGAATGGCAGCTGCTGTAGACAAACATGCACTAGCTATCCTCCAGCTAGCTCACTATACATAGTAGGGAGGATGCCAGGGTGTGGGCTAAAGGGATGTCAACATGAGCTGCCATTCACACCTCCCATTGTTATGTAGATCTACCCTAAGCATGGTAGGAGCAAACATTTAGTTGTTCCAGACCACGGGCTCCCAAAGTGTGTGGGCTACCGGTGGTCTGCAGAGCACTTGTTGGTAGTCAGAGGGGGACTGGGTGGTCAAATGGTGCTGGCTGTACTTCTTGGGCCAGATCCAACTCATCCCTGACGTTAATCGAACTATACAGATTAACTGCACCTGAGGATCTGGTCCCTTGTTTCCAGCTGTTGAATTGCACTTAAAAAAAACGTTTAAAATAAATTCAATATTTCCTTAATATTACTTAGAGAGCTCTTATTTGACTAACAATGGGAGAGGAGGTGATCCATGAAATCACAGGCAAGTTGATCGTGAATGGCACAGGAGATGCCATCTAAGATTTTTTCCCCCCGTTAAAATGTGGTCCACAGCATAAAAATGCTTGGAACCCCTTACTCCAGACACACCAGCCAGCAACACATTCAAAGACATGTAAGAAATCCTATAAAATCAATACCTGTTGATTGCAAAGCCTTTTTGTTTACAGATAAGAAAACAGCAGACAAATAATCTCTTGTAAATCATGTAACAGATACATGAAAATTAGCTGACCAATTGCCACTCGGGTGATGGTTACACAATTGGGATGGGCTGAAATACTGGGGGGAAATTCCCTTTTGTTATGTGTGATTTAACTTTAAAAAGGAAATTTCCAAAACAATTTGCCCTCACACACCACAGAGATGAGCATCTAAAATTACTTAAACAAAGAAACAATGTGAACAGCTGATACCTGTGGCGTGGAACTGCAACATCGACTTAATGCAGCACACAAGACTCAGAGCCTGGTCCAAAGCTTAATGAAGTCAATTAAAATAGACTCCCATTGCAATTAGCCCTCATTATACAAGCAGCCAGAGTGTTTTCATTGCTGACTGCATCCTTCTCAGACTCAAACAATGAGAAAAACTGAGCATCTCAGTACAGAACAAATTTCAAATATCTGAAATGCTCATGAAGATACATGGTGAGGGGTCAATTTTGACAAATGAAATCACAAAAACAAAATCCTCTTTGGAGTCAGATAAACCTTATCTCACAACAGAAACAGCTGTCGAGCTGTGTGGGGAACAGAATGTCTGTCCCATGGAAAATTTTGCATTTCAAATTGGAAAGTTGGAAATGAAAATTTTCCCCTTAGGATGGGAATTTTCAAAAACTTTCATTTTGGAAGATCCAAAATAGAATTGTTTGAACAGTCTCGGCTGGCCATGCCCCAGGTGCCTGCCTGGCTTGCAAGCTCGTTAGCATGGTGAACCAGGGAGCCAGGCAGCCCACCCTCATGCCAGCTGGGTTGACAGGGATCCCAGGATGCCAGGCCCGTCTGCCTGGTTTCCGCTGAAAGTTTTGACTAAGTTGACACATTCCCAGAGAATTCTGATTCCATCTGTAGGGAGGAGGCGTGGCC
The DNA here is from genome assembly GCA_003942145.1 of Platysternon megacephalum. Classification (NCBI taxonomy): domain Eukaryota; kingdom Metazoa; phylum Chordata; order Testudines; family Platysternidae; genus Platysternon; species Platysternon megacephalum. The sequence goes on along the minus strand of QXTE01000005.1, from coordinate 11,346,468 downwards.
TCCCTCAGAGAGTGACAGGGAGGGACCACAACACGCCACGCCCCGGGTGGGCTGAACCAGGAGAGCCTTATCCGCCCCGCCGGAAGCAGAAGGGCGGGAAGTACAAAAGGTGGAACCTGCAGTCAGTTGTGGTGAAGCCACCACAGTTGACGGACGCATCCCGCCTGCTGCTGGAGCCTGAAGAGGAGCTGCTGGGGCTGCCGCCTGAGGACTGGCTGGATCTCCCCAAGATGACAGATGCAGGTACACCCAAGGGAGGGGAGGAGGAAGGGAGTAAGAATCAGCCCAGGGAAACCAGGCCACCGTCTGATTGGGACCTGGACTGATATGAGGTCAGCGTGTTGCGGTGGAATCCCTGCTGATCCAGTGGCAGACCACTCCGCCACTGTTAGGGCCCTGGGCTGGGGCGCAGTGGAGTTGGGTGGGCCCGTGTCCCCTCTGCCATGCCACCCCACCCCTGGAATGGCAGTCCTCCCCCTCCTCAGGCAACCCTACTGGAGCCCCATAGACTGTTATTGGTGCTCAACCCTGCCTGAGCCCCTAGACTCTCTTGGTGCTCACCCTTACCTGAGCCTCTAGACTTTATGGTGCTCACAGACTGCTTAGCTGCTCTGTCCTGATTGCAGGCCAGAGCCTACCCATTGCTTTGCTGCCCCGCCCTGACTGGGCCTGGAGGCATGATTGCCATACTGTTCTGCCCGGCCGGAGGACCGGAGCACTCGTGAAGCTAATTCCCCCCCTTTGAGCTCACCTTTAGAGATATGTGACAGTGAGGTGGCATGGCCTCCTTCAGAGACTGACAGGGAGGGACAGCCACGCAGCCTACACCATCAAATCAGCTTTGTCCGATGGAAAACTGTTCCATCAGAAGACTTTTGAACTGCTGTTCACATTCTTGATCAGAACTGCTCAGCTCAAACATCAAATGTTATTTGGACTGTCCAGTAATGAGAGAGGAGGTTGCTCACTCAAACAAGAATTCACAGCAGATTTGATCATGTCACAACTAGACTGCAAAAATATTTTCTGTTCACACAATTGCAGAAAAGAAGAGTAATGCTGGGAACATACCAAGTAGAAGAGTTCAGTCCTGAGGGTGCTATTACTCTTACTGTAAAATTATCCACAATATAAAAGCTGTCAAGCCATGAACGGAAAGTATCTGGAATAGCACAGGATCACATCCCTGAAAATGTTGCCAAAGCCGATCACATAGGCACAAAAGTTTGTTCATACTTTCTTAGCTCCATCAAAAGGCAGCTTCTGGAAATGCCTGGGTCAGATGGAAGTACTCAGACAGTACCTGATTTTGCCCCAAAGAGAAACCTATCAATCAGTTCCTAATGTGCCCATTCCTTGCTGGAATCTGACATTTTGTTAAAGGCTAACAGGAGAGGATGGGCTACACGTTGCACCAGATAGAACTCAGAAAGGTGCTGCTATTGAGTGAATAAAGTAGCACAATATAATAATACCCTTCAAAACTATCTTTGGGTCTGAACAGTCATTCTCCTGTTCCCAGGAAGGGAAATAAATAAACTTTGAAAACATACTGGCGAGTTGTGATTTGGCTGATCTCAGCAATGGGTGCAAACAGCAACTGCAGGAAGAAACATCACGAATGCTAGTTTTTGTAAGGAAGGCTTAGCCGCCTCCACAACACCACACAATTGTTCTCCATGAGGATGCAATAATTGTCTATGTGGCCCTAATCTTTAGAATTCACTACTAACCTTGGTCAGTAGCAGTCTGAATTTGCTGATCTTCAGAGCACGCTACAAAGCTACCCTGTCGATTCACTCTGGCCCTGGGGAGAGCCAAGATGTTTGGGGAAGGTAGCATCTTTGGGAAGGTCCTTTTTGGTTGACTGTCTTTTTTGAACAGAATCTGCTATTTGTGGGGTTAATTGTGCTTCTAGCAGTTGGTTAGAGACTGAGCGCCCAGGATAGATGTTCTTGGTAAATAAAGATCAAAATAAATAAAAGATGCATCAAATAAACTTGGAAAATAACGGTGTAAAAATGTAATACAGGTTTGAAAACAGAATTAGGTATTAAGAAGAGTGATACCCAGGTTAGAGTCCAGTCTGGAAACTAAACAAAACCCCCAAAAGAACCAAAGTTGGACCATAGTTCACCTTCATCAGCAAGAACCTCCTGCACTTAAATCCAGTGATTCACAGCCATATTTTTATAGTGGAACAGACATTCAGTAGTTACCTCCGCAAACGCCTCAGGTGTCCTGCCAAACAGAAGCAGAATCTATTGCTATTTGCCATAACATAATAACTAAGGGCCCACTCCAATACCCACTGAAGTTGATCGGAATCTTGGGTCAAGTTTTAAATAAATAGTCCTGAGGAACCAGCCAGCAAAAAGGTCATATTTCTGCATCAGGCTAAAATAATACTTCCAAGGCCAGACAACACTGGGGTCACTGAGAGTTGAGTACGCCCAAAGTGTGCTCAGTACCTCACAAAACTGAGCCCCAGGTGTCTGTAGTAGACTTCCCCCATTGATGAGGAGCATAGTCTAGATGAATGCTCCTGACCCTTCAGGCCTTAAATGAGTAGTTCTAGTGATTTCAGTGCGACTTCTCGTACAAGTAAGAGCTGCAGAATTGGGTCCAATATTGATAAAGCATTCAGGCCCTGATTCACAAAAGCATATTTACTTGCTTAAAGTTACGCACTTGCTTACGTATCTTGCGAAACTAAGGCCTTAGAGATCCTTGGATGAGGAGAAGACATGTACATGTATTAATCATACATCAATAAAATCATTACTTTTATTACTACTATTCATAGATTCATCTGACTGTGCATGTACTATTGAACCCACGGGTAGAAGCAGTGAGTCCATTTACCCATAAAATCCAGAGATTACTGGGGCTGTTGGATGATTAGCTCATTCAGAGGATATTTATAAAGAAAATATAATAGTTTAGAAAAATGTAAGAAAATCTTTTCTAAAGTAAAATGATGGGACAGGCTCCAATTTCCAAGCAAATCATTCAGAAAACTCAGCAAACATTTTCACTAAGGCCCTGATCCTGCAAGCTCTTACACATACGAGCAGTTCCAAGGAACTCACGTCAGAATTACTCAGTGTGAGCAAGGGTTGCAGAATCGGGTGCATGAAATGTGACTACTCGCACGAGTCAAGTTCCGTGCATAAGTGTTTGCAGAATCGGGGCCTACCACTAAAACATTTTCCAGTTGATCAGTTAATGTCAATAGTTTCAGGCTTTCACAGCAAACTAGCGTGAAGCAGAGGAGCACAAACACGTTTGGCCGGCTTTGGCCTGGGATATTGCAAAACCGCTTTGTTAGTTATGAAAGTAAAACAAAATTCTGGCCTCTGGCCATGTTTGTACTACACACTCATTGCCTGTGGAGTAGCCTTGGTGCCAAATTGTGGCTTAGTCGCGATTAATTCCGTTTCCCCCGCTCCCGCTGGCAGAGGAAGGGGAAGGGTGGGATTCTGTCTCAACTTCATGCCAATAGCAAATAATTTCCCCTGCCACACTGGGACAGCTGTGCTGGCCAGCACATCGAGAAGAGTGGACAGGACTAAGGCTCCACCAATTCCAAATCATCGCCCACCCATTTCCCCAGAAGGGCAAGACGCTGCCCCACCAAAGTTGCTCTCCCTTGCACTGATATACAGGTAGGGAGCCACGGGCTCCATTATCCTTAGTCCCCTGTGCTGGTGCTCAGCAGGAGTCACAATCTGTCTCTGTGTCAACTACACTTAAACGACTTGGTTATAAGGCCAGATTATAAGGCCCAGTTGCTTATAGCTTTTCCAAACATGAACCATTTGGGCTGAAATTTTCCATGCTGGTTGTCTGCTTCAGGCTGGATTTTTTTTTAAAAAACAACTTTCAACTAAAATGGTTCTGAAGAAGAAAATGAAGGGAAACAAAGTTGTTCTGCCCAAGTTAAAACAATTCTTACATGCATTTTGTTAAGAAGTTCTAGTACCCCTATGCTTTGGAGCAGGGACTAGAAATTTGGCAGCTGGGTTGCCTTGGTGTCAGGGATGTGCCTTTTGCTTTCCCTGTGAAATTCACCCAAATTTGGCCAAGATAACAGACACTGAAAAACCTGCACATGCTCAGTAGAGACACGTTAGATTTGGGCCTCTAAATTCTCTAAAGATTCTGTCTGCATGGAGCGTGCTCCAAGCTCTCTCAGCTCCTACATATCGAATGGACTGCCCACGTGCCATCCCCACAGAGTAACCGAGCTAGCTCCATCTTGGGGCAGGGAGCCCTTCTCTCTTCAATGACTGCCCCCAGGCAGCACGGAGGAAAAGGAGGAAGCAAACTGACTTGAATGCAGAGGAGTAAGAAATGGAGGGGAGTAGGACAGGAGGAGAGGAAGAAACTGCAAAAGCCAGACAGTGGGAGGGAGCTGGGGAAGTCTGTAGATGCAGAGGGGGAGAGAAGCAGGACTCAGACTCAGGGTGTGGGGAGGAATCTCGGATAGGAGCAGAGGGGAGCGCACTATAGAAACCCCCATGAGGAAATTAATAATTTTGCATTCTGTACAGGGCTTGGATGGTGTGCAATGAATAAATCCTGGGACCGCACATTGAATGAGAATAATAGAGAAATATTGAAAAACGACTCACTCATTGAATGAAGCAGGAGATTTGTGGAACAAAAGTAGTATGTGATCATATAATTAAAGACTATCATAATATATATGCATTAGCACAAGGGGGGCAGATTAATTCTGGCATTGCCTCACTTTGGAGTGCTTGACTTTGCAAATTGTTTGTGTTAACCTTTTGATGTAATATATCGTAACCTGAATGGTATTATTCCTAACCACAGACGCACTATAGCAAGAATCCTAGATAAGATATTAATATCATGTCCCTCAATATAACAGAGGCATCATCAAACCCCCTCCATTATGCTTCTGTTCCAGCACAATCAATACTAATTACATCCATTCTGTCACACTTTAGTGATGAGGAGAATTATGAGGATAATGATAATGGGGTAATAAAATTTTTTATCCCATGCACATCAATAATTTGAGCTAATTCATACGTTTTAGATGCATTAGTGTAGATGCTCTCCAGAAACTAAAGATTCAAATCAGTATCCAAAATAGATGTGCAGAGATTCTAGTCCTCAACCCTAAAAGTTAAAATATCTAATGCTTCTAAATCAGTATCTCATAAAAAAAATTTCAAGAGCAATCTCTTTGATGAATGCTTGAAAAACTGATGTTGTGCGTCAGTAACAAAACGGCCCCCAGACATTTTTACTGTAAATATTCTACATAATGCACTATTAAAAGTGTGTGTATGTGTGTGTGTATATATATATATATATGTATGTATGAATGAATTGCAGGACAATCCCATCACCTTTCTCCCTCCACTTCCTCTCACTAACTTTTGGTTAGTCTGGAGGTGATAGCTTAGAAATTTACCAGTTTTCTATTCTGCATTTGTTCTTATCACTAGGTCTTCCTTATATTACTTTGCAGTCTGCCTGGCATCAGTCATACAACTCAAAAGGACAGATCTTTCATTTAAAAAAAAAAAAAAAAAAAAAAAAAAAGAGTCTTTAACAAGAAGGGATTTACCACAGGTAAGCTCATGTCAAGAGAATCAATGACTTCCTTAGAACACATTCAATCTTTTACTCTAATGGTACCTTCCAGCCATTTCCAGGAAGGTTAAGTATTTCTTCTGAGCAGTGGATTTAATTTAGATTTAGCAAGGCAAGAACTGGAACGCTGACTAGCTATCTCAGACTGAACCGGGACCACCTTAAAATTAAAAAAAAAAAAAAAAAAAAAAAGTAGAAAAGTGATAGACAAGAAGTAGTGTGGTCCAATGGAGTGGAAGTTAAGAAACGGGTTCTGTTCCTGGCGCTGTCACTGACCAACTGTGTGAGCTTGGGCTAGTCTCTTCCCCCAGCTGTAACTCTGTTTCCCCCTCCCACCTCTCAGCTATCGAAATTGTACATTGTTTGGGGCAGGGACTGTTTCTTTTTATGCGTTTGTGCAGTTCCAAGCATAACAGGGCCTCAATCTGAGTTGGATCTGCTAAGTACAATCTGAACAGAATTCCCTTCCTTGAACCTGGTTTCTTTTGCAAAGACATTTGGATACAGACAATTATATTTTGGTAAATATAAATCTCTATTAAAATAGCGATTATAATATCTTGGTTGAAATTTGCATTTCATCTGTACTGGACACAGCATTAATGACATCTGTTACCTATTATACTATTATTGTTCTATCACAGCTTGTATTTTCAGTTTCTTCCCGCTAAATAAAAACAAACACTACTTTGTACTTATATGGTACCTTCCTTCCAAGGATCTTGGCGTGCTCGGCAAACATTAACAAACTTAGCCTCATAGCTAAATGTGGAAGCTGATGCACAGAGACATTAAGCATTTTGCTCAAGGGCACAGAGAACGTCTATGGCAGAGGCAAGGATAGTATCCAAGGATGATGAAATCCTGGCTCCATTGACTTCAATGCAAAAACGCCCATTGACTTCAAGGGGGACAGGATTTCACCCCCAGGGTGTCTCTCTATTGGCAGACATGCACACGCTAGCGTTGATCCATCTGTGTTGATAGCAGTGTGGTGGCACCACATAGGTGCAGCCTAGATGGCGGCAGTGGCTAGATACCCATGTACAACCCGCCCATGCCACCACGGCTACACTGCTATGTGTAGTGCATTCGCTTGATCAAAGCTAGTGGTCATCTACCTGAGCTGGGGATTTACACCTCCAGTTGCAATGTAGACGTACTCCGCGTCTCCAAAGAAAGCTCGCTGTAAGCGTAGCATATTTTGCATGCTCATTAAGAGCCGCTCAGGTTAAATTATTCCATGTTTTTATATGAAACCACTTAAATATTAATGCATATGGACCCAATCCTGCAAAGACTTAAACATGTGAGTAACCTCCCTGGACAGTAGCTCCCACTGGCGCCCCTGGGAGCTACACACGTGTGTAAGCACTTGTGGGATCGGACCCCAAGTGATTTCAAGTAAGAGAGAGCCCATGCTGGCCAAAGTGATCGGTAAGAGTTGGTACAGCAGCAGGGACACCTATTAAAATTACTTGTATTCCAGCGAGTTCAACGGCAATCAATCAGATCGATGCAGTTCAAACATTCAAATTAACATCAAGTTGACGGAGCCCCCGTTAAAAAGAAATACTGCGTAGTTGGATTCTTTTTATTTACTTTCTTATCTTTAAGGCTTTAGGGTTCACATGGGGAGGGGTGACACCCCCCAACCCCTCCCACACACGGGGAGAGGTGACACACACACACACTCACTCCTGTACACCTCTCACACGGGGGGGGGGGGGATGACCAACCTATGCGACCCTCCCTGCCCAGCGCTCTCCACCCTCCATGCGGAGCTGGGCCCCCGAGATGGACCCACCTCTCCTGGTACCTGCATCTTCCTGAGGCAACACGTGGGGGGGGAGGGGTGGCGCACATGGTCACATGCACCCCCCCACCCCCAAGATTTCTGCCAGGATTCACACCATGACATGGCCAGCAGCAGCCTTTCGGTACTGTGTGGGAGGGAAGGGACAGGAACTGCTTCCAGCTGCAGAGGGGCGAGGGGGGAGGAATGACCCGGCCCATGTCTTTGCAGAGCTCATCTCTCCCCCTCGGCTGGAAGCAGCTTGTCCCTTCCTGCCTGCACAGAGTCAAAAGGCAGCTAACACCTCCTCCCGGCTGCTGCTGGGCACTGACATAACCCAGCCGCCTCTGGCTACAGCGCGGGCAGGAAGGGGTTAAGCCCTAAGGATGCATTGTGCACCAGGGCCCAGGGAACCTGACTGCAGGGGCTTCAGCAAACCCAGCCAGAGAGGTGGCTCAGCAGGGGAGGGTGTCTAGGGGATGGAGCAGCCCCATGCTCCCTGGGGGCAGGGCCCAGGGCAGGGGGGGGAAGGGGTCAGGTGAAGAGGGTGCTAACCCTCTGCCTCGGAGGCTGATGTGGAGCCTACAGGTTCGGGGCAGGAACAGGCTGGAAATTGCTCCCCCCCCCCACACACACAGTCCAGAGCTGAGGGGCGGAGAGGCTGCCCCGTGCCAGCGCTGTGCGGGGCTTTGGCACATGCAGGGCTCGGCTCCTCCTGGCCAGTGCCCAAGCTGGAGGGTCTTGGAGTTTCCGGGGATGCTAGCCCAGCCAGAGGCAGTGAGGGAAGGAAGGAGCCTGCCAGCCAGGCTGTTGGTGAGCTGAGCGCTCCGATCAGGGGCTGGATCTACGCACAGCGCTGGGAGAAGGATGTGCCCTGCCGGAGGGGATATGGAGGAACAGCAGGGCTGAGGGCAGGGGTGGTGAAGGGGCAAAGCAGGGAGAGGACAGTGACAGGGGGAGCACGTAAAGGGCCAATGGGTGGGCAGCAGAGGTGACACGTAACTGGCTGCTTCTTGGCACCTGCCCGCACTCACCAGCCACCGCAGCTCACAGCGTGCAGCCAGCACTGGCCGGAAACAGGCGGGGGTGAGGCCCTGCTGACCAAGAGCCAGCATGCAGCAGGGGCTGGGCTGACGGACCAGCAGGGGGAGCGGCCTGGCCCCACACGCTGCATCTTCGCCCCGCCACCAGCCTTGCACACCCACCCCCATTGTCAGCCACTGGACACCACCCCCTACTCACCACTAGTGGGCGAGCGGCTGGCGAGCAGAGATCCGGCCAGCAGCAGGACCCACCAGTACTGATGGGAGGAGACAGAAAATACGGAACAATTTGCCCATTTTTAAGAAAAAGTCGGGACACCTCCAGGAGGGCTTAAATATGGGACTGTCCCTTTAAAAACAGGATGTCTGCTCACCCTATACAGCAGTCTCCCTACAGACAGGGGAGCGGTTGTTCTTTGCTCCTCTGCTAGGCTGGGGAGCTGCTCACTAACCAGCCCTGGAGATGCTTCTGTTTTCTTCCTTTTCCTCACAGGGAGTTTGTGTGGACTCTCGGCAGACGTGTGAACTGGTTGCTCGTGAGAGTAAGAGACTAATAAAATTGGCCGAGAGCCAGACATGGGACAGATGTGCACATCTCACTCCCCTAGCTCATCAAATGTCTCCCCTAGCACGTAAGCCTGACCTGAAATGTTCCCTGCTACCCAAGTTCTGGGTCTATGAGCACAGAATGGCAATTTTGCTGAATTATTGGATGGCTTGGTGATGTGAATCACTAGGAGCTGCTGTAGGAGGAGCCAGCACACACATTTTCAATTGTGATCTCCTCAGTATTTGAACACAGATATCCAGAGAATAAAAGGCCATTGTATTAACCCACTGTGCTGCTTAGCTCACCCCACAAAGTGATTTAGCCTAACAGCTTCTCTACGTCTTCAGAGCCAGTCCCAGGGTCAAATCTCGCAGCCCTTCCCCAGTCAGAACTCCCACGGAAGTTAATTGTGGTTTGGAGGCCCCAGGCTTGTAAACACCAAAATTAATAGCATGCATGTTTGCAAGATGGGGGGGCTGAAAGAGGACTGCAGCATTTGGCCCCCGGATTCTGCTGCCTTGTCTCACACTGAGTAGTACTTTGTAAGCGAGCTGCATTTACACCAGTGTAGACGAGATCAGAATCTAGCTCTCAGAAATCCAATCTTCCTCCCTGCTTTGAAGCTGCCCTTACAGTTGATCCGAAGAGCTAAGCAGCATTTTCACACAGCTTCTCTGCTTTGGCTTAACACGTGGATTCCGATGACTGAAGGTAAAGCCAAGGATTGTCTCAGGAAATGCTTCAGCTCATTGCAGACAGACTCAGCAACTCTTACACTGCGGATGGCCCTTACTCACGTGAACAGTCCCATTGAAGTCAAGGGGGTTGATCTGCATTTACACTCAAATAGCGGAGATTGGAATCCAGCCCTTGCAGAGAAGTATTTCTTTTTGGGGAGAGAAATTAATTCCCCAGACACCCGAAGGCAGCCTATTGGGCGCTGCACTCCTGAACAGATACGGCACACTCCAAAGTGAAGTGCAGGTGGAGCACAGAACCCCAGGACACAGCTCTGTTCAAAACGCTCAGCCACTCTGACTCTGCTACCCCCACATACAATTGGCATTGGTCTTCAGTTACTAAAGCTTCCAGTGCTTCCCCTCCCATTCAGTCATCTAGGCTCCTGCACCGCTGGAGTCAATAGAAATTGACACCCACCTATGCCTCGCTGTAAAATATGAGCCCAAACCAAAGCCCACGGAAGTCAAGGGGGAATCTTTCGACTGAAAGGAAGGCTGAGCCACTGGTTAGGGTGCTAGCCAGAGTCAGTTCCCTGCTCTGCCACAGATTTTGTGCGTGACCTTGGGCGAGTAATGTTGTCTCTGTGCCTCAGTTCCCTAGGATAATACTGTAGTACTCACCTACTTCACAGGGGTGTTGGGAGGATAAATATATTAAACATTGTGAAGCGCTCATGGTTATGGGGGTACCTTAGGCAGGTATAAAAGTACCTTAGATAGATTCCATTGAATCCAATGGGCTTTGCACAGGCCTGGGGTTTATCACTGCTAAGTTTCGTAGGGAACCTGCTCTCTCCTTCCTGAGGGAAGGGTGGCTCTTGTGTTACTAGAGTTCGCCAGATTGCTCTGGAAGCAGAGGCAGATGAGGAGACCTTGGAGTACATTGCGTGCAGATGGCGCAGCACAGGCCATGGAAGCAGCAGAAATGGAATTTCACCGTCTAAAAAGAAGGAGCAGTGTCCCCTCTGGATGCAGATGGAAACCAAGAAAGTAAACAGGTGCCTAAAGAGGAGAAAAATTAGGAACAAAGGGAATTTCCAAAAAAATCCAAGCCCAGATGGCTGTAAATCCAAGATATTTGTATTAATTTCTATTTTTCATTTCACAGGATTTTGGACTAATCTAGCTAGTTGGAAAAACATGTCTCTCCGGCATTCTGAGAAGCTTCCCTTGGAAAAATATTTGAGTAATAACATTTCACTCATTTTATTAAAAAAGACTTTTCTGTGAACACTTTTCATGTCTTGTGAAACCAAATGCTACTCGGGGCTCAGACTAAAAGAAAGAGGAAGAAATACATAATTGTTCTTTATACGGAAAACAGACGGTGTTTGTAAGGCCCCGTTTGTGAGATGGCAGAAAACCTCTGAGAACCATGGTTGCCAAATGGTGCTATGGATTACCCTATAGCAAGTTGCATATTATGGTAATAACATGGTTTTTAAGGGAAAAGATCTCTGTCCTCACTGATTGCAGCAACTATGTTTAACATCAGCAAAGAATCCTGTGGCACCTTATAGACTAACAGACGTTTTGCAGCATGAGCTTTCGTGGGTGAATACCCACTTCTTCGGATGCAAGTAGTGGAAATCTCCAGGGGCAGGTATATATATGCAAGCAAGAAGCAAGCTAGAGATAACGAGGTTAGTTCAATCAGGGAGGATGAGGCCCTGTTCTAGCAGTAGAGGTGAAGTACAGACTAACACGGCTACCCCTCTGATATGTTTAACATGATAGTCACCAGATTTGTTGAGAGCATAGTTTTAACTATAGAATGGAAAGGGTTTAGTCATTCTACATGTTCTCCATTCCAAGGACAGGCCATTGGTATTAGCCATTTACAGAACCATAAAGGAGGGGCACCAGTAACTTTCTCTGTTTCCCCAATACATGTCCTGGGTGCCTTTTTATCCTCATTGCTACCATACTGTGAATTAAACTACTGTTCATCTCTTTGATGGACATACTCACTGGCAAAACAAATTGACTTTGCCTACTAATGGTATTAAGCTGTGCCAAGCAATTAATTATAATGGGACTCATCCATTGTACATGCATCTATTCCCAGTGCTATGAATCTGAGTGTGTTGTAAGAAGTAATCAGATGTTGTCTGGAGAAGAGTCATTATAAGGTCATTAATAAGCGCTATGGTTGAGAGGACAGTTTCATTTTAAGAAGAGCAATACGTATATAATGATTTATATTCTCTGGAAAATAATGCAAGTCTAAAAGTATCACTACATTAATTAAATGGTTATATTCACAGTATAGTGCAGCATACTGTAAAGTGATTAGCCTATTGGCTGGCGTGTATATCCAGAGGTTCTGGATACTACTAGAGTTTTAGCAGCTTCTCTTTTAACTGAAGTCAGAAGAGGCAGGGCTTCTGGAGCAGGAAGATCAGAGTTTGATCCCAGCTCTTGCCATAAAGTTCCACCTGGACTACACAGAATAGTGACCCCCCTTTCAGACCCACATCTTTCATTTTAGAAAGAAGTTTTTTTTTAAAAAGGAATCAGAATACAGAATTACTGTGCAATAGTATATTATGCCTGGCTTTATTCAAGGCTGATAATCTTCCACTTGTGAGCACTAAAATTAATCAAATGCAAAGCATAATTGTAAACCAGCATAATATCCTGTTCGATGTGCTGGCACAAGATGCTGGACAAGCCAAACAGCTAAACTTTCAAGAATTACACATTTTCCTTTGCTGTTGGCAGTGTAGTTGTAGCCTGGTTGGTCCCAGGAGACCTGAAGAGCAGCTGTGTGTAGCTCAAAAGCTTGTACCTTCGACCAACAGAAGTTGGTCCAATAAAAGTTATTATCCCCCCTACCTCATCTTTCATATTTTCCATTTGATGGATTTAAATATTGGGCACCAGCATAATTTTCAGTTTGTAGTAGCAGAAGAAAGTGGAAACATCATCAGTTGGTCTGTCAGCAGATACACATACATGTATTTAACTTATATTAATTATTGTATGATTCCATTGTCAAAGGTGCCTTTAAACCAGGGATCTCAAACTGAAATGACCACAAGAGCCACATGAGGACTAGTACATTGGCCCCAGGGCCACATCACTGACATCCCCCCCACCTTGCTGCCCCCGGCCCCGCCCCTTCCATGAGGCCCCACCCCCATTCCAACCCCTTCCCCAAATCCCTGCCCCGCCTCTTCTCTGCCTCCTTCCCTGAGCGCTCCGCTCCCCGCTCCTCCCCCTCCCTCCTGGAAAGCGTTAAGCGCCGCCAAACAGCTGTTTGGCGGGGGGAAGTGCCTGGAGGTAGGCAGAGGAGCAGGGATGCAGCATGCTGGGGGGGGGAGGGGAGCTTGGCGGCCGCAGGAAATAACTCCGTGGGCCGCATGGGGCCCACAGGCTGCGTGTTTGAGACCCCTGCTTTAAACTGATGCACAAAAACTAGCAGCACAAAATGCACAAAAACTACCTGCAATCAGTTGTGCTCTATTCCCAAATATGTCTCCTCCATAAAGAGCTACAAATAGTGACAGCTTCTAGGATAATAGGAAGATATTCTAGTTCTCCAATACTGGCAGCTTGTTCAGTGCATCTCTGTTTCTCCAAAACAGTTTTCCCTAGTGTAACCACATCGGTATTTTACACTGCTTAAGATCATGGTTCCTCGATCCTGCAGTCTGCATACTGCAGTAGTAGGATCTTAAAGGGTTACGTGTGGATAGCTTCAGTATACCTAGAAGAGAGTCAGCCCTACTTCTGTGCTATCATTACTAAAAAACTTACCCGTGCAGAAGCAACATGTGTCTGTGTGTGTGCATGTTCCTTGCGCCGGCCTGCAGCATAGCACAGCATGGACAAGCAAGCTAGTCCTCCATGGTGATTTAGTTATTTTGTGGACACTTTGCTTTATGTTTGTATTGCATCAACTCCGCAGTTTGCTTTGGGTGGGTAACTCACTATCTTGCATGAGTTAACAGCAGCTATCCAAGAGGACCAAACACAGAAAGGGAAAATTCATACAGCACCTGATTGGATTTAGGGCCTCTGTGCGCTACTGTAATACAAATTACCAGCAGTACAGAGTCAGTTCTCTCACTTAGGAACATCTCAGACACACAAAGACAGGCAAGAATGAATAATATTAACAAGGCTTTGCCCTTTTAGCCCAACACCTCACGGACCTTGGCAAACGTTAAGGAATTAAGCTTCACTACAGCCCTTTGAGCACGGTAATATCTGCAGCGGAGTAACTAAGGCACAGAGCTATTAAGGAGAAGATTGTGCCAAGCTGTGTAGAAAGCAGGGACGAGGGCACAAGGAACTGCTCTTTCCTGTATCCCTATATGGAAGCCGGACACAGCATGGTCCTCGTGTGCTCCTGAGTTCAACAGTGTGAGGCTAGCACTACGGGCCTCTCCAGTATCAGTGTGGTTTGCCCTCCCCCGCCTCCAGACAGGACTCCAGAGAAGAGAGTGGATGCTGTGCCTTTGGCGAGGGTGCAGCAAACAGCCTCCTTCTCCCTGCATACCCACAGAGCTCTGGGATGCTTTATGCTTGGAGTACAATACCCCTGCTTGAAACTGACAATCCATCCCAGAGCTCCCACAGGGTTGGTGCCAACAGCGGAGACTTAGAGACACAATATAGCCCTAAGGAGCTCACTCAAGCTCACACAGCGTGTCTGAGGCAGAGCTGGGAATCAACCCTAGATCTCCTGACTCCCCCACTCCGATGCTTTAGCTGCAAGACCTCCTGCCAAGGGGGGCTACAAAACTCACTTGCAATACAAACAACTGAAAACTTCAAGCTAGATTAATGACAATACATTTGAGTTCACTGTAGGCGTACAGGGCCACCAACTTACATTGATACGCACAAAATCCTCTCCGACTCCATCCATGCTGCCCTCTGCTGAGCCCTGGGAAAGCCCATTTAGAGCCAAAGGCTGACAACTTTTACAGTCAGTCAGCGCTTGGATTGTATTTTGTAACTAACCGGTAAAGCGACTCACTGCGGGACTCGGACACCCTCTGAGCATCCAGCTCCTCATGATGAGAAGCTGCAGAAAACCAATTTGTCACAACGTCTGGCCAGAGTTTTGAACAATGGCAAAAACAAGACACCGATATGCTCATTAACCAGCCCAGGGGACATTCTTGCTGAGTCACGTCTGTTATTTAGTTTCTAGGGAACAAATGGCTCTGAATCAAATTTCAAAACAAAAAACCATCTAAACATTTCAGAAAACAACCCTTGTGTGTTACTGAGACCACCCCCCAGACAAGGAGAATTTTCTTTACGTCCTTCTGTCTAAAAGCTTTGTCCCACCACCATTGTCAAGCCTACATCTCTTAGGAAGGTAGGATTGTGATTCCAGCTCTCAAGACTATCACCACGATCCTACAGTGCTTACCTGAGACCACGGTCTAGGGATATATATGAGGATTTGTCCTTGTCACAGACATTGGCCACCAACCACAGAGGTAGCTGCCCCAGTGCAAACCCCTTGTATAGACAGGCAAAACCACTAGCTGCACCGGTGCAGTGCACCCCTGCTTGAAACTGGGGTAAGCAGCAGCAATGTAAATCATCGCTTAGTGTGTGTTTTGCAGACATGGCTGACAGCAGAGGACTGGTGAGACTCAGGAATCCTGGGTTCCATCCCCGGCTCTGGAGGCAAGCGTGTCTGAGAGGACACAGTCCATTTCCAAGCTGTATCCCTTCTGTACTGCCCCTTCCAACCTCTTCCTTTCCCCGTCCCATTCTCCTTGCCTACCCAAGTCCCATGATCCACTCCCCAGGCTTCTCATCTCAGTCCCAGTTTCCTTGCCCAGACAGTCCTAGTCTCACTCTCTGCGCTTGCTATCAGAATCAGAGCCCCCTCCTTCCCCAATCCCCCCCCCCCACAGCTTCGTGTCACATAAGCTGTTCCCCCCTCCCCACACTGGTCCCTAGTCTTTGTCCACCCAGTCCCGATCTCCCTTCCCACAAGCTCCTCCTCTGATCTCAGTGTCCCCTCCCACCCTTTTCTTTACCAGCTTCCAGTCTCTCCTCTCCCCATGGATCCCAGCCCCAGTCTCCTCCATGTCTCCCACTCACAGTTCCATTGCCCCAGGTATAAAATAGGGATAATAATTCTTACAATACCCATTTCATGGGTGTTCTGCAGCTAAGTTAATTAGAGTTTGTGTTCCCGTGAGATTCTTGGCTAAGGTATTCAAAGGGCACCTTCAAGCTGAAACATTGCTCTCTCTACTCTTCCTATTTACCTCTTTAAAAGCATTATCACATAACTGTTGTATTTCAGTGTCATTTGAACTTCCCTGTATTGTTTAGTTTGTACATGGACTGACTGTTTTAAGGTGGAACTGAAAGGGAACATAGTATTTCAGTTCCCACTGAAACAAAAACACTTTAAAGAGAATTTTTAAATATTTATAATGTAACGCTGATTGCAAACATTCAGCAATTTTGACTAAACAAAAAGTTTTGCAAAAAATGTCAAAAAGTTTCAACTTTGCATAGAAAAAAACAATCAGAAAAACAAAAAGTGTTTTGGTTTGTGTGTTTTTGGCATAAGTATGTGTATTATATACACACACACACAAACCCCACTTGTTTCCACTTACCCATTTTCTAATAATTTAGGGTCTGCTGCTTCCCCATTAAATCAACAGATTTACTGCAGACTTCAACAGGAGCAAGTTCAACCTTTGGACTTTGTTTGTGGTCAGGATGTGTCCGTGAACTACGGTAACTGTGCAGAATGTGAGTACAGAGGAAGTACATACTGTATTACTGAGTGAATGATGGGTTAAGTATAACAGATCAGTGTATCCTTCATTTAGGCACAGCTTTCTGGTTTATACTAATAACCATCAAAAATACCATGGAGACTATTTTCACTTCTCCCTGCCCCAGGCCATAACCCTTTATTTTTCTACAGCCTTATCCCTGCCCTCATTTTCTTCCTAAGGGTTGCAACTAAACCCACAAAGAGTTTGGAGTAATTAAGGGCACTCAGAGGAAATCAAACACTTTAAATCTGAACTAAAGCTGAGGTCAAGTTTTTTTTTAATGCTCAATGAGAAGGAGGAGGAGAACTGTGCAACCAGGAGAATTCATGGTGTGCTGAATAAGTTAGGGGTGAAAAATACTCTATTTCTTGACTTTGCACACAACAGGTCTGTTATGGTACTAGACACTGCCAATGTTTTCAGTAGCAGCCAAAAATAATTGCAAAAGAGAGTTTGTCAGTTTAAAATGAATTGGGAATGTTTTGATATAACATCTTCAGAGAAGAGTAAAACCTAGAATTAATATAAACCACTTCAAAATTTCAAGATGAACCTATGTTGGTTCTGGGATTGAGCCAATTTAAAAAGAACTTGTGTTCTGTTTCCATGTTGGGTATGATGAAAACCTTACAAAAATAGATTAAAAATCTCCTCATGAACTTGCCCAATCTTGCAAGATTTGAGAGAAGTTTCAGCCCCTCCAAGCCCCATTCTAAATCTAGACACGGGTTCAAGTACTGGCTCTTCTAATTTTGAACAATGTTTATTACTACCTCAAAGACTACTGGAAATTTGGTAATTTTCACTCATCGAGTAGAAAGTTGTCCCTGCTCTTATAGAATGAAAGCATAAAACTTCGATCTGAAGGAAAATCAAAGAGAAGAACGAACAGGAGAGAAGCTAGTATGAGTTTTAAGACGAGTTGAACAACATTTGGAAGAGTAGGAACCTGTCTTATGTCATATGCATGCCCCCATCCATCTCAGGAGTACATCACTTTTCCCAGTTAAGTTCTTTTTAATCTTTCATGACTGGTTATGACAAGGCTACATGCGCAACTACCATCTTCACAATGATGATCCCCAACATAATAACGCTAGTATTTCAATAGTCCTTCTGGTCTCCAGAACTGATTTCAATTCAGAGAAACCTGCAACAACATTTTACTTCTTAGTACAAGACTAAGCACATCATTTTTGCTTCACTACTCTTAATTATTAAGAGATGTACTGTCAATTGCTCAATAAAGAAATGCTAAAATTGAACTTTGCATGTAGTGCAGGAGCTGAGCATGTGTTTGGACAACTCAATTTTGTCTCAGTGGACCCACACAAACACAATAGTTCAAGAATCTATTATTCTTTCCACTTGTTCAATGTTGCCAGCATATAGATCTTTATTTTGCCCAGACACAGGAAACAGACCCACTGCCCACATCTGGTAGGTGGATTCACTTTGCTGCCTACACATGACTGTAGCTAAGCCTCAAAGTAAGACCCTCACAGTCCATCGGCAGCAACTGAACTTGTTGAGCCAAAAGGCGGATGATAGCAGCTGTGCTAAGCATTTCTCAACTGGAAGCGTCTCTTTGCAGACCTTAAGAAAATAGTGGTAATAGATACTTTGGACTTCTATTGAACCTTCCATCCAAGCACTTCAAACATTCCTGTGAGACAGAGTTATTGTCAACCCCAAAAACTAAATGCAGTTTTACAGATCAGGAAATAGCCACAAGAGAGAATAAGGGCCTGATCTCAAAGCTCATTTGAAGTGATAATGAAAGTCCCATTGGGTATGTCCTGACGGGTAAAGAGGGTGTGCTTTTCAATCATGTTATCTTGAAAATCCCCATTAAGGTAGCCTAACAGAGCGACAGATGTGTGAGGTTGTATGTCAACATTTTCCTGCAGTTCAGACTATGGGGGTGTGAATATCAGTGCGCGCCCACGTGCCGCACTGGAACTCCCCTGGGTGGACACTGCAGGCATGAACTAGAAGGTTCCTAGTTCACATTAATTTAATCCTGTTTGCAAAGGATTAATTTGCACCCCCATTCACGGTGTCCTGCCTCATTTGCTGTGTATCTTCACTGATGTAACGACATTAGCCATGCACAAATGTACAACTGCTGACTTCACAAGCTTAGGAAGAAAATTCAGTGGAAAAATGTATGTGAATAGGGCAAATCAATATAGTTTTTACTGTGGCATTCAAAGGTACATTTTATATCTATGGGGCTATTTCTCCATGCCAAATTTAAACGTTCTGCCCCCAGCTGTTTTTGGTGCTAGCCCTGTACTTAAAAACCAAAAACTTCTGATCCTCCTCTACCATCACCCACTCCTCATACTTAAACATCGCTGAACTGGTTTTGCATCAATAGTCCAAAAAATAAAAATAAAAAAAAAACTTTGGCGAGGACACCAAGCTTGGAAAATTGTAGTCCAAATAGCAAATGTTAAGCAAAAATAATGAGCAGCTGAAATCAGGGATAGACTGGAAATGCTTATGCAGCCATAACCATAGTAGTTGTCACAAGGATAAACAAAGATTTTTTTGATATGTAGACAGTTAATGTGTAGAGCACCATCTACAGAAGAATGAGAAGCTGAAGTATTTTTCATAAATTAGCAGGTTCAATAAAAGTTGTTATGCGTTACAAATGGCTCCATTTTTGCTCCTGTTCTCTACAACATTATGCAGTCTCATTGAAGATGCTGACTCCAGTGCTGAAGATCTTACTCATTACTCAGGCAAAATTCCCCATTGACTTTAATGAGAGTTTTGTCTGAAGAAAGCACTTCAAGGACTAGGCCCTGGGGTGGGGTGGGGGGGGAAAACGGAGGGAAGTAGGCTAGAACGGGATTGGATTCATTGGATATATGTTCCCTCCATGTCATAAGACCCTGAGAAAGTCAGCTATGGTTCAGCTGCCAACTTGCAACTGAGCACAAAACTAGCGCTAGAGCGAAGGCACCAAGCATGAAAATAAAAACCCAACTGGGAGATGGGCTGGTACTCTTGATCCTACTCACTTTGCTACTCCATAAACCTGATGACTTGCACCCTCCCAGAACACGGCAGTTTCAGCCTGCTTCTCAGCCAAGATTCAATAGCACTACATGCTGTAGTGCACTCTTATTGCCGGGGCCGCCAAGTGTCCTATCTAGCATGACACTTGTGCATTTAGCAGCCTTGTCACACACTCCTGAATCCTCACTGAGGTGTCAGCCATCAAGACAGGTGGCTGGAATAGGCTGCAACTGCAGCCAGAGGACACTGCAGCCTGCTTTGCCAGCAACCAGGCAGCTTCTGTGTCACCCCTTTTACTGCTCCCTCTGCTGGATCAAAGAGAAACTGGGAAAGGTGACAGGCCAGGATTGGTTCTAGACTCCTCCACCATTTTGTTCCACCCCTCAGCCAGCCCCCTCCCCCTTCTCTCTCTCTCACACACACACAGTTTTCCTGTCCTGGTGGCACTGGTTTGAGAGGGGCAGCAAAGTTTCAGCTGCTCTTTGTTAACTCATTTGCCCTTCACTAAACATTTCCCTTCAGCTTCCCACAGAATAGTGAGCGACCTTGAATCTTTCATTGCTTCCCTCTTTTGCTTGTCCTCTGCAAAGCTTCAATGCATTCTCTGCCTCCAGTAAAATACTGTGCCCTCTGCTTTCAGCCCTTCCCTTCCTTTACCTTCTCATCTAATATCTATGCTACTCCCTGTTATTCAGTGGGAAATAGTTTAGGTGGGTACAGCGAAGAAATATTTAGTGTCTTTACAAAGTAAAGCCTGTGCTCTATTTCTTTATGTAGCAAGTAACTTATCTGCTGCCCGCAGTAATAGAGAAGGATGAAGCGGTCCTGAATTGCTAATATAAAATCTAAGTCCTAAACATAAGCTTACAATAACCTAGTTTCTTAAAAAAAAAAAAAAAAATGCTGAACAGTTTCAAAAAGAAATGAAATATTTTATCCCTTTTAATCCCAAAGAGAGACAGCTGCTGCAGAAACAAAAGATAACTGAACTTCAACCGCAACACAAATGTTTTGAGATTCTCATAAATTAATTTCTGATCCCCATTTTCTAGCCTGTTTTGTCTGACACCAAACAATATATTATCCACAACTGATGAATTTGTGTTTCATTTAATGATATTTGATCATAATAATGCAGATACAATATAAACGCCTAATTTTGCCTGAGGACACTTGTGGAGTGGAATCTTAAAATGACTCATGTCAAACTAGAACTATTTAAAAACAAGCCTGTGCTCCATGATGACAGAATGTATCAACTGAACTCTAAGAATCTGGGAATCCCATTTGTTTCCCTTCCTGAACAAACTGAAACCACTCCTTGCCTCTAAAGAGCCATCCAAATTCCGGCAAACACCTCGGACTTTCCAGTAGGTCAATAGCTTCATGCACCCAAACTTCCCTACAGGAAGCTATTGTGGGCTCTAAGAGATTCCACCTCCCCCATTTGTCTTGACCGCTTCATGTGACCCATCTTTGACCTTCTTGGATCCTGGCCTGAGGGAGGCATCAGAATCTGGTGGCAACAGAGCACGGTAGGAGGATGAGTAAGGGGCATTGGCAGGCATGAAGCAGGTTGAGAGTGGCGTGAATCCCAACTCAACCAGGTCCAGAATCTCCCAGCAGCCAAGCTGCTCTCTCCTTTGTAGCATAGAGCTACCCTAATCCCTTGGCAATTAGTCCAGTCACAGATGGCATCCACCTGGGACTAAGCCAGCTTCCTAAGGGTTAACGAGATCTACATTGTCAGCTGTTATTTTCCAACTGTTCCTCCTCGGTTTTTCAATTCCTCTGTCTAATCTCCGATTGCTGCTGTAGCAAATTTTCTGGCATGAGCAAGAGACCACGCGGAAGGTGCTTATAAAGCCATTGATATGCTAATGTGTGTTCTAGAACTCAGAGCCATTTCCTCTCTCTTCCTGTTTCCCTAATGACTCTCACTGAAATCTCTTATCTCAAGGGGGCTCAGTTGTAGCATTACAGTTATGCTCTATGGGACTTTTACTAAGCACCCATCCTTTTCCGTAAATAGCCACAGCTACACCTCGAGGTCTTGGCCAACTTCACTAACATTTATTTTTAAACCATGGTGTGTCTCTGCTTAGAAAGGCAGCATGGTCTAGTGTCCTGAGTCCAGGACTGGGAGCCAGCTAAATTCACTCACTAGCTGTGAAACTTTCACTTGTCACTTAACCTCTCCGGCCTTGCCTATGGCGATACAGTTTTCCCCTGAAATGTCCCACTCTTGCTACTACTTGTACATCTTCTTTGATGGTAGCAGTGATGGGAGAGTTCGTATAGAGAAGCCACTAGCAGCCTCCAGTATGTTGTTTAGATCTGCTCTGAACATAGCAGCTAAAACATCTGCAGCCAGATTAGACTAATGCCCTACCCTTGCTACCACTGGCAACGGTATGAAATTAAGAGGAAAAGCTATAGTACAGATCCTGTGAGGAAGGTCCCGTGGTTAGGGTGCTAGCCGGGGATTTGAGAGGCTTGGGCTCTGTTCCTTACTCTGCAACTGAGTCCCTACCTGACTTTAGGTAAGTCACTTAGGCCTGGTCCACACTAGGGGCGGGGGTCGATATACAGGAATAGCGTAGCTGAAGTCGAAGTATCTTATTTCGACTTACCTCCCGTCCTCGTGGCACGGGATCGACGGCCGCGGCTCCCACGTCGACTCCGCTACTGCCGCTCGCCCTGGTGGAGTTCCGGAATCGATGGGAGCGCGTTCGGGGATCGATATATCGCGTCCAGACGAGACGCGAGATATCAATCCCCGATATATCGATTGCTACCCGCCGATCCGGGCGGGTAATGTAGACGCAGCCTAAGTTTCTGTGTGCCTGAGTTCCCACATGTACAGTGGGGATAATAGCACACCCTATTGGACAGGGGCATTGTGAGAATAAACACATTACAGATCATGAGGTGCTCATGCAGTACAGAAGTGGGAGGCCATATAATTGCCTTAGGGGTAGCCCTAGCAATAGCCTCTGTATCTCATTCCCATCTGCAGTATGGGGCGAATACCAATCTTCCTCCCAGGAGCATTGTGGAGCATCATTCGTCAATATTTGTATGTGGAAGATAAGCACTTCGTTTTTAGCCAAAAATCATTAAAAAAAAATATTGTTTGGATTTGCTTTTAAGCTTCGAAGACAATCCCTGTTTTAGCCAACTTTGCATTATTTTTCCATATCAAACTAAAAATAAAGGCTTTAAAACAATGGCGAACTTTGGCCAGTGGATTCTATAATGCCAACTAGACACTTGGGGTTGTGTGGTAACACGGCATTCTGTGTTAAGTCAAGTCAAGGGCTTTTACTGTAGCAGACTCCAGTCCCGGTCCCTCTCTTCCCAGGCTATCAGGGGCTGGGAGCCCAGCAAGAAGAAATACATTATGTCCCTGGGGGAGAATGTGTGTTCCATCACCCAAAGAGATTCTGGCAAACATTGAAGAGGACATATTGATGGGTCCCAAAAGGAAGAATGGTGGCTAGAAGAGTGATGGCCCATGGGAGAGAGAGTTTGAGGGGAAAATGGAAGAGCCTTTGATAGGGCTTAGAAAAGGAGGAATATAAAAATAGCACAGATTTTAGTAGTGCCTCAAAGCTCCAGTCAAATAGATGGTGAAGATAATTGTACTGTATTCACCCCATACCATTCACCCCACCCCATACCATGTGTATCTAGTGTACCTACAAGTTTGCCAGTCTGGATGCATGCTCAAAGCATATTCTTTGCCTACTCCAAACTTGCAAAGGAAATCACTTTGTTCTGAATTTTTATATCCCTCATTCCCAGGAAAGTGTGTTCAGGAAATTGTACAGTCATGCAAATCTAGGCAATAAGCCTAGAGCACTTATTGCCTCCACTACTGTATATCCCCACCACAAGTACACCATTAGTGCAGTAGCTGAATGCATTGGAAATGATGGAATTCTTCCTTTGATGAAGCAAAAATCAGTGCCAAACTGGAGAGACACCTCAAACTTGCTGGTAACTTACCACTGGAAACGAACTGACAAAAATAAGCATCTGCATCATCTTCTGCCTCTCTATCTTAAAAAAAAAAAAAAAAGGATACAGCTGAAACCTCTGCTCTAACCAGAGATCACTAGTGACCAAAGGTCTGCACTGATTCCTTTAAACTTTTCTCTATGAAGCAGAGATGCAGGTTACTGTTCAGCAAGCAATATTTGTTACTGAATTTGCTTTACAAATGCAAACCGCAGCAAATAAATGCATGAAAGATTGCATGGTTTCTTCTTTAGTAAGCCCCTCCCCATCCAGTGCTGAAATTCTGTTTTGTAACTTCTTTAGGTAATACTGCTCCTTGAGCTACACTGCAGAGCCTCTGCAACACCTGGAAAGCAATAGCGTGCTGTAGGAAGCACACCGTTTTCATAAAATGGCTTGTTATCTGCCACTGGCTGCTCTCATAGCAACAGACTCAGGACACAGACAAATAGCTCTGAGCTAAACAGGAATTCCTCAAACTTGAGACTTCATTTTACAAATGTACTGTTTAAAATAGTCAGTGGGAGAGGTATGCTCTGCTTTCTGAAACCTTTACTGCATGACCTGAATACTTCAGGAAAACACCAATGTGGAAAGATCAGACACCGATGACCAAACTATCTCTTTGTGGTTAGCTACATATTGCTAGTGATGATGAAGGTTAGTAATCCCTAGTGACGAAGTTTGGCAGAGAGCCAAACCCTGAAGTCCTCACTCAGTTTTTACTTGGGTAAATGATATCAGGGGAGTTTTGACTGAATAAAAACTGCTCCGAGACCTCAATGTTATTGATCCACAGCAAGGACCAACTCCTGCTCTCATTGAAGTCAATAGGATTGTTGCCTTTGGCTTCAGTGGGAGACACACACAGAGCCCAGTCGTGCTCCCATGGAATTGAGTAGCTAAATTGACTCTAATGTGGGCATGTAATGGGTGGCACTCACCTGTGAGCACCCCCTGGCCGGGTGTGGTGACTCCTGTCGGTGGTTTCTCAGGCAGTTTTGGTGACTCAGCCCTCTGGCCAAGTCTCACACACAGTCTGTGGGCTTTCAACAAAACAAAACCCCTTCCAGGATAAACAGTTCAATGGTTAAGTCTCAGTCTTCAGTCTTTAAACAGTCCCAGCCCTGGCAGCAAGCCATACCCCCAGGGCTTCCTCCCCAGAGGCAATGGTTTTGCCCTCGTTGGGCCCTTCTGGCCCCAGCTCCCCAGATGGGCCACTAAGTAGTTCAGTTCCCCTTCCGGGGCTGTATCAAAGTCCAATAATCAGGCCACTTCAACCAGTGACTAATGGGGGGGACCCGGGTCCACCCACTACTCGGGGCACCAGCCCAGAGACCCCATGAATAGCAGCCACATACTGCTGTACTCCCTTTAACTCTTCATTATGCTGTTACAGCTCCCTGGGCCATTTCTCTGCAGCCCCAGCACTTACATAAATGCTTCACCTTTATCGTAGGGCTAAAGTCTTGTACTCAGTCCCTGCAGCCAGCCAAGAGCTCCACTGCTCTGTCAGCAACTACTCTGTCTGCAGTCCTGTAACTCTGTCCTCCAGCCAGCTAGGAACACCATCAATGCACCTCCAGCTCCAGACGGCAACTGCCTGACTCTGGCACTGCAGCTACTTTTATATGGTCTGCAATCTTCTGATTGGCTGCTCCCTGTAGCCTTTCCCTGATTGGCTGCCTCCTGAACAGTGTCTCTAGGCCACTTGGAGAACTTAGCTTCACTGCTCCTTTCTGGGACAGGGTGTGGTAGGACCCTGAGGCTTCCAGCAGGGGGCCTCTGAGCCTGGTACACCTCATCACAGGGCAGGATCTGGCTTTTCATGTTTTGTGGTTTTTCTTTCCTCTTATTGAAACTGATGGCATCAGTTTGACTTGTAAGCTTTGATTAATGCTCACATTACTTTCTGCTCTGAAGAGGTTGTTCTTTTTTGACAGGGAAAAAAAAATTAATTCCTAACTCATGCTACATTTGAGGGTTGTCATCACCAAATGCAAAGTTAATCTAAGTAGCTTCACAGGAGATCATGAAGCTTCAGACAGACATTGAGGACATGATATTTTAGACAGGCATTCAAAGCTTTTTTCTAAACACCTCCAAACAAATTAGAGGACGCTTATAAAATGAAAACTGACTATTATTATTATTATTATTAGCATTAGAATAGCACTTAAGGGCCCCAGCAAATCTTGGCAAATCTGAAACGGACGTAGCCTCCTTGCAGATCCAAGTGCCACGCAGATCAGGGCCCCATTATGCTAAGCAGCATAGACACATACTGAGAATCCTTCCTGCCCAAACAAACTTAAAATTTAAGAGACAAGACAGATAAAGAGAGTACTATTACTCCCATTTTACAGATGGGGAGTTGAGGCACAGAGATTTGAAGGGCCAAATTTTTAGATGTATTTAGGTGCCTAACTCAATTGATTTAAATGGGCATTAGGCATCAAAAGACTTAAAAATCTGTCCCTCAGTGATTTGCCCAAGGTCACACAGAAAGTCTGTAGCAGAGGTGACTCCAGCTCTCCCTAGGGTCAGTTCAGTATTTAAAGTGTACAAATATCCTCTCAATTGACATTAGCTCCCCTTGACCTCACAGACCCAATCCTGTATTCCTCAGCACCCAAAACTTCTCTCTAATACAAGAGAATGTCTTTTTAAAAAAAATATTTGCACAATTCAAGACGCATTGCTTAAAGGATCAGAGGGGTAGCCGTGTTAGTCTGGAGGGACACCCTAGGATACCCACCAGACTTTTCAACCCCTCCAGTGTTCAGGAGCACTTAATTCTGAGATTTTGGCTTGGTCAGTTATAAAAGGCCAAATCATAGAATATCAGGGTTGGAAGGGACCTCAGGAGGTCATCTAGTCCAACCCCCTGCTCAAAGCAGGACCTAATCCCAACTAAATCATCCCAGCCAGGGCTTTGTCAAGCCTGACCTTAAAAACCTCTAAGGAAGGAGATTCCACCACCTCCCTAGGTAACCCATTCCAGTGCTTCACCACCCTCCTAGTGAAAAAGTTTTTCCTAATATCCAATCTAAACCTCCCCCACTGCAACTTGAGACCATTACTCCTTGTTCTGTCATCTGGTACCACTGAGAACAGTCTAGATCCATCCTCTTTGGAACCCCCTTTCAGGTAGTTGAAAGCAGCTATCAAATCCCCCCTCATTCTTCTCTTCTGCAGACTAAACAATCCCAGTTCCCTCAGCCTCTCCTCATAAGTCATGTGCTCCAGCCCCCTAATCATTTTTGTTGCCCTCCGCTGGACTCTTTCCAATTTTTCCACATCCTTCTTGTACTGTGGGGCCCAAAACTGGACACAGTACTCCAGATGAGGCCTCACCAATGTCGAATAGAGGGGAACAATCACGTCCCTCGATCTACTGGCAATGCCCCTACTTATATAGCCCAAAATGCCGTTAGCCTTCTTGGCAACAAGGGCGCACTGTTGACTGGAATCCTGGAAGGTGCGGTGCACCTACCGTAAAACGATTGTCGCCCTCAGCTCCAAATCACTGAGCGTTGAGGGTACTGGGCACCTAGCAGCAGCAGGCCCAAAGGAAGGGGTAATTTGAATCCAGATCTAAGGTTAGATAGCAAAGTTAAGGGTATTCAAGCTCAGGGCTTAGGTTTGGGTTCATCTCTACTAATAATTACTTATTTAGGTGCCTATGACTTACTCTGTGCTGTCATTTTCAACTGAAGATGCACAGGATATTTTGGCACAGAATATAAAACATTCATTTTAGCACTAAGGCAACATTCTCACTCCCATCCATTCCTCTTTTCCGCCAATCCCCCATACCAAATATGGAAAGAGATACTCAACTCCAAGCAGAGCTTTTTTCTGCAACTCTGAAAGGAAGAAGAGCTGGAGTCTCCGTAAAACCCACTGGACTGTTGTTGCCAATCTTTTATGGTGATACTGCGGTGATGGGTAGCAGCCCAAAACCTTATGCTAACTAAATAGAGGAAGGCCTAATTCAAAGCCCATTGCAGTCAATGAGAGTCTTTTCATTGATTTCAGTGGGCTTTGGATCAGGCCTTAAGAGCATACTTCATAAGCGTCAAGAAACTACGCACTCTTACTGTGTTCCACTCTTACAACAAATGACAAAGGTTCTTCATAACAGCCCAGTTTCCACCCCAGGCAAATTTTTTACAGACTAGTTAATAGACTCCTGGGAAGAGAAGTTTATAATGGAAATGCTGACAAGCCTTGATTACAGTGGTGTGAGCAACACAGCTATAATAAATCACTGAAAGCAGAGCTGAAGCTGTGCCACGAATAAGATTTGGGAAGGGTTGGGGGGTTGTTTTATTTTTGAAATATTAGCTGTGGCCAGCTCAGAAGAAGATAAAATAGAAAGAATTTGTTAATGGTCCATTAAATAAAAGAATGTATTAAGTAAAAGAAAGCGAGAAAGACAGACAGTGTTACAGAACATAAAAATATGGAATGTGCAATAAGACCATGTAGGTGTTAAAGCAGTGTTGGTGCATTATCCTTTCAGCCATGTTAACAAAGTTTAACTCTTTTTTCCATTTGACCCACTGCGGATTTGATTCATCACCTCTTATTCTAGTCTGCTGTAGATATTTGTCCCCACAAAATCAACACACAGTTTGGCACCAGCGCCAGTCTACGCTGAAGAGAAGCCCAGGAGTGAGGCTGAATGGCAGAGCAGGGAAAACAAGGCCAGAAGAGGCTTTCACTACTCTTGATGAAACCTTAGCCCTCTTGAAGTCAATGAGAGTTTTGCCATTGACTTCAACTGGGCCAGGATTTCACCCTCCATTTTTAGTGAGATACAGTACGTACTTTTTGTTTCTCTCTAGGTTCTTATATGAAACTCATCACCAGGATGCCTGAGCACAACCCAAGGATTTAAATCTGTTGTTTGCTCTGTCTTCCCCAGGGGCCTAGACTCTTCCCTGGAGCAAGGAGCCTTGCCGCTCCGAGGGACCACGCTCCACCTGGGTTTCGCTGGGGCTGGCAGGATCAATGCTGCAAAGCAGCCAGCGTAGCAGCCCCAAGAACCTGGGCTCACAGGCGCTATGCTGCAGACCTGTGGCCCTTTGGACACGGTGTTTCAACCAGTTTCGTCAACTCCGTAAAAGATGCGGCAAAAACATTTCGCTTCAGCGAATCGCCATTTTTCAACAAAACTAAGTTTCGTTGTAACATTTCCAACCCGCTCTACCCATGAGCCTGAACCAGGATCCAGGCTTCTGGCTCCTTTGTGGTAGGCCATGTTTATCATTAGGAGACAGTCAGTACCACAGAGAGCTTAGCAGCCTCCAGCCAAGACAGTAACGGGGCAGGAATGAGTTGTGGGAGAATGAAAGTCATTTTCAATACAAGGGCAGGGAGAACTGTGCTTGGAGGGTGATAATTATTCCTTCAGGGAGCAGAGCAGATTCACACCCATCTTGCAGCAAACTTAGGATATTTACTTCATGCTATTTATTATTTTAAATTCTCTAGACCAGATCCCGAGAGGCACAGCTGTGACTGCCACTGAGGTCTGTAGGTATTGCAGAAGTTCTTCCAAAGATATTTCCCAAGCAGCATGCTGTATGTCACCCAGTTGCAGGGAGACTATGGGCTAAATCCTGAGTCCCAAATGAATTCAATGGGGCTACTGATCTGAGTAATTGTGTAGCCCCTGTATTGTTTGACTGACCATGTATATAACATGACCAGAGAGCTTTCAGAGCAAGCTTTGGTCACCTACAGCTTTGTAGACGTTGTACACCTTTTTGCCTATATTCCCTCAACTGTACAGTAAAATGTAGAACAGGGGTAGGCAACCTATGGCACGCGTGCCAAAGCTGATTTTCAGTGGCACTCACACTGCCCAGGTCCTGGCCACCGGTCCAGGGGGCTCTGCATTTTAATTAAATTTTAAATGAAGCTTCTTAAACATTTTAAAAACCTTATTTACTTTACATAAAAACAATAGTTTAGTTATATATTATAGACTTAGAGAAAGAGACCTTCAAAAAACGTTAAAATGTATTACTGGCATGTGAAACCATAAATTAGAGTGAATAAATGAAGACTCGGCACACCACTTCTGAAAGGTTGCCAACCTCTGATGTAGAACATAAGATTATCGCAGTTTTTGGTCTAAATTTGTTTAACAGCTGGATTTATTCCCCATGCTCTCAGAAATCAGCTTGATGAGAAAAATTACATTTTAGCTTCCAGGAAAAAAATGAACAATAAATACAGAAATGTATTATTTGTATTACAGTAGTGCTCAGTGAGAACTAGCACAAGTACATGTACACAAGCAGAGGAACTACTCCTTGAGCTTGTAGTGTAGACAATCTTAGATAGCTGGAACTGAACCACTCCCTAAAAAGCCTGGAATGGTATATGTTACCTCAGTTTCCCCAGAAACCAACCCAGGTTACACTTATATTGGTTTTATTAAATGCCACTATTGGAACAAACAGAAAAGGGATGGAGCTTATTCATGCACGCACATATTCATTGCATTCATACCCTCATGCACCCACATACTCACACAGGCGGAGAGTTACCGGAGACAGCAGAGGAAGCCAAGAAGCTGAAGCATAGTAGATCTGGTGTGTCCACCTGCGGTCATGGATCCGGGCCGGCGAGCAGGTCAAGAAGCAGGGGGCTTGTGTGCATGCCTTCTTCCTTTTATTGGAACTGGGCGGCTCCTGTCACGTACGCTGAGTTTCCTTTCTGTGTCCATGATTGCCTTCTCAGGGCAGATTATATCAGACACACCTGGCTCCAGGCTCTTTTCTCCTTGCAGTTCCTCTCCACCCAGTCCCACACACACTCCCTTATCTCCCCCACACACTGCCTTGTTCACACTCTCTCTGATTGCGTGATGGAATATTGCAAAGCTTGGAGATTTATACAAGTGGTAACTGAAAAGTTTACAAAGCTTGCAAAAGTTACACAACTTAAAGGGCTATGCTAACAATAACTAAAGTTACAAAGTTTTCAAAAAGGTTACAGAACTTAATGATCATACTAGCAATGACTAAGGGTATGTCTACACTACCCGCCAGATCGGCGGGTAGTGATCGATCTATCGGGGATCGATTTATTGCGTCTAGTGTAGACGCAATAAAATCGACCCCCGATTGCTCTGCCGTCGACTCCGGAACTCCACCGCGGTGAGAGGCGGAAGTGGAGTCGACGGGGAAGCGGCAGCGGTCGACTCGCCGCAGTCCTTACGGCCAGGTAAATCGACCTAAGATACGCCGACTTCAGCTACGCTATTCGCGCAGCTGAAGTTGCGTATCTTAGGTCGACACCCACACACACCCATAGTGTAGACCTAACCTGAAAAGTTACAAAATCTTACAATCGCATTCTACTGGATTGAGTGGAGGCTTTACATAACAGTATAAATTTAAGCAACTCTTCTTCTGAATTCCATTTTTTATTTTTATTTTTTGGTAAGCACAAAACCCACCCGTTCAGAAAGTATCCACCTCACATACAGGATAGTTTAAAGGAATATTCATAGATTTTAAGATCAGAAGGGACTGGTCTGATCACATAGTCTGACCTTCTGCATAACACAGACCTCAGTCATTCCTCCATCGCCTTCATAAGCAGGTAGCTGTTTCTACATGCTATCCCCATCTAAATTCATAACTGTGTGCCAGCTGAATGAGTTATTTTTATTCAGACAAATTTATTATTGCTGATCTGATTAATAGTATCTGTGCAGCAACTACCATAGCAATCAGTTTAAGATGTGTTGTTTTTATGTAATTATCTTTGTATCATTAAATCACTTCTCCCTTCTATTTTCTGTTGCCATTAATACAACTTGGAACTCTGTAATAGTCAATTTCTAGCCGCTAGAACTATCTCTGTATTGGGCCCAATTCTCTTCTTACTAACACCAGATTTATATTAGTGTAACTATTGATGCCAATGGAGTTATCTTTTACACTGCTGTGAAAAGAGAAGCAGGCCCTCTGTCTACCTCTTTTTTTATGCTCATAGTAGGATTTTATTCTATAAATACATATGCATGCTCACAGCTTGTTATGCACAATTACTAGATGTGTCTGATAAATGTTGAGTTATAGGATTCCTGTTAATTACTACCACTATTATTCACCAACATAAAATAAAATAGGCTTGATTCTAAATCAAGTGTAAATCAGCAAGTGCCGCTGCATAGACTAGTATAAAAACTAGATTTAAGCCAGATCAGAACAAGGCCCAATGAGTTCTCTGGAACAACTAATTCCAGCAGATGTAATTGAGGGAATTTATGAACTGGTCTGATTGGACACCTTAACGTGTTACTGATGATTACACACGTAATGAAATGAAATTTGGCATCCGGTCTGCTAGACTTAAGCTGTCTCTTTCAATACACCCTTTTTCAAACTAGATGCCTAAACAATACTTTTAACATCCATAGGCAAAATATCATGCTCAGTCCTAGGCATCTAGCAGAACACAGGCCTCTGCTTAAGGGAACTGAAATTTCTGGCCTTAGTGTTTAACATTAAATTGTCCTATTAAAATACCCTCTCCCCATTCTCTATCATCATCAAAGAGCAAATTGTCCCTTATGTTACTCCAGATAATGAAACTATATCAAAGCTCGACATGAAATATTGATACTGTACTTCAGTTAGGACACACTTCCATACACCAAGTAATGGGGAGTATTTGTGCACAAAGGGGTTGGATTCAGTGGATGTTCCATGTGCTAGAAAGATTAGGCCCCAAACTCAGCTGACATGTCCTTTATTCACTGGTTTACATACCTCCAGGTGTATTCCTGTGGTTTTACACAGAAGCACTTTGGCCTTGAAATTCTTAAAGTGGGGTGTTGTGGCAAGTTTCATTTTGCAGTGGTTGCACTTCTGTTCTGCGTTTTGTTCCAGATACTGAATCTACAATTGTCTAACAGACTGATATCACCTGGCTTAGTCCAGTGTCAGAACTCCTAGGGTAATGGCTGGGTTTGTTGTGGATTCTAGTTCAAAGGTCTGGCTCAGGTAGGATGTAAGAGAGTAGAATTCACCTAGCCTAGAAAGGCACAGCCATAAGTGTAATTCCATTTAATTGCTCCATCCTCAGTGCTGTGTGATGTAAGGAATCATCATCTCCATTTTACAGATGGGGAAACAGAGGCACAGGCATTAACTGGCTTGTTCAAAGCCACACATCAGATCAGTTGCAGAGCCAAAGATAGAACCCAAGTCTCCTAACTCAGCCCTGTGTTCTAACCCCCGGACCACGTTCCCCTCCTTTCCAAGTTGCTGTAAGGCACACAAAGTCAAAATCAATTCCAAGTACTGAGTAAAAAGCAATACAAATTAAGGCTGGGAAAGTGAGGGTGTCACCATCAGTCATCCCAACGAATTGGAATTTAAACCAGTGCCTTTGATACGAATTAAGTTTGCTTGACAAATGGACTTTGAAATATACCAAGGAGCTAGAGGATAACTTTGAAATGGTTAGAGTAACTCTGGGCTTTAATTTTCAAATAGTGTCTGAGCTNAGTATCAGAGGGGTAGCCGTGTTAGTCTGGATCTGTAAAAGCAGCAAAGAATCCTGTGGCACCTTATAGACTAACAGAGGTTTTGCAGCATGAGCTTTCGTGGGTGAATACCCACTTCTTCGGATGCAAGTAGTGGAAATCTCCAGGGGCAGGTATATATATGCAAGCAAGAAGCAAGCTAGAGATAACGAGTTTAGTTCAATCAGGGAGGGTGAGGCCCTGTTCTAGCAGTAGAGGTGTGAAAACCAAGGGAGGAGAAACTGGTTCTGTAGTTGGCAAGCCATTCATAGTCTTTGTTTAATCCTGAGCTGATGGTGTCAAATTTGCAGATGAACTGAAGCTCAGCGCTTCTTGCTTGCATATATATACCTGCCCCTGGAGATTTCCACTACTTGCATCCGAAGAAGTGGGTATTCACCCACGAAAGCTCATGCTGCAAAACCTCTGTTAGTCTATAAGGTGCCACAGGATTCTTTGCTATTTGGGAGAGTGTGTATATAAAGTATTATAACTAACAATACACCACTCTTAAGTTTCTCTCTGTATCCTTAAAAGTCGAAGAGTCAGAAGAAAAGAGAAGAAAGATGGGGAGTTTGGATCTGTACGGGCCACCATCCTGAAGATCCAGTTACAAGTAAATTCTCTTTCTTCTTCAGGTATCGCCTGCACAGATCCCCACTTTTGCCTCTAAACTGCCTGGCTATTGAAGGGACCAGGAGCAAAAAGAGACCATGAAAAAGGCTATTCTTGTATTACTTTCAAACCTGAGAGAACAAAGTATTTCTAGGCATCATGGAAAAGAACTACTCATGAGATTTCTAGCTCCCTCTCTTAATTAAAGAGTTCTTGATCCTCTGGGAGAAGCATCTGCACTTTCCAGCTCTTATCCAAACAGCCTACAAAACCTCCAAGGTTGCCCCATCACTGTTTAAGAGAATTGTGCTAATAGTGACAAGACTGCAGTACTTGAACCTCCTTGCTAAGCTAAAACAAGCTCTAATCCCCCCCCTCCCCCCCCGCAACCCAACAAGAGTGTTGAGAAGATCAAAACAGGAAATATTTCACTGAGGTAAGGCCATCCTCCTAAATGCTCTTTGTTTATGCAGTTCTGTGAACATGACACAAAGATAATGGGCTTCCTATCTCTGATTGAAAATGTTAAGGAAAATAAAGTAATTCTACTGCAGCTGAAGCAAAGATCATTTTACACTCTGCATTCACTAATTCTTGAAATGCCGTTCCCATCACGTCCCAATTTTGTTACTCAATGGCCCCTCAACAATCACAAACAGATCAACACTTCTGGATGGACACACACACATTTTCCTTTGTGTGCAACATATTTTCAGTCTCTGAAGTATAAGTAAATCTATAAGATATCACCCTTAATTGCTCCATGTGTGCTTTTTAGGTTACAGAGGAATTTAAGTCAGCAAGGTATCAGAAGAAACAAGATAACATTCTCCCTCACCCCCAAAGGCAACCTGTTACATTTAGTTTGCTAACAGTTTCTGCGTTTGCCTTTGTTCTGAAGCACCCTGCACAAAGTCAGAGCTTATACATAGGCTTGTGATACAAAGGTATTGATTCGTACTGATGCCTTGTGGGAAAAATGTGTATGTATCTATATAAAATGAAGAAAAAGAATTATACTAAGAGCAGCTGATCCAAAGCCCATTAGAGTCGATGGACTTTAGATCAGACCCATAGTTTTTACTTTTTCCTTCACTATTTTATTATTACTTACTTGAAAACAAGGACCATTGCACCAGGACTCCCACTCAGTCCAGGCCTTATCAGTCCCATAGGAAGGCTGGTGTGGGAGGCATAGGGGAAGGGCTGGCTAACCATCTAGGATGTGTGAAAGGATGGTCTAGTGCACAGTGAACTAACCTGGGACTTAAAAGATCACAGCTCAATTCCCAGCTCAGCCAAAAGTTTCCTCTGTGATCTTGAGCAAGTCACTTGTTCTATCTTGTGCCCAGAAATTGAGATAAGACTTCCCCTTACCTCAGATGGGTGTATGAAGATAAATATCTATTAATGACAGAGGTGTTCAAATACTGCGGGATGAGGGCCCTATATGTAATCATGGGTGAAGCAGAGCCTGAGATGCAGCGTCAGAATTGAATTAGATGGCAGCTACTAGTACACCTTATGGCTTATCTTGCCATAAATGAAAAAATATATATATATGGCAAATAAGGGGAAACATTGTTTTATAAATAAGTATTGTAGCACGGCGGTCATACTCACCGTCGCAGCGCCTCCCGCTGGTTGTCTGGGAATTAGCCCTGGAGCACCCGCTATTACCTGCCCCTCTGGTCAATCTCCACCACTGTACTTCAGGCCCCATGTCCCTCACCGGCCCACAGTGCCCCTTCTCCTGGGTACTGCCTCGCAGCAGTGCCCGCACACTCAGGGTCCTCCCCTCCCCAGGGAACCCCAATTCCCTAAGCCCACCTCGCCCCAGTGACCCACTGCCAGTCTTCATCTAGCCCCTTCCCTCAGGGGCAAACTGCAGTCTGAAGGGGCCATCATTGGCCAGGGGGTTGGACCTGCTGCCTCTTCCTTCCCTGGCTGCCTCCCCACAGCCCTAATACCTCTTCCTGCCCTGAAAGCAAGGCCTCTGCCTGGGGGGTTGCCAGGCTGGAGCGCCTCCACCTCCTCCTGCCCTTCCCCAGCACTGCGCTGTCCAAGGTACTCTTTTCTCTTTCAGGCAGCCGCGTCCATCTCTCTCCAAGACTGGAGAGAGACTGACTACCCCTTCTGGTCTGCTCTCTTTTATATTGGGTCTGGTCTACACTGGGGGGGGATCGATCTAAGATACGCAACTTCAGCTACGAGAATAGCGTAGCTGAAGTCAATGTATCTTAAATCGACTTAGATTGACTTACTTCGCGTCCTCGCGGCGTGGGATCGACGGCTGCCGCTCCCCCGTCGACTCCGCTTCCACCTCTCACCCTGGTGGAGTTCCGGAGTCGACGGGGAGCGCGTTCGGGGATTGATGTATCACGTCTAGACGAGAAGCAATACATCGATCCCTGATACATCGATCACTACCCGCCGATCCGGCGGGTAGTGTAGACATACCCTTGGCTTGGCCAGCTCAGATTGGCTACCTCCCACCTCTTCCTGATTGGCTCTCAGCCACAGCCCGAGGGCTGGCTTTTAACACTTTCTGAGCCAGAGCAGGGTGACCGCCTCGCTACAAGTATATTGTTAAATACCTTTTGCAGGCCAGGCATGTAATTCTTATGATCCATCCCTGAGTGAACTGAGAAGTATCCTTTGTCAGGGCTCTTATAGGGGGGTGAAAGGGTGGGGAAGGGAGGGTAAGCAAGGCCAAATGTAAGGAATGAAGGATCTAAGTCAGGGGTCGGCAACCTTTTAGAAGCGGTGTGCCGAGTCTTCATTTATTCACTTTAATTGAAGGTTTCGCGTGCCGGTAATACATTTTAATGGTTTTTAGAAGGTCTCTCTCTATACGTCTATATATTATATAACTAAACTATTGTTGTATTGTAAAATAAACAAGGTTTTAAAAATGTTTAAGAAGCTTCATTTAAAATTAAATTAAAATGTTGATCTTACGCCGCCAGCCCGCTCACACCGCTACTGGTCTGGGGTTCTGTTCATCTAGGCCGGCAGCGGGCTGAGCGGGGCATGTGGCCGGGACCCCGGCTGGCAAGGGTCCGGCAGCCAGAACCCCAGACCGGCAGCGGGCTGTGCAGGGCCGGCGGCCAGGACCCCAGACCGGCAGTGGGCTGAGCCGCTCAGCCCGCTGCCGCTCAGGGGTTCCATCCGCCGGCTCCTGACAGCCGGGATCCTGGCTGCCGGACCCGCTCAGCCCGCTGCCGGTCTGGGGTCCCAGCCCTGCCCACATATAGTGGGGACCTACCTTCTCCCTGGTTCTGGCCCATTCTCTTCCTCTCTCTGCACTGAGCTGAGGGTGGGAGTGCACTGAGCACAGGGCTGGGGGTGAAGGAACAGGCTGGGGGTTGGGGTGTAGGATCTGGCCAGGAGCTAGAATGAGGGAGGGGGCTCAGGGTTGGGGCAGGAGGTTTGGGTGTGGGGCACTTATCTGGGCAGCTCCCATTTGGTGCGAGGGGTGCAGGTGGGAATGTGGGGGCGGCGTGCAGGAGCTCCCATTTGGTGCTCAGGGTGGGGGTGGGGATGTGGGGGGTGCATGGGGTGTGGGGGGCCTGGGTATGTGTGGGGGTACCAGAGTCAGGGCTGGGGTCATGGGGGGG
>QXTE01000005.1:11270884-11307931 GCA_003942145.1 Platysternon megacephalum | reverse complement strand
GTGCGGGGCTCAGGGCAGAGGGCTGGGTGTGTGTGAGGGGGGCTCAGGGGATGGGTCTGAGGGTGTGCGGGGCTCAGGGCTCAGGGCAGAGGGCTGGGTGTGTGTGAGGGGGAGCNGGGGGGGCTCAGGGGATGGGTCTGGGGGTGTGCGGGGCTCAGGGCTCAGGGCAGAGGGCTGGGTGTGTGTGAGGGGGCTCAGGGGATGGGTCTGGGGGTGTGTGGGGCACAGGGCTCAGGGCAGAGGGGATGTGAGGGGGGGTCAGGGCAGGGGGCTGGAGGGGATATGCCCCCATTCCACACACACACCCTTCCCCAAGGCCCTGCTCCCGCTTCTTCTCTGCCTCGGACGGGAGCAGCGAGCACGCTGCCTCTGCTCCTTCCTGCCCCCCTCCCTCGCAAGGGCCATCAGCTGATTGGCCTGGACGGAAGGAGAGCCGGAGGAGGGGCAGGAACCCAGCACACTGCAGGAAGATGCAGGGGAGCCGGCAGGAGCCGGCAGGACCCAGCTTCTGCCCCCTGCCCCCGCGGGAGCGGGAGGGGGGGCGGAGAAGAGTGGGCCGGGCTGGGCAGGATTTTTAATGGCACGGTGCTGCGCCTGCCATTAAAAATCTGCATGCGTGCCATAGGTTGCCGACCCCTGATCTAAGTATTTCAAATTGGAACAATAGACTGACTTTGGGTGAAAGCTTCCTTGGGAATTTAAAATGGGGTGATGGAGTTAAGTCTGGCAGTGGTGGTGCTGAAATGGGATATTTAGCTGGGTGAACAGAGGGTTTTAACTCTCACTAAAGAATAAAGCCTCACTGTAACTATCACTACCAATAGAGCGGCGTGGGGGAAGTTACCATCAAAACCGTTTCGTGATAGTTAACTCGGGCTTCGGACTAAACAAAAGTTTTTCCTGAGAAGTGTCAGCTTTTGGAGGAAAATGTTGACCTAAATAAAAAAAATGCAACACCTGAAAACTGAAGTGTATTTGAGTTTCATCCAAAAAGCAAAATCTCTGTTCTGAAACCCTGCTGGAGCACCTCAGGGAACTGTAGTTTGGGTGCTCATGTTCCTGTTCTCCTCTATGAGCCAGGTTCCCTATCTAGAGTACATCTCCCATGATGCGCCACAACCAGAAACTTCCTAAGCAACCCTGGTACATCATGGAACTGGGGAAACTAAGGCCTGGTCTACACTAGAAAATTCAGTTGGCTTAACTACCTCACTCAGGAGTGAAACCCACACCCCTGAGCAGCGTAGTTAAGCTGACCTAAGTCTCCATGTAGACAGCACTGGGTCGGCGGAGGAATTCTTCCATCAGCCTAGCCTACCACCATAGAGAATGCCTCCCATCAGCATAGGTAGTGTCTACACTGAAGTAGTACAGCAGCGCAACTGTGCCGCTGTAGTGTTTGAAGTGTAGACAAGCCCTGAGGCAGCATGGGAGATGTAACCCAACCTAAGACGAACAACTCCAGTATAAAATAGGTTAGTCTGCACAATCTTTATTACTGGCAGTCATGCATTTACCAGAAAGAGTCCAAGCTGGACTCTGAGCCCATGTTGAATTTGTAGGGCTGGTAGTTAAACAACAAAACTCCCATATATTTAATCTACAGTCATTGACACCCAGTAAACATGGATTCCCAGACATACAGCACAGCAAATAATGGTCCACAACTATTCATTTGTTCTTTACGCAGGTTATCTGGTCAGGAAATAAAAACAAGGCACCTGATCCACGTAACAAACATGGTGCACATTTCAAATTGTGTATTCAATCGTAGCAGTCTCATTTCACTTACTTAAGTCATCCATCCAGTTAGGGAACAGAAACAATACCGAGTGACGTTACCAGCCCAGCACAGACTGACACTGTAAATATACCGAGTTATCTGCTTGCAAGTGATCTGCAAACCAAGAACCACTGAAGAAATGTATGAAGAAATTCGAGACTTTCAGGAACAATTTGCAGACAGAAAAGAATGCAGTTTGTTGAATAACTTATTCATTGTGAATTATTTGCTCAGCTCAACCCAGAGTGCAGTCCTCATAAAGTGCGGCTTATCTTGCCTATCACATTTCACCTGTTAGCGACTCCACTTACTCTAACCAGAGCCACCCTAGCTTAACTTCCCTTATAACTCACATGCCACCTAGTGACTCAGCTGTGAACTGCCAATGTTCATTTATTTAAAATGCTCACCGGAAACTATTTCCTAATAGCAGTGCTTTCTATGAATCAAAGACTCAATTTAATCGGAGTGTGTGCACGGAAGTTAATTTCCCCAACGGCCCACTTGGGAGTCCCAATACTGCTGTATAATTACAACAGTTAGACATTTGGGGCCAAATTTCCAAAGGGAAATGGAGTGGGTGCATCTACACCAGTGGTTCCCAAAGTGGGGTTCACAAACCCCTGGGGGTTCGCAGAACATTACAGGGGGGTCACCAGAAAAATGTCACTAAAGGCAGCCAGAGGACCCCGGGCATTGGAGGCAGCAGGTGGGACCCGATTGCAGGGCTGGAAGCCTGAGCCCCAGGGAGAGCAGGGCGGGCAGTTGGGGCTGGCAGCCCGAGGCCTGCCCCCGGCAGTGGGGGAACCGGCAGCCCGAACCCCAGGGAGGGCGGGGCCGGATGCTGAACCAGACCTGAGATTTTCATCTTTCTCCAGTGGTTCCAGACTTCCAAGATCTATGCAGAGCAAAGCAAGTGCATCCATCACACTGAGGGAATTTAAACTTAAATCCCTGGAAATATTGATTTTTAGGAGGGGGTTCACGAGATTTCACAATTTAGTGAAAGGGCTGTTAAAGTTCGGGAACCACTGATCTACACAAACGTAGTGCCCGACTACCACCCCCTTTCCTACAATTTCACCTGCAAAGCCTTCCCTTAGACACAAAGGGCTAGAGTCACAAAATATTCTAGGTGGCTAAATCCCAGAATCAGGCCCTATTGGGGGGTCACAACCCCCCCCCCTCAGCTGCTCCTGAACACTGTAGGCACCTAAAATCACTCTGTGCACCTAAGTACTTACAGTAGAAGATCCCTAGGCAGCCTATGCCTCTGAGCATATGCACTGCAGCTCCACACCATCCGGACACCTACCCCTAGAGCGATGCGTGAACCGGGGGAAGAAAGGCATCCCTCCACCTAACTCACCCAGGGTGCCTGAGCCGGTAGCCATGCTCACACCTCACCTAGCAGGTCAGGCCACTATAGAACAGCTTACACAAAATGATGGCAGTGCCGGAAGACTTTTAGCCCAGTACTCACCTGGGATCTGGGAGACTTCTCCCCCCCCCCGCTCCAGTCCCCCCTCCACTAGAGGAGGAGAAGGGATCTGAACTAGGATATACCTCTCAAGAGAGCACCTATACTGCTGAGCTATGGGATATTCCAATGTAGGGCACCCTCTGTCTCTCCTGTTATAGAGCCAGAGTGGAACAGCTTCCATTTAAAAAATCACAGGAGCAGGGCAGGGGGGCTGGATCCTGGGTCCCCCACCGTGGTGCTCTAACCACCAGGCTACAGAGTCATTCTCCTGCTCGTTCGCTCTCTGGCCCAATGAGTCTTTAAATTATTTATCCGCAGTGGAACGGCTCCAACAGGAAAGACAGAGCACAGAAAGACAGAGCACCCTACGTGAGCGTGTCCCATAACTCAGTGGTTAGAGCATGCACCTGAGAGGTGGCAGACCCCAGTTCAAATTCCTTCTCCCTCTCAGGCAGAGGGGGGACTTGGACTCAAGGTCTCCCATAGCCCAGGTGAGTACCCCACTGTGCTAAAAGTTATGAGGGAAGTCATCCTCCGACTCCTTTCTCCCCCACCCCCACCAGCTTCTTGCAAAAACAACCTAGACACCTAAC
This sequence comes from Platysternon megacephalum, assembly GCA_003942145.1. NCBI lineage: Eukaryota > Metazoa > Chordata > Testudines > Platysternidae > Platysternon > Platysternon megacephalum. The sequence goes on along the minus strand of QXTE01000005.1, from coordinate 11,304,072 downwards.
ACCAAGAGAGGGTTTGCAGTTGAGAATCCCAAGCAGAGGGATGCACCTCCCTGCCATTTGGACTTAGGTGCCTCTCTCTGAAGGAGGTGTGGGGCTTAGCACATCCCCACCCCCTTGGTTTGGCATCTCCCCTTGCCTAGCTTAGGCAAGGAGCCATCTAACACGCTGGGTTTTGAGAATCTTCTCTCCTCCCATTCATTGTATAGGGAGCCTAGAAGCCAAATTAAGGCTTTAAGAATCCCGGTGATTTTCTAGGTGCCTAAAAGTTAGGTGTGGTGACGCTGAGCATCGCCATGCCTTAGTTTCTTTGTGAATCTAACCCACACTTAGCCAAGCTGTACGTGCAAGGGGTGAGCATGCATTTTTCTATATAAACTACTATCCTCACATTTGAAAGTTCGTCCCTTTGTGTCCCTCAAATACCTTCTTTAACATGTTTTTCAAAACCTAACCTATGACAGGTGCAGGTAGGAATGATAAGTCCTCACATACAAATGCAACCAAACATGGTAACTTGCCGCTTGCCATTCTTCTGTGCTTGTTTTTAAGCAGGTTTCATTTTACTAGTCCATATTGCTTCATTTTGCTTGAGGAGATATAGCTAATTATTTAGACCATAATCCATACCTGAAAGTAGGTTAACTGAGTGGTACTTCAATAAGATGCAAGTATTCCTTGATTTCATTTAGGTTTACATGTGACGCATTTCATGCATATATTTTTAGGATGCACTGAAAGAATCTCCTTTAGTTTTTATTTGACAGAAGAGGAAAAAACGTAGTCATTCTTAAAGTTCTATTTCCTGAAGTTCAGAATAATGTCATTCATATTTTAGATTAACCATTGGGAATCCATGTACGCCCAGAGCATGATAGCACAAACACTGATACTCCCATTCATAAAATCTGAATAGTCCGTACATTTCAATTGAATGAACACAGAATCATAAAAATGCAGGACTGGAAGGGACCTCGATAGCTCATACAGTCCACTCCACTGAACTGAAGCAGAACTAGGTATTATCTAAACCATCCCTGACAGGTGTTTGTCTAACCTGTTCTTAAAAACCCCCCAAGAGGTAGATTCCACAACCTCCCTAGGTAATTTGTTCCAATGTTTATCTACTCTTACAGTTAGGAAGTTTTTCCAAATGTCTAACCTAAATCTCCCTTGCTGCAATTTAAGCCCATTATTTCTTGCCCTGTCCTCAGTGGATAATGAGAACAATTTATCACCCCACCTTTTATGTACTTGAAGACTGTTATGTCCTCCCCTCAGTCTTCTCTTCTCCAGACTAAACAAAACCATTTTTTTTTTCAATCTTTCCTTGCAGGTCATGTTTTCTAGACCTTTAATCATTTGTGTTGCTCTCCTCTGGACTTTCTCCAATTTGTCCGCATCTTTCCCCAAAGCGTGGTGCACAGAACTGGCACAGAACAGTACTCTAGCTGAGACCAACTGTGCTGAGTAGAGTGGAAGAATTACTTCTCATGTCTTGCCTACACACACGGCTGCTAATACATCCCAGAGTGATGCATACAGAAACCATGAAATAATTATAATTCAATAAAAGAAACAGCATTATTTTTAGAGATTTTAACAGAAGTCAGCATGCTTACAGACAGAAAGATCAGTTTACACTGATAATTTAATAATCCTGAAGTCCCTAACTATACAGGACTCCTGTGTAAGACCTTACTGGTGATTTAATAACCTAGTGTATGAATGCCTGTTTTCACATCCAGAAGCATCGTGAATATTCATTTACTGCCTGGAGAACACACTGGTATAAATCCCAACTCTGAAAAAATCTGTAAGTAGCACAATTTATAGTCTGCTTTTGCTATTTTAAAAAAGGATTCCTCTGCACCATTGCAGCCATATTGATCATTTTATAGAGCATCTCTCAGGAGAGGACAAGAAATGGGTAATAAAGAGATGTAGACGGCATCCCACAATTGGATGGCTAAGGAACAAACACACATGGCAAAGGGCCCTGGAGCCATCCCAGTCAATGGTAGTTCTGAGCAAGGGAGTTCTTTTCCCCCCCACTTATGAATGAAGCATCATTGCATAATGACTCCTGTTCCCCAACATCCTCCTGTATTGAAGGCGGGCTTGGAACACCCAAAAATCTGGGGAGTGTCTTCAGATCCCTGGTGATGGTCCAATTCCAGATTGGAATTTCACATCCAAGGCTCACGTACGTCCTGGAAGAATTCAATTCCCACTTTTAACCAGTTGTACCTGCTCATACCAATCTGCTTTCTAGTCATAACCAAAAGCCAAGGAGTCATTTCAGATATTTATTTAAAAAAACGTACTTGCTAAAAGAGAAAAACAATAAACAATCCAATGCTATATTACAGTTTTGATAGATAAAGGAAATAAATAGTTTTCTTAATGAACAGCAAGAGATCAGCAAAGTGAAGAATGCTTAGCCAAATGGTTAAATGGAAACACTGTATAGATTTGTATACAAATACCTCAACTACATTCTTCTTAAATAGATTAAATAACATTCATTGGCATCATCAAATGGCAAGAGATTCGTCTCCCTTCACGGCAATAAATTCTCTCACTCATGGCTACTATGGCAATTTTAAAATTATGGCCCAAATTCAGTATTCAGTGACACCAGGGTTAATCCAGAGTAAATGGTTTATTACTGGTGTAAGGGAGATCCCAATATGACCTTCAAATTCCAAGGGTCAAGGCCAAATCCACAGCTGGCATAGCTCCTTTTAAGCTGTGGAATCACTTTCAAAACCCCACTTTGGATTCCAATAGGGAAACATAGACTTTTCCTCAGGATCCCCAATTTAAGACCCATTTCCCTTTTTTCCTGTAAACAAATGTTAACAAATAAGCTCCTGGTACCCAGTTAGCAATCTCTTCTAGGCTGCCACAACCAGAAACTCAAACAAGGAACTCCTTCTTGGGGCACTCTTAAAAGAATTTAATAAAGAATCAATCTATACTTCCAAGCACCCTCGGCATCATGGCACCAGATTCTCCCCTCGGAGCTGAACTCTCCATTTTTAACCTGCTTTATGTTGCAGACATCAACTCCAGTGCAGCTTGGCTCAAGGTCCCAACCATGGCTGCTACCTCACCGTGTTCATTACCAGGCAGCCTTGACTTACAGAGACACACAAAGTGCTTCTGAAATGATTGTACTACAGCAATGTTTACATTTTGTAGGATACACTAAGCTCCTTTAAGGGACCCAATCCCACTCTTACGGGGCAGGATCAGGCCCTGTGTTCGTAAGGTGCTGCCCAGGTGATTAAAGGAGCTGCTGTTGCAGTGCAGTAGATACCTATCACGTCCCCATATGGCCCTGAGTACCTGCAGCTCTCACCGACCTCTCTGAGAGCTGAGGGTGCTCAAGGGCTGCAGCAAGAATATTGCACTGTCACGTTGTCTAGTTCACGTCAGCAGTGACTGTTCTCGATGCATAGGAGTATGCCACCTCTAATTCCTGCAGCACAGGCCTGAAGTGCTGTTCCACAGAGGCAGTTCGGGCTCCATAACGCAGTCCTGTTGCTACAGGACTAGATCAGATACTCCCAAGATTTGGCTGCTTGGGATCTCTTTGGTGTTACAAAGTTCTATTCTGACTTTGACTGGCTGTTACTTCTGATGTGTTTCGAATAAGACATAGTGCAAAATGCAAGCTTCAGAAAAAAGAAACACATGACCTTCACTGAACAGTCCATTAAAAAGATAAAGAATCCAGGAGATCAAATCTCAGTAGTGGGGCAGGGAGAATTTGAGACATTTGGCTCCTTTTTAAGGATATTATTTGCAAATGTGATTCTAAACGAACAACTAATTGCAAACCAGTTGAAACTATAATCACAGCGCAGCAGAACTTGCTGTACAAGTACAACTTGAACGATATACCCTGCAGTTACGAATTCCTTGGGGCTTTTTGCATCCAAGTTTGACTCAATGTTTTTTGTTTGCACAAGAACGATATAAATCCATTCAGATGGGTATTGTTTGAAGCAAAAAGGACCAATTCCCACATCAGATACCCTTATTTGGCCATACTCTGCAGAACCAAAGGCCAATTTTTCAAAACATGACTCAATTTAGCTCCTATTACGAGATAATTGTATCAAGCATTTAAAACACAATTATCATGTGAAGCGGCTGAGATGTCCGAGTCTGAAAATGTGCAGTAACAAATTGTCATAGCCCCCTGTAAATACAATTTGTATTGCAATAAGCCATGCCACATGACAGCTTTTTACACTGTATTGCTTATTTAGGAGATGTGCCATGTACATTTTTTGGGCTTAGTCTTTCAACGGACAACTTCTCCCAGCTCCTCCCCGCCACAAAATTCAGTGGGAGCAACGTTCAGCAACTCTCAGAAAGCATTCAGGGCCAGATATACAGAGGGAGTTAAGCATCTACAGACGCAGATGGGCATCTAGTGGGATTTTCAGAAGGGCATAAGCAGGTTAAGCGCCATACTCCCATTAACATCAATGAGAATTAGGTGCTTAACCTACTTAAGTGCTTTTGAAAATCCCACTAGGCACCCGTCTCCATTAGGTGCCTAAATACCTTTGAAAAATCTCGGCCTTTGTGCCTCAGAGGATCAGCCCTGTGGGCCAAATCCTGCTCCCACTGACATCAATGGCAAAAAATATAGATTTCACTAATGCAGAATTGGGTCCTTTTTTTGACAAGAGACAGGGTCACATCCTTCTGTCTTTATTTATGTGACTAGTCCCATTGGGCTAAACTCTGCCATAAGGGACAGATCCTGCCACCATCAATCTCAACAGCGTAGCTCCCATTGACTTCAACAGGAGCAGGCTCGGTGTCCCTATTATGTAAAGTCAGCCTAATTCTACTGGCTTGAACTGAAGCTCACCCTATAACTGACAGCAGAGTTTTGCCCATTGATTTAATGGGACCGCTTGAGAGCAGGAGCAGTTCACTTTTTGTTCTGCTACCAGTTTTTTAAAAGCCCTCTCAAGAAGGAACTCAATTTGGTCTAAGGGTAACAACAAAAAATTCACATTTACAGACAAAGCCCTCCACCAATTAAAGAAGCCTTAACTCTGCCCACTGTGCATATATTTTGCCTGTAACACGGACCTACATGATACTGTAGTGCATTGACAGCAACCACAAAGGGGCAGAGCTCAGGCTTTAACTGAGAATGTTCACGCTCTTTTACGGGGCGTGTAAATATTTTTACATAGGTTCCCCATTTACGTATTGTAACTCTGTGCAAGAGTAAAAAGAAGAAAAACTCTCCACGTGCCGTTTTTATTGCATTCATGTAATGGTGCATACGCGATGAGACACGTGTGGGATGAACATTCCCTTTTCTTTCTGCCTTTGTCTGCAAGTGCAAATATTATTTTCACTGAGCTCTCCTTTCTATTTATTTCTTAAAAGTCGGCATCTGAATTAAAAGGATGGGATTCTGCTACACTTCGTTACATTCACATGACAGGACTTCCGAGAGATGTTTGGAATGAATGCAGGCCATTACTGAATATTGTCTAACATTTGAATTAGGCTCGGAACCGCTTTCTGCAATTAGATTAGGTCGCTTGTTGTATTCTTATTCACAGCCTGGAAAAGAAAGTGCAAGTGTACTCAGCATCTGTATAGATTCAATCAAAAACAGTGCTTTTGCCTTGCCTTGCATCTCGTACTGGCTAGTTACTAAACCCTAAAGAGACAGTGGAAGCCATCATGCCCATATTATGTGACCACTGACTAATCTTACTAACCTAAAAAGGTACAAAGTTTATATGCAGTTTATAGCTCAGATCTTGTACGTTTGGTTCAGCGTTACTTAATGCTAAAAGGATGGAATTAGAAAAAAAAATTAAAAAAAAAGAGGGCTATTTTGCCCGGTCTTATAGTTTCAACTACAACTGCATCTACAGGCTCTTTGAATGCTTTGCTTCCAACAGATCGTTAGTACCTGTGTGGCAAGTGCATCAAAGTCACCTAGGCACCTGGTGAAAAATGGCATCGGAAAAATAAAGCCAGTGGGTTCCATCCTGCAAATCCTTACTCAAAGCCTTACTTCTGTGAGTAAGGCACTCAGACGCCATGTGTAGAAACAGACCCAGTTCTTGGATGAGTAAATGCTGGCGGTATTGGGCCCCGTGATATCAGCTTTTAAATGTGCAGGTAGAAAAGCTTTTGCATACTATAGTATATACACCACTGTACCCCAGAATACATAGCATTGCTCTGATTCATAAGTGTATTTCAGCTTGGTTGTTGTTGTTTGTTACAGCTGGGGAGGGCTTGCTTTTCAGTCCCTCCGTCGCACCTTTCGACACGTCGACGAACAGCAACCTCGGAGTCCATAGAGTCAGTAGTATTCTTTTGTACTCCTTTCGGAAATTCTGATTGAGAAGCCCGTATATCATAGCATTGAGACAGCTGTTAAAATAGGCCATGAAGTAGCTCAGGACAAAGAGCCATTCTGGAATTTTTGGCACTACTTCCGAAGGATTAATAGAGACAGCAAGACCAATAAAGTTTAACGGCCCCCAGCACACTGCGAAGAGGACAAAAACCACAAACATGGTCAAAAAATTCCGAACATCAGCTGCTCTTAGCTTCTGCCTGGAGTCTTGTCTTACCCGGTGCTTGACTTGAATCACCAAAATCCAAATCCGTAGGTAACAGAATGACACTATGGACAGGGGGACTATAAAATGAACAACCACTACTGTTATGGTGTACGATGTACTTACAGTCTGGGCAAAGGTGCAGGAGTAAATCCGGGGATCATATCGCAGGGATCCAACAAAAAAGTTTGGCACAATTGCCACCACTGTCAGTATCCAGGTCAGGCAAAGATAGCAGCAGGTGTTCTTCAGGTTGAAGAGTTTATCGTACCAGAGGCTGTGGCAGATGTAGCAGTATCTGTTGATTGCTATGACTGTGATGTTAAAAACGGACCCAATGACACTTAAGCCCATGAGGAACCCACTGATTTGGCAGTGAATGTTTCCCAGTGTCCATCCATTATGGAAAATGGCTCTCAAGATGAGAGGATAAGGGTACACCGCTACTACTAGGTCCGCTACAGACAGACTGACCACAAAGATGTTACCTACAAAAAAGGGAGAAGAGAGATTGTGACAGGTTAGTGTAGGTTTGTATATATCTATAGCAAAACTACAAACTCCAGTTTGTTTGGTGAATGCCAGTTTGATTGCAAAATGGTTCTGGGCCTTCACCGTGGCCCTGTACCCTCCCCATCTTGAGCTGAAAACCTCAGGTGGTGTCCGGAGAAGTTTCTGCAGCCAGCGGAGGGCTAACAAAGGAAAGAGATCAAGGGTCATTAACCTGGATGTTCTTCCATTCAAATAGAAGCCCCTTAAGCACATAAGCTAGCCACTTCACAAAAAAACTACTTTTCCCAGGTGGGCTTTTAATCAAGCAACAGATCACTTGATGAGAGACTTGATGCAGATAGGGGTGATCACCTGACAAAGGGGATTGCAACGTTACAAAAAGGAGCCACTCCAGCATAGAGGGTGGGGAGCACATCAGGACCAGAGGCAGACAAGGAGGAATACTGGACCACTTGGAAAAGACATTGGCCAAAGGGCTCGTGGATTAGTGATGAAACAGACAGGGATTTGCGGGCAGGTGTTGTTGTTTTTTGTGGCTCTGTATAGCCTTTGTGCTGTCTACAAGTAAAGTGTGCGTGTGTTTACAAATTCCTGTGCAGAGTCCGTGTGTCCCTTGCTTTCACTGCCACGGAGTCCGCAAAGGGAGAAACTACACCAGAGGGTCCACGGTTTCAGTGGAACTCTGGGAGAGTTCAATAGCTACTGGGGAGGCTTGGGAGAGCCGGTGTTTGTTTCACTCCCGGAGCTGGTGCTTGTACTGTGGGGTCCCCACTACCAAGAGGGGTATCAGACATGCGGTCTGCACCTGGAGTGTGCCTGCTGGCCCAGAGCCAGAAACTAAAATCTGCCCAGCCCTAGCAAACCAAGAGCACGTGGGACCCAAGGTTTGGGGCCAGTACTCTAGCTTGGAGAAAGTTCACCAGGGAGAATTCTTTAGGATCGTAACAGAAACAACGGAGTTAGCATTGCAGGCACGTAATGGGGGTCTTCAACAGAGCAGCTGTGAATAAAAAAAAGTAATCATCATAGATCACTAAACTCCTCTCTTTACATTCAATAGTGAGAAAGACACACTTCGGATCCTGAGAATTTTCCCATCGATATTCTCATAAGAACGTAAATATTTTGTTTGCACAGCACCTAGCACAGTGGGGCCATGTCCCTCAACAGGGCCTCAGAGCTACTGTTATACAAAGAATAATGAAAACGGACAGGCCAATCTCTCAGCTACCCCAGTGTAAATCCAGAGTAACTCCACTGAAGTTAGTGGAGCTACACTGGATTTCCACTGAAAGGAGAATTACCGTAATTAGCCTCACAAAACATTGTTATTTGCCATTCATTCTGAACCCTCGGTATGATAATGGGCTCATCACAAGAGCTCACTTTTCTGAGTTACAGGGAAATCTTCAAGCTCCCTTTATTTTCCTCCCCAGAGAACGGTTTCTAAGCCCACACAAGGGCTCTCCGATTCTAACCTCAAAGATGTAACATACAGCCCTGACAGCAGAGAACTTGGGAAGATATTAAATGCTAAGGTTAATGCTGTGCCAATCCCCGTCCTCTGTCTTCTGTGAATCTCTTGCAGCTGTAATGGGAAATGTTGTGAAAACTCACAAGAATCTGATCTTAGAAATAAAAAAAAAAAAGTGAATGCATGTTGGTTTGCCTGCCTGTTGGTTTTAAGTGACAAGGTGAAACCTACACCTGCTTATGGATTGAATTTTCCTCTTAAGAAGGGATCTTGCTTGGTTAAGAATCTTTTCCTTTTTTATGCTTACTCTGGGGTGCAATCCCACAATTGCTTAGACACAGTATTTTCTTATGAACCTGGATTGCTGTTGCAATAACCTCCACTATGGGGCATCAGCAGTGTTTGAAGCCAGGACCTTCAGAACAGACCTCTGCTTGAGTAGCAGCCATAGTAAGCCACCAGCTCAGGTGAACTAGAAACTAGAGGGGGATGTGACCTACATTCTATAGGCCTGTTACACAGTATTACATACGGTAAGATACAAGTGAATTGAGATGAACCCTTCGTGCCGTCTTCGCATAGTTTGCTTCCCAGCTCAGAGTTCTTGAGGTTCAACTGGACTATTTTACTAAAGCTTCTCTCTGCCACGGTCTGGGTTGTACCTTCCTCCTGACTGAAACGTTATCCCTCTTTCTTCTGAAAATACTATGGTTCCAATTAATTCTTTGTCTTGCCGACATTGCTATCTATGCATTCGATGAGAGCTGTATAACCTATTCTTCAGAGCAGCCTGTTAGATGCATCAGAGAGAGGAAGTGACTCTCAGCAACTGATAGCACCTGTCCAATGTGAGAAAGGTCTGCCTACTGCCTTGACAATGGAAGCATTAACCATGCAGTAAATATACTGGTTTCTGGAAAAGGTTTGAAAAGAAAAAGCAGCAGAGGAGAGGTTGGAAGGCCTGAAGATAGGAACAAGAGCTCCAAAAAAAGGAGCTGCTTTTGGAGACTAACCCCTTTGGGTTTGATATGGGTTTGTCTACACATGGGATTTTTCTGGAATAGTTATTGCACTTTAAATCTGAATTACCTTTCAGGTGTAGACAATTCCTTAGACTCCAACACCAGTCGTCTTCTTCCTTTCAAAACAGAAGCACCTCCAGTGCCAGACTGGGCAGAGCGCAAAGCAGTGCTTAGTCAAGAACATGACCAGGTACAGGCTGAGTTCAGCAAGGGGACAAGAGGATGAAATGTCACATTAGGGGGAGGAGGAGGAGGAAGAGATGGGATTCACACTGTATCATGTGCTACAAGTTTAGGGAAACATTGCAAGGTGTAGAAGCAACAAAGGAAAGAAATAATCCAGTGAAGATAGAAAATGAGCAGAGAGTCAAAAATGCCAAACTTTTTGCAAGAAACTTTTCAAAATTATTTTTGAAGTTTCCCAAAAAATAAAGTTTCCCACTAAAATTTGTTATTAAAAAACCTCTGAGAAATTCTACTTTTGCTATTTAGTAAAAAAAAAAAAAAATTCCAAGGAAACAAAATATTTGTAATAATTGAAAAGCCATTTTTCATTTGAAAAGTTATGAGAATAGAAACAGTGAGAATGCATTCAACCAAAAATAACTAGAAAATTACAGGGCTTCTTCTGTCTCTCCCATCCTCCTCTTTTAAATTCCTCCTTAAAACCCACTTCTCCTACCAAGTCTCCCTGTATGGATCTCTCCTCGCTGACAAGGACCCCATGTTTTCTTGGATCTGAACCGTTTCCCATGTGGTGTATACGCTGGACTGTAAACTCTTTGGGGCAAGCCCTCCTTTTTTGCTAAAGATGTAAAGCACTGTGTACACTTAGCATGAGGAAGAGGAGGAAAATGAAAACACAGAATAAGATCCCATTGTCGAGATAGAATCATAGAATATCAGGGTTGGAAGGGACCTCAGGAGGTCATCTAGTCCAACCCCCTGCTCAAAGCAGGACCTAGTCCCAACTAAATCATCCCAGCCAGGGCTTTGGCAAGCCTGACCTTAAAAACCTCTAAGGAAGGAGATTCCACCACCTCCCTAGGTAACCCTCCTAGTGAAAAAGTTTTTCCTAATATCCAACCTCCCCCACTGCAACTTGAGACCATTACTCCTTGTTCTGTCATCTGGTACCACTGAGAACAGTCTAGATCCATCCTCTTTGGAACCCCCTTTCAGGTAGTTGAAAGCAGCTATCAAATCCCCCCTCATTCTTCTCTTCTGCAGACTAAACAATCCCAGTTCCCATCTCAGTCCACACTGCAGCTCAGGCAGCAGCACATATTGCTCATTTTTCCAAATCTGGTACATTTTGAGATGGGGAAACCTCTGCTACTCAGCTTGTCACTCAAACGAGAGCAGTGTATTGCTACTTCGCATAACTAGCAAGAGACTGAGCTCGTGGCATCTGTGGATATTACATCTCAGATAAGGAAGTTTGCTGTATATTCCATAGGGTAGGCTGGTGTTTGGCTTATTTCCCAAAATAGTCTGGACTTGGCGTCTTGGACAGACTTGCAGGAAAAAGTGGGGCAGAGGGGCTAGGAAACTCCATGACTTTCCAAGTGAACATCCCTTTGGTTCAGAGAGGTGAGCTATCAAAGGTTGTAGCCTCCCAACCTGGCAGATCTTTGGAATCAACCATGACTCCTCAATGCTGGTTCTCCTGCCTTTGGCAGCAGGGATATGCTCATTCAGCAGCCAGTGTCACTGGTAGAGTTCTACAGAGGAGCAACCGCAGAGGTGCCCACGGGGAGAGCTACGAAGAGGAGTTGATAATGCTGTTTAATCCTAGCTACCAATCAAATAGCTACTCAGATAGCCAGACTGTGGAGTCAGCTAGGGACAGTGCACTTGGAAAAAGCTACCTCCATGCCTCTACCTCTAAAATACAGGGAAGAACCAGTGGAACACCAGCAGAGGCCATGCTTAACTATTATGGTCTGCACTTGCTACAGGCAGCATCTCAACCCATTGATCAGTTTCATAAATTCAAGTCCCATTGTCAATGTGACTACCCGAGTCTCTCAAGAGGCTTTAAGATAATTAAGCAATCTCTACAAAGATCTCTCTGTGTAGTGATGTGACATCCATCACCAGGCTTCCAGAGATCTACATTCAGCTACAATCATTGGCTACGGTGTTGCTGCAAATGCTATAGGCTAATCCAAAATCATGCACCACAATATTGCCTCTTCTATGCTCTCCCTGCATTGAGGAATTTCTCTTATCAGTTTACCATGAAAATCAAGCTTTCATTTTCAATTGCTTTTCTGGCCTGGATGGCTGTAAATATTGCCTTCCAATTGTGCACTGATGTAGTGGTGTTTTACTGAGTCTGCAGACAGATGGAAAACACAAGGCACCACATGGAGCCACCAGAACTGCGGGGGTTCTTCTGCATTGTTCAGGAGGGTGCTGGTGGGGAGGATGGCTCCAGCCAGGCCCCATCTTACCTCCTCCCCCCAGTACAGAAGTGCCTGCTTTGGCTGCCTCTGCACCTCCACACTAGGTATTGGAGTTGGTCATCAACTCGTTTCACATAACACACCAAATCGCCACCACCAATTAGTACCTTTTGCTCATTACCCAGGCAGTACATTGTACACCAGATAAATATAATAAAACTTAAGTGTGTGAAATGTACAGACATAAGAGACATGGCCCCTGCCCTGAAGAACTTAAAATATTTACATATAACACACAAGAGGTAACTGACAAGAGGAGGGGAAAACAAGATCATAATAAAATCATGTGATTGCTGTGCATTCCAAAGCATCAGCTTCACTGCACAATGGGTATTTCACATCCTGTTTCATACCTTTAGCATCACTTAAGTATACATAGAAGTAACAGAGATATTAGAAGCCAGGGAGAGACAAGTAACAGTACCAGTGATCCTGGCAAAGAATTCATGGCTGGGCTAGTACAGACTGATCCAGACAGGCTGCCATGGCAGCTGGGATAACCCTCAGTCTAGATATCCCCTACCTGAGATGGCATGTCAGCAGGCTTAACCGCAAACCCACCAAAAGTCAAGAGAACGACTTCCATTGACATCAATGGGCTTTGAATCAGCCACCAAATCATTTTGCAGCCCCCTGGAGAAGTGGTGATGCCAGGCTCTGAATTTTGCTCATATCTGCTCACAAAATTGGGGTGGTTGAGTAAAAGGGGAATCAAATCAGAGAGAAAATTAGATGAAGATATGAAGTTCCCAGAAAGGGGGAGGGGTGAGTTATTTGATTGTGTTATATTTTGGAATATACAAGAATGTTTGTTATTCAGATACTGTTTTCTTTGTGCGTCACTATGAGCACCTGGGTGGGGAGAAGGAGAGATGGCTTTATTAGAAATAAGATTTAAAATAATAAAGATATCCCAGCCTTTCTCCTGCTTGCTCTTGCTCTCTGAAATCTCTGCTCTCATGCCTGCCGGAAAGCCTGGTGCCAAGAGGATGGACGTCAGAATCCTGAAAACAAGGTCAGGAATTTTAACCCAAGCACCATTTCAGAAAAACTAACCCTGGATTTACTTTTGGTGAGAAGTTGACTAGCTTAAACAGTTCTCACTGACTTTATGGAGGGTGTGAACTGGAAGTCCATTTCCAGTAGCAAAAAGGTCTTGAAATTTACTAATTATCAAAGGCAGAGTACTAGAAACTCCAGTAGCATTACACAGACTTTAGAATCAGACTAATATTGTAGGATGGTTTTCTTAATAAATATAAGCAAAAGTTTTAGACCTGGGGCCTACATTTATGCTTTTTATATAAAAGTGGCTTGATTTTCAGAAGTGGTGAGCACCCACAAATTGAAGTCAGTCAGAGCTGCATGCACTGAGCACCTTCAGGGGGGGAAAGCAATCAACGAAATATCAGGACAAGTAGGCTTAAAACATGCATTTAAAAACCTAGCGTAAGGCCACAGGCTTTGAAAGGTTTGGTCATATTTTAAGTCATTAATATTTCTTCCATCAAGAGGAACGTACCTTGTACCTCCCAATGCACTGACAGATTGAGGCTTTTCTCATGGTACATGCAAACTGGTACCAAAAACAACTAAACAGGTTGTTATTTTGGTGTAAGGCTGCATGTGGACTCTTATTTCAAGTTAAGGGTATTTTAGGATTCTTAGGCACTCTATGGGCGTGAGATTTCTAAAGCGCACTTATGTGTTGCACATTAATTGGTCCATGCAAATCCTCTTGGTGCATTTTAACAGTGCTGTTTGAAACAGTACTATGTTAAAATACACTAGGGAACCTTAAGTGCACACCAGCAGGGGTCTACACGGACCAATTAATGTGCTACACGTTAGCGCACTTGAGAAATCCCACCCCCAGAGAGTGCATTACCTCACCATATAGACAAGTCCTTATTTTGATTTAGTCTAAATATGATTCCTAATTGATTTGTAGTCAAAGATGCTCTTCATCTGAAATAAGTGTTCACACAGATTTGCAATAAAATAACAAAAGTGTGAATTAAACTCGATTTAGTTATTTCAGTGCTTGTTTGATTATACTGAACACGTACCTCTGTACACACAGCACCTCCTCACCCCCACTCCCCACGCATCNAGTGTTCACACAGATTTGCAATAAAATAACAAAAGTGTGAATTAAACTCGATTTAGTTATTTCAGTGCCTGTTTGATTATACTGAACACGTACCTCTGTACACACAGCACCTCCTCACCCCCACCTCCCTATTTTCCAAAAGGCTTCTCACATCTGGATTTTGTTAAGGACCCAGTCCTGCAACCCTTACTCAACCAAGTAGCCCCAGTGAAGTTAAGCCTTCCACCCTAATTTCTAAAGGACCACTCATGATGTGAGTGTAATTTTGCGGAAGCAAAAAGGTAGAACCTCAGCTGGTGGAAATGGCCGTTGCTTCATTTGCGTCAACACCGCTACACCAGTTTACACCAGCTGAGGATCTGGGCCTTAAAATGTTTATCACAAAGAGCCCTACAACACTTATGCAAGCAGCCCTACTGAGTCCAACAGGATTGCTCGCATGAATAAGAACTTCTCATGCAAGAAGAAGGGGCCTTAGCAGGATGGGGCCTCGTGTGGTCAGGTACACACTAAAGTCAATGGGCAGGATGCTGATTTCTTCCTTACCTTATAGTAAATGAGATCAGAATCTAGCTCTTTGAGGCTGCTCAGGAAAGTACAGGTGTGTAGGATGGGGCTGCCAGTCTGTACCGACTTCTGATTTATAAAGCTCCATTTAATATTAAAGGTAGCCTAGAGCTAACTATCACTCAGTTGTCAGTATAGAATCCTTTTACATTTCCCCCGCCCCTTAAGCACTTTAGAATCCTGCCTGCAAATAATACATTTATACCTTCCTAGCAGGAACTTCTCGTAAATCACCATTACCAGCTGTTTCCCTCAAATTAGCCTGAGATGTATTTTGATCTCTTGTAAGAGAAAGCACATATATGCATGTGCACAAGCAAACACAATGGGAATGGAAATTCAAGTTTTAGGGTATGCGCGATATACCAGTAATACATTGTTATATATTGGTTTTGACTGTCATCTAATATAAACAGAAGTTATTGCATCTCTTTATGCCAGAAATCCAAACAGCTATTAAAATTAGGGATAATATGGGGATGGTATAATACAAGCCACACTTCAGTTCTTTTAAAGTTGCATGTTCTGCACATTGCAGTTTGGATCCAGGGGCCCAATATGTGAAAGTCTTCTTTGGCAATCTGTCAGCATTCCTAAGGCTGCACCCGACTTCCATACAAATGTGCATCATTTTCATCAGAGAATAAAGGACCATCAAAATACAAATGAGCACTGTATTTTCACGGTTCGCCTTGATGGATTAATAGAAAATATTTGATGTTTGAGTTCTAATTGCGGAGCTCTCTCTTTTCCTTGCAATTACAGAGGCAGTAATCATGGGCCATGAGTCCACATTTGGCCCTCTGGCTGCATTTTAGCAATCCCTGATTTAAATGCTGGATGGGAAAAAAACCTCACACCCACCCACTTAGGAGGAACTGCCATTCTCTAAACTGGCACTGTTGGATACACCTGAACAGGTCAGATGAAAGACAAGTAATACCTTGTCCTTTTTTGTCCATACAAAGCTCTGCTTACACACACACACACACACACACACCCCGCCTCCACATTCCTTCATCAAGGAAACTGAAATATTATAAAATTATGTTAGACCGAGAATCAAAAATAAAAAAAGATCCAGATGTTGCAGAGATTCAAAAGGCAGAAGGGACCATTGTGATCAGTCTGACCTGACAGGCCATAGAACTTTCCCAAAATAATTCCTAGAGCAGATCTTTTAGAAAAACATCCAATCCGGATTTTAAAATTGTAACTGATGGAGAATCCACCACGACCCTTGGTAAATTGTTCCAATGGTTAATAACTCTCACCGTTAAATTTGCGCCTTATTTCAAATCCAAATTTATCTAGCTACAACTTCCAGCCATTGGATCGTGTTATACCTTTTCCTGCTAGATTGAAGGCCCATTATTAGATATTTGTTCCCTATGTAGGTACAGACTAATCAAGTCATCCCTTAACCTTCTCTTTGTTAAGCTAAATAGACTGAGCTCCTTGGGTCTATGGATATAAGGCATGTTTTCTAATCTAATTTTTTGTGGCTCTTCTTTGAACTCCCTCCAATTTATCAACATCTTTCTTGAATTCCGGGCACCAGAACTGGACACAGTATTCCCACAGCAGTCACACTGGTACTAACCTCAGGGATAAAATAACCTCTCTAGTCCTTGTCCAGATTCCCGTTTATGCGTCCCAGGATCACATTAGCTCTTTTGGCCAAAGCATCACACTGGGAGCTCATGTTTAGTCAGGAGCGCTGCCAGCTTTTTCGCCGCCCTAGGCAGCGGAAGGTCCCGCCCCCGAAATGCCACCCCTGACAGAGGCAGCGGAAGGTCCCGCCACCGCACTGCCACCCCCGACAGAGGCGGCGGCCGGTCCCACCCCCGAAATGCCACCCCTGACAGAGGCGGCGGAAGGTCCTGTCCCCGAAATTCTGCCGACGACCGGGGCGCTGGCGCCCCCCAAATGTTGGTGCCCTAGGTGACCGCCTAGGTCGCCTAATGGGTTGCGCTAGCCCTGTGTTTAGCTGATTATCCACCACAACCCCCAAAACTTTTGCAGAGTCACTGCTTCCCAAGATAGAGTCCCCTATCCTGTAAGTATGATCTACATTCTTTGTACTTAAATGTATACATTTGGCCATATTAAAATGCATATTATTTGCAGCTTGAAAGAAATGGTGGTGTTATCTACCAACAATTCTATTCTTTCCACACGCAAACCTTGAAGTGTCCTACCTGATAGCTTTTATCACTGAAGTAAAAAAAAGAAAAACACTGATAAACTACTGGCAACTTGTTAGATTGAGATCAAATTCATTTATTTCATTTTTTATCATAACCAGAACAACTAAAGATATCCCCCAGCAGGCACAAAAGTCGATGCTAGTAAAAACACACAATGACAAAGCTAAAGGTTTATGGGGGTGATTGATTTGACAAATCTCCTACTAATGTCACATAATCAAAAGCATTTTAAACAATAAGCTTCCACTCTCAGATTTTACAGAAAAATAGAAACATGTTTGGAAGAAATATAAATTAGAGTTAAGGCTAAAAGACCAACAGAAAGAGGCGAATCTAAGGCTCGGCAAACAATTTCACCGGCCATCACTGTGAAGGAGGCTTATTATAACCTAATGCAAGGTTTTTAACCTACCAAAGCTTGTATAAGCTGCAAAAAGGAAACAAATTAAATATTTTCCCCAAGCAAACTATAAGGTCATAAAAGTTTTGTTCAGCACATGACAACAATCTCTTCATTAGCTTTGATATTCCCCCTCCCCCAATGTTTTTAACTGCCATTTGATGCATGTTCACTTGTATGTCACTGACCTCCATTCTACTGACATAACAGATCAGTTCTCTAAAGTAAAGGAAAATTCATACAAATAGCTTCCAGAAAGCTACATTAGCTCTCCTCTTTCACATTCTACAGTCACCACAGAGCACTAATACTCTATAAATAAATATATGGAGATATACCTATCTCATAGAGCTGGAAGGGACCCTGAAGGGTCATTGAGTCCAGCCCCCTGCCTTCACTAGCAGGACCAATTTTGCCCCAGATCCCTAAGTGGCCCTCTCAAGGATTGAACTCATAACCCTGGGTTTAGCAGGCCAATGCTCAAACCACTGAGCTATCTCTTCCCCCCCTCCAATTACTCTGTGGTAGTAATTGTCAGCTATGATGTGTTGGGCTAGTAAACCTCACCCTGCAAGCCCTTACTGTAATTAGAGTTGCCAGGCAGCCGGTTTTTGACCGGAACGCCTGGTCGAAAAGGGATCCTGGCAGCTCCGGTCGGCATCACTGACTGGGCCGCTAAAAGTCCAATCGGCGGCACAGCGGGGGCCCGGGGCTAAGGCAGGCTCCTTGCCTGCCCTAGATCACACGGCTCCCGGAAGCAGCCGCCAGGGCCTTGCGGCCCCTAGGCACATGGGCAGCCAAGGCCCCAGTGCCGGCTCCGCAGGTCCCATTGGCTAGGAACCAAAGCCAATGGGAGCTGCAGAGGCAGCACCTGCGGGTGCGAGGCAGCACATGGAGCCTTCCTGGCCACCCATGCACCTAGGGGTTGCACTGCAGGGACCTGGTAGCCGCTTCCTGGGAGCCGCGGTAAGCGCCACCAGGACCCTGCACCCCTAACCCCTTCCCACACCCCAACCTCCTGGCCCCACCACAGATCCTGCATCCCCAGACAGAGTCCTCACCTCCTCCCCTGCACCCCAACCCCCTGCCCCAGCCCAGAGCCCTCTTCCGCACCCCAAACCCCTAACCCCCTGCCCCAGCCTGGATAAAGTGAGTGAGGGTGGGGGAGAGCAAGCGACGGAGGGAGGGGGGATGGAGTGAGTGGGGTGGGGCCTCAGAGAAGGGGTGGGGCAGGGCAGGGTTGTTCAGTTTTGTGCCATTAGAAAGTTGGCAACCCTAACTGTAGTATGTAGGGCTTGCATTATTGCCTCCGGCCTGGTCTACACTGAAAACGTCTACTGTCATAGCTATGTTGATCAGGGTGTGAAAAAAAACAACACACACACCACTCCCTCAGTGACAGAGCTATAACCACAAAACCCCCAGAAGAGTGCTTCTATGGGCACGTCGTTCAGGGAGGTTGTGTTCCTACACTGGTAGAAAAACTCTATCGGTATACACTGCATCTACCATAGGGGGCTCTGCCACGTAGCTATGTCGACATGAGCTCCACAGTGAAGCTATAGCCTCAGTGGGGCTAACGATTCATTTGAACAACGATCACATGCTTGAGTAAGGGGGTTTTAGGAACAGTCTTTCCATAAAGGGACTAGGATCAATTCCATTATCACATACAAATATAGCCTTTTAATGACACTGCTATAACATACATGGTGCAGGTGGACGACACTGAGCAAATTAAATAGAAGCAAGTGAAAAGCCCATGTAAGGCAGGTTAATTCCATATTCCACAAATGCTTGTTCAGAACTCTAGCTGCGCATTTAAGAAGTCAATAAAAAAAAATCAATTCTCTGAGGTTATTTCTACATCAGGATTTAGGTTAGGATAAAGTGTAGTTTCATGTAGGCAATGTAAATGACCTGCCAAATGTTCCCAGAATTCTGACTGTGCAGCGTAAAATGATATCGAGGTAATGAACGGACAGTAAAGAGGAGATCTCATAATGGTCTATGCATCTGTGGGAGGTAAGGTTAAAGGAAATGGAACTATCTGAATTCAAGGACACAGTGAAGGTCCTTCCAAATATGAAAGCTTAATGCTGATACTCCAGATTAATTCAACTTTTTCCTTTCCTGCAGTGAAGGGCCTTTGAGATATGTTGGAATAATTCAAAAGTCATAGAAGAACACCTATTGACCCCAGCCATTCAATGGGTATGCTTTGAGATACCTACTGCTTCAGAGCTTTTTCCTCACTTTAATGACTATTCCTTAAAGATAGAACTATCAATGCTGCTTCCTGCACCAAATGAATGCAGGTTTGTTCCCTCTCTAACTGAGCATGCCGCTTCTGGAATGAAGTCGAACTATACCATCAGAAAGCCTGCCGTGCTAAGTCTGAATTTCTACCAGGGCTTTTGGGATGGCCATACATGGTGTCACTTTTTCATGGTGACTGTTGTCATCATTAACTGTTCTCTCCAATATATCAGACACGGACTGGTTGCCAGCCTGTTATTTAATACTAAATGTAATGGTAAGGATTCTAGTACTGAGCAACAGTCTGGGTTTCTTATTTTCATGTTAAGGCCAGAAGGGACCACTAGATCATGCAGGTTGACCTCCTATATCAGGGGTCGGCAACCTTTCAGAAGTGGTGTGCCGAGTCTTCATTTATTCACTCTAATTTAAGGTTTCACGTGCCAGTAATACATTTTAACGTTTTTAGAAGGTCTCTTTCTGTAAGTCTATAATATATAACTAAACTATTGTATGTAAAGTAAATAAGGTTTCAAAATGTTTAAGAAGCTTCATTTAAAATTAAATTAAAATGCAGAGCCCCCCGGACCGGTGGCCAGGACCCAGGCAGTGTGAGTGCCACTGAAAATCAGCTTGCGTGCCGCCTTCGGCACCCGTGCCATAGGTCGCCTACCCCTGTCCTATATGAACACAGAATTTCACGCAGTTACTTCTGTATTGAGCCCAATGACTTGTGCTGGGGTAAAGCGTATCTTGCAGAAAGGCATCCAGTCTGGATCTGAAATCTCAAAAGATGAAAAATCCACCACTTTTGGTTAGAAGTTCACATTTTTATGTTCACCCATCACTAATAATTATCCTTTTTGCATTTAAGGTTTGGATTTTTTTTAATTTAAAATTTGCTAGTTTTTCTTTCAGTTGGCCAATTTTGTTTTACCCTCCGTTCTCAGACGGGACTCCGACCAGTGCATTTTCCTTTCACTTGTTTTAGAATTTCTGGCCCTTAGCGTCTGCCATTCCCTGTACCGGGAAGTTCCTAATATTGCTATTTCTCTGGATTTCTAAGCTTATCCCTTGTTGCTGTGAAGTTTTTCCCTGATGCATTTATTGAAGTTGGATCTGCTAATGACTGAGGAGGAAGAAGAGGAGATTCTAATCTGGCTATAAGCATCTTGTCCCAATCTGGCTGTTTTCTATATGTAAAGAAGTGCTAAGAGGCAGCTCTAGCCACATACCCTAGACACCTTGATTTAATTTCAAAATACATCAAGTACAACAGTAAAGTTTAAGATAAGCCATTACTACTAAGCCAGTCAATTTAACTCCATTCCCCCTACATTGCCATTTTCAAATACCTGCGGGGAAAAGATGAGCTTAGCAACATACCCTGAATCTGATGACCTTCAGGGCATTTCAGAACAAGGATGGGAAACAGCAAATTTCTAAGCCAAGAAGCCCTCATGGCAGCCCTCTAATTTATACCTTGGGAGCTCCAGCCTGAGCACCTTTGCTGATCTCAACTGCAGCAGTATGACAGAGTTTGTAGTGTTCGAAAGCTGAAAGGATTCAACAGAGATACCGTGCCTGAGATTGCTAGCTATGTTCTACGGGAATTTATCATGGGAGATCTTCATAGAAGCAGGGAAGTTAACCGAGGTGCCCTGGCCAACTCAGATAGTTACGTGACCCACCTCTACTTCCCTCTGGTTTCAGCTGAATAGAGTGCGGAAAACCATTGTAGAGTGTTGCTGAGCGCTTTTTAAACAGATGTCACGTTCCACCCTAGACCCTTTAGGGATGGGAGAATGAAGTGATCGTGCTTATATATATATATATATATATATGAGAGAGAGAGAGAGAGAGAGAGAGAGACACACACACACACACACACACAGAGTCAAATCCTACTTTCATACGCTCCCATGCAACTCCAGGCACACTGAATACAGTTTGGTTTGTAAAATGCTTTGAAAGCCTTCTCAATGAAAAAGTGTGTATATAATAACTTACACTGATGTTTGTCGGCATTCATTGCTCCAGCCTGCTGCCACTATTTGCCGCCTGTTAGTATTCTGAAGTAATGTCTGAACTCAATTTAAGAGATGTAATAGTGCTCTTCTGCTCTTGCTGCTGGTTAAAGTGCATTTCTAGTCTGAAAAGTGACCATGTGCTGGTATCAGCTTCCTACTGAACAGGTCTTTAACCAGTGTGAATTCAGAAACAGAGCTGAATTTGTAGCCAACTTTAGGGACAAAGATAATGCTTAACTGTTCCTGTTAGCTCTGCAGAGCAAACAACTAAAAAAAAGGAAGCTGAATTCTCTTCCTTCTTGTGCCTCTTTAAGAAACTTTGTATCATAAAATTCCAGTGACAAGCCCAATCAACTACAGTCACAGAAATCCTCTGTAGGCAATGACTGTTGCACAGTTGTAACCAAAGGCTTGATTTAACCTGCAGGACCTATAATATTAGTGATGATTCTCTCCAGTCCAAGTTGTTTGCAGGGCTGGCAGTCGGAGATGGTGGGCTGTCATGGAGTTTACAAACCCCACACAGAACCTAGGTAGAAGAGAGCGAGAGAGAGGGATGGAGAGCACCTTCCCTGCTCACAGGAAGCTAGGCTGATCACACTGCCAGAACTCCCAGGCATGGACACGAGCCCCCACAGCTGGGACCAGTAAGGAAAACAAGCCCAGCTATAAAGGACAGAGAGCAGGAGAGAAGGGGAGGCAGAAGGGCCTGGGACAGCAGAGGGACAGCAGCCCTATCCCAGGCTGTTTTCAAGTAACCAAATGGGAGACAAGAAAGACTGTAAGCCCAGAGCTTACGGGCTGAATAATTATTTTATGTTAAATTGATGGACTGGGCTACTCTGAGTTAAACAGAGGAGAGACAGTTTGGCAAAAGTAGGCCACCCAAAAAGGACTGTGCATGGAACCCTCGACAAGGGGAAACCTCTTTTTGCTTGTAAACTGAGCAGGTTTTATATGGAAATCGTAGATACAAAAAATGGAACCCCAGATGTCTTTATTACAGAGCTCCTTTGAAGAGCGCAGCCATACTGTCATTGATTCTGCACAGACCCTTATTGGTCCAAGAGAGATCATTGCAGAAAATACAATTTTTTGAGCAGATCAACTAGTAATTTTGAGTTTGAGTAATTGTTCTGACTCTGATCTTAAAGACAGCTGGCTGGTAGGAGGAGCATTCAGAGTCTATAGCTGGTGATCATTCATGGTTCCCAGATTGAACGATAGACAATGGAAGGTTCAGCTGGATGTGAGAACAGGCAACTCTCTCAGGAAGTTAGTATACATTTATCAGAATACTTTGTGTAGCATGCACTTCAAGCACTCATCCAAGCCTGCTTCTTTGCCACCATGTAATGTATTAGTTGCTTTTGTCTTCCCATTGATACTATTCTAATCAGATTCAACTTTCCTATTAACATACTTTGCAAGACACACGTTTATTACTCTCACTCTTGAAGATACAACGTATAGAATATCAGGGTTGGAAGGGACCTCAGGAGGTCATCTAGTCCAACCCCCTGCTCAAAGCAGGACCTAATCCCAACTAAATCATCACAGCCAGGGCTTTGTCAAGCCTGACCTTAAAGTAGTATCAGGCAAGAGCGAATCTGGGGGAGGGTTGTGCTTTGGTCATAAGATTTAGAGGCCCCAGTTTGGGACAATACTGAAGAACACATATTTAAGGGCTGTTCTGAATTGGGGCTTCAGTTATTAATGTGGCCTCAAGAAAGTCCTTTGCATTTGTCACCTTATAATGTTTGCATAAAATGTGCCATGGTTGTATCTGACACTATGTCCAACAAGCACAAAGGGTTTGGTACCAAAACAAGTCAGCCACCACATTTAAGCAGAATTTCTCTTTTAGATTAAAAGAAGTTAACATGTGAAATAAATTACCAAGAGCTACAATGGGGGGAGATGGAGAGGAACAACAATTTCAGTGGAATTAGTTGAAAGAGAAAAGAGAAGGATACTACTCCTGAGTCCAAGAATAGATGGTCCTGCACATCCCTGTCTGGCCTCTCTCCATTCTAAGAAGTTCCCATGTTCCTATTACTCATGGCCATTATGAATAGAGCACACTGGACTTCTTGAACTCAGCTCACTGGTACTGGGAACTTCAGGAATTTCAGTTCTTCTAAAGCTAGTCTTAGATATTGTTGGCTGTGGAGTGGGCATACATGTGCATTTTAGAGAGGATAACGTAACAGTAGTAGTGGTAAAGACTGCTAACTACCTACTAGGAAAAGGTTTTAGCTAGGAGTCTTCCTTTATACATTTTGAATATTGCAAATAAGGTCTATTCATTGAGAGTTAGATTCTAATCTCAAGTATACTACTGTAAATCAGTAATAAACTCACTTAAGGATTTACTCTTCATTTACACTAGAAAACTCAAGGGCTGCCCCATAAAACTGCCAGGGAAACCGTGTTCAAGGGCTTGACCCTGCAAACCCCCCATCCATGAGAGTATTCCTTAATCGTGCTTTTAAGCACAATTTACATGAGTGACAGTGTCATGATCAGGCCCTACAGAGAAGAATGTTGGCACAATATACATTGGAAATGAAGAAAGCCATCATGAAGTATGCTACCACACCTATTCACACTGTAAATCCTCTGGAATTGGACTCAATTCACATTCCACAAGCACATGAACATTTACCATTGCATCATATCCGAGTCACACTGTGTTTGTCTTGAATGTTAATCTAATTCAGAAATGTTAACATAAAAATTCCTTCTTCATTTTAGCCACTTTAACACAACAGTGTAATTTATGAGCTCAAACACTGCATCGGGTAAGTGCTGTATAAAATACCTGGAAAGAAGGGGCCAGCAGAGGATCTTTGTCCTTCCGAGCCATATACCTCACCCCATCCCTCAGATTTTCTTCAGGGCCACTACTCTGGAGTTGTGCACTCAGGCTTCACATTTGGCAGAGGAAGTTTGTACCACAGTCTCACAAGGTCTCTGCTAATTCAGATCCTACACCTGCGCTACCATGCCAAGGGTGCCATTCAGAGGTCACCTAAACAATCTGGGTTTTGACTGATCTATTTGGTGGCCACGTGAAGGCAACATTCTTCAGGGCTTGGGGGCAGTTAGCCAGGCTGGGGCCAACACACACCACATCCCAATAGGCAGGTGCCTGAAGGAGGACTGCATAATAATTCCTTGGTGGAAATCTCAGAAGTCCTTGTGCCCCACCATTCTGGCACCATTTTGGCATCTAACTTCTCTACAGACTGTAAAATATTCTAAACTCTGGAAGCTCATGCTTCTCTCCAGGCAAGGCAGAAACTGAGATAGAGCCTCATGACCCTTAGCACTTCAAAAATGTTGAAATAGTTTTGAAGTTACTGGTTTCTGGACCTCATTAGGGTCTCTCTCCCCCTAAATGTGCACACAACTTCCCCGTGACTGGGGAATAGGTTTATAACAAACAGATCTGTGTTTGTCACAATATGTATTTACTGTGTTCTCTGTATATATATTCCACATAATGGACATCATTTCTGGCCAAAAGTGTGAGAATTAGTTCTGGCCCCAGTCACCAAGCAATGGAAGAGAAGGGTGTGGAAGGCAGCATTAAAGAGAGGGAAAAGGAAACAAGTACTCATAAGGAAGTGGGGGTGGAGAAAGGAAGCTAAGGCCCCATTTGACCATAAAACCTGGAAAGGAGGGTCTGATTCTATGCAGAACTCAGAAGAGTGTGTCTAAAATCACCAGCAACATTGGAGAACCTGAGGTGCTCAAGAGAATAATATTGCAACATAGAAAAGACCCAGGGAGAGAAAAGAGAAAATAACAATTGAAAAGAAGAAGAGAGGAACAGTTAGACGATAGCCTATATAGGTACAATTATGTTATTATTTCACATACATTATGGATAAATCAGAGGTGGGTTTGCTCCAAACAGGCTTCTCTAAATTTTCTAATTTAAAAGGTGTACTGGGCCAAATTCATCCTGAGGTAATTCCCCTGATTTCCAAACCTGATTTTCCACTTCCTTGCAACTAAGTCTGGTTGACATTTCCCTTCCCCAACCCAGCCCAAAAAAGAAAGATGGCCTCTTCCCTTTTCCCCCACCCCCAACAAAAAAGTCTAAAATTTTCCACAAAAACCTTTTAGAAGTTTTATTTTTTGACAAAACTGGAAAATCCCCCCCCCCCCCACAAAAAAACCCTACATTTTTCATCATTTTTCCTTTACTCCTGCTCCACATACACATGCTCTCTCCCTTCCCTCCCCTCTTCAGAGGCAAAGTGGAACAAAATTCCAACAGAAGTTTGTGAAAAATTTTGCATTGTTTATTTATGAAATCGGGGGGGGAGGAAGAGGACTTCACTATTTTTCATTAAAGCGTGTTTTCCATTTTGGGACCAGCACAACTTTTAACCTTGATTAGTCACTGACACCTGGGCAAACTGGATGCAAAACTACCATTCTAACAAACTTTTCCACCAGTGCAAAGTGACTATCAGGTGCCAGGCAACAGAGAATCAGGCCCATTAAGTTGAGAGCCATAAATCATGAATTCACAGTTGTTACACTAGATATTAATTTGGTCCATTTGTATTGGCACTACCAGATAAAACAAAAAACATACAGCTGGCGGAAATCAGCATGCAACATCTTTAAATTATTATGTGCACTTAAAGGCCTTAAACTATTTCACCGTTAGTCAGCCACAACAGAAACTTCATGATTAAAATGTTGCATAGACGATGATTGACTTTATCATGCCAAATCCTTTCAGGAAAAAGGGTGACACAAATTAATAGGGGATATATTTAAATAATTTTCCAAGTCTTTCATGACACTGAGCAATATTTTATTAAAATTAATTAATAAGTGCATCCTGGGTACTTAATATGCTTTATGTAGGATTTCAAAGCCTTATGCATCCATTGCAAGATCGTCTGTATGCATCAACAGGCTGCTAAGGAAATGTAAATCAGAAGGAAAATGAAATGCCAAATATATTATGTATGCTAAAAGTCAGACTCCTGGGGCTTTAATTTGAGAGACATTCAAATTAAGATTGAAAATAGCACTGTAGAGAAGAATTTAGGCTTTGAAATAGCTGAAAACTAGAAATGGATCAGCACCAGAACCTTGCATCCCAACCCCCACCCCCAAAGTTTGAAGGTGTTTCAAATCCAGATCGATATTCTGCCGTTGGAGTCCTTCTCTACTTGAGTATGCAAATCCTGATAAGAAAAGATAAAACCAGGAGTATGGACAAGATATGCAGTACCTGGTTTATAGGTTCATATGGCTTATGATTCTTGTTGAACTGATTCAGATCTATTTTACTGGTTTATACCCAGGCTGGGATTCTCAATGGAGCATAGGTGAGTTAGGCAACCAATTCCCACTGTATGCCAATGGGATCTGGGTACCCAACTAAAACTAGGAGGAAATTTTTTGGACAAAACTTTTTTTTTTGGTGAAAAATGCTAAATCGGCAAGAAAATGTTTTGCAAATTAGTGTTGATTTCACTGTATTGTTCATTTCAAACAAAACAATTCCCCCCCAAAATTAAGTTTCATTTCAACCTTTTCTAAACATATTTTGATTTTTCAGTTTGAAAACAACTTGTTTCAAAATTTCCTTTAGTTTTATTTTAAAATGACCCAAATCAAAAACTACAAATGTATAGATTTTGTCAAAAGGAAGTGTTTTCTTCACCCCCAAAACAAGGTTTTTTCCCAAAAATTGCCAGCTAACTGAAAAAAATCCATTTGCACAGCTCTACATCTCACTCCCTTTCTTTGAAAACTGCAGACTTAGTCTATTTCCACTGACACCAGTGTTAGTCCAGATGCACAGCAGCAGAACAGAGCAAAATCTAGGCTTCTGGCATAAAAAAGAAGGATTGTACAATGCAGCGTTACCTTATATACATACTTACAGCTCGAAAATACTGAAACACACCGTGGAGCTGATTCTTTTCCCACAATAACTCCTAGGTCTTTGGAGAAACTGCAACTATTTATTCAAACAATATCCACTTTATCTGAACTTCTTCTTAGTAAGCCTGACTTTCTGAGGACATGACCAAAACCGATTGAGTTGAATTTCTGATACAGAAATTAGTAAAGGTGACAACCCTAACTCTTCTCCGTTTAATTTTTCAGGACTAAATACAGAGGTTCTGGTAATAAGGACTGAACTCAACATAGGTCAAGAAGAGATTGATGACTTCGTTGTTACTGCAGCAGGAAGGTAAGAAAACCATTCTATTTCTCTCTCTACACAGGAAGCCTTTGTTGTCCCTTGAGAGTTCTGTTTCTCTTCCATAACAGCAAGCTCTCAGCTCTTCTCAGTCCCAAGCTAGTTCTAGCTCTAGTAGCTACAAGGGGCTCCGGCAGCCGGGCTCGGGTGGGGATTTAAAGGGCCCAGGGTAGCGGCGGCAGGGCTCAGGCAGTGATTTAAAGGGCCCGGGGCTCCCCACAGCAGCTGGAGCCCTGGGCCCTTTAAATCACCGCCGGAGAAGCCGGTCCAG
This sequence comes from Platysternon megacephalum, assembly GCA_003942145.1. Lineage (NCBI taxonomy): Eukaryota > Metazoa > Chordata > Testudines > Platysternidae > Platysternon > Platysternon megacephalum. The sequence goes on along the minus strand of QXTE01000005.1, from coordinate 11,275,869 downwards.
TTCGGCACGGTGTACCGCCTCTCGCACTGTTTGACTTTGAACAAGTCACCCCCGTCTGTGTCTCTGTTCCCCGCCCAGCCTTTGTCTATTTAGATCAGCTCCTTAGAACAAGAACCATCTCTTAAGAGTATGCACAGCATCTGACACAAAAGGCTCAACTTCAGGGGTTCCCAAACTTTTTGTAGGCAAGACCCCATTTTAATGAATTATTTCCTCCCGGGACCCCAGACAGCATGGAGGATGCCTTTTCTATGAGCAGAATGGTACCCTCTGCACAGCATGACCTCGTATATACAGTACATGTGATGTCATGCTATATGGCAGATTCCCTTTTGTAGAACAAAATGGCGTCCTCTGTGCATCATGACCTCGCATGCACCATACATGTGAGGTCACACTGTGTGACACCAAATGGCATCCTCTGCACACTAGGGATCACCACAACCCCATCTGCTGATGGTGCGACCTCATTTGGGGTGGCAACTCAGAGTTTGGGAACCATTGCTCTATTGCAGTGGTTTTCAACCTTTTCTCATTTGTGGATCCCTAAAAAATTTCGAATTGAGGTGCAGACCTCTTTGGAAATCTTAGACATAGTTTGCGGACCCCCCATGGGTCCGCGGACCACAGATTGAAAACAACTGCTCTATTGTCATAGTAATAGAAAAAAAAAACCCACACACATTCCATCTCAACCAAAACCAAAAACGGACAAAATCTTGAAAGAAAGCCCATTGATGCAGACCAAAGAAATGCAAATAACTTTGGATTGGCAGCCTATATTTGGAAAGCTTACCCAACTCTCGCTTCTGGGTTTTTTAAGGGTGGGACAGGACTATTTTTTAAAAAAGTTTTATAATTACCACCAGGCAATGGCTCTTTCAAGTGTTTTCTCAAACTTTTTCCACTATTTCCCTTTGTACTGTCATTAAACTTCCATCATCCAGGGGGGAAAAAAAATCACTGGGATTTTTCTCCTCTTTTACAGTTAAGCTACTTAACTTCTATACCTAAATACTTCGAAGTGTAATGTGCAGCTTTAGCCATGTGCCTCATTACAGACCATGGAGGCACAGAGCAAGTCTTTGAATACTAACCATTTGTTGATTTTAAGACACAAATCCAGTTGGTGGTGGGTATGGAAGACTGCTTCCTCCTTCCGTGCATCTCAGATAGCGCCATTTAGAGCTGGACCAGGAATAAAAGGGAATATTTCTAGATCATGAATTCTTGTAAGTTACAACCCTAAATACCCTACCAACCTTTCTGTCCCACACCCCCAAAAAAAAGTTTTTAAAAGCCATATTAATCCTAAACACGTTGATCGACCAGCTGAGTGAGCTAGAAGGTGAAGGTATGAATCCTCATGTCATTAGTGTGTGAATTTTCCCCAGCCAGACAGAATGATGGGAGGGATATAAGATGGAATGAGTACTGCATTTTTATATTGTGGTGACTTTTAGTGCTGTAAACTTTAGGGGACGTGCCTTCATTTCCATTTCTCTCCAACAATAAGAGACAAGTAATGCTTAGTAAGTTTTTGATAAAAACCTCATTCTGTGTGAATGCTGAACAGCTACCTTCTTTTCCATCCTGCATCCCTCTCCTCTACTCCCCATTTATAGAAAAGATAAACAGTCACACAAATAGTTTTGGGAAAGCCTTAAAAGTTTCTGAAAACTTTGGAATTTGTGCGAAGTTTTCAAATGCCTCTGGGCTGTTCATCTCCAATCAGGTGACTGTAGTGGGGAGGAAGGGAAAGAATCGGTCTGGAATTTCTGATGCTGACCCCTCCATTTTTTGGGGTCCAAATCATAATTTGCATCTGTAGTTATCTGCACCCACAAAAAGAGGTTTTTGTTAGGCCATGCTGAAAATTTAGCGCTTTCTGAACTAAATTTAGTTATTTTAGTTCGGCAATTTCCTGTTTTTCAAGAGATATTACTCAAGAGGCATCATAAAAATATTAGTTCCTTATTTCAGCCTCTCCCCAATTTATTTCCCCCCCCCCATCATTCCCCCCTCAATTCCTTTTCTCAGGTTAAGATTCACTGCAATAGTGTTTGTTGGTTTATCAAAACTCCCCATTTTAGTTTGTCAATGAAGTATTTCTGTTTCAGGGGACTAAAATAACATGAGTTTAATAATCTATCTTCTGTCGAAATGTTGTGGTGCCCAAGAAAACGGCAAAAACAAACACAAAATGCTATATAGCAACTTCACCCTGAATCCTTAAGGACACTTTACAAATCACATACCATTGAAAAGAGGCAACAAAAGATGGGTTTGTTACTATAGGTTTAGAAAGAAATTGGATTTCCAGCCTCAGCAAAGATCAAATCTGCATGCTATCAATGTAGATAAAAAAAGCTCACACTTTGTAAAAGGCTCCGTGAGCAACCCACAAAGTGAGCAGCTAGGATCAGAGTGACAAGACATCTAAGACACAGGCTTAGCCTGCATTAAAGAGCTTTGCAGAAATAATGTCAGAAAAATCGACTTGGTGCATTATCAGAAGCCAGTGAGAATGTTGATAAAAGCAGAATAGAGCCCAGCAAACACGCTTGGGGGGGACCCTAAAGAAGGGCAATTAAACTAAGGGGTGTTGCCCTGAGCGGCAAGGCAGGCTGCTTTCCTGCAGAACACAGACATGCCAACAATTGCGCCTGTTTATTCTGCCCCAAAACAGCCCTGACGAGATGGAGTACAGTGGGAAGGAACAACATCTGAGTCAGACAGAGTCACCTACACAAAACTGGGTGATGTTCTCCAATGACAACAGAGCGTAACCGACCTAAGAACCTGGAAAAAAATCATTGACTGGTGAAAAAGGTCAGTTGGTTGCAGAACGGCTCTCACCTTGCCTCTGAGAGCTCCCCAGAGACAATACAATGTGAAACTCAGCAGGCATGGCTACACAATGGGCACTGCAGCAGCCCTTCCTCCTTGGGCTGCTGCTGGTTGGAGTTCCCTCCTTGAACTGCTACTGCCACAGGTGCAGCACTGCCAGGTGCCCCGATGCCGTGCCCCAACGCTTCCTACATCGACGGAAGGGTTTTCCCCCCTATCAATGTAGGCAATCTCCCTCCCTGAGAGGTGGTAGCTAGGTCGGTGAAAGAATCCTTCCATCGACTTAGCTGCATCTGCACCAGGATTTAGGTTGGCTTAACTACAGTCCTCGGGGGTATGAATTTTTCACCACTGTGAGGAATGTCACTCGGTCAATTTAAATTTTAAGCATAGACCAGGGTGTAATCAGTGTGGCACTACCTTCTGTAGATGTGCACCCCAGGAGTAGATGTGCACCCCAGGAGTAGATGTGCACCCCAGGAGAAGCATGTTTGGTTGGCTGCATTATTTACTCCGCCTTTGACTCTAGCTGATGTCGAAGCCTGGGGTTCTGAGTATAACAAGAACAGGGCATGTAACTTAATTGCTAATTAAGACTGCACCACAGAAGCAACTGGAGTAGGGTTGTTGTCCCAAGAAATTCCAAGTCCTTCCTGAATCCAGCAACAAAACATTCTTCCCAATAAGAACAATTACTTCTTCAATGCTAGTGATAAAGCGGAAACTCATGCCAAGCGCTGCCTTTTGATACTTAAGGTCCTTATTATGCATTCGGTAACAAACTGTGATGAGGCAGATTTAGACTAATGACAAAGATCAGCTGTGAAAAAAATGTTGCATTTCATTAAAGCTCCATATGACTGTGACAATTTAAACAGGCCACTAAGACAGCAACACTAGCCAAAAAACCAAGATGCTAAACCAGAGGGAACCCATTAAAATGATGGGCCCGTTTTTCCTCCTTTCATATTTAGTTTTGAAATATCATGCAATCAAATTGTGAAAAGAATCCAATTTCTTGTAAAAACAGACAAAGCTTTTAGTGCTGCAGTCCTAAGAGTAACTCAAGAACCTTGTAAAGATTTAGATATAAAAAGGAACCGGAAATACCCCGGAGTATTTCCTAAAACTCTACAGATGTTCATCTGGTATTAACTAGAGCACTCCAATATCAAAGTCGCAAATCTTATCAGATTGGGTTTCCCCTTCATTTGGGGGTGGGGGGGACTATGTGTTTAGAATTAGTACAGTAAGTATTGTCACTCTTGACTTCTCTATAGATAAGACGAATATGACTGTTATATATTAATGGAGGGTGAATCACATTTTATCAACATTGGAATTCCTGAAAGGAAAAGAACCATGTTCTTCCATGCTGGTGAAGAATAGCCATTTCCATGGGGGGTGGGGGGATNTTTATCAACATTGGAATTCCTGAAAGGAAAAGAACCATGTTCTTCCATGCTGGTGAAGAATGGCCATTTCCATGGGGGGGTGGGGGGGNGGCCTGGACCAAGTCACTTCCTCTCTGTACCGTTTCCCCTCTGGAAAGTGTAGATAATACTTCCCTGCAGTCACTGACGTTTGAAATCACTGGTATTAGATGAAAGGTGGCACAGAAATACAATACAGTAGGAAATAGTTATTGCAGTCCCAAACCTGCCAATACTTATGCATGTGCTCAGCTTTAGGCACACAAGTTGTTCCGCTGAACTGAACGCTTGACACTGGAGAGTCAGGACTAATGTGGAAGAGTTACCACCAGCCTTAGGACACCATACAATTTGAGTAAGGGGAGCAATTTAACATAAATTTGCATAACCATACAGTCCTGTGCTGGGATCCTTTCTAATCCCCTGAATTAAGCAGGGTTTCGATGGAAGCCCTCCAAACAGGGCCGGCTCCAGGAACCAGCCCAGCAAGCAGGTGCTTGGGGCGGCCAACGGAGAGGGGCAGCACGTCTGGGTCTTCGGTGGCAATTCGGCGGCGGGTCCCTCACTCCCTCTCGGAGCGAAGGACCAGCCGCCAAATTGCCGCCGAAGACTGAAGCAGCGGCAGTAGAGCTGATCGCGATCGCGGCTTCTTCTTTCTTTTTTTTTCTGCTTGGGGCGGCAAAAACCCTGGAACCGGCCCTG